>LR991094.1:5000-630000 GCA_905163515.2 Lymantria monacha | reverse complement strand
AATCCTAAATGATGATAATGGTGATAGTAACATCTTCCCGTGGTTTAAGATACAATATATCATCACCCATTGCTTTTATATGAGTCGTGAAAACCAGTAGAGGGAACAAACACCAGGCGATTGAGCATTAACATCCTGGGAAAATTATAATACTAATTGCGATCGCCGATCCGTGCGTCAGGCGAGGCGATGCGACACTATCTGTCCTATGAGTAGGACTTCATCCGAAACTGAACGTCGTATAATATTTTATTTCGAATTTAATTATTATGAGTATAAAACTCGAGAATCTTTTCCGTGTGGTACTAGAACATGAATACATTTCACACGTTATAAAAATCCGGTGAGAAGAAGGAAAGCTTTAAATAAAATCTTACAGCAACCCTTCTGACAAGCATGGTGTGGTAGGTCAACTACCTTCATATTGTGGAGGGCGCTCAAGTCCAGTAGTGGTCCACATGTAAACTGAGATGACGCAATACTAAATATTTTCTTATTGTTTCAATTTAATTGATGATTTAAATTTTCATATAGGTAGCGTAATTCGATTGACCATGGCGTCTGAGGAGTGAGGTAACTCGTTCATAGACGAAACCAGGAGGTAGCGCTGACTCAAGTCCACTTTGTCACCTACACCTCAGTCGATAAGCAACTACATTACAATAGGTAAAAACACCTATTTATGAAATAATACTACATATTTTATCATGTCTTTGAAAATACATTTGATTCTTCGTCATTCATAATTCTTCACAATAGAAGGAAATTGACCAGCTAGGTATACTACAAGAGTCCAAGGGTCAGACCCTGTAGGGATGTTGGTCTCTTGCATAGATGTTGTATACATATTATATCAGTTACAATTCTTTTACGACAACCACGGGCTTACCCGCTGATTATGAATACAAATGTCTAGTCATACACATACATACCTACATACCATCACGCCATGTCCCTTGCAGGGTAGGCAGAGAGAACCAGAGAGTGCCAGAGAACTTCACTCTCAACTCCTTACATACTTCACTCGCTTCCTCAACATTCATAATTCTCTTCATACACGCTCGCCGGTTTCGGAGACTCTTGACTCCACCTTCCTTCAGTACGTGACCGATCTGGTCACGTACTGACGTATAAAAGTCTACTACATATCTTAATAGCAAGTATTAAATTGTGTTTAACACAGGTAGTAGTTTTTGTTGTTTAGTTCATATATATATAAGTGCTACGTAGGTCAGAATTCAATATGTAAAAATATTTTATTGGAAGAACCGCTCAGGTACCTTGTTAAATATCTATTTTCGTTAAAGAAACATGCCAACCAAATTTAGTAATGTTACAGGGACATTCTCTTTAATTTTTCCGTGTAGTGAGAATACAATTCAGCAACCCCTACACGTACCTTACACGTGGGTGTCGTGAAACACGACTAAGGGATATAATATGTGCATAACATTGATGCAAGAGAAGGAAAACTCAAAAGTAAAACCTACTTCTGAGCTGCGTGGTGCAGTAGGTCAATTTTCTCCCATTGTGAAGAACGCTGGACCACAGCACTGGGTACATGAGCGTACATAAGCTAAGATGATTATTTTAACGTTATGTCTATTCTCTATTTCTTTAGCACTATGAAACTTTCAACTGTCTATTTATACTGTTTACTGTTTATGTGCTACAGACCATCGACAAATAGATGCGACGAACGGAGGTTCAATAATAGGGTTCTGTTAACACCATTTCAGTACGGAACCCTAAAATGGATCAAATGGACACCTGCCTGCCATAATAAAATACCCTCGATGTAAAATGCCTTGTACCTTATTCGCTACGTAAACTGTTATTGGACCGTCGCGCGTCAACCGCCTGAACTTTGTAACTATGTAACTATATTAAACCTTATCCACAGGTATACGTTTTACGTCTTTACAAGGTTATATCAATAGTCGACCTAACCTTGTATAGACGTAAATAATGTATTTATTCGTATGTATAACGTGTTGTGTGATGTGATGTGAGCAAAACCAAAATAATGGTCTTTGAAAGAGATGAAGCCAGAACAGATGTAAGAGTAACAATAGGTAATGATGTACTAGAGCAAGTGGATGAATTTGTATATCTTGGATGTGGATTTAGCCGAGATGGACGGTACACCACTGATATAGAGCGAAGAGTGAATGCGGGAAATAGAGTGAACGGAGCGTTGGGGCAACTTCTCGGCAGCCACCACCTCAGCCAGAAGGCACGTGTAGCAATACATAACGCAGTGCTTGTCCCAACATTACTGTATGGAAGCGAGAGTTGGGTATGCAGAAAAGAGTATGAAAGTAAAATTAATGCGGTCGAAATGCGATCTCTTCGGAAAATCTGTGGAGTTAGGCTGACCGACCGCATTCGTAACGACGACGTAAGAGAGCGAGTAGGTATGAAAGAGAGTATTGGTGTAAAGATGCGAAAGGGAATCTCCGATGGTTCGGACATGTGGAAAGAATGCCGAACGAACGTCTGGTTAAGAAGATATACAATGCGAAAGTGGAAGGATGTAGGTACCGAGGGAGACCGAGACTAACCTACCTAGACCAGATCGGTCAGGTACTGAAGGAAGGTAGAGTCAAGAGTCTCCGAAACCGGCGAGCGTGTATGAAGAGAATTATGAATGTTGAGGAAGCGAGTGAAGTATGCAGAGATAGAGTTCTCTGGCACTCTGTTCTCTCTGCCTACCCTGCAAGGGATATGGCGTGATGATATGTATGTATAACGTGTTCGCTTACAGTAGGCAGCCACCTACAAAGTCATATATTTAACTACAAAATGATGGAAAAATTGCACCAATACCTGTTGTTAGTTACCTGCTCAATAATTGTGCGACTGTATGTTCCACCATTGTGTAGCAGGTGGTATACTATTCCATGCTGGTCAGAGAGTTATTTTAAGGTTTCCTTCTTGTGCTGTTACATTATTTGCTAAAGTCTCTTGATAGTTTTTATGGAATTACCGAAAAAGGAAAGAAAAGGAAAAGAAGGAAAGAAGGAAAATTCGAAATAAAGCCCTATACCAATACATCCGATCAGCGTGGTGTAGTAGGTCAATGTCCCTCCTAGTGAGGAGGAGGCTCGAGCCCAGCAGTGAGACATATATGAGCTGAGATGATGATGATTATAAAATGTCTTTCCGTGTGGTGACGGAGTAAGAATAGATTTCACCACCTCTATCTTACTCGTGGGTGATGGTACGCGACGACTAAGGGATATAAAACGCATATAACATCTATGCGAGAAAAGGAAAACTCGAAACGAAACCCTATACCAAGACGTCTGACCAGCGTAGTATAGTAGGTCAAATTCCCTCCGATTATGGAGGAGGCTCGCGCTCAACAGTGGGACATATATGAGCTGAGATGATGATGATTATAAAATATAATAAAAAATGTGTAAATTACCTATGTCTACGTTTTTTCTTCTTTTTCTTGCCGTTGTAACCGGTGAGACCGTCTACTGTGAAGTCTTTAGCCGCCTCCAGAGGTGACACACCTGCAGATACAACAAACAATCGTTATCACCGGTCCACTCCTATAACAGTAGAAGCCGGCCGATCCCGCGTGATCAACCGTCGTCGGCCCAAATCCACTTAACGAGTAGTGTGACAAGGCGACAACACCCGCCCGAGGATTTGTCACATAATTACCGAATGTGATTGCCAAATGAATTAGTAAACAGCCGAGCGGTGGCGGGTTAATAGAATAGATCGAGCGCGTCCCCCGGGACCCAGCGGGGGAGCACCAGGACGCACGGGGGACGGAGGGGACCCGGGCCCTCCGGGACATCGGGTAATTGAATTTGGTGGCAATGAATACGACAATGAATTATTAAATTTAGAGCGGGTACCCTGTGATACTGTGTAACGTTGTGAGCCAGTTGTGCGACATACACGTCCCCGTGACGTCTGCGGGGTGCACGTCACCAGTGTCTACATGCGCCAGTGTACGCACCGCGAACTGTTCGCTCGTTAGGTCGCGTGACACGCGGCGAGGTGGCGAGGGGGCGCGCTCCTCACTATATTATGAGGTCAGTCGATGTGTTAATTTTATTAATGTTTTGTAAACAATAAATTACATTGACTGGGTGAGAATAATACCCTTCGGATATAATCGTTCCACTATTTGTATCTTCTATAATGTCATACTATGATTTATTGGCATTATGTCTCTTTAAAAGTTACAACTATTTTTATGAGTATTTAAAACGTCGCACTATGGCGAGATCGCTGGCCATAATCTATTTCTCCATTCCATCAGGCTGTTGACTGTCACATATATGCTATGCTTACGACGTAGGATACCTACTGGTCGCAGTTGGTTTCTTTAGAGACTTCCTAAGAGAGTGCTGTACGTTGATAGCAGCAGGCATGAAGAATGATCTTTTAGTCCGCAAGAGGTTATACATTGTATTTATTTTGCATTTGATGGTAGACAAAAAGGAAGCGCATTTGATGGTAAGTGGTAACTAGCACTCATGGACCTCTATAATATTAGCGGCAAAGCCAGATCACTGCGTACCGTAAAAAAATAAGACATCAGCCCACTCGCTCACCCAACGAAGTACAAATGCAAATTACTCTTTTCAAATGCCGATTTTCTGCCAGAATATAGTATTACCATGGACAAGCTAGCTATTTATGGCTTCATACTGACAACTCTTAGCAGCGTGGCTCAGCCCCCTTGAATTTTTTTAACTCATTGTCACATAGAGAAATTATAATCTATTCTTACCAATTTCATAAATGTTGTAAAAATGATTAACGGATGTAAGCAGATAATATAAATAAAACTGTAAGCTAATGTATGGTCAGTACAGTACAGTATACTAATTCCCCCCGATTATCTATGTTTATACAAACAGTGGTTATAATTATGGTAAGATACTTTATGAAGATACTATAAATTAATAGATAAATTGGGTAATTTTTAGACTAAAAAATACGAACAAGAAAAGCAATATTTTGTAAATTCAAATATGCACCCATTATTATTAGTGCCCAAATAATTGAACACCTAAGCATTGTGTTAGAGTAGGTTGGCTAACCGATCGCTGATGTTCAGGTGCAACTGACGAGAGTATATCATTTAGACAAACATTATCTTCCATAACCATATAGAAGTAGACAAACAACAAATAAAAACCAATAAATCTATGCAGTCATATTTAAATAGTTAATCGACATCTTTTTTGTTCAAGTAGTTTAACTATTAAAAGTTATATAGGTATAGGTATCATATAATAACATTTAATTGTGATTGAGAAGTATGTAATTAAATTAATAAATGCACGATATCAGACAAAATGTAGACACCAAGTCAAAGTACCACTAAGTATCTACCTTACAGTTATTTAATAAAAAAACAAATGTTTGCTCATAGATAGATCAATAACCGCGTGTTTTATATAATTATCTAAGAGTATACAAAACAAGTTGTTGCTCGCGGGTTGTGCCCCGTACGCGGCGTGTCGTGACGTCACGGTTGTTGTCCGCGCGTGTCCGATCGCACGCTATCGATTGGTCACACTAGCGTACAAACGCACTGCTACACTTACTTATTGGTTTGTTTGTGTCAATGTCGTGCGATATCATTAACTCAATAACATTAATCACATTAATGATTTCATTAATTGTACAGCGGATACAATACAATATTAAAGATATGCCAATGTGTAACGAATGATTGTAGCAACTATCATAGAATGATATACAAGAACAGGTGAGCTACGTTTCCAAGTAGTGATGATACAACAATACAATGGTTATCACCCCTTCTGTGGTTATCGTAGAACTAGATTATGATGGAACTAGTTGGCCACACTTTTTTTTTTTTTTTTTTTTTTTTTTTTTTTTTTTTTTTTTTTTTTGTGTGGGCTACAGTCGGCGCACTCCGTCCGGGGCGACAGAGGAGCGTAAGCACGCACACCCGTAGCCCACCCGTGACACCTCGCCTTCGTCGTTGGACCGATCACCGAAGCAGCGTGAACTTGACGTCAGTGGCCAGTAGGTGGCCCTACTGATAGTTTTTTTACAACAGCCGCGTTCCGGTCCGACCAAGATAGTACCACAGTCTTGCAGAAAAACGACGTCTGAGCAGTGCCATTAATTAGAGGGAAAACTAAAAATAAATTCATGTATGTCTTAAATACATCCGTTGACATCCATATTAAATTAATTTAATGAATAACTTGGATATACCTATAGGTTATAGGTATATAATAACATTGCAAATTTGCCACAAGTTTTCAATTTTGATAAATTATGTGAAAAATGATGAAGAGACATGACGATGCAAAGTAAATACATCTTTAGTCATACACTAATATTCCTAATATTAGTAATGCTAATACTGTTGTTTCCCTCAGTGTGGTTCAAGCGTCAGTGCGTGCTGATTATGTTAGTATATATCACAACGGTCCCTATAAAATATTCGTTTATGTACAAACATACGATTCTGTAATTTAGAGTAACAATTTATTTTACTTAGTACATATGTTATCTGTATCATACTCGTAGGTATATAGGATTAACAAATTTAAACTAAAAAAAAAAAAAAAAAAAAAAAAAAGTAAATTTACATAAGTTAAATTTATTGAACATTTTATTAAATATATAACAAACTAGTAAAAGCTTCATATTATATATGTTTATATATAACTATATAACTTCAATTTTTATTAATAAATAAATACCAAAACGTGTATTTCGAACATTACATCGGATATAGTTCGAATTTAAATCAAACAGACCGACTACTTTTCCCTTCAATTTTGTCCTGAAACACAGAATCTCGTGGTAGAAATTCAACTCGCTATTTCTTCAATTTAACCCAACTTATACAAATTGTTATACTAATAAACAAGAACAATTTTATATAATACCAAAGTAGGTATAGGTAGTTTACCTTTCAAGTTTGTTAAGAATTGAACCTTGAACATTGTTGATTGAATTGAACGCGGAGACTTGAGTAGGTAATCACTTAAACATAGCAATATACTAGCACGTCCCGCGGGACCGCCTGCCTCTACACGGAGCCCGCGGGGGTAAAGCTACACCTTACTTTATATTTTTTGTACGCGCTTGAATTGAATCACATAAATACGACAATTCTGATCAAGTTTGTTGCAAGTCTAAATTATAAATAATATATTTTTTTTTTTAATATCACTCTAGCTTTTGCCCACGATTTCGTCGGCGTAGAAGTCGTACCTACGCTATGTCCCAGTTAAATATTTGTAATTAATATTATGATATTTTTGCTTTGAAGCAAAATTCATCTCTTATTTTACAAACTTCAGGCAGAATATATTTTCTGAGGAGGGGATTTTCAGAACATTGTTATCCAATGAGTCCCTACATAACAAAAGAAGGATGTCTATTAGATAATTATTAGTGCTAATTTTAGTTCAATTAGAAATTAAGCATCACTCTAAAATTTAATTGCCAATTATCAATATTCATTCTATAAGGGTGTCACCCTTATAGAATGAATATTGAAGAATACTGTGACACGTGTGTATTTATTTTTATTGAAGAGTATTTGACCAGTATATTATATTTTATATTATAAAATCTACGGAGAGCATACACCGGCTGATATCGGTCGGTTATATCACTCTTATGGGTTAATATGTTGATATCTTATGGGTTAATATATCGATCCTCGTTGTGCGTACCGTCTACGACAACTGGGATGAAGGTTGCTTCATCCCAGTTGTCGTAGACGGTACACACAACGAGGATTGAGTACGAGCATTCTCCTGGCTTTTTCATTTATTGTAATAGGCCACCCAACCTACCTACTAATCATGGTGACCTCATTGGGAAGGCATATTTCCAACAGTGGACTTCTTGATGGATGCTAGTTGATATAGAGTATTTATATGGTATTTAGAACTCTGAGCTCTAAGCGAATTTGAAATGTAGGTATGTATCTAACTAAATAGCCCGTAGACATTCGTTGTCGTGAATTCACTGGTAAACTTTTGAATTTTTCATATATGTCATCTTTCAGTCTAAAAACGTGCCCCATACATGGATATTGTAGCATGGTGAAATATGAATAGCATATTGTTAATTTAATTAACCCTTTATTTAATCCATTCATCCATCCATCCATCAGCCCGTAAGCGTCCACTGTTGGACATAGGCCTCCCCACGAGAATGCCATCTGTAACGGTCCTGTGTCACCTGCATCCAACGGTTTCTTGCGACCTTGATGAGGTCATCAGTCCACCGAGTGGGGGTTCGTCATACGCTGCGTCGTCCGATTCGTGGTCGCCACTCGAGAACCTTTTTTTCCCCAACGGTTGTCGGATCGTCGAGCGATGTGGCCTGCCCATTGCCACTTCAACGTGCTAATTCTTCGGGCTATGTCGGTTACACCCGTTCTTCTACGGATTTCCGTATTCCGGATTTTATCACGTAAAGAAATACCGAGCATAGCTCTCTCCATAGCACGCTGAGCGACTTTGCGCCTTTTTATGAGGCCGACATTTAGAGACCACGTTTCAGTGCCGTAAGTCATCGCTGGTAACACACACTGGTTATAAACCTTTGTTTTCAGACACTGCGGCATATTAGACGAGAAGATCGTCCTAAGTTTCCCGAACGCTGCCCAGCCGAGTTGGATTCGTCAGCTGAGCTCTTTCTCGAAATTGGATCTACCTAATTGGACTGTTTGTCCTAGGTAAACATAGTGATCGACAACTTCGAGAATCGCATTCCCAACCAGGACCGGTACAGAAATGACATGGGCATTAGACATGACTTTCGTCTTGTCCATGTTCATTTGCAGCCCTACTAGTTGGGAGGCCTTGCTGAGGTCATTGAGCATGGTGCCAAGGTCCTCCAGGGATTCTGTCATGACTACGATATCATCTGCGAATCGAAGGTGAGTGATGTATTCGCCATTGATGTTGATGCCGAGTCCGGTCCAGTCTAAGAGCTTGAAGACATCTTACAGCGCAGTGGTGAACAGTTTCGGAGAGATGAACGTCTCCCTGTCTCACGCCTTTCTGCAGCTGGATCGGTTTCGTACTCTTATCCTGGATGCGGACCGACATAGTAGCATTTTTATACAAACACTTCAACACTTCGATATATCGATTGTCAATTTGACACCTCTGAAGGGACTGCAGCACTGCCCAAGTTTTGACAGAATCAAAGGCTTTCTCATAGTCCACAAACGCCAGACACAGAGGCCGATTATACTCCTCGGTCTTCTGTATAATCTGGCGTAGCGTGTGTATGTGGTCTATGGCACTATAACCTTTTCGGAAACCGGCTTGTTCGGGCGGCTGGAAGTCGTCTAGCTTGCGCGCGAGTCGGTTCGTAATGACTCTTGAAAACAATTTGTACACGTGGCTCAGGAGTGAGATGGGTCTGTAATTCTTTAAGAGCGTTTTATCGCCCTTCTTAAAAAACAGCACAACCACACTCCTGGTCCACGACTCTGGAACGTCGCCCCCGAGAATGACAGAATTAAACAGCTTCTGTAGGGCTTTTAAAACTGGCTTGCCGCCTGCCCTCAGGAATTCTGTGGTAATTCCGTCATCTCCCGGTGCCTTTCCGTTCTTTAATTGTTTTAGAGCCATTCTGATCTCGTACAAGCTGACGTCCGGGATTTCTTCGGTATAGTGCTGAGTTAACTCGGATCTGGGGTCTTGGACCAAGCCGACAACAGGATTCAGGGATGATTTATACAACTGCCCATAGAACCTTTCGACCTCTCCCAAGATCTCACTCTGGGATGAAATGACAGTACCGTTATCGGTCTTCAGCTTAGTCATTTGGCTCTGCCCAATAGACAAATCTCGTGCGAACACTTTGGAGCCTCGATTTCGCTCTATCGCCTCTTCAATACGCAGTGTATTGAATCGGCGAATATCGCGTCGCATAGATTTAGAGATTTGTCTATTAAGCTGCCTCAGTTCGACCCATCGGCTGAAGACTGTACCGTCATTTCCTTTCTCCTCTCCATGAGTTGAAGAGTCTGGTCAGAAAGCTATTTTGTTCTAGTAGAGCGACGGGCCTTAAAAAAATTTTGACCCGACCGCGTGGACAGTTTCCACGAACCTGTTGTTCATATCGTTCGAAGATTCGCATTCTTCCAGGCATTGGAAGCGACTCCCCCCCGGGCTGAGCGTTATTTGCTATGCTGACGCCACGCTCGTCACAGCCCGGGGCAGGACACTCGAAGAGGCGGCGAGCCTGGCCACTCTCGGCACCGAGGAGATGGTCAGGCGAATTGAGGCGCTGGGGCTCAGGGTGGCCCTAAACAAGACGGAGGCCCTACTATTCCATGGGCCCCGTGTGAGGCTGCCCATCGGCGCCTCGTTAGTCGTCAACTCCATCCACATCAGTATCCAGGCCCATATGAGGTACTTGGGTCTGGTGCTTGACGGGCGATGGTGGTTCCGGGAGCATTTTCGTCAAATTGCTCCCCGGTTGGTCGGCGCGGCGTCCGCCCTTTCTCGGCTCATGCCGAACGTGGGCGGACCCAGTTTCGAGGGCCGACGGCTGTATGCGGGGGTGATCCGCTCAATGGCCATGTACGGCGCACCCGTGTGGGCGAGGGCTCTGAACGTCCAGCTCAGGGCGGTGCTGTGGAGGCCACAGCGAGCCATGGCGGTCAGAGCCATTCGCGGGTACCGCACGGTGTCCACCGAGGCGGCATGCCTATTGGCCGGGACACCCCCGTGGGACCTAGAGGCGGAGATGCTCTCCGACCTCTACCGGCGGGTTACCTCAATGCGCGAAGAGGGTGGCTCCCCATCGTTGAGCGAGATAGCCACCTGGCGCGAGGACGCCCGCCGAGAAGTCATCGCCCGTTGGGCTACGCGGCTGGAGAGGCCTAGACACGGTGTTTTTACCGTTGAGGCCCTCCGGCCCGTACTGATGGAGTGGATGGAGCGGCGGCACGGAGTCCTCTCTTTCCGGTTGGTGCAGGTCTTGTCGGGGCATGGTTGCTTCGGCAAGTACCTGCACACGGTCGTGCGGAGGGAGTTGACTCCGTCCTGCCACCATTGTAGTAGCGACGAGGACACGGCGCAACATACGCTCGAGGTATGTTCGGGCTGGGACGGGCAGCGCCGTGACCTCGTCGCTGTCATCGGTGCCGACCTGACGCTGCCGGCTGTTGCGCGAGCGATGGTCGACAGCGTCAGGAATTGGGACGCGGTCGCCGCCTTCTGCGAGGCTGTCATCTCGCAGAAGGAGGCGGCGGAACGGGCCCGGGAGGATTCCCGTGACCCGGGCCGCCGCCCGCGGCTGGGGCGGCGCAGGCGCGACTACCTGCGCCTGATGCCGCCCTAGCCGAGGCTTCGGGTGATCGGACCGGGGAATTGTCCGGTCACCCGACGTGAGGCCACCGCGTGAGGACGACGCCTCGACGGCGAAAGCTGTCGGGGCGTCGACAGGAGAGGAGCCCGAGAGGGCATACCGCCGAGCGGGCCACCGAAGACAAAGATCGGGTACCGGTGGCCCGCTCACATGGCGAAGAAGAGGTGCTTGCAGGGTGGGTCAATGGGGTTGCGCGCCGCCTCTTCCGTCACCCCGGACCGATTTGGCGGCGTGCGACATCCATAGCCCACCGCAAAAAAAAAAAAAAAAAAAAAGGCATTGGAAGCGACTATGTAATTCGAGTTGAAAGCTATCGGGGTTCTGGTATTGGACAGGTGTAGGTCGGAGTGTAGACTTCATCAAGCGAGACCGCTCGACTTTCGTACGAAGATTCAATGTGCCTAGAACCATCCAGTGATCACTCCTAGTTTTAATCCTGCTGATCACAGAGACATCATTGAATATTTGTCGTTTGTCCGTCAAGATGAAGTCTATCTCATTTTTAGTGGATCCATCAGGGCTTATCCAGGTCCACTTCCTTTGTGGCCGTTTCTTGAAGAAGGAATTCATCATGAAGAGGCCTTCCTTCTCCAAAAAGTCGGCCAGTTTTTGGTCCCTTTGGTTTGTCTGTCCAAATCCATATTGCCCCATTCTCAACTCATTGTCTGTCCTTTTGCCTAGTTTTACGTTGAAGTCTCCCATAACTACCGTGAAGTGGGTTTTGGACGTGTGGACGGCTTTCGAGATATCCTCGTTTAAGGCCTCCACTACGTCGTCGGAGTATGTCGAAGTCGGTGCGTAAACCTGTATGACCTTCAATGAATACCGTTTGGTATTTCTGAGTATAAGGTACGCTACCCTTGTTGACACACTTTCGATCCTCTCCATGTTCTCTACGAGAGACTTACGAACGATAAACCCTACACCGCCTTGAGATGGGTAATCTCCCTCTCGGTAGAAGAGTAAATTTCCAGACCGGAGGATTATCGTGCTCTCCCCCTCTCTTCGCACTTCTGATAATCCTACAATGTCCCATCGGATTTTGCTGAATTCCTCTTCCAGCTCGATGACCCTCTCGTCGGTCCTAAGCGTCCGAACGTTGTATGTTACCAGGGCCAAGGGTCGGTTTTTTTGGTAGCCCGATTGCGGCCGGAGATTCCTAGCACCTCCTGCCCCGCCACCAACAGGCCCGCTACAAAAATGAGCCCGTGGAACAGCGGAACTGCCGTGACTGGGGGTCGTGACTATTTTTATATTCATATTTATTTTGGGGGGGTAGTACGGCCATAATCGCCACGCTTGGCGAACGGATTGGCGATCGCGGTAGATGTTATTAAGTTTCCCGGGAGATAGCCGCTGCCCAATCTCCAGGTGAGACCCTTAGCCGATTTTTACGACTCCCACGGGCAAGTACAGGGTGACGACCTTTGTATTCTATTCCCGTTGCCACACGGGACTTGAATTCGTTTAATACGTAGGTATTGTACGTAAATATTAACTAACTATCACTAATTATCAGTAAAATCATTAGTTCAGTGACATACGACTTGGATATGGATTGGTGAAAGTGTTGCCAGATATAGATTGTGTGACGCTGACGATGTATAGATTTCAGTTATTGGGGACATAAAGTCGTGGCTAATACAATCTGATGATATCAGCTCATATAGGTACATCTTAATGATGGGCTCGAGACTTCTCCACAGTGGAAGGGAAATTTGTAGTGGTGGGACCACTAAGGAGTTGGTAGATAGGTAATGTTTCCAGTTTTCTGTTTACAGTGGCGGCCACACTCTCGCAAAAAATCGACCTTTGAGCTAAAAGCCCAATTTGGGTGGGTTTTAGGTTGGTAGACAGCGCCCAAGCTGTACCCCTGGTATTGCATAGGTGTATGAGCGACAGTAATACGTAGCACCAGGTGTACTGCTTACTCGTTTGCCACCATAGGCAATAAAAATTACCTACTATACCACGCTAGTCAAACGGATTGGTATAGAATTTTTATTGCCAGATTTCCTTCTCTTGCATTGATTTTATCCGCTTGCGTCCGTTAGTCATCTTTTACGACTGCCTACGGAAACGAAAGGGAATAGTGAATTATAGAATACCTAATACTTTCCAATTAACTGCCACAACCTAAGGTGTCCGCAGCATCATAAATGTGGCCGCGCATATAATATTTATTAACGTTGCGGTAGCTAGAGGTCGTACCGCGGCGTCGCTCGCACAAAGTGGCACCGTACTCTACAACAAGTAGCTTTCCTTCGCCGGCACTCATATTTAGCTCGGCGGCCCTCTCTCGAGGCGCCCTCTCCGTTGTGTCGCGCGTCACACTAAAACGTACCTTATCACTAATACATTTACAATACATATTTAATTTGTGTGCTGTACGTCGTGCCCTTGCATACATTACATATTTGTAAGTTAGTTTACAATTAATGATGATAAATACGAGTAGGTATTTGTACAACTATATGTGATATTAGAAGCGCGTAACATACAACCACACATCCTGTGATAACGCATTCTGAATTTGTAGTCAAACTTCAAAAATTATTACAGATGAGAATCGAAGTCACGTCTATTCTACATATCGAAATCCATTCTAACCACCACATCAATTAGGCTAGCGTGAGTAAATACGTATAATGATAAAATTGTCACTCGCTGTTTCATACGAAAGTTACTTTACAAAAGGCGTTTTACTAATATTTACATACATACATATCATCACGCCATATCCCTTGCAGGGTAGGCAGAGAGAACAGAGTGCCGGAGAACTCTATCCTTACATACTTCACTCGCTTCCAACATTCATAATTCTCTTCATACACGCTCGCCGGTTTCGGAGACTTTTGACTCCACCTTCCTTCAATACATGACCAATTTGGTCTAGGTAGGTGAGTCTCGGTCTCCCCCAGTACCTACATCGTTCCACTTTTGCATTGTATATCTTCTTAACCAGACATTCGTTCGGCATTCTTTACACATGTCCGAACCATCGGAGCATTCCCTTTCGCATCTTTACACCAACACTCTCTTTCATACCTACTCGCTCTCTTACGTCGTCGTTACGAATGCGGTTGGTCAGCCTAACTCCACAGATTTTCCGTAGAGATCGCATTTACATACATACATATCATTACGCCATATCCATTGCAGGGTAGGCAGAGAGAACAGAGTGCCAGAGAACTCTATCTCTGCATACTTCACTCGCTTCCTCAACATTCATAATTCTCTTCATACACGCTCGCCGGTTTCGGAGACTCTTGACTCCACCTTCCTTCAGTACCTGACCGATCTGGTCTAGGTAGGTTAGTCTCGGTCTCCTTCGGTACCTACATCCTTCCACTTTCGCATTGTATATCTTCTTAACCAGACGTTCGTTCGGCATTCTTTCCACATGTCCAAACCATCGGAGCATTCCCTTTCGCATCTTTACACCAATACTCTCTTTCATACCTACTCGCTCTCTTACGTCATCGTTACGAATGCGGTCGGTCAGCCTAACTCCACAGATTTGCTGAAGTGATCGCATTTCGACCGCATTAATTTACTTTCATACTCTTTTCTGCATACCCAACTCTCGCTTCCATACAGTAATGTTGGGACAAGCACTGCGTTATGTATTGCTACACGTGCCTTCCGGCTGAGGTGGTGGCTGCCGACAAGTTGCCCCAACGCTCCGTTCACGCTATTTCCCGCATTCACTCTTCGCTCTATATCAGTGGTGTACCGTCCATCTCGGCTAAATTCACATCCAAGATATACAAATTCATCCACTTGCTCTAGTACATCATTACCTATTGTTACTCTTACATCTGTTCTGGCTTCATCTCTTTCAAAGACCATTATTTTGGTTTTGCTCACATTCACGCGTAGACCCCTTTTCTTACAATCTTCTGTCATTGTGTCGACTAGGGTCTCCAGGTCAGTCGCTGACTGTGCCAGCAGGACTGCATCATCTGCATAAAGCAGAGCAGAGACCACTGAGTCACCCATCTGGATTCCCACATTCATATCGTTCAACCTTTGGAGACATTTATCCAGATATATGATAAACAGCCTGGCTGATAGAACGCAGCCCTGCTTAACGCCGATATTGACGTCAAACCAAGGCGACATTTCATCATCCAGCCGCACACAGGCTCTACAGCCCATGTAACTGGATTGCACAGCCTGCAGCAGTTTACCGTTAATACCATACTCCGGTAAAATGTCCCAAAGTTCCTTTCGTACAACCGTGTCAAATGCTCTCTCCAGATCCACAAAACTGCAGAAAACCCTCTGACCTAGAGCCAGATGCTTCTCCATAATGTTGCGCAGAGAGAACACTTGATCCATGCATTCCCTTCCACTCCTGAAACCTCCTTGTGTCTCACACAGTAAACCATCGGACACCATCCTCATTCTCCTTTCAATAATTTTACTATACACTTTTGCTGCCAAACTGGTCAAGCTTACGGCTCTGTAATTTGCGCAGTCAAAACGTGAACCCTTGTTTTTAAACAAAGGCACGATGACTGCGCTATTCCAGTCCCCGGGAACCATTCCCGAGCTCCAACATAAATTGAGGAGCAACAGGAACGCCTCCCGGACACAGGAGCCTCCAAGCTTGATCATCTCGGCAGACACCATATCAATGCCCGCTGCCTTACCATTTCTCAAACTTCTTATCGCCCATTCAACTTCATCCATACTGATGCCATCGGAGGACGCCGTCGCCGAATGTTGATCTACTAGGCCACATGCGACACCGGCGCCAACCGTAGCATCCGCATACATAGCGCCAAAATATTCACTCCATCGGCTTAACACGTCTTGTGTTTGTGTAAGAATGTCTCCACCTTTAGACCTTATTTTATTCATTCTGAAGGCTGACCAACCACCCCCAGACTTCTTCACCTCCCTCCAAAAGAGTTTGGTGTTACCCTCGAAGTTTTTAGTCGGCCTATCTTCTGCACTCATACTTGCTCTATCACGTTTCTCTTTCACTAAGGCCTTGGTGTCATTCTTACATTGCCGATATATTTCTTTCTTCTGTTCAGACATACTGTCATTCAGATTCAAAGAAGAGACATAGTCCAGCCACGCTTTCTTCTTTTGCTCTACGGAAGCTGCCACTTCCGCATCCCACCATGCATCACCATTTGTGTTTCTATGCTTCTTTGAACTTCCACATACTTCTTTCACTGTGTCTACCATACTCTCTTTCAATACTCTCCAGCATTCTTCAATGTCCGATTGCGGCTGGCTTGCCATCGTCAGCCGTTCTCGGACACCCTCTGCATACTTTTCTCTTACACACTCTTCTTGCAACCTTTCAACCTTTATTCTTTCAAGCCCTCCGAAGTGGACACGCTCTCGCCAGAGATCGCATTTCGACCGCATTAATTTTGCTTGCATGCTCTTTTCTGCATACCCAGCTCTCGCTTCCATATAGTAATGTTGGGACAAGCACTGCGTTATGTATTGCTACACGTGACTTCTGGCTGAGGTGGTGGCTTCCGAGAAGTTGTCCCAATGCTCCGTTCACTCTATTTCCCGCATTTACTCTTCGCTCTATATCAGTGGTGTACCTTCCATCTCAGCTAAATACTAATATTTCGTTCACAGAATAAAAACAAATTATGCCAATTCTGAGCCACGAAAATATGTTACAATTTTATTAATGTTATATTTTTGAGGCTTACACTAAAGAACCACTTTAGAAATTTATTCATGTCTAACTTGTATAAGTAGGATGTATGCCAGATACAGCATTCGCTGTGTAAAACTTGACATCGACTAAACAATACTAATAAAGTTAATTTTATGACACAAAATTAATTTAATATATACAGCTGAATCCGTTTATAATGATATTGAAGGGAAGTGAGAAATTTGTCATACTAAGCGGACGTCTACAAAGCAGAAGTTCTCGAAAAATGCAAAACTTTCTAGCTTTCTTAGGTACATACATAATTTTGGTTTAATAAACAGAAAAACTGCAAAATTAACCACTGAATTAATACTTGATCAACATGTACCTGTTGTAATTCTTTCAAAGAACCTCTCTCACTTTGAATCGAATTAAATGATTCTTTAATCTAGTTCTTGTTATTAAAAATCATATTTTTGAATGACCGACTCCAAATTTGTAAAAGATGAGTTTGCATTACGATTTTCTAGTCTGAATATAATTTCTCTCTTATCTATAATCTTCCCCTTCAAATTATAAAAATGATATCACATTTACCAAAAAGCTTACCTTTTTATGCCTTTTTGTTTGCAAATCACTAATAATCTTCAACTATCGACTTGTAATTGTGATGAAAAATTAAAATAAAAATGAGCCACGTGAAATGCGCACACCAAACGAAGGGCAACGAAAACGCGCGAATGGATTAGGAGTTATGTCAGTTACTATAACCGGCCTTAATTTTTTTAAAATAAGCGATTTATCACTATATGCGGTCAGGTCAGGTCATTATATCCATCTTTTTTATAAAGCATTTTATATGTAAACCAAACTAGGCTGTGTAATAACGTCATATTAAGCTGTTGGTCAATATAAGCGGCGTCATAATAAACGGATTCTACTGTAGTTAACTAAAATAATTTATTTTAGACTCATAATTTTTATTTTCAGAAAACCTTTCAGCATCTCATTAAAATTTATATTTTTTTTTTATTGCTTATGGTGGCAAACGAGCAAGCAGCACACCTGGTGGTAAGTGTTACTGCCGTCCTGCCGTACTTTGCAATACCGGTGGTACAGCTAGATCTCTGCCTACTAATTAAAACCCGAAACCCATCAAGAAATTTGGGTTGCCGGCTCTCTCGCCAACTGATAGAAGTGCAACGGTCACATTGCCACTGCCCAGATGTCGATTTTCTGCGAGAGTGTGATACTACCCCGGATTGGCCGATGCGAGGCTGTAGACAGAAAACTGTCAAGTGAGTGTGACCCTACTACAATTATATATCGCCGTACAATCAATTATTAATTATAGTAATTGAGGAAGTGTATCTATAAGTCCTCACTCGTCAAAGTATACCGGTGAACGTCGGCGGGGCTCGATCACCTCCAATTAGGAAAGACGGTAGCGGGGTATCGTGATAACGTGCATCAAGTCGTCATAACTCGTTGAAGTGTAAGATTGTGTTGCTTCTGCCACTGGAGGAATAGTGAAGAATAACCAGCTGTTGTATCACGGTATGGGAAATTCCTACATCTCTATGCTAGAAGAGAACAAAACTGGAATGCAATCTCTACAATTGAAACGTAGACATGGTGCAGTAGTCCCTCGAATCGTGTGTAGCCTGGTTAAGGCACAAACGTAGACTCGTCGCTACTATTGAACCTGTTGCTGTTGGCTGTCAGCAAAGCGATGGTTGGCAACCTCAGGCACTGGACTACGATAGTCGCCTTTTGCGAGGCTATTGTATTGTATAAAGAGATTACGAAGTGGGCCAGGGAAGACAACATAAGAGTAGATCACATCAAGAGAAGCGCTGCACCACTTAAGATAGTGAGACCATAGTATCGATGATGTATAACCCGAGAAATTCTTTAATGATTGCTGCATTATTACTCCAAGTACATTTTTCCTACAAAAATAATAAAATAAAACCTTTTCCATGTTCATTTTCAAAAAAATACTGTTTTAATAATTATCATTAGTTAAATGTAACTGTATTTAAGGCATAAAGATACCTGAGACTAGGTACCTAGTAGTAACAAAAATCAGTAATAGGTAGCAATTTGCTACCGAGTTTCATTCGATGAGCGAGAGAACCACCATCACAAATATTATACATACATACATATCATCACGCCATGTCCTTTGCAGGGTAGGCAGAGAGAACAGAGTGCCAGAGAACTCTATCCTTGCATACTTCACGCGCTTCCTCAACATTCATAATTCTCTTCATACACGTTCGCTGGTTTCGGAGACTCTTGACTCCACCTTCCTTCAGTACATGACCGATCTGGTCTAGATAGGTTAGTCTCGATCTCCCCCGGTACCTACATCCTTCCACTTTCGCATTGTATATCTTCTTAACCAGACGTTAGTTCGGCATTCTTTCCACATGTCCGAACCATCGGAGCATTCCCTTTCGCATGAAATATTATTATTGTAGATATTGATCTGACTGTGATCCTGATGTGTCCACACTTTCGCACTTACCATCAGGGAGGCTGGTTGCATCATCTGCTACCAAAGAGATTAAAAAATAACGTTAAACAATAAGTACCTACCAAGTATATATGTATTTCGGTAAATAAAATCATTAATACGCTTTATTTGTTATATCGTGCTAATCTCGTTGTTCGCAAATTGCCAATCTTCGCGGCTCGAGCTGTCTGAGGCTCGCGCGGACGTGACGTCACGCCACGCCGGTGACGTCACTACGAGACCTCAGCACATACTCAATCTGCTACTTGCAATAATTCTTGCTTTAATTTATATTGTGAGAATTTTTAAGACACAATTATTTATATTTATCATCAAGTTGACCCAACTTAAGTCTAAGATATCCATATTAGAAGTAGGTAGTCTAAGTATCTACTTACCAAACTTCTATGGTGAGTGTTAAATCACGTATAGTATAATACTTTGTGGCATCAACCAAAGTTTGTTCTGAATCTGATTGTAACGATGTCCATTGATTGTATGTTTATAAAGTCCCCACACACAGATTGATCTCTTAATACTGGATGATGTTTTAGAGGAAAAATAAATAACAATAATGTTTCTACCTTCCCCTTATGGGTATTAATAAAGAGTGAAGCTATTGCTATATAACTTAATCTTCGAATATAATAGAGGTTAGTGGACTAGGTGTTAATGACCAGAATAAAAATCTATTTTATTGTGCGGTCGCCATTAACGTCTTGGACTGCCTCGTATAAGAGAAGTATGTAACTAAACGGTAATTAAAAAAAAAATGACATTAACAGTAGGTATATTATCTACCTAATTCTAATTAATTTTAAATCGAGATCAACTAATAATACAATATTATATTCCACGGGTAGTTATAAATGACGACTAGTGGTTTAAACTGATAACGTGACTGCAAGGGACTGAAATCATGAAGCTAAACCACACAGCAACCGGTTTGTCGAGCGTAGCACATTACAGCAATCTCTCTTAGAGGGTAGACGTGGTTTTTAACGGTGGGGTTGAAGAGGATTATTAACTAACCTTATCAAATACAAACAACATAAAATAAAAATAATGTTGATAGGTATATGTATAGCACGCGTAGCCTATGATGTGTGTTATGCCAAACGTACCCCAAAATCATGTCGCGTACCATCGACAATACAAATGTCGACACGCACTGTCGTACATCCCAGGGTGTCTATGTCGCGTCGTGCCACCAACACAATACAGTTCACAAAATAACAAATTCTAAACATTACTAAACTACTTAATACTGCTATTTTTTATTTTTTCGGTCACTTAGTCGAAATATATTATATTAATTGTATTTATTGCTTAATCTTCTCAAAAAATAAAATCAAAATATGTGTAATGACGTCATACCTATGTACCTGTAACGGCCTCCTGCCATCGTTACCTTTTTTTACTGCTTGTAGACGAATGACGAATAACTAGCACACCTGATTAGTGTCGCTGTCGCCTTTGAAATGCTAAGGGTACAGCTAGACCGCAGCCTACCAGCCAGAACCCACCTAAATTGTGCTGCCAGGTATCTCGTTTACCAAACGATTTTTTTTTAATCTTTATTTTTGAAAAGGGGCTTTGTTACTCATTGACTACATCACCCCCGTATGTATACAAATAAAATATATATCTATACATTTTCACTTATTTAACTATATAATACCTAAATTACTTAACACTTTTAGCTTACTCTAATGTATAGTGCCACAAGTGTACTAGATTGTTCAGATAGTGGGTATGCAAGGATACTATTGCAGATACCCACATTTTGATCACTTTGAGATTTTATTTTCTGTCTCACAGCCTCGTTACGAACACATTCCATGAGCACATGATGCACGTCTTCTATTATGTTGCAAATTGAACAGTTGGGTGAATTAGAAATTCCCATTAAAAATTCAAATTTTTGTGATGGAATATGTCCGGAACGTAGCCTTATAATCGTTACTATCTGTTTCCTACTCAGTTGGTGATAATCGAACCATGGGTGCCTAAGGGTTTGATTCTGAATAGTTCGGTACCAAATTCCTTTTGTAAGGGAGCGTTTATCAAAGTACTCATTACATAACTGCCTGCATTGTACTTTAGCTAAATTTAATATTTCGCTATGGAGCGGTAGACCATCATATGGAATACCATCACTTATTGCTAATTTAGCTGCTCGGTCAGCCTTCTCATTACCAATGATACCTATGTGGGAGGGTATCCATTGGATAACTACCTCCTTATTTAGTACACGTAGCTTACAAATGGAATCTAAGATATGGTAGGCTATCGGATGTCCTCGAATATTCGAGGTTAGCCGAGCCAAGTGTAGGAGAGCACTTCTAGAGTCTGATAAAATTCCATATTTGTTAAAATTTAAGGATATAGTGTAAGATAACGCTTTAGAAATTGCTATAAGTTCGCAATGCATTACGGAAGCTCTGGTGTTAATATTAAACTTTGCTCTGGTGTCTGTCTGCGAGTCATAGAAGGCAGCTCCACATCTATATTCATCCTTAGACCCATCTGTATAAATTTTATAATATGCGTCAAATGAATCTAACTAGAACTCTGAGCAGATACTTTGTACCTCTTCGCCTCTGGCGCTTGCTGAAGACAGACGCGTGAAGAAAGTTACATTAAAATATTAAACTAAAAATAAAATTGTGGTAACGTGAAGTGACTCTTAAAATATCAGTTATAAAGTCCAACTTAAATTATTATTGTTGCATTATATAAGTCATTACTATTATTGAACGCGCAGCCGGCATAACAATTACATATACCCCTCACACCGCAAGAGTGAAGAGGACGACTGATTTTCTGTCCCACTCCAACTAGTATCAACTACCTACTTGTGTTAAAAATGAACATTCAAAGAACACCGCCCCATCGCATACTGACAAGCGCAAGCGGAAGAGTCAGCGATTCAGTGCCTAACTTACTGGCACATAGCGACGATGAATCCTACATTAAAGTCAACTTGAGGAAAAGAAAGGAGCGCACGGAAGAATATGACTACAAAGGAGATTTTGAGAACTTCCGTATAGACATAATGAAGTGCTTGGAGGGATTTGGCGGCACACAAATTGAGAAATTGAATCAAATACGAGATGAAGTAGTAGAGATAAAAAATGAAATCAAAACTATAAAATTAACCACGGAAAATTTTACGAAACAATTTAAACAAATAAATAGTGAAATACAATTTTTAAAAACAAACAATAGTACTACACATGAAAAAATAAAAAATATAGAAACGGAGTTGTCGCAGATGAGAAAGCAACCCATCGATATGTGTGCTACTAAATCGCCAATCTTGTGTCACGAAAACCTCCTCCTTGAAATGAAAGATCGCTGTGAGCGAGAAAAAAACATTGTTATTGTGGGTATATCTGAAATAAATGAGAAAAATTACAAATCAAGGCAATTATATGATGAAGAACAAATAAATAAACTAATATCATCGTTATACGAGGATTGTCCTAAACCATTAAGGCTAATACGTTTGGGTAAATTTACACCCAACAATAACCGACCTATAAAAGTCTGTTTTAACAACAGTGAGATCGCAAGATACATATTGCGCAACAAAGCTAAGCTACCTGAAGGCACAAGAATATATGCTGATCAAACTCCAGCACAAAAAACATACTTAAAAACCCTTAAAGATGAGTTATACAGACGTACTGAAAGTGGTGAAAGAGACATCATCATTAAATACATCAAGGGCATACCGAAAATCGTGGCGAACAAAACCTATAAAAAAAACCAGTAAATGTTCAAGCACAAAAAGAAGTATATACAGATAAATCAAGCAGATTATGTTATCAAATTGTTGAAAAATATGAAGATATGCCGTCACATCCTTCGTCATTAAGATTTCTATATGGTAACTTACGCAGCATCCGCACATTGGGTAAGTTTGATGAAATAAAATGTTTATTGCATACAATACGATCAATCACTCACCTTTTAATTTTTACTGAAACATGGATTACATCAGAAAATGACGCCAAACAATATCAACTACCGAATTATAACCATATCTATAATTATAGAAAAACCAGAAAGGGTGGCGGTGTATCTATTTTTATACACAACAGTATAAAATATGAAATAACTGAGGAACTATATGAAAATGGTAACCACTATCTATGGATATATATAAATAAACTATCATTAAATATAGGTGCAATATATAAGCCAGGCAGTACCAATATTAATAATTTCATGGAAATATACACCTCCCAATTAGAGCGCAGAAAGCGTACAATAGTGTTTGGTGACTTTAACATCAACCTGCTCAATAAAGACACCATAGTTACACAATATTTGTCCGGTTTGCAGGAAATAGGATACGAAGTACTGAATAAAATCAATAAAAAGTATAGCACACGAGAAACCAGCTCAACAAATACTTTATTGGATCATGTATGCACAAATATAACTAACCACTCTTTCAACCTCTCTATTATTGATTCATCTCTATCAGATCATAAGCAGATATTCCTAGAAATTAGCAAGTTAGCGCCCGTGTTAATGAAAAAGACACACTATCAAGCATTAAACTACGACAAATTATACAACAGTGTATTAACAGCAACCTATGATAATGAAGATTTCGATTATAAATATCTAGAAAATTTTTTAAGAGAACAGGTGCATAGGAACAAAATAAACAAGATAAAAATAAATAATCCACGTTCAAGAGATTGGATAAATAAAAACATAATAAACTCAATCAATTTACGGAACAATTTGCGGCGTCAAATGAAAGCTAATCCACATGACTTTAATTTGGTAAAAAATTTCAGAGAACAACAAAATAAAGTGAGAATTACTATCAGGAATCAAAAAAGAAAATACTATCACACTCTATTTCATAATAGTTACAACAATCCTAAAAGGTTATGGGAATTAATTAATAGTTTAACTTTCAATAAAATCAAAACCAGCAGTGCTCCACAGAAACTAATGTCGTCTTCCGGTCCTGTTTGCGATGGTGAGGAAATTTGCAATTTATTCAATTTATTTTTTTCTTCAATAGGTTCAGACTTGGCGAACCAAATACCATACATATACCACAAGCATGCTGGTAACACATTAATGTACGAGAGTAACTTCAAACATGATACTACATTGAATGAGTTCTCACCCTGTACCACGAGCGAAATATCAAAAATTATTGATAACCTAAATTGTAATTCTAGTACAGGATTAGATGGTATTAGTACTAAAGCTATAAAATGCCTAAAAAATTTAATCCTTGAGAGGTTAACTAATTCCATAAATATGTGTCTAACGCGTGGTATATTTCCCGACAGTTTGAAGGTAGCTAGGGTCACACCCATATACAAATCCGGCTGTAAGACAGATCCAGGGAATTACAGACCGGTATCGGTACTACCTATAATAGCTAAAATATTTGAACGAGTTTTATATAACCGCCTTAATGTATATTTACAAGCAAAAAAGTTCTTAAACAAACACCAGTACGGTTTTCGTGAAAAATCTAGTACTCTCACTGCGGCTGTTGACTTAGTTACAAAAATTAAGACTCATATTGATAAGAAAAATATTGTATTAGGCATATTCATTGATCTAAAAAAGGCTTTTGATACCGTCAGTCATCAAAAGTTACTAGAGAAACTAAATAACATAGGAATCATAGGCACAGCGTATAGTATGCTCTCATCATATTTACTAAATAGATCTCAAGTGGTAAAAATAGAAAATAACATCAGTTCTGCCCAAAATGTATCTTTTGGTATAGCTCAGGGGTCAATAATGGGCACATTAATGTTTCTAATCTATATTAATAATATAGATAAAATAGGCCTATTAGGACACTTAACTCTGTATGCTGACGACACCTGTCTTTTCTATTTTGATACGTGTATACACTCGATAATTACCGATGCTCAAAAAGATTTAAATCGGTTGAACGAATGGTTAAAATATAATTTACTTACTGTTAACATATCAAAAACCTCTTTCATGATATTTTCTTCAAAAAATAAACAAATACCCCAGCATCCACCTCTTACCATAGATAACAAGGCGATACATCGTTCCGAACAAGAAAAATACCTCGGTCTTTGGTTAGATGAGAAACTAACGTGGAAGCCACATATTGATAGCTTAAAAACAAAACTTACGTCAGTACTAGGGGCCGTACGAAACATATCAAATTGTATCCCTAAGAGGGTGAGTAGTATCATTTACAATTCCTTAGTGAAATCGCATCTAGAATACTTAATTGAAATATGGGGTTCAGCTGCTTCAACGCACTTAAACTCATTACAAAGAATACAAAATAAAATAATTAAAGTGCTATTTCATTATAATTACTTAACTCCAACAACCGAATTATTTCACAAAACAGAAATACTAAACATAAAAAACCTATACATATACTACACTTGCATCTTAGTTAAAAAAATTATCACTGGTTCTATTCAAACAAATATACAACTTACTAAGAAGACAGCTAGTTATAACTTTAGAAATAAAAATAAGTTGCAATTAATTCACCCGCGAACTAACTATGGTGTGAGGACGATATTGTTCGAGGGAGCACAGCTTTACAACCAACTGCCTAACAATATAAAAGAGTGTGATGGTATGTATATCTACAAAAAAAGTTTAAAAGAATATTTAAGAAATATGTAATTTATAGATGATCCAGAGGCGGAAGAATAATAATAATATTGTACCTAAGTTTATTTTGTATCTCATTATAAGTGAACTATCATTAAGTTTGTATGAGAAATAAAGATCTTTAAACATAACTCTGAGCAGATACTTTGTAGTTGTCCTGCAGGAATACGTTTCTTTGTAGATGTAATGCCTGCAACTACTACATTTACATTTTCAGCTAGGTCATAATTGGTGATCCATGTATTGAAGCAATAAGTCGGCAAAGCTGTTTGTGAATATATTGTTGTATTCTCATACATCTTATGTATTTCTATGAGTAGGGGCAGTTTCTCTTGTCTCCAATAAGCCTTATCGCAAAGCCCACCCAATTGCATGTATTGTGCCACAATTTTGCATCGACCTTGATTTAAGGTAAAACTTAGCAGCTAGAAATCGCCTGCGAATATACAGAGGTGTTAAACATAATTCACATTCCATAACATGGATTGGACAACTCCGTATCAGTCCACCTATCAGTCGCATGGCTTGATTTTGTATTTTATCTAGTTTATACAAGTGGCTTTTTGCACTATTATCATACAGAAAACAACCAAAATCAAATCTGCTTCGTATTATAGAAATATACAGTCTCCTTAGATGCTTTGGATGGATGCCCCAATCCGACCTTGCAAGTACTTTGAAGATATATAAAAATTTCAGGGTCCTTTCTCGAATTTCATTGATGTGTCTGCTCCATTTTAGATTTTTATAAAGCCACATACCCAAATATTTGACGCTATTAACTTGTTGAATACTTTGGTTGTTAACTCTCAATGTTACACTATAGTTATTGGCACTCCTACGACAACCCCTGGTGAAAACGCAAACTTTGGTTTTATTGTGTGATATAGTTAAACCCAATTGCTCCACTAGTGCATTCAAAAATCAAAGAGCAGTCTGAGTGTTAGAGATCGCGTTAGTAAGGCTTTTGTGAGTGCAGTACAAAACAAAGTCATCTGCATATTGGGAAACAAATACATGTCTAATTTCTTTACAGATAAAACTAGTTACTACATTAAACAACAATGGAGATAATGGGTCACCTTGTATTATACCCCTTCCCGAAATTCGCAACAGAGATTCATTATTATTTAATTCAAAACTTAATCGTCGCGAATTTAAAAATGTCCAAAGGTTAAAGGTTACATATAGTGGCTCCCACTCGAAGAGTATCTAAAATGACCAAAAGCGCAGTTACATTGATGTTATTGTAAGCATTTTCTATGTCAATAAAGCAACCCAAAGTAGTTTGACTCTCAGTGAATCCTATCTGTATACTTGACATGATTCTTGTCAGATAGTCCATGCAAGATCTTCCCCTTCTGAAGCCAGTCATTTCCTCAGGAAAGTATTTATTCGACTCAAAATACCACTCTAATCTGCGTGTTAAAATCGAGTGGAATACCTTAAATTTTTTTTCCGCAGGGTGGACCATGGATGTGGTCGCACCCCGACAAATCCATCCCGGGCAACAAAAGAGGTGGCGCGCAACCCCATGGACCCACCCTGCAAACACCTCTTTTCGCCGTACGAGCGGGCCACCGGTACCCGATCTTTGTCTTCGGTGGCCCGCCCGGCGGTTTACCCTTACGGGTTCCTCTCGTGTCGACGTCGCCCTCACGCGGTGGCCTCACGTCGGGTGACCGGAAAATTTCCCGGTCCGATCACCCGAAGCCTCAGTTAGGGCGGCATCAGGCGCAGATATTCGTGCCTACGCCGCCCCGGCCGATGACGGCGGCCCGGGTCACGGGTATTTTCCCTCACTCGTTCCGCCGCCTCCTTCTGCGAGATGACAAACTCGCAGAGGGCGGCGACCGCGTTCCAATTTCTGATGCTGTCGACCATCGCTTTCGCGACAGCTGGCGGCGTCAGGTCGGCACCGATAACAGCGACGAGGTCAAGGCGCTGCCCGTCCCAGCTTGGACATACCTCAAGCGTATGTTGCGCCGTGTCCTCGTCACTACTGCAATAGTGGCAGGACGGAGTCCACTCCCTATACGCGACCGTGTGCAGGTACAAGCCGAAGCAACCGTGCCCCGACAATACCTGCACCAGCCGAAAGGAGAGGAGTCCGTACCGCCGCTCCATCCACTCCATCAGTACAGGCCGGAGGGCCTCAACGGTAACAACACTGTATCTAGGCCTCTCCAGCCGCGTAACCCAACGGGTGATGACGTCTCGGCGGGCGTCCTCGCGCCAGGTAGCTATTTCGTTAAACGATGGGGAGCCACCCTCGTCACGCACTGAGGTTACCCGCCGGTAGAGGTCGGAGAGTATCTCCGATGGAATATCTTACATGGACAAGACATTAAAGCTATAGGCCTAACTGTTGATACGGAGTAACTATTCGAACCAGGCTTCAGTACAGGAATTATTTTAATTTCTTTCCATTGTGATGGTACAAAATCTGTTGAAAGGAATTTATTAAACAAGATTATTAATACACTTTTGGCTACATCAGACAGATTTCTTAACATTGAATATGATATATTGTCTGTACCAGGTGTGGTGGTGTCTGTTAATTTAATAGAGTTTTTTAATTCCTGTATTGAAACTGGCGATGACAAACTAAGATTTTGTGTCGTGATTACGGGATTAGATGGAATCACAAAATCAGGTGTCAAATTACATAGTATAGATTCAGTTAGCTCACGTGAAATACTATATGTCTGTGCCTTGTAGCCTTTAAACCATTTGATTTTCATCCACATTTCCTTGGATGTCGTAACACTATCAATACTAGTACAAAATCTTCTCCATGCTTTAGAGCTTTCAGTCCTAATCAGACTTTGTGCCATTTTAATTTTATTTTTCAATATGTCTAAATTATCAGGTGTGGGATTTCGTCTGAACGATGCAAGCGCTTTGCGCCTTTCAGCTACCGTTTTAGATATTTCTTGATTCCAGTATGACTTGGGTATGAATTTGGTTTTGCTCAGAGGACTCTCACAGACTTTTATAAATGGAATTGATTCATCTCCTGCTTTATTTATCGTAGTAATAAATTCGTCGTAAGCAGATTGGCTGTCTTCTGATATTGTCAACAACCTAAATTTTCTCTCTAAAATTTGTGTGTATTTTTCCCAGTCGGCCATCTTAAAGTTACGTCTCTTTCTGTTCGAGAGGGGACTTAGAATATTAGTTTTAATGACTTCTAATGTTTACGCGAGTATTACACATTTGAAATAAAACTACTTTTACGGATTCTATCGCGTTTGTATTTGATTTATAATTTCCCGACGTTTCGAACACTTTACAGTGATCATGGTCACGGGAGGACTGAGGTGTCTTACGTCCAATATGTCATTGTTATTACAGAAATTTATTTATATCTACCCTATAAGATATTAAATTTTGACCCACATTTTTATACAAAATTAATACAATTCATTGCCAGTACAAAAAGAGAATGATTCTATATATAAAATTTATGTTGTTTATGCTTTGTTATTATTAAGGTATTTAATTTATGATAATTATTATTATGGCAATTTTACAATTTTTACAAAACTAACAAAAAACTATTCAGCTACTACCGGATCGGAACGCGGCCACTCTGAGAAAGATCCGGCGAGAAAACTCAGGAGGCATGATACTAATTTTATTATTGAATTTTTGAGTGGCGGCCTACTTTATCTTACTAAAATTAATTAAATTAAAATTTAACTATTATTGTGGGTCAAATCTATACAATAAGTGCTCACAGTGTCTTGCAGTCTTGTGGTGGTTTTCTTAGTTTTATTTTTAATTAAGTGAATGACAGGATCCCAGCTTGATGATAATACCCAGCCATCCTCCCTATTGAAATTTTTATGTTTTTTGATTTCAATAGCCTCGCGAACCATTCTAGGAAGGTATCGGTGTTCTTTTGCGAGGATTTGTGGTTTATCAAACCTGATATAATGGCGGGCGCGGTCCTGACTATGCTCACAGACTGCAGACTTAGTGTGACGGCGGTGTTTCACATCAGCTATGTGTTCCTTGATCCGAGTTCTTACAGATCTCTTTGTTTGGCCTATATACCGTTAACCGTGAAATTGAGAAAAAGTCTGGTGTGCTTGAGATAGTTTTAACGAAAGCCGATTTCGAAAGTTGCATCCAACATCTTGGTAAGCGCGAAATAATTAAATATAACAGATGCAAAAATAATCATGTTACAAAATTTGAAAAGTTATGTAACCGAAAATCTCGCGTTGAGCACGGAACGCAACAGAATATATATGGTAACGGAACGCGCCTGTCAACCATAAACTCAAACGCAGATCGCGCTGTCATAAATCTGTCACAACAAACATTAGATGAAACCGAAATTCAAGTATTATCAAAGGGCCTTAATTTTGCCGTAACACCTACCCGAATACCCTACGAGGAAATAATTTGCGCTGTCGAAGATGTACTGGTTAAAAATACTGTGCAAAAGGAGGATATGGAAGCTATTCGACAAGACGTCTCGTCGTTACTACGTCGAAGTAAACTGCCTACACCTAACCTACCTAAAAAACAATATTTAGCGCTTAAAAATTTGCGAAATAAACCAGATATCGTCATCCTGCGCGCAGATAAGGGTAATGCTACCGTGGTAATGGACACGTCGGATTATAATGTAAAAATTAACCAACTTTTGTCGGATGAAACTACGTATAAAAAGGTCAAAACAGACCCGACCAATACTATTGTAAACAATACAAATAAGTTAATTAAAAAACACTCCGATGCATTACATCTAGACGTCAAAAACCTTATACCATCGTGTGCAAAACCGCCCAAACTGTATGGATTGCCGAAGATACACAAACCAAATGTTCCACTGCGACCTATAGTAAGTCAGATCGACACACCGACTTACAAATTAGCTCAGATGGTTGCAAAGGTCCTCTCACAACTTCGAGGACACACTGGTGCATTTGTTAAAGACTCTTACCATTTTGTTAGCGAAATTAAAGATCTACGTCTCGCTGATAATGAATCTATGGTCAGTTTTGATGTCACATCACTTTTCACTTGCTTACCTGTTGAGGATTGCATCAAAACTGTAACTAAGAAGCTATCTGACAATAATATGCCCTTGGAATATGCTGAACTGTTACGTCAATGCCTAACAACTGGCTATTTATTGTGGAATGATGAATTCTACAAGCAAATAGATGGAGTGGCCATGGGCTCGCCAGTCTCTCCCGTTGTTGCCGATATATTCATGGAGGACTTCGAGGAGACTGCCCTAAGAAGCTCGCCTGTCACACCCAGGTTCTATAAGCGGTACGTAGATGACACATTCACAATATTACCATCAGACAAAGTAACCATATTCCTTAACCATCTTAACTCCATTAATCCAAAAATTCAATTCACTATGGAACTGGAGTCAAATAACTCTTTAGCTTTCTTAGATATTTTGGTTATCCGTAAACCCAATAACACCTTGAGTCATACAGTGTATCGCAAAGCAACCCATACAGACAAATACTTGAATGGTGATTCTCACAACCCCCCTTCACAGTTAGCTACCGTTTCAAAATCTTTGTTACAGAGAGCACGAGGAATCTGTGACGATGAACACCTGGCTGGGGAGCTGCAGCATGTCAAGCAGGTTCTACGTGCAAACAAGCTGCAAGTTCCTCGCCCCCGTCACGGAGACCGTGTGAAACCACCAACAGTTGAACGTCTCCCTGCAGTCCTACCTTATGTAAAAGGAGTCACTGACAAGATTGGCTATATCCTAAAACATGCTTCTATAAAAACCTATTTTAAGCCATTGAAGAGGATTAGTCAGTTCTTACCACCTGTCAAGTGCCAGATCCCTCTACAGGATGCAGGAGTTTATAAATTAGACTGTGACTGTGGTCTCTCTTATATAGGCCAAACAAAGAGATCTGTAAGAACTCGGATCAAGGAACACATAGCTGATGTGAAACACCGCCGTCACACTAAGTCTGCAGTCTGTGAGCATAGTCAGGACCGCGCCCGCCATTATATCAGGTTTGATAAACCACAAATCCTCGCAAAAGAACACCGATACCTTCCTAGAATGGTTCGCGAGGCTATTGAAATCAAAAAACATAAAAATTTCAATAGGGAGGATGGCTGGGTATTATCATCAAGCTGGGATCCTGTCATTCACTTAATTAAAAATAAAACTAAGAAAACCACCACAAGACTGCAAGACACTGTGAGCACTTATTGTATAGATTTGACCCACAATAATAGTTAAATTTTAATTTAATTAATTTTAGTAAGATAAAGTAGGCCGCCACTCAAAAATTCAATAATAAAATTAGTATCATGCCTCCTGAGTTTTCTCGCCGGATCTTTCTCAGAGTGGCCGCGTTCCGATCCGGTAGTAGCTGAATAGTTTTTTGTTAGTTTTGTAAAAATTGTAAAATTGCCATAATAATAATTATCATAAATTAAATACCTTAATAATAACAAAGCATAAACAACATAAATTTTATATATAGAATCATTCTCTTTTTGTACTGGCAATGAATTGTATTAATTTTGTATAAAAATGTGGGTCAAAATTTAATATCTTATAGGGTAGATATAAATAAATTTCTGTAATAACAATGACATATTGGACGTAAGACACCTCAGTCCTCCCGTGACCATGATCACTGTAAAGTGTTCGAAACGTCGGGAAATTATAAATCAAATACAAACGCGATAGAATCCGTAAAAGTAGTTTTATTTCAAATATTAGTTTTAATTTTAATTAATATGTGGTAATATAATATGTGTGTGTTAATATGTGGTCGCTTCCCAAGTTCTCATTTAGGACACTCCACTCGAATCTTAAAGATATATCTGTTGAGACTAACGTAACATCGGATGAAGATTTTTGTACAATCCCATTCACCAATTTAACTCTTGTGTGTGTGCCATCATTCAAGGAAATAGAATGGTTGTCTATAATCGAATCAAATATTTGATTACCTCTTGCATTTGTCTTTATTGACCAATTTGTATGGTGGCCATTTAAGTTGCCAGTAATTAAGGATTTTCTATTAAACATTGCGAAAATTTGATCCCAATCGTTTGAAGAAGTGTTAGCAGATGGTGGACAATATAGAGATAGTATATGCTCCAAGTGATCACAATTCATTAGTTTCACGTGGGCAATCTCAATTTGTGTGTTTGACAGTGTCAAATCAGTTCAATCAATCAATCAAGCCAGTTCAATGTAGTACTACATTGAACTGGCTTGATCGATCGATGAGTCAAAATAGCTACACCTCCGAAACCATCATCGCGGTCATTTCGAAATATATTATAACCACTAATTCGAAATTGACCACCTGGGTCCAACCAAGTCTCACTTATTAGTACAATATGAATCTTCTCCTGAGCTAAAAGTGTTTCTAGTTCCTTTCTCTTAGGGCGGATGCTTTGCGCATTCCACTGTAACATATTTACAGAAACGATGGAGTTGTAGCTGTCCAGCTGTTTTAAGTAATTAAGACAAGACCCTTCAGATATAGATTGCTTTATAAAGAATATTAGCTCACCAATAATTATATTTATACAATTTTTAATCTTGTCCTCCCACGAATTATTATTGTCATAAAGAATCACTTGTTGTAATTTTTTGAGTAGTACTTGCCAAGAGATTTTGTCCTTATATTTTGATTTGTCTCTTTGATTTTGGTAATCTTCTTCCATTTCTTCCACCATCACATTTATCTGATCATAACTAGCCTCCGATAAGCTATCAAGTATATGGTCTTCCTTTCCACCAATTCTCCGATTTCTTTTCTCTTTAGGTTTTCGTCTTATATTTCTTCGACTTTCCTTCGGGGTCTTTGCATTGGATGTAACATGATTTAACACTGGTATACCTGTATCGGTTTGAACATTGTCTGCAATTATTGGCTCGTTTTGTAATGGTGATTCTAAAGGAAGTTCCGATGGTTGACGCGAATGTGGTACATATAGGGTAAGTGCCCTCTTGTAAGAGCAGTTAAATTCTGCCATCAATCCCCTTATTTTTTTCTCTTTTATAAACATTGGACAGTGTTTAGCAATGGCCATATGTGTGCCGCCACAGTTATTGCATAGAAAAACCGATGTTTCACAGTTTTCGTGATTCTTCGTACATTTCGGGCAGATTATCTTATTGGAGGGACATGTTTTCAGCGTGTGTTCAAATCTCCAGCACCGGGAGCACTGCGTAACAGGAAAAACGTATGGAACCACCGCTGCTCTGGTCTCATAGATGTATACATAAGCTGGTAAAGATGAACCTTTGAAACATATTCTTACTGCTTCACTAGACGCCCAATGTCCATCAGCAGAATTTTTACGGTTTTAATCTTCTAGCTGCTAATATACTTGTATCACTGCTAAGGCCCTGCATTATTTCTTCTTCGCTCAGATCTAGATCGACATCTCGTATTACACCGAAGGACTGGTTAATTTCCATCGTTTTATGGCATTTAAATCCTCTTTTCTCAAAAGAGTGAAAATTAATCAGTGACTCCGCACTATTTCCGTCACTAAATTCGATCAAAACTTTATATGGATTTACGAATTTAACTCTTGACACATTTTGTATGCCTTCCGATTTCAGCATCTCAGCCAATCCAAATTGTTTAGGTAGTTTTTCTGTACTAGTTACACATACCTCGATCTTATCTTCTGGAATTCTTGTTAAATCGTCTCTTACCGATCGTCCAAATCGTTTTGCCTTTCGTGCCACATTTGTCCAGATTTCTTCTTCATTTATCTCTCGATTTCTCTTTGAAGGTCTTTCCGACTCCATATTAATCCCATCTTCCGTAATACATAGGTACTCGTCTGACTAACATTTTCATTACTACCTGTCATCTTACTTTCACTGTAGTTGGTAAATCTAATAGTGATATTCTCCATGTCTACCTCAGCTTGAGCATAGACAGAATTAATGTTTATAAATAGATAGCAAACTAATCATATCATAAATAAATACACGTCTGTGCGGCACTTACTGGATATAACCGGTTATTACACAAAGAATGCAGTTTAAAGAAAAGCATTTAGCGTTTACAAATGTTTAGAATAAAACAAATTTGAGAAGGTTGATCATGTTATTTACAAAAAGTTGTGTTGTCAATAGTGTTGTATCGTGTGTCGAGTGTAGCACGTCTCAGCCGTGTTCAGGTAACGTGATAAGTCGCGTCGTGTCGCGTCACAATTACACGCGACGATGCAAATTGCCAATTTGTATGTAACGAGCCAATCGCGCGAGATAACTCGTCCGCCGCGCGACAACACAATATTTGATTTGTGACGACACGTCGCGACGTTACAACTGACACCTCGTCACACTCGCTACTTCAATTTAAATGTATACATGTATGGTCTTTAATGATTACAGAAAGAGCGTATTGGTTTAATCGACATCTAGTGTGCCGAGGGTGTTGGATTGTTATTCTAAACAATTCTTTGTATGATCCACAAATGAGGGTCTGGTAGGTCTTCTAGATCTAGGGTTCGAAACAAAGGAGAAAGCCGTCTTGCACCATTGTAGTTTCTCAAATAATTGTTCGAAACCTGATTGTGGGGAAAATTGTTTACAAGATTACCTACCATTTTCTCGGTATATTCTGATCAATTCGAAATTCGTACCCAGTTAATAGTGATAAGAGCCGTTATTACTTGGGACTAAACATTGCGTAGTGAAATGTGAGCATATTTACACTTCTACTACAGAATACAGTATACAGAAATAAAGTCTAAATATAAAAATAATATATTATATATAAACCTTCAAGCGTCGAACATTTTTCTAATTATATATCTTCACATCGTGGATATCTATAATACGGCTTAAAATATTCTTACAGTTAGTGTGTAAGTTATCTGCTTATCGGGACAGCAGAAAGGCGCCTAAAGAGTTGATGAAAACATAAAAATAAAACAAAAATTATGAAATAAATTATAACATTGATCTAACTTGTGTCTTCCCATCGTCGCGTGTCGGCCAAAATTTGATTTTATGCGCAAAAAAATAAATAGAGGCTCAGAGGATGGATTGAAAGCTATTGACAACATTAGCTTTAACTTTATTACTTGAATGTGTATGTCATGTCATATGTTGTATGTTGAAATGTTCAAGCGTTACATACCTCCATACTCACCCTCACCTCAGAGAGAGAGCGTTAAAATAAAAATAAATTTGCTAAATATAGATGTATGTTTGTTGTAAGCTAATATATGTTAATATTTACCTGAATAAAATTGTCGGACTGCTACGAGTTAAGTACATGAAACAAATAAAAAATAATAATTAAAATAATAATAAAACATACGTCACAAATAAATAAACTAAACACATAGTTTGACCAAGTAATACAATGCACCAATCGCTTCCATTGAAACATCTGAGAGATGTAAATAACATCACAGCAAGAAAGTGTACCTAAATCGTAACTAAAACTTATGCCAATACGTCTGGTTAGCGTGCAATACATACGAAACTTAAAGGAACAATACTGCTACCATTTAATAGTAAAGTATTTGGAATTATTCCCAGCACATAACAATAAGCTCATCCTTTATAAAGTAACTTTTACACCTTTGCAGTCAATAGGAGATGTAGCGAAGAGGACAGTTCGGGGGTCTCTTTGTGTTTTTGTTAACGTTTTCTTAGTGATTGCTTTGAAGAACTGTTTAATTTGGTATCGATTTAATTTTTTTACCTCCGCATCACCGCCCAACGCTACAGTACTCAAATACAAATATTTTCAAGGTTTACTCCACGTGATATGACCTCCTGTATAAACGAGGTATAAGAGGAGCAATATTCTCACGGTAGATAGCCTGATAGTGTTGGAGATGTCCACGAGTTGGAATTATCACTTACCATTAGATAAGTGTGTTGCTCACTTGTTTGTCACCGTAATTAACAAAAATATCGTGCGGTCAGCCAGGTACTGACGAATAATTGTCATTCTATAAAAGCTTAACCCCTATCCCCCAAGTGGAATGTATACTTACGAGCTTAAAAAAGTAATTAAATTATTTCCATAATTAAATACCGTTCTCAGTCATATGTTTTATTTATAGACCATTTTTTTTCCCTTTGCAGGGTGGACCATGGATGTGGTCGCGCTCCGACAAATCGATCCGGGGCGACAAAATAGGCGGCGCGCAACCCCATGGACCCACCCTGCAAGCACCTCTCTTCGCCATATGAGCGGGCCACCGGTACCCGATCTTTGTCTTCCGTGGCCCGCCCGGCGGTATACCCTTGCGGGTTCTTCTCTCGTCGATGCCCCGACAGCTTTCGCCATGGGGGCGTCGCCCTCACGCGGTGGCCTCACGTCGGGTGACCGGACAATTCCCCGGTCCGATCACCCGAAGCCTCGGTTAGGGCGGCATCAGGCGCAGATATTCGCGTCTGCGCCGCCCCGGCCGCTGGCGGTGGCCCGGGTCACGGGAATCCTCCCAGACCCGTTCCGCCACCTCCTTCTGCGAGATGACAGCCTCGCAGAAGGCGGCAACCGCGTCCCAATTCCTGACGCTGTCGACCATCGCTCGCGCAACAGCCAGCAGCGTCAGGTCGGCACCGATGACAGCGACGAGGTCACGGCGCTGCCCGTCCCAGCTCGGATACACCTCCAGCGTATGTTGCGCCGTGTCCTCGTCGTTACTGCAATGGTGGCAGGACGGAGTCCACTCCCTCCGCACCACCGTGTGCAAGGTACCTGCCGAAGCAACCGTGTCTCGACAAGACCTGCACAATCCGGAAGGAGAGCATTCCATGCCGCCGCTCCATCCACTCCATCAGTACGGGCAGGAGGGCCTCGACGGTAACAACACCGTGTCTAGGCCTCTCCAGCCGCGTAGCCCAACGGGCTATGACATCTCGGCGGGCGTCCTCGCGCCAGGTGGCTATCTCGTCAGACGATGGGGAGCCACCCTCGTCGCGCACTGAGGTAACCCGGCGGTAGAGGTCGGAGAGCATCTCCACCTCTAGGTCCCACGGGGGTGTCCCGGCCAATAGACATGCCGCCTCTGTCGACACCGTGCGGTACCCGCGAATGGCTCTGACCGCCATGGCTCTCTGTGGCCTCCACAGAACCGCCCTGAGCTGGGCGTTCAGAGCCCTCGCTTTTCATAGACTCTTTTTCAAAGATTTATTCATAGACCATGCAAGCAGCTGAGAGTTAGATCTAATTAATCAAAATCGTTACAAAATATACAATTGTTTCCAATTAATTCTAAACCTTTTAAAATAGCGTTTATTCGACAACCCTAATACGTACTTGAAGCCCACAACGCAAATAGTGTGGGGATAACAAACAGATAGATATATTGGAGCTATCCGTGGTACTAGTGCCGTCACTAAATCGATACTAGAGACTCTACATGTAGAGTTATCATGGGAACTATTGAATAACAAGTTTATTGTAATAATAACAGAGTCAAAAGTATTAGATATTTTTACTTTATGCGTAAGTATTATTAATAGTAGGTATATGTAGGTTCCTAAGTAGTTCCATGAGCGCATCGTCGCGGGTACATATCGCCTTACACTGTGCGTATTCCCACAGCACGCAGGTGTTAATAAAAATAGAGCAAGCCACGTTGAAAGCTCGCTGCACAATACTCGTCAAGCTTTTGTGTCAGATATTATGATCTCGGAGCTTTTGTCTGTTCTACAAGACGACGTATATCAAACGTTTTGGTCAACTACTTTTGTGTTTGTTTTGTTTTTACATACGTATTTATTATATGTGATTTAGTTGAAAAATATTGAGGGCTTTTTTGAAATAAAACCACTTTTACGAACTTCCCGATGTTTCGAACATTTTGCAAAATTGATAGTTCAAGGGTGAATAGTTCTCACGTGAACCATGAATTATGGAAAGTAGGTACTACACTTTTTGTATAACGTTGTAAATGGGATAGAAATTAATGAAACACTTCTATTTCAATGAAAGATTACTTTAAATTTTAGTTTGCATTTAAGTTATCTTTATTTCATTGTTTTATACAAGTCTATGTACATCTGGTCTGTTCGTATGTAGTTGTTAAGATGTCAGCCCACCGCGCGTGACAAGTTTTGTTTAGTGTCGCTGTGTGGTAGGGACTACGAATACTATCTACCAACCCTTACTTTGCTCGTGTACATCGTAAGAGACGACTGAGTTGTATATCAATCTGGGCCAACTCCACCTAATGACATTTTGGTCAACAATTACATTACCAAGGAGGGTTGACGTCTGGCAGGCGGCCAATCATAAAACTATTGCCAGTGAGTTTTACAATATGTACTATGTGGAGTACCAATTGTGTCGTGCACAAGTAACTGTGATAAGAGCAGGTAGATAATGATGTTGTTTAGAGTGTGAGCATTACCTATGTGTGTTTGTTAGCTGTATGTTTATAGTTCCACGCACACAACGACATATAAGTATTGTATATTTCCTTAGCACTGGTCTCTCATAGAAGGAAAATACACACATTGAAGCTAATACTTATGTAAGGTAATAGCTGTGTGGTAGTGGCTACGAATACTACCAACCCTTACTTTGCTCGTGGATGTCGTAAAAGACGACTAAGAGCCATATAACGACCTGGGTCAACTCCATCTGATGCCATTTGGTCAATAATTACATTCCCAAGGAGGGTTGACGTCTGGCAGGCGGCCGGTCATAAAATTATTGCCAATAACTTTTACAATATGTGCTATTGTATCGACCCCAAGCAATTGGGATAAGAGTAGGAGAATGATGACTTACGTAAGGTAATAAAAATGTTGTGTATAATTTTATTTAAAAGAAGTATCTATGTACTTGCCTAGATTGAAAATAACGAACTATTAGATCCATTAATTACATACAAATTTTAATACTTATCTATACGTAATAAATATTAGGCCATTCATGTATAGGGAATTCATTTCGTAATCTGTCTTCAAACTAATCCACTGAGTAGAAAATATTGAGAAGCTCCCGACGTTAAGAACTGTTGATGAGCGTCCTAGACGGTGTCACGAGTGACCCCCCGGCCCCCGGGGGTCTGGTCACCGTTAATGAGCTGCCACTTTCACACAAACGACTACATTATAATTGCTAATACCTCCTCGTGCCTCCTTCATATTTCTAACAACGATCTCAGAGAATATTGAGCCTTCTAATAAGCACTCGTAAGGATGACATTGGTCTGTCTCAGTTGTGATGGAGAGCAATATATATTAGTCAATCAGCGACCCCCCTGACGGTATCAGGCAGGTGCTGATATGAACATTATTCGAACAGACATACGAAAAGTAGGTACGTGTTCAATATTACGTTTCTTTATAACATTAATTAACTATAACTTTTCTTCTTCTTCTCCAGCACATAGGTGCCGCTTGTAGCTCTGCCACAATGGGAGAGAATCTGACCTAGGTACTATACCAGGCTGTTGTGACAGGTTGGTATTGGGTTTTACTTTGAATTATTTTTCGCAAGAAGTAATTTTTAAAGACTGATGACTGACCAAGTTTTTTACAGTTCGTCCGCTATAAGCAGCAAAGTTCGTCCGCTATAAGCAGCAAATAGTGTCGCGACGGTCGTAGTGGCTGTCATACAATTAACGACCACAATTTACACATACACTTAGAATAATTATTTATGATTCGCTAACAGAACTATCCTGTGTGGGTATCAAATTTAGTACTCGTAGTTTTCACCACTCCGCATCGTTCAAAGAAAATTCTTACTTGTTTAGTTTATTCAGATTGTAATACTGTCATAGAACAAATTTACTTAATTGCGTTATGAGGTTAATAAGGTCTTACTCACCGGTAAGCTGACCTCATCTTAGGTACCCATTTTTACAAGTAAATTAAAATGATACCACGTCGATATATTTATTAGTTTACTACATAGATGTATGTATTAGCAAATGGTGATAGGTGTTGTAAGTTAGTTGTCCTGTGTCGATATTGTCGGCGGTGCGGCACGGCGCGGCGACTGTAGCGTGTCCGGGCGAGGAGGCCAATGAGTAACAGCCTCAGGGTCCGGCGAGGCCACGCCCCCTCCCCTACATTGCCTACTCGCCACTACACCGAGTGGCACGTGAACACAAACACCTTATCACTTTTCTGTTGTACAATATTTAAATCAATCGTAAGGTGTTCGAGTTCTTTACAGATGTGTTGTTTAAAAAATACTCTAAGATACAAGTCCTTAGGCCGGTGATATTGTAGCATTTTGTTGACTATTGGTTTTGTTATCTGGTTTGACATTGCGATCGAAGCCAATTGCTATTTCCCTCGTTAGGCGCAGAAAACAAACGCAACGGTTGATCTGTTTCTCGGTTGTTTAGTAATAACGGTTACACTAAACATAGTTACTCTTGTGTTGTATAAACAATTATGGGTTGTTCTACATTTGAATGAAATCTACGAAATTATACACGTAAAGTATCCAGACGACTACCTCCACTATTTTTACAATTAATCTATCTGATAAACTAGTTCGATATATCGTTTTAACGTGTGCACGTATCACTGATTGTATTAAGCTGTATGGTTTTGCAATAACAATATGATAGATACTGCCTATAAGTTACCTATTCCCAAGGAGGGTTGACGTCTGGCAGGTGGCCGGTTATAAAACTATTGCCAATAACTTTTACAATATGTACCATGAAAGAAGAGTTTATATTGTATCGACCACAAGTAATTGGAATAAGAGTAGAATTCAAATTCATTTATTAGATATATATAAACCCTGCGAGGGTACTTACATATTGTCAGTATTATCAGTTTAATTTAATCTAATAAACTACTACCGAATAGGAACTAGACCACTACTGAGAAGATCCGGCAAGAAACTCAGCGGGTTTGTCTATTATTGTTATTTCTTTTAATATTTTTTTATACATATATAAAAAGAATGGTACATGAAAGAAATAGCTCCAGTGTGATACCCTTCGAGCCCAATAATTCAAATACAATGTAAAATAGCCAATGACCGGACCAGATCCTACAAGCGGCACCCAATCACGAGTTAACTACTAGAGCAGCCTTCACTCTCCTCAACCACCTTGGAGGGAAGGGAGAGATCCGTTCCACGCAGCTACCGCTAGTAGACCTTTCAGTGAGCATGACCAATACCATGTACTACTAACGCTAACCAAAGTCAAAATTCGTTAGGCAAAACACGCTTTATAAGTATATAAAATCATAATAAAAAAAAACAAACAGTTTACAAAGACAAGGTAATTGCTGAATGAGGAGCTGCTTATAGCTAGTCTGTACTACCGCTTAGATAATCCGAGATTTTATAATAACCTTTCTTGCAGAGTCTGTTCTTGACAGCCCTTTTAAATTTATTTACAGGCATGTCTCGGATATCTTTTGGTAGTTTGTTATAGAAGCGTATACATTGCCACATGAATGACCTATTAATTCTTTCGAGAATTTTCTTTTTCTTTTAATGATAATATACCTACTGCCTATAAGTTGAGAGTTAATTGAGAAATTTACTGTGAACTTAAAATGTATGATAAATGACTATATTTAGTTAACATGGTATCTACATATTTAATAATAATTTGTTATTCATGGCACTTTCTCTCAAAGATATGTATCTACATAAATCTAAGCTATTAATAATAAAGAAAGCTAATGTACTGTACTTTCAGGTCCATGTGCGGCAGTTACACTTACCATCAGGTGTACTACTTGCTCGTTTGCCACCAAGAGCAATAAAAAAATAAAACTTTAACAAAAACTTGAACACATACAGAGAATTAAAATTAACACTACTTATAAATATTAATGATCCATTGACAATAGCAAATAAATTTAACGATTATTTTATTGATAAAGTTGTACCTATACCTGGTTGTGGTAATAAAACCACTTCTTATATCACTTCCAGAAGAGATTCAATGTTTATGAACCCATGTAGTCCAACTGAACTTAATATAATAACAGGTCTGAAAAACACATACAGCTTTGGACATGATGAAATATCTACAAAAATAATTAAGATCGTAGGGCCTTTAATATGTCACCATCTAAGCTATATATTAAATTTGTGTATAAGTAAGGGTGTATTTCCAGAAAGTTTGAAGGTAGCCATTGTAAAACCGATGCACAAAAAAGAAAATAAAAAGTACATGCAAAACTATAGACCAATTGCCTTGTTATCTATAGTATTTAAGATTTATGAAAAATATATCTATAATCAAGTATATCATATTTAAAAAATAATGGTATACTTAGTGGGTCACAAAAAGGATTCAGACAAAATATAACTATTAATTTGGCTATTTATAACTTTCTCTTTACTATCATGACTAATATGGCTAAAAGAACACCTATATGTGCATTGTTCTGTGATATGACCCAGGCGTTTGATTATGTCCATCATGCTATATTAACGGAGAAGCTGGAATATTATGGGATCAGAGGCAATATCTTACAGCTAATTAAACCTTATCAATCAAATAGGAAACAATTAACGGTAGTCTCTAGATTAGATAATCAGACTAGAGAAGAAAAGATATACTTTTCAAATGAGCGTCATATATCATTTGGAGTGCCACAGGGAAGTGTACTGGGGCCTCTGTTATTCATAATATATATTAATGACCTTCCAAATTCTGTCAATTATCCTATGACTCTTTTTGCTGACGATAGCACATTAACTGTAGCTTGTAAGAACACTGATATTTATGAAAGTGATATTAATGATTCTATAAATTCTACTGTTAGATGGTTAAGAAACAATAACTTAATTATTAATTTAAAGAAGACACATATAATGCATTTTAATAAACATATGACATTCTCAAAAACTATAATACATCACGAAACTGACATAATACGAGAAGTAACTAATATAACATTTCTTGGTCTCGAAATAGATAATAAATTGAACTGGAAAGTACATATAGAGACTATGTAAAAAAGTAAGTAAAACATCCTATGCATTATACAAGCTGGTACCTACGGTAAATATTGATATGTTACTCACTGCATACCATGGGTTAGTAGCATCTGTTCTTAGGTATGGAATAATGTTCTGGAGCAACTCTACAAACAGGGAAATAATATTTAAAATACAAAAGCGCTGTATCCGCTCTATGTTCAATTTAAAACTTACAGATAGCTGTAGGCTATTTTTCAGTGAGCATAAGATCCTGACACTACCCTGTTTGTTTATCATGGAAACAGTAGTATTTGTGTAAAGGAACCCTCAATTGTTTCCCCGTCTGTCAGATCACAGTGAGCGTAGTCGACGCGATAATAATAGACTTCGTATGCGCAGCGCCAATTCTGCTCATATGGGCAAAAGTATATTTTGTATGGCACCCATTCTTTTTAATAAAATACCAAATATATATAAAACCTTAAATATAAATTCATTTAAACAAAAAGTCAAGGACCTTCTTATCACTAGAACATATTACAGTGTTCAAGAATTTTTGAATGACAAGGCTATATAAATGTAACTTTTTTATTTATTTGAACATATGGCATTTCACTTGACTATTATTGTTATTATTTTTTTTTGTACCGGGGGAGACCGAGACTAACCTACCTAGACCAGATCGGTCATGTACTGAAGGAAGGTGGAGTCAAAAGTCTCCGAAGCCGGCGAGCATGTATGAAGAGAATTATGAATGTTGAGGAAGCGAGTGAAGTATGCAAAGATATAGTTCTCTGGCACTCTGTTCTCTCTGCCTACCCTGCAAGGGATATGGCGTGATGATATGTGTGTATGTATGGATGTGTTTTTTTTTTAATTTTAATTGTTACATGACATTCGACATTAGACATTCTTTTAAATTTATAATAGGTATATATTTGAATGATATTGTAATATTAAATAATACTAATGTAATAATAAATGTAAATCATTAATGTCAATTAATGTTATGACAATTTGTACGCCTACAGTGGCAGCACATGTTGAATCCAATTAATTATAGATTGTTTAAGAACTTACCTACACATGTTTTCACAAATAAAAGTTATCTTAATAAATCTTATGTACCTAACTAAGGGAGAGGTGGCATGAAGGGACATTTTTGTTGTAGTGGCTCTTGTGAATGCTTATTACAATATTTTTAACACTTTGAACCTGATTGAGAAACTTACATTCATCTTTTAATGAAATAAAAGTATGTAATTGATATATCTTTATTCTTAGGTCCAAATTTTCCCAATTTTTAAAAATGTATATTTTGTCCCTTTCATAAATTGCCTGTATTGAATGGGACGTGATCATTTATGAATGGGACAGCACGTAATATTAATATAAAATCACATTATAACATAAACTCATTTGCAAAAAAAACGGGCGGTTTTGATTTTCATTCATATTTAAAAAGATACAATACCAAAAAGGTTTCAATCGTTTGTACACGTTACTGGCCGGTTTTAAAAATGCTGTGGTATTTAAAAAAGTACGTTCTAAATTCAATTTTTCATTTGATGTTCATTTTTACAGAAAACCCCTTTTTATCCTACATTTTTGGCGCGAAGTTCCAGAAGTTAACATCGACTTTCATAACTTTTATTCAATTTTTATCGATTAATTTCATATCCTTGACTGTCAAAGCTTTATTTAATGCTGTTTGGCTGTATCAAAAATGGTAGATAAAGTGGTAAAAGCTACCAAAATTATCGCGCTGCTTGAAGAGGGTTGCAGCCAATGTTTCGTGGCTAGGAGGCTAAATGTTAGTCGCTCGACAGTCCAAAGGACCTGGCAGCGATATCAGGAGACTGGTTCCGTCGAGAGAAGGCCTGGTTCTGGAAGAAAACCATGTACCCAACCACGGGATGATCGTTTTCTTGTGAGTCGCGCATTGAGAAATCGCAAATCTTCGTATGTGGATCTTAAGAACAACCTCCAAGAAGTAAGAAATGTGCATATTAGTCTATGGACGGTCAGGAGGAGGCTTCTCGCTGCCAATATACGCAGTCACCGCCCGGCCCGCGGCCCCAAATTACTCCGTGAGCACAGAGTTCACAGGCTTAGGTTCGCTAGAAATTGTGAATCATGGACTCAAGACGATTGGAATAGGGTTTTGTTCTCTGATGAAGCCAGGATATCTCTGTTCGGTGAAGATCGACGTCGGCGAGTGCTAAGAAGACAAGGAGAACGCTTTGCAGAGGCATGTTTCGAAGAAATCACACCTTATGGTGGGGGCTCTGTTATGTTTTGGGCAGGAATAAATTCAATGGATCGTACAGAGTTAGTCTTCATTGAAAACGGCTCACTGACTGGGCATCGATACATAACGGAAGTTCTAATTTCTCATGCACAACCCGCATTGGCCGCTCTAGGTGAAGACTCGATTTTTATGGACGACAATGCTCGCGCCCACCGATCCCGCGATGTTAATGCGTATGTGCAAGAGGTCGGCATTCGTCGTTTGGATTGGCCAGCTCGAAGTCCCGACCTCAATCCCATAGAGCATGTCTGGGACGTTCTGAAACGGCGTGTGAGATCAGTACACCCGGCTCCGCAGACCATCAGAGAGCTGAAGAATGTGATTACTGCGGAGTGGGAACGTATTCCGCAAGCAAGTATCCGGGATATACTCGCTAGCATGCCCAGACGAATTCAAGCTGTGATTTTAGCTAGAGGGGGTCACACTCGATACTAAACATTTATCTGCTTTTACTTTATTAAAGAAAAACAAACAAAAAAACTTTTTTATTTTTACTTCATGAGCATATGCACTACTAGCGAATATACACTACTAGCGAGGTTTAGCATTATTTCCCATAAATTGTATCTAAATTTTATGAAATACTGATGAAAACGATTATTTTCTTATTAATTTACCAAATTGTGTGGATAAAACTACCTATAATTATCAAACAAAGAAATATTAACATTTGAAATGGTTCATTGCTTAGGTGCCCGTTTTTTTTGCAAATGAGTGTATATGCCTAATACATTCATGTTTTTTAAATATTTTAAGTCTTAAAACCTTATTTATTTGGCTTATACTTATTAACCTTATTAACCTTAACCTTATTTGGCTACTCTAAAATAAATCTACCCAAGTACTATTCGTGAAATAAGTAATAGTGACGCAACCAACGACAACATAAAATAAATAATAATAAAAACATTTAGAATAATCACTTAAACATTATTTATAGGAGGTATATAATAATTAACTGTTTTATAATTCTTTTCTTAAAGTAAATTATATTTATACATTTCAATTTCGGACTGAATTCTTCATTCTCTGACATACCTATCATTAATTGAATCCGAATCAGTAACTACATTCGATATAGAATTTATTACATTACTACTATTTATACATTACTGCTACTGCTTGCCAATTTCTTGTTAGTATTCTTCTTTTTTGAGTCACAAATTTCTTTGATTCTGTTATCTTCTTTTTACCCTTCGCTTTGGTCTTGTTTGGTCCCTAATCTGTTAAAGAGCATTTAAAATTTAGATGATTTAAATTGATTTAGATGATTTAAATTTGATTTAGATGATTTAAATTGAGTTTAAAAATATATAAAAATATTTTGTAATTGCGAAGTAGAATAGTATAAATCTATTATACTTACTTAACTTTTTCCTGAGGAATAACAATACATGTTTATAAAAGGAACAGCTATCAAGAGGATGTCCCATTCATAACCGTCTGTAGTGTCCCTTTCATGAATAGGTATCACATAAAAATTAATACATAACCTTACAACCGATTAACAATAAATAAAAGTTTACTAACCTCTTGTTCTCTTATCTGCAGATAACTAATAGATCACAATCGCTAATGAAACAATACTTGTTGATTTACAACGTTCCACAAAGCATTTCCAAAGAATAATGATAAAATTACTTTTGTGTGCATTTATGAACACTCGCATGCTGTCGCCATCTTTATAATGGCATGTGTGATATTAGGTACGAATGGTTATCCTTCGGGGTTATAACGAATTAAAAAAATTCTCGCCTCGAAACGTTTCTTAGTTTACAGAATATTTGACTTGTCCCTTTCAATACGTGTCCCTTTCATACCACCTCTCCCCTACTGTACCTAGGTACTTTATAAAGTAATAAATGTATTATTCTTATTCTTATAATATAATTTTAATGATCGTACCTACCTACAGCCTAATCTAGATAGACCTTAGCAATTAACAATGAAACGGAACTACAATAAGTTAGTACTAGACGATATTGTGTGACACTATCATGTAGTAGTATGGTGAGAACGACATAGTTGAACTTATATATACCTAATTATAGTTTTATATTGATTGTAATGTAATAATCATAAAACAGTAGGTAGGTACCTATATACATAAGGCAGCTAAAATGATATATTTAGCAAATGGCCCGTGATATAGCAGCAAGGCAGGAGTCCCCTACGGGCCCCCGTGCAACGATATCGTTTTGCACGTCGACGAGGGCACGTAACGAGCCCCCAGGGGCTCCGCCGGCGACCCATCTCTGCAACGTACGCGTCATTATGTCGCATTACCTACCAAATGTACTTTACAATTTTTAATATTAACGAAAGCTGTTTAAAGTTGTAATTCTCTCGACTTGATTGGTAATCTCACCGACAGATTACAGTGGAAAATGTTTTGTGGATTTTATTTGTTCCTTCAATTAAAAGTAAAAATTAAATTTTTATATATTTTGATGGTAAACATACACAGTTATAGATCAATACACGAATATAGGTATTATATATTGTTTTACAAATAAAGAAATAGCATTCAACACGAAATTGGTTACTAATATGTCTAACATGTATTCATGTGGTGACGGAGTAGGTACCCACGAATACCATTGTCACCATCCGTGCCTTTCTTGTGGGTATGGTTCTTTTACCATTACGGAACTGACTACAGAACGCTAGCAGAAAACCTGACTTTTGCAGCAATGTTTTCAGAAGGAAAACTTAATATCCTATACCAACACGTCTGATCAAAGTGATAGTGAATTTTCCTTCTATTGTGTAGTAGACACGAACTCAGTAAAAGCTCTATATTATTTTCAACAATAATTTTAGTCTAAATATTTCAAAACTGGTGGTAATATCGTACGTACGTACGTATCCAATAACAATTATCAATTACCATAGTTCATTATGACACACATTATGTACAATTATATTCATTGAATAACCTTAATGAGTATGAATTGCTTATAAACACAGCTTATAAATTGAAATAATAAAGATATTACAATCATTTGTGTAAACTAATTACTTTCAAAACATGTAATGAACGACGATTTCATGCTAAACTGTGTCACAAACACCTGTGCATACCACGCGCACGTAGGTAGGTACCTAATACAACAAATAAATCATACGCAACCAACATTAATTAATAACAATACAGTTATAATTAAATTACGGTTACCATTTAACTGTAACTAGGTACCTACCTACCTACCTACAGTATAAATAAACTTATCAAACAATAGACACAGATTATAATATAGACATATTTGATACGCGCAGCGAAAGAATGTTATAATTTGCTAACGTACGATGTTCCCGCCCAATTACCACGTGGGCGCGACGCCATTATGCCGTGTATTATATTACAAAGGCAACATTGAATATACATTTAGATGTATATTAAATAAACGATGTAGGTAAAGTATTCCAAGTAACACAATCTTCAGTTTAATAAACACATCATATTTACTTTATATTTTCATTTTATATTGACTACCCTATCTATCATAAATATGTATTCATTTTATGAAAAGCAACTACTAATAGATTATAACATCTATTATTCGCATGACTTTTTATAATCATAATTTCTGCTATTCGTAAAACAAAATGTTCTAAATAAGAGACACAATTGAATGTCAATATTTATTATATTCCTTTCTACATCCTTTAAAGTTCGAAAATACTAAACAAAATCTCCCCAAAATTGATTCATAATTTAATTTATTTGCCATTTATCTTTTTTAACAATTTAGGAAATTAAGGATGTAATTATGCCTGAGGTGGACCCAACTCATATTACATGGACATTTGAAATACGCATAAATAAACAAATCTACAAAGACATTTCCAGAATTTTTCGTAGACCTATTTCCACAATTTACAGTAGGTACTTAGTACCTACCTATCAAGCGTATACCGCTTGGAGACTAATTATTTTTTGAGTAGCCCAGAATGGGGCAGAAAACGCTGAACTGCGAGCAGAGCTGGTCGTTTTGTTTAGCTTTGCGTCCACAGAAACCCTCGTGTGCTGACTCCCGACTAGAAATTTTTTCGTCTTCCTTAGCAGGACCGGACCGGGCATGCCCGATCTGGACCAGATAAGGTATGTAACGCAGATGATATATCTGGACCCGATCAGGAAAACCTTATCGGGTCCAGATCAGGCATTCCTGATCGGGTCCAGATCAGGCATTCCTGATCGGGTCCGGATGGAATTTTACTGATCGGAACCAAATCAATCATCTGCGTTATATATCTTGCCTGATCCAAAACGAGTATGCCCAGTCCGGTCCTTTTAAAAAACATGAATATCTTAAAGAACATGTTTAATAGGTAAAAAATTAAAAATATAAATTAATATATGACGTAGGCACTGAATGCAGTGCTATATTCTTATCATAGAGAGTCCCAGTGAGCCGTTCCGATTATGGCGCAACCACCAGATGCTAACGACTGCAACTGTCGCCTGAATTTCTCATTCATGACCTGATGTATCTGTTTTAATCTGTTACGATAACAACTAATTTAATATTAGGGCATGTCATTACGCTTCGGAGAATCTTAACACCGCGATTCAAATAATGACGTCATTTTACTAACGCCATCTATTTATTATGACCCAAAACATTAAATGTTAGAATGGTTGTTACAATATAATATTTCTATCTATCTATGTTTTCAAATGTTAGGTACGTATATATATTATTTATTTTTGTTTTTTACTTTAAATATAAATTATTTTTATATTATTAATTAAACATTATTATTATTCTTAAATACATATGATTAATTAAAGATTTCAGATTAATCTCCTCTGATGCAAATACAATTTCGCCGTGGCATAAATATGACAATCATGTCACTTTTTTGAATTTTGATTGATATTTTTTTTGTGTTACGAAAACTGTTTCTGGTTCTGATATACTACAAGCCTTACTATATACTTGATGATATTTCACATCAGGCTATCCTTATTTGGTCCTGATCTGGTCCTGATCCGGTATGCCTTACCATACTTGATGTTATTTCACATCAGGCTATCCTGATCAGGACCAGACCTGGTCCTGATAGGGTTTGCCGGATCCGGCATGCCTCATTCTGTCCTGATCGGGTCCTGATCCGGTATGCCTTACCATACTTGATGATATTACACATCAGGCTATCCTTATTTGGTCCTGACCTGGTCCTGATCCGGTATGCCTTACCATACTTAATGATTTTTCACATCATGCTATCCTTATTTGGTCCTGATCTGGTCCTGATCCGGTATGCCTTACCATACTTAATGATATTTCACATCACGCTATCCTTATTTGGTCCTGATCTGGTCCTGATCCGGTATGCCTTACCATACTTGATGTTATTTCACATCAGGCTATCCTGATCAGGACCAGACCTGGTCCTGATCGGGTTTGCCGGATCCGGCATGCCTCATTCTATCCTGATCGGGTCCAGATACATGATCTGGTTGAACCATACTTTTTTTCTAGTCGGGCTGTTCGAACAAGAAATAAGCTAGAGTAAAATAGAATGTCTCGTTATTTCATTTTACAATTTTATAAGATCTTTTTTTTAAATTTTTGTATTCCGCTAATTACGGTGGTGTGTTTATTTCTTATCTATAATATAGTTAATGCGTTGATGTACATAGATTAGTAAAGGATTAATACAAGTCTATATATAGAGGTATATTAACATGGTTATATCTATGTATATAGAAACAGCTCTAAACTGCAAGTATATATGTTACTGACAATTTCTCTAAAAAAATATAGGTTTTCAAAAACCGATATTTTTTATTTGTCTCAGGATCCAAATCTAACGTTAAATTTTATGATTGCATCGTAAGAGTTAATGTAGGTACACAACTGTCAAGTGTAATGTCCACAGGTCCACTGTCTATTACGTATACTGGGAATATTGGCGGGAACATGGAAGTATCATGTTGCGGTCATGAATTATATTCATTCCTTCAGTGTTTCAGTGTTATGTTGAATAATTTTGCTGGTATTTTATGTAATATAATACAGATAAAGTTCAGTGAACATAATTTAATAGTAGGTAGGTAGTTTATATGTATTTCCATTGTGCCAAAATACCTAGACAAACCATTTATTCCGTTTTTAGCGGCCTGTTAATGATAAAGACTGTTAATAGACTACTTATCATCATTCTCTTACTCTTATCCCAATTTCATGGGGTCGATACAATACGTATCTACTCTTCTTTCGTAGTACATATTGTAAAAGTTATTGGCAATAGTTTTATTTTATTTTATTATTTATTTATTACCAGTACAAAAGAAAGTTACAATGCTATAATATTAATGACATTTAAAACCAGTAAGGAAATAAAAATTATGAAATGAAAATTTGTCCGGCCGCCTGCTAGACGTCAACCCTCCTTGGGAATGTAATTGTTGACCAAACGGCATCAAATAGACTTGGCCCATGTCGTTATAAGGCATTCATGACAAGGTCGTCATTTACGACATCCGCGAGCAAAGTGAGGGTTGGTAGTATTCGTAGCCGCTACCACACAGCTTTATTAATGGGCTACTTAATATAAAGAAAATTGTATAAGACTTGGCCTATACTTTAGTTTCACGTTCACCTCCTCATCATCATTTCAGCTCATATTATTCTACTGTTGGGCTCGAGCCTTCTTTGAATGGGAGGGAAGTTAACCGACTATACAACGATGACCTTTTCGGGTTTTGGTTCGATTTTTCCTTCTCTTGCATAAATGGTATAGGTATGCGTTTTTATATCCCTTAGTCATCTCTTACGATCACTTACAGGTAAGATAGGGGGTGGTGAAATGTATTGTTACTCCGTCACCACACGAATCTATCACGTTCTCCTGCTTACCTATTATTAAGACATGCAATATAACTTTATTTACCTTTAATATCAAGTGTTTAATCTCTCTTTACCTACTATTATCTTCACTAATGTTATTGTAACTGCTAATACATTTTCGCAAGTAATTTAGGTCCCTGATCAAGTCAGGGAGGGGTAACTTAGACTAAGTACATGATGACTTAGAACAATAAAAAAAAATCTTATGACGCCTTAGTACACCTTTTTATCGCTCGTAGACACGTTATTATAAATAACGCAGTACTTTGGACCTAATATACATCAAATTCAATGCCTCACAACGGTAATACCATAGGTACTTATACCACTAAACTAACATGATAAAAGAACAAAAACTTCTTATTCTTAGCCTTAACTAACGTTTCATTACTAAGCACAGTCGTCCTCCAGATAAGGGTTATTAGTCTAACATCACCATCATCATCTCAGCTCATCCTACGTTTATTGGTACCGCTGTTAGGCTCGGGGCTTCTTCATCATGGGAGGAATATTGACCTAGTATACCACGGTGATCAGACATATTAGGATAGGGTTATATTTCGAGTTTTCCTTCTCGTTTTGTAGACCACACCACGCTAGATTGTCTTCAATTTCGAGTTTTGTCGCTGTTAACACACACTAATAGCTTATATTATCACGACGATAGGTAAGTGAGCGTTCACTCAGTTACACTGTGAGCGTGTGACTTGTGCAGTGGTCACCGCATGTGTCGCGCCCGCCCCGGGAACCGAACACCGTCACAATTAGCGGTGCCCCGCGCTGTTTGCACAACACTCCGCAATATTAATGGCATTTGTTACACAATTATCTATTAGTGATGTCGATAGCGGTGACTGCACACATGTGATGTCACACGAACTACCATCAGCTCGCTGATTCAACTCACGAGTTGTACCTTATTGCAGCAATAATTAGTAACGTGTTATTTCCTTTCAGCTCACTTACATCTCAATGTTGGTTCAACTTTCTCCAAAAGAAGAAAATGCGTGTACGTGTAGGTACAGCACGCTCGCCAAATACCTATAGAGTTTTATTTCGGGTGTTTGTTTCTTTCGTAGTGACTTTATCTGCTTCATCACAACTTATATATGTATAAGTGTGTCCCACATAATAGCTTTTTCGTTCTTGCAGTGACGTTATCTGTTTATAACTTAATCAATTTTAACGATACAGTAATGTAGAGAGCGGTGAACAGACTGTGGTATTCCGTTAACACATGGGAAACCAAAGCGAATGATTACTTATACATTTTGATTGTTTAATCATGTATGATAAATATACAAACCTCCAGATGCTAATTAGATACATATACCTACGACTTACTTAACTAGATAAGTATATACCTACATATATAGGCGTCTGCTTATCTTACAGTTACGTTCAGATATGCTTAGCAATTTCATAAGGTGGAATAATGTCTCATTCTGTGTAATATAAACCTCTTCTACCTATAGGTGATTGAATTATTTTAGTAAAGTATTCAATACTTTTATAAGAAAGTATACTAACTCTTTCCAACTCAAATCTGAAACGTGGATATCGTATAAGACGTCTAAGGGATACCATATGATATAACATTCATACAAGACAAATAAAACGACATACAAACCTTGTACCAACACGACTGATCAACGTGGCACATTCGTCGTCTGATCAAATTGGACCCACCAATTGTTTCCCTGTAATGTAGGCACAGTAAGCTCGAACCCAGCAGCCAGATGTACATATACGGGATGACATGATGATGATTGTCATTTGAAGAACCAATAAAGAGGAAAATATATAACGTCATAACACGAACAGTGTAATAGCTACCAATGTGGAGTGCCACTAGCGCGCGTGAGTGGCGCTGTTCTCAGTTATTGTGACATTTGAACTGGCTGGAGGATACCATCGTACCGTACCCTCACGTAGAGCGCTACAGACTGCAGTAATTGCTACGTGTTGTCTAAGTCAGCAGTCAATATAGGTACCTACGTACATAATAATATGACACACATCAGTAGAGGAACTGCAGCATATTTGGGATACTGCAGGTAATTTGGAATACTTCGATATCAAAATAATTATAAACACCATCTGTATTTTTTTGCCGTAAACATGAAGTCATACGACACACAAAGCTATTGTGTATTAAAAACAGGACGGCATCTTGACATTCCGGCTACAAACCGCAAAGGAACGTGACGCCTGCTTTGAAAAAAAAATCGGTAAGAATGCAATCGGTGATAATCATTTATTGTAATGCTTTAAATCTTCATCTTAATTATTTAAACTGTTAAGTGGCCTTGTTAGTTTGTGATTTTACTATGATTTTGTGAATATATCTAACATTAAAAATGTGACATAGAATTTTAGGTTAGGTTGGTATGTTGTTAATTTGGAATACCGAAAGAGAATATAATTTGGAATATTCCAAATTATATGCACATTTCTATGAGAAGTATTAATTATTCTGGTTTTTTTAGAAATGGCTACATCTCGCAAATATAATAAGAGAAAGAGATGGAGGAGAAAAGGAGGAAATGGCCGCTGCCATTCCCGCTGTTAGAGATAAGAGAATGGGATATTTAAAGGCAGCTAAACAGTTCAACGTACCCAGGTCAAGGAAAGGATCCAAACAGTTAAATAATTTCAATGACGATCGCCTCCTCCACAAATGCTTCCTTGCGATTGGACAATTTTATTGAAACAGAGCCAGGACCGTCAGGTAGTAGGACAGAAATTCACTCCCTTGTTACTCCTTCCCATATTTCTCCCGTGGCCACAATAAAAAAGAAAACTAGCAATAGGGGCCGTAAGCCATCAAGATTGGAAATAATCTCAAGTTCTCCTTATAAAAAAGACCTTGGGAATGCACAACTTAAAAAGTCTGATAAAGAAAACAAAACACAGAAAAAAGGAAAACACAAGAGGAAAATAACAAGAAAGATAAAGAAAAGAAATATGACCGACAGTGACTCATCAGATCCGATTCCTGGGGCTATATCTGCAAATAACACAGACTCTTCTGACAATGTAGCAACGAGAGATGAGACTACTGTCCCTACGGACGAAGACGTCGAATGTTTTTTCTGTAACGGTAAATATAGCGAGGATAAAAGGGGTGAAGAATTGGTACAGTGCTTAATGTGCGAATTGTGGGTCCACGGTTCTTGTAGTGGTTATGAATCTTTTGTGTATATTTGTGATTACTGCAAGAATAATAACTAATAATAGTAAACTGTAAGTTCAAACTTAAGACTGATCTTTGATTATTGTGACTGATTACTTAATTAGAGATTATTTTAGTTTATTTTGTTTAAAAAATATTGATGACTAAAGATCTAAAAACTATAAGACTATTACAGAGATATATATATTTATTAGTTTCTAAGGAAAAGTGTTAGCAAATGTCAAAAAAAAATGTGAATATAATTTGGAATACTATATTCCAAATTACCTGCACCCTAAGTCAAATCTCGATTTTGGAGTTTTTTCGTTTGATAAGCATTTTGATAAGGTTCCTGGTTTTTGTTATGTTTGATTATTTTAATTATTAAAGTTTAATAATTTATCAATCATTTAATGTATTTTTTATAGACCCACACCTTTTCTCTTTAAATTTATCCTCAAAAAACAAACTAGTATTCCAAATATGCTGCAGTTCCTCTACTAATTCAACCTTGTTATATTGAAACCTTATTGTGTATTTTTTGGCTCCACAAACATCACCCTATGCCAGTGGAGGACTAGGTGGCAGTAGGTACAATTCGGCCTAGGTTTCCTGTCTTTGAGGACCTTCAAATCACGAGAAGTAATTAATTCATTGAAACCATTTGAAGTAGTGTTGGCCATATGCAAAGCTCGTGTGAGTCTCGCAAGTCTTGCAACACTCGCTGTTAGACTAGCACAGAGTCTCTTGTTTTAATGGAAATGAAAAATCCACATAAAAATAAAAAATCTATGAAATCTATGAAAAATAAAAACACGCTTAGAACGGGTTTCCAATACCTAGATGTAGGTTCGAATCCCATTTGTGTTGTAATCGGGGTTTTTGAAAAATGTAACTAAATTAGTGAAATTCCATTCATTTTCTTAGTGATAGGACCACGCTGTTGACAGTTCTCTGTCTCTGGGCCGGTGCGTCCGGGTTAGTACCTTCCACACTGTTGCAGAAGATCGACTTCTGAGTAATGGCAATAAGCTATTGCGCTCTGTTCGGTGAGTGAGAGAGCCGGAAGCCCAACTGGGTGGGTTTGGTGTTTGCATTAATAGGCAGCGGTCTAGGTATACCCTTGGTATTGCAAAGGTCCATGGGCGGCAGTGACACTTACCATCAGGTGTGCTGCTTGCTCGTTTGCCACCATGAGCCATAAAAAGAGAAAAAAACTAGTGTCCCTAACTGTACAACTATCAATAATTAGGTACATACCACTTAACGGGAGTGGAGCTACAATCACACCTATCTATCATGAGACTGTTTAAAATAACATCAAATTATTTCCCCATGTACTGGTACCTAGGTATCTATTAAGAATACAAAATATTGACAATATTTTCTTTGACAAAGTAATCGTAAGAGAGAATGCAAGATAATTATCGATGAATCGTTACATTAGACGTTGTGTACGGGCCGGAGATGTGGGACGAGTAACTTGAGAGCGCGACCCATTGCCGCGCGTCACTACAACACATGTTATTACAACTTGTCGCCAACTAATGTGACAACGTGTTGCGGCTCCTCTGACACACTATACTTTGTACAACACAAACATTAAACAACAACATAGCCACACCAATTGCACTTTTATATACATAGATATAAAGCTCATCTTTAGCGCACGATTCGGTTGGTTGATGAGTGTTTGTATTAACAGTCGCTACTTGTCTTAAAGCGACATTAAAAAAAAAAAAATAACAATTTCCTCGTCCAACGTTTGAACAAATGTTTGTAATTGAGATGGTTGCTGACGTCGCCGCCGCGTGTTTAACTGTCAACATAATTATGTTGTAAACTGATTTGTCAAATGTTGGACGCTTCACATATCGGTTAGTTAGTTTGATTGGATTCTAATTAACATCAACGTATTACATATCAATATGATGACGGTATGGCATCATTTTTTTATACCTACACAATAAACAACTACACTTTAGATTGTTTTATTGGTAATGGTAGCGAACGAGCAAACAGCCCAGACCGGGGATTAGTCTGGTCGCCCCGAAGCCAGGACACTGTGTGAGGGCGTCGAGTCGAGAGGATACCCGCGAGGGTAAACCGCCGGGCGGGCCACAGAAGACAAAGACCGGAGTCCGGTGGCCCGCTCGCACGGCGTGGAGAGGTACTTGTACCCGCCCGGTCTATGAGGTCTTGCATCGCTTCTTCTGTCGCCCCGGACGGATTTGCGGGGCGTAACCACTCCATAGCCCGCCGCTAAAAAGAAATAAAACACCTAACAGTAAGTGATACTGCCACCCTTGCCTCCCTTGCCTTTGCAGTACTAAAGATATAGTTAGGCGGTGTCTTCCAATAAAACCCCAAAAACCCACCCAAAAAGTTGGGCTACCGGGTTTCTCGCTCACCTAACGAAGCACAAGAGCACATTGCAACTACTCAGACGTCGATTTTCTGAATAATCCTGTGTATAGTGTGGCCGTACCACTATTAAAATAGATAATTGATAAAAAAATCTAAATTAAAAATGCCATTCTATTATATATTAGCAACCTTTACTTTGCTAGTGGGTGTCATAATAAACGATTAAGAGCTTTATATCGACCTGGACCAACTCCACCAGTGTGTCCTTGTCAACGATTCCAAGGAGGGTTGACGTCTATCAGGCGGCCGGTCATAAAACCATAGCCAATAACTTTTACAATATGTACAATGGAAAAGAATTACATATTGCGTCCACCACAAGTAGTTGGGATAAGAACAGGTGATTTTTTTTATTGCCTGTGGTGGCAAATGAGCATGCAGCACATCTGATGGTAAGTGATGTTGCTGCACATGGACCCTAGCAAGACCAGAGGTACAGCCAGGCCGTTGCCTACCGTGAGGAAATTGCTCTTCTTAAACCTCGTTTGAAGAAGGACATGTCATAGCGCTCGGGACACACAGCAGCAGGTAGTTCATTCCAGATCTTGCATGTACGTGGGAGAAATGATCACTAAAAATGTACAGTCGAGGACCGTATCGTTTCCAGGTGAAATGGATGAACCCTTCTGCGGTGTCTAGTAGTACGGTGGCAAAAAGGTGACGGTGATACCAAGTCAAACAGTTCCTCAGAGCACTCTCCGTAAAAGAGCCAGTAGAGTACATAGAGAGACCCAAAGTCTCTCCGTCGCTCCAGCGACTCCAGTCTATCCCTGATATTGGGATCATCGACGATTTGAACAGCACGCCTTTGCAGGGAGTCAAGTGGTTCTAGCTGATACTTAGGCGCGCCTGCCCAGAGATGAGAGTAGTACTCCACGTGAGGATGAGCTTGTGCTTTGTTAACACAAAACGTTGTGTCGGTATGAAGCATCGCTTAGCTCTGCTCAGCACGCCTAGATTTTTGCTTGCCAATTTGGCGTTGTCCTCCATATGACTCCGAAACTAGACTTTGCTCGACAGTTTGACGCCGAGAATCCTAATACTCTCAGAAATTTGAAGAGTTACTCCTTGGAACTGAGGTACTATGATAAAAGGATCCTTCTTCGCAGTGAACGCGCAAACTTGTGTCTTAGTTGGGTTAAACTGGACTAAGTTCCGCTCATCCCATTCCGAGGCCCACCCCAGAGAGCGCTCGACTTGAGAAACAAGCTGAACCCGTCTCTCCTGCAACATACTCCGAGGGATATTCTGATGCTCGTATCGCTCGTCACCCGTGCTATCATCCGCATAGCAACGTATACTCTCTATAGAGAGTAAGTCGTTGATATGCAGCATAATCAACGTGGAGAAGAGCACCGAGCCCTGTGGTACATCAGAATTATTGGTCATGGTCTTGGAGCAGGTGCTGTCGACGACTACTTTTATACTCCAACCATCCAGAAAGCCAATTACAGAGTCCCTCGGGGATTCTATATGATGGTAGTTGTAATTGAAGCCCTGTACCAGATCCTGTCAAATGCCTTCGCGTTATTCAGGCCGGACGCCAGTGCCTCACCCTTGCACTTCAAGGCATCTCTTCAACGGTATGTGAGGTACACGAGAAGATCGTCAGCTGACTGTCTATCATGAAAGCCATATTGGCGATCATTGATCAGCTGATGATCTTCAAGGTACTGCAGAAGCTGGCGCTTAATTGTAGAGCAAGGATGTTATCGCAATCAGCCTGTTCGACGAAACCAAACGGTCTCCTCTTTTCGGGTTCAGCTGGACATAGGCTACCTTCCACGAAGATGAAACCCTATTAGTATCATAGTAGAGTTGGTATAGGCGCGTAAAGACGGATCAACTCGCGGGGGTATGTTTTCAGGACCACCGCAGGGATTCCATCCGGCCCGCTTGACTTACGGACGTCTAAAAGCCGCAGCTCCTGCCTAACCACTCGCTGCGTGATGCGTATTTCAGGGAGAGAGCTTTTATACCACAGCATGGTTGGTAGTGTGGCAGCTCCCGCGTCCAAAGTCGAGTTACAGGCAAAGAATTGACCTAGAAGATCGGCCTTCTCCTTTGCACTGTGGGTTAGATTGCTATCATGTTTCTGCAGTGATGGAAGATTGGACTGGCTGAAGTTGCCTTGAGCAGCTTTGGCGAGCAATCAGACTGCACGACTCTAGAATGATCATTCCATTACAGATTAAAATTAAATTTTCGATCTCTTGCGCAAATGTTATCTACGTATTATATCCCTTAGATGGGGTGGTGAATTGTATTCTTACTAAGTGACTGACAATTATTCGTACTACCTAAGGTATCTATTTTGTATATAAAATAACTAGTTAGGTATTTCTATTGACACATGGATTATTATACCTAGATACCTATATATTGTATAGTAGAAAGCTAACACAAAATGGCTGCCATTGAAGCAAGTGGATTGCTCAAACTCTAGGCTGGCGACCAGCGATGATCAATGAACAGCTCTTACGACCAATGAGGTCAAAGTCGTTACAGGTCTGACTTATAATCGGTCACGAAACAATAGGACCCTAATTTTCAAATGTAATATGGCGCGCGTTAAACAATGTGTTGCGAAACGGCGCCCGCGGATCGCATTCTCTCACAAAACAATGGAGCGCGGCCGCCATCATGGAAATGTCAAAATCCACTCGCGGATTCCGCCCCGCGGCGTTCCAAATATGAAATTCCCGCACAGAAATGGCGGCGGAGGCAATTTTTACAAATGGCTGCCGGTCGGGGACACGTTTGTTTTATGTGAGCTTTTCATAGGGTTGTTATCGCACACGTCGCGGTGTACCTACAGCCTGTACGGCGCGGCGTGGTGCACACGGGCGGGCGCCTCTAGTGCGGGGCTGGTGTACACTGTACGCATATACACACCACAACACTGCGGTCACACGTTACAGCGATACTCACGTCACGTCACAATGTATTACTATCAACTGTTCAAGTTAATCATGTTACACGATAATGCTTCACGAGATAATAACCATTTCCACTCGTCCGGGCCCTCCACACCGGAGTGGGGGTGGGGGTTTGGCCCCCGGGCGCTACCGTGACCTTCGTTATTAAGCAATTTAAGCGCCCCGACTTATATCTTTATCGCGAAAACTAATTTGCATTTTAACACAATTTTCTAAAAGCTCGCATTCTAAGCGAATTCTCGTGGATCCATTAGTGTAGGTGATATAATGTCAACAAGTACAATGTGAACGAAACTGTATATGTATATAAATAGAGTTTAAGTTGGTATGGCTAATAGAATGGTGTATGATTTGTGGTATCGTGTGCGCGAGGCGGCTGCGCGGTGACGTTTCGCTGTTTGGCGGATTCATTACTGAGACAAAGGCGGCGGGGCGACGGGGCGGCGGGGCGGCGGGCGCGCTGGGGACGAGCCCCGGTCCCCACACCCGTAAAGCCACTTTCCTAAATCACCGGCAAACGTATTGTTCCCCATAGTTTCACGACGCTTCTAATTTATAAGTACTTATCGTGAGCCACTTTGTTAATCAAAATACTTTATAGACGTCTCTTACGAATTACGTTATGGAAGGAACTTGTTCACTATCGTTATCCTTACTTCTATAAATACTCTGTGTACTAACTATGATAATATGTAGGTCATTTCTTTCGTCCTTAGTAAGCTGCACTCTATATAAACATTTTAAGTTCAAGTCAAGTTCACCTTTGACATTGTTGATCATCGTATAAAACTAGACCTAACTATTCAAGTAGGTACATATTGGAATATCGATAACAGAATTATCAATCTTGATATCCTCAGTCTAGATTTCCATATACAATCACATAATTTTTAATCTGTGCATAGGGTATAGATAGATATATCACCGATTACCTTTCACGATTCTCTGCAACAAGAGACAAGATAGGGGAATCTTAAAATAAGATACAGTGACGTCTGATCGTGTGCTATTGTTGCGATGTTAGTTCATTTGTGAGCAGAAACAAAAGTTGCAATAAAATAAATATAATGTTTGTTATGAATCTGTCATTTAGGTACATACACTGCAGCACGTAGTAGTAATGTATAAATAAAATATAATAAATAACTAAAGGCCTCCACAGACACGTAAATTAGAAGCTAATATAGACATACCTACACATAATACATAAACAGGCAGCCATACACACAACAACTATAATAATAAAAGTTTTAGGAGATACAGTATTTTTAAATTCTAGGGAATCCGAAGATCCTCTGCTTCGAGAGGCCCAGGGCGGGATATGGGATATTAAACAAACCGAGCAAAAACTCGTGTAAAAACTAGATAATAGTAATAAATATTATATCATCGTCATTCTTAATCATGAAGCAATGTTGGACTACTCTCATTCATCCGTCACCCCATAGACATCCACTGTTGGAAATAGGCCTCTCCACGAGAACACCTACCACTCAGAACAGTTCTGTTCCACCCGCATCCAACGGCTTCCTGTGACTCTCAAGATGTCGTCAGTCCACCCAGTGAGAGCTCGTCATACGCTGCGTCGTATACCAAGTTACCGAGCATAACCCTCGTATGCTATTTGCTTCTGCTCTAGAATGCATCTAGCCTCTTAGGAACTCTAATGAATTGTATTCTTACTCCGTCACCACACGGATGAGTGAGTAATAACTAATAAGAGAATCGACGAGACTTTCAAAATTTAATAAAAAGTCCAATTATTTGAAGTTGTTGTCAATTATAATTAAAACATAAATAGTAACGTCGTCGTACGAACGTACCCTACGCCTCGCGCCGGTGTCGGCATACCGCAGGGCCGCCGCGCGCCGGTCGCGTCCCTTGCTTTCGACACAAAACCATAGATAAGACAAAAATACTCACCGGTGAGGTGCGGCTGCCCGTTGGGGCTGTACGGGGACTTGATTTGCGGGAATCCTGCGAACAATTACATCTATTAAGTAACAAACAATTAAGCACCGCCAGGAATTCTAATTTAAAAGTGTGACTCGTCTGAACTGAGATTTAAACTCCCGGAGGACGCACGGAACTCACTTAAGGTAGCATTCATTACAGATATTTTTGTTTAGTACTGGACCGCGGGCTTGAACATTGTAGTAACACATTACGTGTGTAGTCATCATCTCCGCTCATACATGTCCCACTGTTGGGCTCGAGCCTCCTCCATTATGGGAGGGAAATTAACCTACTATACCACGCTGGACAGGCCTGTTGATATAGGGTTTTGTTTTGAGTTTTCCTTCTCTTATATAGATGTTATATGCATTTTATATCCCTTAGTCGTCTCTTACGATCACCCACGGGTAAGATAGGGGGTGGTGAATTGTATTCTTACTCTGTCACCACACGGAAAACACGTGTGCAGTCACATCAGATTTTATTTATTTTACAGTAACAGCCGCTAACAGGTTTGAACATCCTATGAAACACAGATTATCTTATATCAAGCATAAGTCAGATTCAAAAACGTTTTGTTAAATTTACATAACGACTGAAAATGTATGACTGAATGGATGTCTAAAGCAAGCCCATGGCCGTCTGTAGTGCACAATGTCCACCACATTTATACAGGTTAATGAGAATTCGTTTTAAAATTAGGTAATCTAACAATTGTTTTTCAAACTAAGATCCGAACTAGAGGCTCGCGATCGGCAGGTGCACATCGCCACATTTATACAATGCTAACTATGCAATCAGTTATATATACTTCTAACGCATTTGTAAACCTATTTACATTCCCTACGTTTAGATCATCTATCGGCGTCACGTGACGGCGTTCTCTCGTAATTATAAATAGTAAGTATTCAAAACGTTGAGAAAGTAAAAATCAAATACAAAAACAGAAAAATCAGTAACAATAGTTTTATATCACACGTGTAACACTCACAAAATAATCAGAAATCATTAAATTATTGCACTGTCTGTAGGTATGTGTGTGCAACAATAATAAGATTTTAATAAAAAAAATTCAAGACACAATTTCAGGTCTCAATTATGTTTGGATTATCAATCGTTGCTATTTGAATCAATTGGTTGTTAATAGTTTTTATATGGAACGGACTCCCGGAGTTCCACTAAGCATCATCATCATCATCTCAGCTCATATATTGCCCACAGTAGGGCTCGAGCCTCCTCCATAATGTGAGGGAAAATTTACCTACTTCTCTACTAAGTCTATACTTATACCACGTTGGTCGGTCGGGTTGGTATAGCGTTTTGTTTCAAGTGTTCCTTCATTCTTGCATAGATGTTATATGCGTTTTATATCCCTTACTGATCTGCTACGGTCACCCACGGGTAACATAGGGGGTCATGAACTGTAATTCTTACTCCGTCATCACACGATTCAGTTATAACTAACAGCTTTAATTAATTTAAAAAAATACTCAAGATAGCTAATCAAGTCATATGGTAAGGACTTGAACAGCAATATCCAATACCGTAATATTTAAGTTTAATTTTTAGGTTTATTGAATGTAGTACAGAGATCTACAGCATATAGCTAACGTAACCATAATGTTTTCAGTGTTTAACCATAATGTTTTCAGTGTTCAAATCAAAAACCAAAATACAGTAACATGTATATGTACAGTAAAAGCGCTGTGTGGTAGCGGCTACGAATACTACCAACCCTTACTTTGCTCGTGGATTTCATAAAAGATGACTATGAGCCTTATAACAACCTGAGCCAACTTCGTCTGATGCCGTTTAGTGAACAATTACATACTCAAGGAGGGTTGACGTCTGGCAGGCGGCCGGTCATAAAACTATGGCCAATAACTTTTACAATATGTACTATGAAAAAAAAGTATCTACTCATTGTATCGACCCCAAGTATTTGGGATAAGAGTAGGAGTATGATAATGATGATGATGTCTACAGTAACAGTTAAAGTGTGTATAACTGTCACGCATGGTTGAACTAAAATCACATTTTGTAGTGGTACAGTCCCAATGTTGACAGTTTTCTGTCTACAGCCGCAAGCCGGTCCGCCCGAAGTACCACACTCTCCCGCCATTGCAGAATATCGATGGCTGAGTAATGGCAATGTGATGCGATGCTTCGTCCAGTGAGGTAAAGAGCTGAAAGCTCACTGTTTAGGTGGGCTGTGGTTGGCATGCAGCGGCCTTGTAACTCCGGTATTGTAAAGGTCGATGAATGGCATTAACACTTACCATCAGATATTCTGATTGCTCGTTTACTATCATAAGCAATACCAAAGGATGACTACCTATTAGATTAAAAGTAAATGGATCATATTCGTTGCTGTATAGGTACAGCACATTTTGACCTATATTACTGTCAACCATCATTACTGCCCTAAAAAGTTTTAGTTCAATGGAAGAAACTGGTACTGGCATACATACAGACACACAGACACAATACAATTTTTCAAATATAAAATGTATTTGTAACAATATAGGTGACAATAATACTATAATGTGTGAATTAATAACGTGTTAATTGTGTTTGGTGAGTTGGTGTCATACTATGTGCGTGTGCGTGTGTATAAATGAAGCGTAACAAAGCGTGACGTTACAATATTTACTCGATCATTGAAGAGCCGATTTGTACGCGATTAACTTACCAAAATAAAGCGTTGTGTAGATCGTGAGGCGGTCGGGCGGTCGGGCGGTCGGGCGGTCGGGGGGCGACGGTTCTCGAGTGAGAATCGCGAGCGAACGATAGACAATACGCGTAACTTGAACATCTCTATTGAATAAGCGAGCTCAGCACAGGGTTGTCACCGCCCGATGCTGTAATTACATTAGCTAACTACCTAGTTCAGTTTAACTACAATAAAACCACTTCACGTTGATGTATATTAATAAACGTTCGTTTATTTTTTCGATTTAATGCTAAACGTTACGATTCAAGAACACACTATGTCCCCACGTCCTCACTTGTTTGACAAAGTAGTATTAATCGGTTAAGGAAGCACTAGAAGATTAGTCATAATTTGCCCGACAAAATAAAAACCCCAACTCTCATTGCCAATCCATGGCACTACTATTTTGTATGTAATTGACACTAATTGACACTCCCTCCTTTGAGGAGAAACTTGGCCAAATATAAATTGATAAGTTAATGGGTGGACATTTTTATAATATTTATAACAGTTAGATAGATGTCAGTCAATTATATAATCTAATACTTATAAATAATTGTTTTTTTTTAATAAATCATATTCTGTAAGTTATTTCTCTTTCTTCTGATCATAGCGATAGTATTGATAGATTTATTCCACGGACAATTCTTGATATTTCAGTAAATTCATAAAATTCAAGTTTGCATATTATCAAAGATACCAAGTTGTCAATGATTCAGAGCTAGACGTAAGCATTGTAAATGGCAATAGTTTCACCACACTCAATGGAAAATTTATTTGCATAATTTTGACACGAACACTAATCCAAGCGCCGTAGCAAAAAAAGTAGGTTTGTAATGCAACGTACGGGACCTGGTATTTTTTTTTGGAATATGTTCAAGGTTGTCCCCTGATTGTAAATCCAAGTGGGCGCGGCGGGGGGTGGTTCACTTCAGCCGCCATCTTGGAAAACACGTTTTATTGAATATCTCGCGAACCGCGCATCGTACGACAAAAATTATAGAGATCATTATTGTAGATAATAATATTTGGCATCTTTTTTATTTGAAACTTTTTTTTTGTATAACACATAGGTTTTTAATTATAGCGAATCAAACTTTTTACAATATGGTTTTTACTAAATATTTATTTAATGGTCAATGATAAATTAAAAATAATGGTAACTGAATTGTAGAGCATGAAATTACCTATAAATTTTATACGAAACTTTTTCTCGTAGCAATTATAGTTTAAGAGCTATAACGCTGTAAATGAGATTATAATGCTGTATATTCAATTATGTCCCTATAAGTTGTAGTATATATTTCGGGTCGTTCGAAATTTCTCCCTCTTAACATTCCAACAGTATTCAGGTATAAATCCCAACCGTTTTACAAAATCGGAAGTCTCTATTAACTCGCTTCGCTACAAATGCTTAGGGAAATTGGCGAGTAAGACAAGGTTGAATTTATCACTTCTACCTCCAACACAAGATTCGGCATGCTACCATTCTTTCAGAGTGTACCACCAGGTTCAAACTTGGCTTGGATTTTATCACGACGCTGAAAAATGGGGTTGGAAGCGAACTGCACAAGGGCTTGAATCAATTCGAACTGCTATGGCTCCTGCACCGTCGAGTTTGTTGCAAATAATATCGTGCAAATGCACCAAAAATTGCGGAGCTGCCTGCGGATGCCGAAAAGCTGTTCTCAAATGTTTGTTAATCTCATGTTGATTATTTGCTCCAATTGCAGCGGCCAAACATGCGACAACGTGCCAGACATATTGGATGCCATCCCAACCGAAGACCCAACCTTTGATTCGTCTCCTTCGGATATGGCGGAGGCAGAAGAGATAGATCCACAAGACGATGAGTATCTTCCCTCGACATCGAAAAAAATAAGACTCGCCCCGTAAAATAATGCGCCACTTTTTGTTTGTGTAAACAAATGTTTTTCCGTTTTTTTGAAGTAACATTCGTTATTTTTTTTCATTTTAGTGATTTCGATAACAATTGGAGATACATAATAATAAAAATAATAACTATGTAATAGTTATTATTCTTACGATGTAGCGGAATGTACTATTGTTTTTTGCTACATAGACTCTCATATGATGATACCGTTTTAAGTAACAATAAAGATCGACAAATTATTAGTTGTTCTCCACATTATTTATAATTTTAATTGATTTGCTGCACAGCTGTATTGACATTTTTTTGAACACTTTATGCCATTTTATGCGTTAAGAAATGGTTTTCGTATACAGCGAGCAATATTGCCACTGATAATGTACGAGGTGCAAGTTTTACTAAGCTGCAGCTCTTAGACTATAAATGCTACAAGAAAAAGTTTCTTTTAAAATTTATAGGTAATTTCATGCTCTACAATTTAGTTACCATTATTTTTAATTTATCATTGACCAATAAATAAATATTTAGTAAAAACCATATTGTAAAAAGTTTAATTCGCTATAATTAAAAACCTATGCGTTATACAAAAAAAAGTTTCAAGTAAAAAAGATGGCAAATATTATTATCTACAATAATGGTCTCTGCAATTTTTGTCGTACGATGCGCAGTTCGTGAGATATTCAATAAAACGTGTTTTCCTAGATGGTGGCTGAAGTGAACCACCCCCCGCCGCGCCAACTTGGATTTACATTCAGGGGACGACCTTGAACATATTCCCAAAAAAAAATACCAGGTCCCGTACGTTGCAAAAAAAAAAAACCCGGCGCTTGGCCTATACGTCTATAAAATTGTTTCCATAGTGAGGAACAATTCAAAAGACAATCATCTCCGTCCAAAATATATAAATAACTATACAAGATAGGGAGTGCCGAATTATATTCTTATTTCGTCACCACACGGATACACATATACTGACCATTAGTGTAAAATAGTTACATTACATAGATATATTATATATATATGATGTTAATATACTATAATGACATTATACAATATCGGCCTATAACGCATACGATTGAAAAGATTTCTCAAAAGCAATTGAAGGGTACCAATAAGACACTCGATCATATCAATTGAATGAAGCAGCGCTGGGAACGTGAACGAACTAATCAACAATTTGGTTACTATCGTTACTCGGTCAAACATTGTAATATTACAGTTAACAGGTATTCATTTTATGGTGTGGTAGCCAACGTTAACGGTGATGATCCGAGCGAGCATCGTACGTGTGGTAGATACGCCCCGAAGTCAGAGGTCCTGCTTACCCGGCAGTACACTATGTTTGAAAATGAGAATATTTTCTCGATATTATTCCGGGCCAGCGCGCAACACTGCTGAACATTTTATTTATTGCGTTTAGTGGCAGACGAGCAAGCAGCACATCTTTTTTTTTTTGGTAAACCACGGTGTAGACACACGTCGTCCTCCTCGCCCAAGGCGGTCGGTAGGGCGACCTGTGGCCTCCTAACCTAACGTATTCCCTTCCCATTGCCATTGGGCCGACCACTGGTACCGCTTCCTTGACATCCGTGGCCGGCCCGATCAGTTACCCTTTTAGGTACCATCCCCATCGGCGCCTCAGCCTGTGGCCAGGGCGTCACCCCCACGCGGTCAGCTACTCTGCGGATGATGGACTATTTTCCAGGTCCAGCCACCCGCGGCCTCGGCTAGCGCCATCAGGCGCAGATACTCGCGCCTACGCCACCCAATGCGCAGGCGGCGGAGCGTGTCAGCGTGAAGAGTATCCTCCTCGACACGCCCTGCCACCTCCTTCTGCGAGAAAACTGCTTCACGGAAGGCGGCGACCGGATCCCAGTTCCTAACGCTGTCGAGCATTGCCTTAGCGATGGTCGGCAGCGCCAGGTCGGCACCAATGATTGCGACGAGTTCACGATGTTGCTCTGCCCAGGCCGTACATACCTCGAGCGTATGCTGCGCCGTGTCCTCGTCGGAATCGCAGAATGGCAGGACGGTGTCCTCTCCATCCTCGAGACCGAGTGCAAGTCTTGCTGAAGCAACCATGCCCTGTCAAAACCTGCACCAGTCAGAAGGAGAGGACCCCATGCTGCCGACCCAACCACTCCACCAGCACCGGCTGGATGCGCGCCTGATGGCAAGTGTTACTGCCGCCCATTTTGCAACCTTTGCAATACCAGGGGTACAGCTAGGCCGCTGCCTACCAATAAAAATCCCAAGCCCACCCAGAAAGTTGGGCTTCCAGCTCTGTCACTCACCGAACGAAGCACAGCAAGCTATTTTTTTAACAACATAAATTAAACCATGTGTAAATAAACTAAACATTAAATTACTAGAGTTATTTTAAAATAATAACTAAAACTATATTCTCATCCGGCCGCGTGACAACCCTATATTTTTTCAAACGCCTGTCAGTTAAGCCGTGTCGTACAAATTTAACAATATTAGGAGAAAAAAATGCAACAAAAGGCAGCCTAAATACTTCCTCAATTATGTTAGGTGTAAGATAAATAAAGGTGGTAAGTGGTGCGTGGTATTGTGGTGGCGATGGGCCGCCGAGCGTGCCCTCTCTCGGCTTTGTGCACACACGCACACACGGGGCAACAACGTCTTGCCACATCTTGGAGACGTTATAACAGTGTGTGGATGTATAAAGAGTTTAATGCTGTTAGTCTTTGTATGCATATAGAAAGGTCTAAATACTAATCTCCTACTTGACGTGTATGTTCAGCTCGATTCCCACACAACAAGGTGTTTGTGAGGTCCTACGCGACGTACACATTATTTATTGTGGACGCTTTCAGCGATCATTTCTCCCACGTACGTGCAAGATCTGGAATATACTACCTGCTGCTGTGTGTCCCGAGCGCTATGATATGTCCTTCTTCAAACGAGGTTTAAGAAGAGCTCTTTCTTCACGGTAGGCAGCGGCCTGGCTGTGCTCCTGGTGTTGCTGGGTCCTTGTGCAACAGCATCACTTACCATCAGGTGTGCTGTTTGCTCGTTTGTCACCGTAGACAATAAAAAAAAAATTCATAGTGCGGGATTGTCTTCATAAAAAAGAAAACAATACAATCTATGGATTATGACCAAGTGAAGTTCTCACAGGACGGGTTTGAAATTCTGTTCCACGATCTATTGTGTGTGATGTTAAGTAAACCATACGCTTTTTTCGATTTTATAATATTTAGTAAATTAATTAATGTTAATCAATTCTGTTAAAAAACGATTAACAAATAATTAAAATGTTTCCCCTGTTATACAAAGGTTTCACACCCTGTGTAGATATTTTTGTAAATATATTTAATTACTGAAATGTTGCTGTATTTCTGTCAATATATTCAATTATACTGACATGAGATGAGATATAAAATCATTGATGTTTATGAATGTATCTTTTGCATAAATTTATAAAAAAAAACAAAGAGTGTTTACACATGCGCTGTGTGTGTGTGTGTGTGTCAAGTCAACAATGTATTGACATGTTGCGTTGTGTCGTCACACCTGTACAACACTTGATGTCATCGTGATGTTGTCGACACTAGCGCCACGGAGCTCACGACACCCTCCTACATACACAAGTACTCTATTGTTTTATCTCATCGAAAACAATATTGGTAATTTGATATTTTGAAAATTATTAGCCAATTTTATTAGAGAGGTTGTCTTCGTGATAATAATATATAATGTGGGCTATTTCAGTGATTTTTTGTTGTTTTTAAAGAAACTCTTCAAACATCAATGACTATTTTACTGCTTTTTAATAACAGACGAGAAAGAAGCTCATATGATGGTAAGTGGTAACTCAACAACAACAACAATATCAGTGACACAACCAAGTAAAAACACTGAAGTTGAGAAAAGTGATCTTTTTAAGTTACTTTTAAAGAAGGACATATTCCAGCACTTCGGAAACACTCATTTTTATAGTGATCCCTCAACAGACTTACGATTACCACGGCAAAGTTACCGCTGGGGACATAATACCTATTCTTATCCACTTCACGGGAAATTACGCATCCATGTTGATAATATTATGAAAGCATTAATTAACTAATTTCAAGAAATGTTTTGCTAATACTTGACTGATAACCATCGATATCGAGGCTATTTATTTAATAGTCCATATTTCACCATCATTGTTGGTAACTAAACGAGTCCCTAATAGTGGTAATACAATACAAGCAAGGTCCGCAGCCGACCGCCGACCGCCGACCGCCGAGCACCAATTACTGTTGGAGCAGAACGTAACACAAATATGTTTACATACAATAGGCACCTCTAATAGCATCAATAAGATGGACTCCCATTGTCGATTCGTATCAAATTCCACGGTTTAATTAATAGAAATGTTGGCAAGGGATTTAATTGAGGCCGCCCCACTCGACTCAATCAACTAACGGTGCCGTCAACTGAAACAAGACTTAACAAAGACTTGTAATAATGACTCATCTTGATTATTTTATTTCCGTAGAGCCGTCAGCCGCCAGCCGCCAGCCGCCGCCAGCCAACCCGCCACCGGCCGGCCCGAGCGAGTGTTAATTATTGTAGATATTTGAGTTCGCCTTTGATACGCCAAATTGGGCGTTCCGCCGAGAGACGGTCGCGATTAAACGATTAATAAATGGTTTCAAAACATTCATATTGTAATGATTTTTGTTGATCGTTTAAACAATTATCCTGTACTTACATTACGGGCCAAGAAACTATCTATGTAGAAATAGATTTCGCCTGCTGTTCGTCACTAGATCACCTTATAGAAACAAACTCTGTAGAGGGGAAAAATATGGAGATGATGATTTATTGTTATAGATGTCTGATTATATTTTGATATCCTGATGCCCATAGTATACCACTATTGCATACTAACAAGAGAAGACAGTACCTGATACAAATCCGTTGATTTTGTTGGAGCTATTAGTAGATATTATTAGAAGCTATTGGCTCTCATTAGTCGTATATGTCGGTAATGACAATTAAAATATACAAACCATTAACCATTTTATTTTACATAACTAAAAATAGTCAAATCTAACAGCTGTAATAATTTTTTAAACTTAACTATCTACCTTGCAATGTCCACCCATATCTGTAGAATGTATTTATACATTATAAGGTGATAAGGTGGACAGCTTTTTCCTTCATAATACAAATTGAGGATGTAGCCTTAACAATATTTAATGTCCGCTACCTAGTACGGAATGAGGTTCACATTTTAATGATAATAATTGAAAGTTTCCTCAATTTAAATATTATTAATATTTCAAGTAACAACTTGAAAATATAGCATCGTAATAGATGTTGATGTCCTTCGCATTGTATTTTGGGCATGGTGATCAGTGGGGCTCCACTCCTACCTCAGATAATGGCGGGAAATATGTCATAATACTCTGTATTCTCTGATACAGAAGTAGATTTCTCTCCACCACTCTCTTAATCTAATGGCATTATAGGAAGAATACGCTAGAAGAGAAATTGTTTAACATATTTTGAAAGCAATAGCGACATATTATTGAACAAAAATGGTGTTGGCTTGGATATTAAATTTAAACCTCACTATGAATCGAAACCTGTCTATGTCTATCAGTAATTAGGCACTGCCATAAGTCTTATCACTGAACTACCACTGCTCACTTTATCTATGCTGAACCAAATACCTAAATCACTTCTAAGAAAGTCTCATGTAGAGTTAAGAATACGCAAACTCTTTATATAATTTAATTTGTCACTACCTCTTCACTTCTCTAGTGAGTCATAAAAATTGTCTGAGCGATCGTCAGCAGTAGGTATATGCTGCAGTACTCGAGTAAAAAGCTTATAACATCAACATAAATAAACAATATTTTGTACCAATACATTAATTGTTTGATTAGACTATGGCACTAACAACAATAAGTCATCACATCAATCTTTCCATTGACATTAATTATTTCCATTAATTAGCATCAAAGAATATAAGTAGATGATAACATAGGAAAAATAACAAAGATACAAATAAAATACTATTCTAAATCATCTAACCGGTGTGACCTTATAGCTCAATTTACCTCCTATCATTGAAGCAGGCTCGTACTCAACTATAGAACAAGGCAATGAGCTGTAAAGAAAGAAAAGAAGAAAAAATATTTGAGTGTTTGTTGTTAGTTAAACTTGACAAGTGAACTAGTGAGTCGTGTAAAGTGACGTCACATAATGTATATTAACAAGTCAGTTAGCAGCAGCTCGTGGGACGTGTAATTACCGCGCGCTCGAGCCGGGCCGCCATGTTGTATACGACGCGCGCCTAACCGACACATTACAATTCCGGACACGTCCGCGCTCTCGTGCTGTGTAAGCACCTTTATAATAACACTCAATTTGTTGCTTTTAACATTTTTATTTTATTTATTTTTTAAATTAAATTGAATAGAGGCATTTAAGGTAAAAAAATTCGTATAATTATGTGGTGACCTTATTGTCACGCATTCTTTACCATTCCTTCTTATCCCCGGTATGACGTATTAAATGACTGAATGAACTAAGGTTATATACGTTAGGTACTAAACAATATCAATTTGTAACTTATTTGATTAGTATGAGATAGTAGATCAAAGTTCCTCCTTTACAAGGTGTTCTAACAAAAAGCTGAAAGCGAACAAATATTTTGTTTGCTTTCGCTGACGACCGGATGGGAGAGGTGTGCCATCTACCGGGCAACGATTACACATTGTAGCAATTTAATACTCTAATTTGCAGTTAAAATTATACGTTAAACCCTAATCATTTGAAAAATATGATGAGTATACAATTATATTCTAACAATATAATATTGTTAGTTCATAATAGGGTTCTAACTATGTTTACGTATTGGTGTTACTTATTACCCTAACGTGTAACGAATTGGTGTTACACGTGCACTAATGTGTAACGTATTGGTGTTACATGTGCACTAATGTGTAACGTATCAGTGTTACATGTGCACTAATGTGCAACGTATTGGTGATACATGTGCACTAATGTGCAACGTATTGGTGTTACTAGTGCACTAATGTGTAACGTATTGGTGTTACTTATTACCCTAACGTGTAACGAATTGGTGTTACACGTGCACTAATGTGTAACGTATTGGTGTTACACGTGCACTAATGTGTAACGTATTGGTGTTACTAGTGCACTAATGTGTAACGTATTGGTGTTACTTATTACCCTAACGGGTAACGAATTGGTGTTACACGTGCACTAATGTGTAACGTATTGGTGTTACATGTGCACTAATGTGTAACGTATTGGTGTTACTTATTACCCTAACGTGTAACGAATTGGTGTTACGCGTGCACTAATGTGTAACGTTTTGGTGTTACATGTGCACTAATGTGTAACGTATCGGTGTTACATGTGCACTAATGTGCAACGTATTGGTGTTACATGTGCACTAATGTGCAACGTATTGGTGTTACTAGTGCACTAATGTGTAAGATATTGGTGTTACTTATTACCCTAACGTGTAACGAATTGGTGTTACACGTGCACTAATGTGTAACGTATTGGTGTTACACGTGCACTAATATGTAACGTATTGGTGTTACATGTGCACTAATGTGTAACGTATTGGTGTTACATGTGCACTAATGTGTAACGTATTGGTGCTACTAGTGCACTAATATGCAACGTATTGGTGTTACATGTGCACTAATGTGTAATGTATGGATGTTACACGTGCACTAATGTGCAACGTAATGGTGTTACATGTGCACTAATGTGTAACGTATTGGTGCTACTAGTGCACTAATGTGCAACGTATTGGTGTTACATGTGCACTAATGTGTAACGTATGGATGTTACACGTGCACTAATGTGCAACGTAATGGTGGTACATGTGCACTAATGTGTAACGTATGGATGTTACACGTGCACTAATGTGCAACGTAATGGTGTTACATGTGCACTAATGTGTAACGTATGGATGTTACACGTGCACTAATGTGCAACGTAATGGTGTTACATGTGCACTAATGTGTAACGTATGGATGTTACACGTGCACTAATGTGCAACGTAATGGTGTTACATGTGCACTAATGTGCAACGTATTGGTGTTACATGTGCACTAATGTGTAACGTATTGGTGTTACACGTGCACTAATGTGTAACGTATTGGTGTTACTTATTACCCTAACGTGTAACGAGTTGGTGTTACACGTGCACTAATGTGTAACGTATTGGTGTTACTAGTGCACTAATGTGCAACGTATTGGTGTTACATGTGCACTAATGTGTAACGTATTGGTGTTACATGTGCACTAATGTGTAACGTATTGGTGCTACCAGTGCACTAATGTGCAACGTATTGGTGTTATATGTGCACTAATATGTAACGTATGGATGTTACACGTGCACTAATGTGCAACGTAAAGGTGTTACATGTGCACTAATGTGTAACGTATTGGTGCTACTAGTGCACTAATGTGCAACGTATTGGTGTTACATGTGCACTAATGTGTAACGTATGGATGTTACACGTGCACTAATGTGCAACGTAATGGTGTTACATGTGCACTAATGTGTAACGTATGGATGTTACACGTGCACTAATGTGCAACGTAATGGTGTTACATGTGCACTAATGTGCAACGTATTGGTGTTACATGTGCACTAATGTGCAACGTATTGGTGTTACTAGTGCACTAATGTGTAACGTATTGGTGTTACTTATTACCCTAACGTGTAACGAATTGGTGTTACACGTGCACTAATGTGTAACGTATTGGTGTTACACGTGCACTAATGTGTAACGTATTGGTGTTACTGGTGCACTAATGTGTAACGTATTGGTGTTACTTATTACCCTAACGTGTAACGAATTGGTGTTACACGTGCACTAATGTGTAACGTATTGGTGTTACATGTGCACTAATGTGTAACGTATTGGTGTTACTTATTACCCTAACGTGTAACGAATTGGTGTTACACGTGCACTAATGTGTAACGTATTGGTGTTACATGTGCACTAATGTGTAACGTATCGGTGTTACATGTGCACTAATGTGCAACGTATTGGTGTTACATGTGCACTAATGTGCAACGTATTGGTGTTACTAGTGCACTAATGTGTAACGTATTGGTGTTACTTATTACCCTAACGTGTAACGAATTGGTGTGACACGTGCACTAATGTGTAACGTATTGGTGTTACTCGTGCACTAATGTGTAACGTATTGGTGTTACTAGTGCACTAATGTGTAACGTATTGGTGTTACTTATTACCCTAACGTGTAAAGAATTGGTGTTACACGTGCACTAATGTGTAACGTATTGGTGTTACATGTGCACTAATGTGTAACGTATCGGTGTTACATGTGCACTAATGTGCAACGTATTGGTGTTACATGTGCACTAATGTGCAACGTATTGGTGTTACATGTGCACTAATGTGTAACGTATTGGTGTTACATGTGCACTAATGTGTAACGTATTGGTGCTACTAGTGCACTAATGTGCAACGTATTGGTGCTACTCATGCACTAATGTGTAACGTATTGGTGCTACTCATGCACTAATGTGTAACGTATTGATGTTACTCGTGCACTAATGTGTAACGTATAGATATTACACGTGTACTAATGAGTAACGTATTGGTGTTACTCATGCACTAACGTGTAACGTATTGGTGTTACTCATGCACTAACGTGTAACGTATTGGTGTTACTCATACACTAATGTGTAGCAGATCAATGCAACACCTGCGCTAATGATGACGCCTCGATCTATATACAAATGATACATAATATTTATGTTTATTAAATGTTTGATACCTGTTCTTTGATTAATGTTCCACACGCTACGCTAGATTATACAGAAGACTGAAGAATATAATCGGCATCTGTGACTAGCGTTTGTGGACTATGAGAAAGCCTTTGATTCTGTCGGTACTTGGACAGTGCTGCAGTCTCTTCAGTGGTGCGAAATTGACTATTGATATATCGGAGTTCTGAAGTGTTTGTATAAAAACGCTACTATGTCGGTCCGCATCCAGGATAAGAGTTCGAAACCGATCCAGTTGCACAAAGACGTGAGACATGGAGGTATTATCTCTCCGAAACTGTTCACCACTGCGCTGGAAGATGTCTTCAAGCTTTTAGAATGCACCGGACGCTGTATCAATATCAATGGCGAATACATCACTCATCTTCGATTAACAGATGATATCGTAGTTATGGCAGAATCCCTGGAGAACATTGGCACCATGGTCAATGACCTCAGCAGGGTCTCCCAACTAGTAGTGCTGCAAATGAATATGGATAAGACGAAAGTCGTGTTTAATGTCCATGTCATTTCTGTACCGGTCCTGGTTGGGAATGCGATTCTCGAAGTTGTCGATCACTATGTTTACCTAGGACAAACAGTCCAATTAGGTAGATCTAATTTCGAGAAAGAGGTCAGCTGACGAATCCAACTCGGCTGGGCAACGTTCGAGAAATTTAGAAAGATCTTCTCGTCTAATATGCCGCAGTGTCTGAAAACAAAAACCAGTGCGTGTTACCAGCGATGACTTACGGCACTGAAACGTAGTCTTTAAATGTCGCCTTCATAAAAAGGCTCAAAGTCGCTCCGCGTACTATGGAGAGGGTCGGTATTTCTCTACGTGATAGAATCCGGAATACGTAAATTCGTAGAAGAACGGGTGTAACTGACATAGCCCGAAGAATTAGCACGTTGCAGTGGCAATGGGCAGGCCACCGTTAAAGAAGAAAGATTCTCGAATGGCGACCACGAATCGGATGACGCAGCGTAGGACGACCCCAAACTCGGTGGACTGACGCCATTATCAAGGTCGCATGAAATCATTGGATGCAGGTGGCGCTGGACCATGTTGAATGCCATTCTCGTGGGGAGGCCTATGTCCAACAGTGAACGTTTACGGGCTGATGGATAGATGGAAATGTTTGATGACAATTAAAATTAAATTATATTTGTTAAATGTAATAAATAGAATCTATACTATAGATAAGATGTTATCACAACGAGTCCCCATAGCAATTTATTAATAAACTGATGACATGTAGCTACAATAGGTACGTAGTTACATTTGAAATTGCAATTAAATGAATATAGATTCCTGTGACCGCATTACAACGTACTGTACAATATGACGCCAATAAATTAATAACCAATCGTACGCCCGACCGAGGGGTTACTTAATTGTGCCCTCTGTCACACTAAACTTATAATCTTGCAAGAATGTACCGCCACCGCCCGACGGTGACCTCCGACAACTCTCGCAATTTACCCGCGATCGTTGCGCTTATGAATTGGCGAGGGAGCCGGGGGGTGTCTCGCGTCGCTGGTGGTTATAATACCGTCTAATGCGAGGAGTTATTTCAATTAAGGCGTGCGGCGGTCCCGCGTGCCCTCCGCATTTTGTCGGCTAATCCGCTAACAAAAGACCTCTTACAATTTGAGATGCAAGCTTAGCCGGTGCGGTACAAGGTAATTGAAATTTTATTGCAAGCATTCTGTTGATACGGTACACGGCGACAGTTGCAGCACCACCGAGGGACTTGATGAGATTAACACGTACACACATATTTAGAAGGTAACAACCATTTGAAAAACTTGAATATAAAATGTTATAACTCGATAGATGCCTCACAAACATTGCTTTTTGAAGTTATTTGTTTTTTATTGTTCATAGTGGCAAACGAGCAAACAGTACACCTGATGGTAAGTGTCACTGCCGCCCGTACACCTTTGCAATACCAAGAGTATCACTAGACCGTTGCCTACCAATACAAACCCCAAACCCACCCCAATTGGAATGCCGGCTCTCTCGTTCACTAAACGAAGCGAAGCAGAACATTGCTATTACTAAAACGTCGATCTTCTACGAGAGTGTGGTACTACTCTGGACTAGTGTTGCCTAAATGCAAGACCATGACTCGCTGCAAGAGAATGCTCCCTTAGATATCATTTTACGAGGCTTTTGTCAAAGAAAGTATTGTCAACATTTTGTATTCTTAATACCAGTACCTACACGGGGAAAAAAATAATATTATTTTAAACAGTCTCATGATAGATAGGTGTGATTATAGCCCCACTCCCGTTAAGTGGTATGTATCTAATTATTGATAGTTAGACAGTTAGTGACACTAGATGTATGGAATTTCATTAATTTAGTTGGGTTTTTAATTTCTATGTGGATTTTTATTTCCATTAAAACAAGTGACTCCATGCTATTCTAACAGCGAGAGTTGCGACACTCGCAAGAGTCTTGCATTTAGACAACAAGCAATCACCTGGTCAATACCTATATAATACGAATCACCAAACTGTTTATCAAACGTTATGATTATACGCCCGTCCTGGAAAGGTTTACGGTTAAAAGTAGGGCCACACTAATGATATTTTTCTTTCTACAGCCGCGGGCCAGTCCGGTCTAGGAAGTATCACACATTCGCTGAGAATTGACGTCTGAGCTGAGTGAGCTGTGAGGATGTGCTGTTGCGCTTCATTCGGTGAGCACAAGAGCCGCCAGCCCAACTTTCTGGTTGGGTTTAGGCTAATGTACATTTAATATACCTACTGTCCGTGTGGTGACGGAGTAAGAATACTATTCATCACCCCATATCTTACCCTGATCGTACGAAACGACTAAGGGATATAAAACGCATAGGTATCACATCTATGCGAGAGAAGGAAAACTCGAAACAAAACCCTATACCAACACGTCTGACCAGCGCGGTATAGTAGGTCAATTTCCCTCCCATTGCGGAGGAGGCCCGAGCCCAACAGTGGGACATTTATGGGCTGTGACGACGACGACGACGACATTTAATATTGTTAAGGTCCACGAGCAGCAAATTGCTCAAATCGAACCTATGACGCCCAGTATGGCCGTCACCAGCATGAGGTCACCACATACATATTTACAGTTCTAGCATCTAACAAGTAGCAAGGCGGTCATGAATTAAACGGTATTTTATTTACATTCACAAAAGGATCGCCCTTACCTACGAAATCGACAGTATTCATCAACATCTTAATATTTGCTAAGTAACCCCTAACACCACAATAAGTTTAACATTATCCTTTAAAAGGAATAAGAAACCACGAATCCCTCGTAGGATATCAAGTATTTAAATATCAAAAGACATTTATCGAACAATAGTGAGGCGCCTTGTTCGATCTCGTCCTCGACACTCGACACTCGCGCGAGGACGAGGACGAGGTGGGCCCGTGTCACAATATTTGGGCACTGTTGACAATACGCGCACATAACACACAATGGGCTAAGTACAGCTAAGGGTTAACTCCACCCCCTAATTGTACAGTTGCCATATAATTATCAAACATTATATTATTATGTCGAACAAAGTAATTACGTATGTATTTATTGAAATCAGTACCGTCAGTGGAAGTGCCCGCTGCGTAATATTTGCTTGTAATTTACATGTATTCATATGTATTCGTTTAAGTTATAAATGTTTCAATATATATGTATCACTTGTTCACGTATTATATTTGTAAATAGATCTTTACAATAGATTTACAATACGTTAAAATTGATTTACGTAAATTAAATATTGTAATTTTCTGTTATTATATATAAAATAAATGTAATTAATTATATGAAGGACAAATTATAATATATCTATTAAATGACTGCAATCTACTAAACTGTTGTGCCGCTATTAAGCTTCAGTAATTTAATATTGAATACATAGATAGCTATGACTGTAAATGGCAACGATATGAACTAGTCTTAGTTATACTGATATTAAACAAATATAAAAAGGTTGTTGGAAATAAGTAGATACCTACCATTAATGGTAGTCTAATTTCTATGTTCAATTACATGCTGTACTGTGGTCTGTAGAACACTTTGGTTATTGAAGTGTTGTCATCCAATATGATAATATATCATTCATATAGTCCAACAACTGACACAACAATAAATTTTATTTATTTATTTATTTTTAGGATTACCAACAAAAAATACACAAACATACAATATAGTAAAAAAAGAATCACATGGATCATGTTTTGTGCTCTTTCATTTATAGGTAACCACAACTAACTAAATGTTACTTAAACTCTTAAAACAAAATATTCATTTCCTACTTTTTTAAAAACGAAAACATAAAATGATAAAAAAATCAATATACATTTGGCAAACTATATATACCTACATACATATATATATTTAAACATAATAAATGACAACAACAAATGGCGTAGCCGTAGTAGTAATCTATGTCATTACAGTTCATACTATTCTAGTTCATAATATTCTTAATTATTATTAGCAAGTGATATAATTACCGAATATGTAATGTAATGTTATCAATGTAGTGACAGGGTAACATTACAGATCCAAACTTCTTTCAACTCAACAACAACAAGTCAAAGTGAAGTGATAGATCATCGGGTGGGCATCACATAGTCACGCTTATTAGCATTATGTGATGAAAGCCTACATCTAGCAATATACAACGAAATGCTGAACAATATTAATTTTAAACTCTTCGTTGGTCACGAGCGTCGTAAAAATAATTTAAAAACGTAAACACATAGCAAAAGAAGGAAACTTAGAATATAACACTAGAAATAAAATTCTATGTCAGACCGTTTGACTGATGAAGTAGATTAATTGTATGAGTTCGTAAGTATAGGGCTAACAACATAACTGAGGACTGTCTCCCACTTAATAAAAGACACAAATGACTCAGCTCCGTAAAGGTTTTCCATTAAGATCACTAATTAAACCAAGTCATACAAATCAGTTAAAACAAATGAAAATTATCCAATTAATTGACAAGTAATTAGTGAGTTGATTGTATCTGTTAGTACAAAACCAGTTCAGTACAAATTATGGGCACAGTGGGGCGCGCGCCCTTGTTCTAACCAAAATCTTTGACTAAATATGAAATTGACGATACAAATTATTATGGACTTTAGGCGTCATTACTTAAAGTATAATTTCCAGAGAATGTTACGACAAAAATAATAAGTTAAGTAGACAATAGAATTAAGATCTTATTATGTAGGTGGCACGGTGTCGTTTCGCTTGATTAGTGTCCGTTAGCCGCGGGCGTCGTGCCGTAGGGATGCGCCACTAATGCTCGTCTCGCGCGCGATTATTTTATTTTTGTTGATTGAATCACTTTCGGGAGTGACAATTTGTGATTGATTAGGAAATTACTGAAACGAGATAACTGGTTATTACTGAGATTTGTGATTCCTCCACACCATCGCACGCACCGTCATATTTATGTATGGCTGCGGGTAAAATACAAAATTTTAACCATTTTAAGAAGCAAAATACATTTAAATTTTCACTTCACTAGCAAGTTATTAAACAATCAATTGTCAGTATTATTAATTGAAATATAAACAAAAGGTCGTTATTATAGTTTTTTAGTCCACATACATCTCTACGTCCCACATTTGGGCACGAGTTTGCTGTACCTACAAGGGGAGGAAAAATTACCCACAATTCTAATTACATAGTCAGTTTGTTCATAAAGTTTTTTCAGGTCGTCTTTATTCGCAGTGACGTTATCTACAAAAATAAATCGTCCAAACGGGAGGGACATTAACCTACTATGGGTACCACGCTGGTCAGACATATTGGTATAGGGTTTTGTTTCGAGTTTTTTTTCTCTAGCATAGGTAGTTGTTTAACGCGTTTTATATCCCTTAGTCGTCTCTTACGACCACTCACATGTAATATGGGGGGTGGTAAATTGTATTCTTGCTCCGTCACCATACTGTTAGTAGGTATAGTTTTGAGTAAACGAATGTTTAATTTTGGAAAACAAGTTCACTGTTTCATTTATACAGTAGATACCTATAGGTATACAGTTATAATTATATATATGTATATAGGTACAGTAAAACATTCAGATTTTATTTAAAAGTTAATGATGTATCGATCTGTTTATTATGTATCAGATGTATTCAGAGGTCACGGTCAGGTCGACAGCGTCGCGCTAGGTGCAGCACTAGGCCCAGTAGTGACAGTGTAGGGGGTCGAGCAGTGTTAATAGCAGGCAGTTAGCGACCTTTGTAGTACGTGTGAAGTGAGCACTAGTACACGCGACGGCTGTGCCGCCACCACCAGCACGCGACTGACCCACCCCGCCCCCTGCGGCGCGGACAACTTTTACCCAAACGCGGGTTAAATTATCACGACGCACAGTTCGAGTTAATCTGGTCTATATTGAATGGTGTTATAGGACTAGTCGGCCGTGAGCTCTCCCGTTTCCTGTTTTCGTTGTAGATGTTAATGGATTGAGGTCGATAGAGGGCATTTCGGGGTCTCGGGGAACTGGTTAAGGATATTTGCAACGCTCAGAGCCGCAGGTATGCCCGCGGGCTGCTCTGGTAGACTGTTCGCTGGCTTTACTTGATCGAATTATTTTTCTTTATTTTTGATTATATAGTCTTATTATTTTCTGATATTAGTACAATGTAATTTACTGTTTCATAACGATGTGTTTTAAAAGTATATGATTAGTGGTAACATTTACCAGCAGTCTGTAAGACGCGTGGTGAACTTATGAGGTGTCATAGTTTCTATTCCCCCAATCATGTTTAAAAAAATAAAAAGTAATTGTAGTTATAATAGAGGATTGCAGATATCGAATTGCAATTTAAAAAGGCTTTTACTATTTTTATAATTCGAATGTTTTGATGTTTGTTGTTATGATAACAGTTGACATTAAAATTATTTGTTATGACTGCAATTGTTATTTTAAATAAAAAGAAGTCAAAAGCATGTACCTACCTATAGCATAAATGAAGACCGACAATTGATGTATTAAGTCTCACCATGACGCGTGAGTACCTACAGTACAATGTGTGTGCCTGTAGCTCCACACACAGTGGAGCTTCATCAGTAATGGACTCATACTTATTATTAAATGATTGATACATCAGTATTATTTCACCTTAAATACGTTCCACTAGATTTTTATTCAGGCCTCTGCCACAATAGGAGGGTAATTGTAATTTCTTTCATATACCTAACAGAGAAGTTCCGAGTCCAGCAGTGGGATGAATGTGGGCTGTTAACTATGATGATAACAAATGCAAGCTGTTATCGATTTACCTCATTAGTTGATTTATTCATAAGAGTTTTGACAAATCAAGCATCTGTTGGTTTTCTTTTCACCAAAGTTGGTAACATACTTTGGAGATAGTGTATTTATTTGGGGACTTTTATTAAAAAATATGTCTTCTAAACGTTATTGTGCACAATCGTTGACAGAGTACGTCTTGTCCTACTCTAACACGTCTTACGTTACAGATGTTCTCTCGTCAAAGATATTTCACAGATTACTTTTATTTAGTAAGCAACGATTGTTACTTGGACAATGGTCAATTTGTACGCTATTAAAAATATAGAAGAAATTAATATTGGTTTCAGTAAACCGAAGACTTGGTTCGACTATTGACTATGGACGAGCGGATTGTGTCGCGAATCGAAATTAGTACCAATTAAAAAAATAACAAATGAGTCATACTGTATGTACATGCTATTGATGATCCGTTAGTTCTTATAGAGTACTTCGATTTTGATAATTCTTTTTTTATTGGAAAGGGTATATATACCCCGAAGTTAGTCCCATATAAATTTGGAAAAATATCCAACCCTCATCATCATTCTCATGCAAACAGGAGATGATTTATATATAGTTCATACACAGATTTCACTATAGACACAAAAAATTATAAAATTAAACTTTCTAACAAAAAAATTAAATTGTTGTAATAACTGAAAAGCAAAAATAATAAATTTTGATTTTATTGACCTTAATAACTAAGTACTTAAACTAATTTAAGTACACCTAAGTAATTTTGAATTTATTATAAAATATCACTTCAAATACTACAGTTATTAAATCTATTGTAGGTACTTATGTGTAAGACGGAGCTAGTACAGTACGATGTTGCAATATGCGCAGCGCGCTCGCCACCTATTGTACCTAACAGTTAATCAATTAGCGATGTGACCTGACCGGGTCGCCGGGCGGGCGGGCGGCCTCATTAGCCGCACCGCAAGAACATCGCGCGCGCCGCACAAAGACGACGCCCGCCCGCCCCAGAGACACACCGGGGCCGGAGCAGTCACACGACACGACTCATACTTCACAAACTATCGATACGTATCGGTTCAATGCTACAATTTTTGAATATCTGTTTAGACGTATCAAGGTCATCAGCTCATTTTGTAAGGATTTTAGACGGATAATGTACATTTATATGTGACCTTGAAACAATTATAGCAATGGACCACTGTCATGATAGAACTCAAGGATAGATGCCTAATACCTGGTTAGTTGGTTAGTCTCTTCGTAAACATATATAATTAGGTTTCATTGGATTAGTATTAACTAGTTCTGTTCATTTCAGTTTCCCTTTTATATCGACAGTTATTCTTTTTTTTTTAATTTTATAATTATTAGGTGTTACTGTAATACGTGATTGAGTGCTGCGTCACTACGGCGCGAGCTGTGCGCGCGGACGTGCCCCATAGGTATCTATATCCAATATTATATTATATAGATATAGGTAATAAACCTACCATACCATACTATATAATTGGTCCCCTACACGGACTACACCATGCTGACAACGACGAATTGGCATAGGATTTTATATTACCTAACCTTTGAAGAGAACAACAAAATTAAGGTATTTAATTATATATATTTTTTTTTGCCTTTTTTGCTTGTAGTGGCAAATGAGCAAGCAGCATACCTGATGGTAAGTGTCACTGCCGACCATTGACCTATGCAAATTTTCTGCGAGAGTGTAGTCCCGGTCGGGTCGACCCAAGGCTGTAGACAGAAAACTCTCAACAGTGTGGTCCAACCACTTATTGTCTACGGTGGCAAATGAGTAAGCAGCACACCAGATGGTCAGTGATACTGCTGCACATGGACCTTGCCAATAGTTATAGCCCGGCCATTGCCCATCGTGAAGAAAGAGCTCTTCTTATATCTATTGAATAGCACGGAGCAACATTATCACACCACTAAGAAAACCATTTGCACGACAATTGTGTACCTACCTACTTCTCTGTCTTGGTCTCCATTTAAAATATGTAAAAACAATCAAAATTGAGAATAAATATTATAAAATAAAATGGAAAATTACTAATTCTCATTCATGAGAATAGAGAGCTCTTTATAAGATAAAATATAATTAAATATTATTTTTAAAGAAATTGTGAATGCAGTGATGCAAGTCTTATAAATGATTCAAATCTGTATAATCTAGTATTGTAGTCGTTGGAGATGAAGGTAAACCTCTCAGGTAAGGGATGTCGATGGGTGATGCCATGTGTCGCGACGGCGCGCGGCGGCGAGGTGCGCCCACGGCCTTGCACTTTGTACTTAATTAACAATGCCGGAGCGCCCGCGGGCGACTCCTCTGTCGTCGAATGGAAGCGGCGTTCAGCGCTCGGGTGCTTTTATCAACCATATTCCTTACAAAGCCCATCAGTAACCGCCCGGACTGAAAGGTAGACTTCAGGTTGGCGCAGTATTGATGAGCTCAGCTATACAGCTAAGTATATCAACACAGTGGGTGGTATACCTTGGCAGCTCGCGTGACTGTTCAAACTAATTTTTCTTTAAGGTAGAAATATTGCGACCGTTCGTGACACATATGTCGAGAGTGGATTTAAATTTTTTGTTTTTTTTGAATAATCACAAAAATCATCATCATTATCTTAGTTAACACACTTCCCACAGCTGGGCTCGGGGCTCGGGTTTTTGTTTGACATTCTTGTGTTTGTTAACTCCTTCACGAACGTCGTCATCTTACACAGCAAATGAACAATATAAACTGTGACAGTGCACTCGGTCACTCGCTCACGCCACGCGACGTACCTCAGCGCGGTCGATCTCACTGTGTCCACACATATCTACTAGTTAACTGGTAATCCGTGTAACCAACACCATCTTCTTGTCACAGCGACTGACGAAGACTTACTCCCCCCTCTCCTCCACCTTCCGCCGGCACCCCTCTAAACGCCACGTTAAACACGCTCCTAATGGAGTTTTTAAGAATCGCAAAATAATCGTTGCGGGAAGAAAATTAAGCCATCTTGGGTTAAAGAGTCCAAAAGTGGAGTGTGTCGGCGGGCGAGCGCGGGGCGGGCGTCGGGGGCGCCGCGGGTCACCCCTGGTATTTCGGGGTGAGTTTGTCGACGTTTGGTTGCTTTGTTGCTCTGTTATACTTACAATAGGTACGTTAAGTACATACTTATATTTGATACTTAGGTAGGTACCTCCCTACAGGGTAACAACATAAATGAACTGATTTCACACTAATTACATTATGTTACTTGTATTACACCACATTATTGAACTTCATTTACAATAACATTTACAAATGACTGACTACACGGTTGGTGTAATGGTTGAAATACCGACTTACAGCAGCAGTGTCGTTCGTCGATTCCCACACAGGACAACACTTTGTACAGTTTCACTTTTCCCCTTGTGATTCAGCTCTTATTGAGAGGCCCAGCTTTTTGCTCGCCAATTTGTTATATTCTCGAAATAATTCCTAAATTGGAATTTGGATTTTCTCCAATGGTCTGGAAATGGTGAAGCTGAGGAAGGCATACCTTAATCAGAACACCTTAGGTAAAGAATGCTAGACTTGAGACACAAGTTGGGTCCTCTTTCCTCTAACATATTCTGAAATAAATTTTGATATTTGTAGCCCATAATCAGCATCATCATCATCAATCATCATTCAGCTTTTTGTCATCCACTACTGGACGTAGGCTCCCCTCATATTTCACCATAAAATGCGGTCCCATGCCGGCCGCATTCAACGACTCCCAGCAACCTTCACCAGATCGACGCTCCACCTGGTTGGGGGGCGACCAATACTGCAATGTCCGATACGCGGTCGCCACTCGAGAACCTTTCTTCTTTTTCTTATCAATTCGTCTCACACCTTTCTGGAATTGGATCGATTTCGTACTCTTATTCCAGATGCGAACTAGCTATTGTGGCGTTTCTATACAAACACTTGAGAACTTCGATATAACGATAGTCGATTTAGTACCCTGAAGGAACTGCAACATTGCCCAAGTTTTGACAGAGTTAAAGGCTTTCTCATAGTCCACAAACGCTAAACACAGAGGCCGATTGTATTCCTCAGTCTTCTGAATAATCTACCGAAACGTGTGGATGTGGTCTATTACTACTCGTAATAACCTTTTTGGAACCCGGCTTGTTCAGGCGGCTGGAAGTCATCGAACTTGCGCCTGAGTTCATTTGTAATGACCCTCGAAAACAACATGTAGACGTGGCTCAAGATGGTTCTGTTATTATTTTTTTCTTGCCTACGGTGGCAAACGAGCAAGCAGCACACCTGATGGTAAGTGATCCTGTTGCACACGAACCTAGCAACACCAGGGCGCTGCCTAACGTGAAAAAGAGCTCTTCTTAAATCTTATTTCAAGTAGGACATAACATAGCGCTCGGCAAACACAGCAGCAGGTAGTTCATTCCAAATCTTGCATGTATGTGGGGAAAATTATCACTGAAAACGTACAGTCGAGGACTGTATCGTTTCCAGGTGAAATAGATGAACCCTGGTACGGTGTCGAGTGGAAAAACTGTGATGGCGGTATCAAGTCAAACAGTTCCTTAGAGCGCTCCCCGTGGGAAGAGCCGGAAAAGTACACAGAGAGACCCAAAGTCTCTCCGTCGCTCCAGCGACTCTAATCTGTCCATGGGATTGGGATCACCGACCATTCCAACGGCACGTCTTTGCAGAGAGTCAAATGGGTCTAGCTGATATTTAGGCGCGCCTGCCCAGAGATGAGAGCAGTACCTACTCCACGTGAGGATGAAAGTGTGCCTTACATAGCACAAGACGTCGTCACGGCGTGAAGTACCACCTAGCTCTGCTCAACACGTCTAACTTTTTGCTTGCCAATTTGGCTTTGTCCTTCAAATGACTCCCAAACAGAACTTTGCTTGACAGTTCAACGCTGAGGATCCCAATACTCTCAAAGATCTTAAGAGTTACTCCTTGGAACTGAGGCTCCATGGTAAACGGGTCGTTTTTCGCAGTGAACGCATAAAGTTAGTTGTTAGTTTATTAAAAGAGCTTTATCGCCCTTCTTAAAGGACAGCACCACCACACCTCTGGCCTACGTCTCTGGAACATCACTCCCGAGAACGATGAAACTAAATAACTTCTGAAGGGCTTTTAAAACCGATCTTCCACCTTTTTTTTTTTTTTGTTTACGCTGAGGAAACGCATTTACGCGCTATCCCCCGCCAGTTACAGACGAGGGGGAGTGTGGGACTCGCCGGCTAGCTAGTCTGACCAGAATACCTACTAAAACCACAGCGGACCCGCTTCCGACGCAGAATGGGGGCCGGAGAGATCGTCTTTCGACATGCTATTCCCGGGACCCCCGCGTCTGGCCGTTAGGCCACATCCTGTAATCCGGTCCAGCTACACCAGCCGAGCTCCAGCCAACTAATAGCCTTCCGGCATCGGCGAGCGTCTTGGCTGCGGAGACGGGGCACCGCACCTTCGCCATACCCATGCCATGGGGACCATGCTGGACTGCGCCAACCTGGACCTCCGCAGCACTGCAACCGCAAACACGGACCACTGCCTGCTGTACCTTTTCCGCCGTGACGCAGTCGTCTAGTAGGTACAGATATGCGCACATCAGCGCGCTTCATGGGGCGGAAAAAAAAACCGATCTTCCACCTGCCTTTAAAAGTTCTGCAGTAATTGCCCGCTGCCTTACCGTTCTTTAGTTGTTTGAGATCCATTCTGATCTCGTACAAGCTGACAACCTGGATTTCTTTGGTATAGTGCGGAGTTAGTTTGAATCTGTGGTCGTGAACCAAGGTGACAACAGGGTTCTGGGATGATTTATATAACTGTCCATAGAATCTTTCGACCTCTCCCCCCAATATGAGATACATTGGAATGAAATGATAGTGCAGTCATCGGTCTTCAGCTTAGTCATCTGGCTATGCCCAATAGACAGATCCCGTGCGAACAATATTAACCATCGCATAATCCATATTGTCTTTCGTATATTGAGATATCAATAATGTGCCATTGATATGTAGAATGAACAGAGTTGTGGAGAGTTAACCCCTGCAGCAAGTACTCGCGCCAGTATAAGGCTGTGATTTCGGAACAGTGCATATCAATGATGACTTTTACACTTTGACCATTTGAAAAATTGATGATAATTTATCAGGTAGCATCAACATATGTCATAATAATCTAAATGATTGTTTTAGTAAAGATACTTCACAACAGAACTTGTCAAAAGTTTTCGTGATGTTCACGTCATACAGGAGTGAGATGGTGAACAACCATTGCATTACCGATGCGATGTTCATACGAGAAGTAGGTAGGTACAGAAACTGAGCGAACGTAAGGAAAGCCGTTTTTCGTTTAGCTAATGTTCCTCTAAATGTTAGGAGACAGTATAAGTCAGTTGATAGGGTATATAACTGTACACAAAGCTAAAATATACAATATATATGTATGTCTAGCCCACGTATTCACGTAGATACTGATATGATATGATAACAAGTAAAAGGCTATATTAAATGATGAGTATAACAAATTCATTAGAGGCGATAAACTGCGCCGGCGGCCATCACATCTACATAATAACATAGCAACGCCTCACGTCAGATAACTCATTGTAAATAACAACCCAATTTATATGCAGAGCGCGCGCCCGCGCCCGCGCCGCCAGCGCCAGTGCGACAGGGACGCGACATGCGCACGACACTGCGCGAGACAGAGACGAACGACCGGCTGAACACGTAATATCGAGGAAACTGTGTTTTTATTAGAGCTTTCAATGTGTAATGGATATATTAACGGTATATATATTGTAATGGCGCTTCTTATTAGTGTTTACGGAACACCCTGAGCACCCATCACGTTCTATTACATACCGCGTTTTTATTTTATATGAAAATCTAACGATGATGTAAGTATACACTTGCAGCTATCTCCACCCATTCTTCTCTCGTGGATGTCCTACGAAACCACATAGGCCGACAATATCAGCTACAGGAAGTGCCAGCCCAAATGATGTACCTAGTTGCTTCCCTTTCATTGAGACTTAAGTAAGCTCACGAATAAGAACTTATTTTTCCTTCGCATACCTATTTGTTGTTAAAAGGTGTAAGATGTTTAATTCATTCACATTTCGAAGTCCATACTTTAATGACCATCTAATCGAAGCTGTTACTTGTAAGTCGTGGTGTCTGATGCTACTGATATTTTTTTACGCAAGAGTAAATAATTCCGCTCAGTACCTATTCGTAGCGAAGGGATCAAAAATCGTACGCTCATTCTAATAGATCTAAAAATAATTATTAATTGTAAAAGTCATTAGCTATTAAATATTATCTCTATTAAATAAAAAAAAGCTTTATACGAGAGCCTAAGCTAAATACCTAAGATTAAGAGAGTACTTCGTCTGAATTCAAATAGTGTTTCACAACATACGTAGGTATTACAAATACCAAATGTAGAGCTTATTGTATATCTAGCTTCCAGAAGATTGTAAAAAAGGATTTATACCTATATTTACAATGTGTTAAAAATTTCGATAAAATCTTTCACGACGTAATAAGAATACAAAATGTAGACCTTGTAGTAAATATTACTTCCAGATTAATCTTAGAGACATTTATTACAAGACTTGAACGAATTGCCACTAAATATGTCGACGTATTGTACATTGGTAAATCAACCACTTGAAACTTTGTGTGTGGTATTTTTACAATTTCCACCACGTCCTATATCAGTAATGTTTACTAATTGCTTCGAATTAAACGGCGTCATGCAACATATGGGTTTCAACCCTAATTACTACTTACTATCTTACCTATCTTTTTTCAGTTTAGAAATAAGAATTTTCAACATGAGAAACGTTTGCCGTGATGATAAAACTTGTAACATAAAGTTTAGGTGACGATCTAACTGTGGTGCTATCTTCAAATTAAACAATATAAGTATGACCTGTAGAAGTGTAGTGAGCGCCAGCGGCCTCCATCGGTTCACTTGTTAGCCGTTGATAAGTGTCTGTTGCGAAATGCGTTTTACATTTATTGCCATTTCAGACGCCCCATTACAAATTTAAATGAACTTAAATCCTTTCTGAGATGACTAACAAATGGTTCGTGTTAATGTTCGCATACAATTAGGTATTATGTTTTAAAAGTTCGCCGTTATTGTTTGTGTTATTTTTCTCCAGAGCGCTCTGAATGCAGTCATTGTTAATTGACGCCTTCTTACATTAGAATCTACATACAAGTATATTCTGTATCCTATATTAAAAAACATTCAGTTCACATTGTGGAGACAGCCCGTGTGAAACTATTATTAGTTTATTTACATAAGTAAGCGAGCGCAGATCGTGAAGTCTTGAATTCAATTCCCAGTTCGAGCCATTTATTATAATAATGCTGGTCTTTTACGTAGGTACTATTCAAAACTTGGGTATACATTAGATATTAAAAGTTTGTTTGGTTTTGTACGCTAAGACCTATATTAATAACGATCTCAACTTTGAGTATGATCTCAAACAAAGAGATAAGACGATAAGACATAATTACCTATACAATAATGCAGCCTCTCATGTGTTCACTTAAGATCGCACTCCAGATTGAAATCAGTTTATTCATAGACGCCTAACATTCTTTATTTTTGTTTCGTTTACAAGAATTTTAGGTCTAGATTGTATTAAAGCGAGATTTTTAAGTGAAGTGTTCGTTTAACATTCATAACTTTCAAATTGCTCTAGAAATACCTACTGCAAACTAAAGTTGAAGCTTGGATTTCTTTGAAGTGACATCACCTTGGACTTCTTTTGACAACTAGGTATATACGAAATATCTCAACGAACATCAATTTATAAATACCCGATTACGAAACGAAAAATGATGTCACAAGCGGGGTTCGAACCCGCACCTATTGGGACTCCGGCCCAATCGTGCTGCCACTTACACCATCGTGAACTATTTTAGGACATGAAAATTCAGATATCAATTTGTTTACAGAGAAACGTCAACTTGTTTTAGTGGTAGGACCACACTGTTGACAGTTCGTTGTGTACAGCCGCGGGCCGGTCCGGCCCACAGTCTCCCAGAAGATCGACGTCTGAATAATAGTGATTTGCTATTGCGCTTCGTTCGTTGAGAGAGAGAGCCGGAAGCCCAACTGGGTGGTTCGGGGTTTATATTGGTAGGCAGCGGTCTAGCTATACCGTTGGTATAGCAAATGTCCATGGGCGGCATTGACACTTACCATTAGGTATGCTGCTTGCTCGTTTGCCACTATCAGGAATAAAAAAAATACACAATAATCTAAAGTGAATACAAATTTATTAAGAATGAAATAGCAAAAATATATGTAGATCTGTCTCCATGACCCCCGAGTGGTGGGTCCCGGTGTTGATGCGTGGTGCTGTGAGGTGTTCAATGGCACACTCGAACTATCTCCAGCCCGGCTACAAACATCGGGCGCCGCGCCGGCCGCGAGTTCGCACCTCGGGAACGTCGAGTGCGCTTTGTCACTCTCACAGACAAACTAAAACCTACTCTACACACTGCACGTAAAGTCTAAATACGATTACAGTACGAATAGTTTCGTTTTCAGGCTAATTAGAAGCAAAAGGAAATTTTAGTAGCTAGATAAATTTAAACCCTAAATAAAGGTAAATAGGATACGAATTAGCATTTTAGCAGTCCTTTTAGATTGTTTGCTAAACTTTAGTAAGAAAAAATTGTGTTTGTTGGTTTGTACGTTGGGAACAACTCGACAGGTTCAAGGTGTTGCCTTCTCTTACAATTGAAATGAAATACTGATAAAAATATATTATATATCGCTGAATTAGCCATGTGATGATGAAATAAGAATACAGTTCACCAGATCCATTCTTGCTGGTGATTGTTGTAAAAGGCGATTAAAGAACATGTTGACAATAAAACAAGAGAAGGAAAATTTAAAACAAAGCCCTATACAAACAGGTCTGACCAGTGTAGTAGGTCAATTGCCCTCGAACTGCGATATAGACTCGAGCTCAGCAGTCGAATGCGTAGTATTTCATCTCATCATAGAGATGAAATTTTGGATAACCTATTCAACACACACATTAAATGAGTGAGATATAGATATAAAAATAAAATCAATCGTTTCACTTGCATCTGTTATATTTTGTATTTTCACCTATAGCTATCAAGTGTTGGAGATAGGGCGCACCCGCGAGAGGAGAATTCTTAACGCCATATGGCAAAAGGCACGTTTGGTAAATGTGGTAGTGAACACAGTTGTTGTGACAAGTATAACGTTGCTGCCAAGTTATCAAGCTGGTGTTACATGAGAAGCTTTACATACTCCTCGAGGAACCGGAGAGTAGTTACAGACTGTATAGATATCTAATGCGACAACATACTGACTATATAGTTCAGACTTAATTTCTTACATTTAAATAAGGTTTCATGAAACAGTTACATGCAATAACAGTTACATAATCACCTACCCCTTTGGGGACGAAATCATAGGACAAGTAAATAAAATAATATAAAATAGTACATATAGGACGTAGTAGAGAGGGTGTCGCGTGCGCTGCCTAGTGTTACAGTACTAGTTAGTGCGAGTGCCTTTGTGCGGAGGTGTTGGACCGCGCCGCGACCCCTCACACGCACACACACGTGTTCGACAGTACAACTGGTATGTGATAACGATAACAGTGTTCACATCACCGTCACATACCATATCATTATCTCCATCCACCACGAGCCTCGTACACAATGATGAGAACATTGACTATATATGATACGCTGGTCAGACTGGTTACTACAGGATTCATGTTTTCCCTATGTTACGTAGATATTAGTTCTCTGCCCACAGCCGCGGACCGGTCCGCCCGGGTAGTACCACACTCTTGCAGAAAATCGACGTCTGATTAATGGTAGGTAGCGGCTTAGTTAAAGTACTGGTATTGTAAAAGGCAAAAGCGGCAGTAACACTTACCATCATGCTGCTTGCTCGTTTACCATTATAAGTACCTAATAAGAAAAGTCACCACCTCCTACTGCCCGTGGGTGGCGTAAAAGACTATTAATATGGTTTAATACGCAAATACTTAACAGCTGGGAGAGAGGGAATCTCGAAACAAAGCTCTATAACAACTGGAGACCAATGTGGTCCAGGTCAATTACCCTTCTATTGTATAGGAGGCCCTAGCCCAGCAGTAGGACATACATGAGTCAAAAGAGTTGACAAAATATAATACATGTAACAATTGTAATGAAAGACGTAGTACTTAGATGTGTGTAGCTGTAACGTACGTATCAAGTAGCTGTGGTTACGGCAACAGTAGGTACCATTGTGACGTCACACCGGAGCTGATTGTGTAGACACGTACACGGCCGAACAACGGGCTGTGTATAGCTGCTGTTGTTGGTGAGGCCACACAAACCGCGAATATTGCACGGCAAATCTATTGCCGTGTGATGTAACAGTATCATGCCCTAGGTGTTCCTTTGCAGTAGGTGTCTCACAATACAGCTAAGTGATAGTCAACAACGTAGTTGCAATAAGTGAAACAGTAATTATTGTCCGGTAAATAGCGCACGTCTACTATAAAGAGGATAATATAATACGAGCCACAATTTGATTGTCAAATGACAGCTCACACTTGTCTAAATGGTACGATTGTAACAGACGTCCATTAGGTGTGGGTTCTAAAACTATGTATCATCACGTGTGATTAGCGTCATACCGATGTCACTCACACTGTGGAAGGTGGCTGTCGTCAACAGTATTTGTGAATCAGGTCCATTGACATACAATAGTTGGAGATGATGGTTCCCCCATATCATATAATACCATAATCAACACCTTAACCAGACATGTTGGTATTATTAGTTTATCAAGGCAGGTACCTACAGCCAGTAACGGTGATGATACATCAGTCGGAGCGGTATCATATTGAACGATCATCACCCTGCGCTTTACGTATACATATCACATCGTAAATTCGTTAAACAAACAGTCACACCTAATATGCACTGTACCTACTTATTCTAATTAACAAAAAAAAAGTCATCATCATAACAGCCCATAAATGTCCCACTGTTGGGCTCAGGCCTCCTCCGTAATGGTAGGGAAATTAGCCTATTATTCCGCGCTGGTCAGTCGTGTTGGTATAGGGTTTTGTTTCGAGTTTTCCTTCTCTTGCAAAGATGTTATTTGCGTTTTATATACCTTAGTGGTCTCGTACGATCACCCATGAGTAAGATATGGGGTGGTAAATAGTATTCTTACCCCGTCATCACACGGAAAGTCATATCAACTTATACAAAACAAAAGTTATATCGGCTATAAATCCACAAAACTAAATTGAGAGTGACTAAAGTGAGTTCGTAAACGAATACTTGTACGATTCATTCGTTGTTAGTAATCTTTTTATTAGAAAAACGTATCAGTATCCGCGCTCGCGTCCGCTACCTCTCGTCTCAGCCCGCAGCCCGCCACAAACCGGTAGTACAAGGAAGGGTTAGCCGCACTCACACATACAACACACTGCGTTACACGTGACGTACACATGTGTGTATGTGTATGCGTGTGTAGCAGCGGTTATGCGAACCAATAACCGACAACCCTTCCAGATAAAGTACGTACACCACTGATGAATGAGCGAAACAAATAATATCATTTGCATTTGAGACTATATTATAAATTGCTCCGCATGTTATAATATTATAAATAATAGACAATAAGTATAAGTATTCTAATAAATTAGAAAACTTAATGTTGTTTGTTCGAAGCTTTAAAAAGAAAAACTAGCAGTAAACTGTGCACTGTAAACTGTAACAGATAATAAAAAAAAATAATTAAAAAAATCGAAAAGCCCGACTGCGTAAAAAGTAACTAAAACTACGTACATAATAAAAAAAAAACTGAAAAGAAAAAAACAAGCACTTAGATGTCCGGTGGTCTAGAATTCCATAATATATTATTGAATAAATACTATTGCAGAAAATGAAATATATTTTAATAATAGAACATGACAACTGAACAGTCCATTATTCGACAGCAAATCAAATTTTTCAGTGGATCCCGACTGTTTAGTTGTCATGTTCTATTATTAAAATATATTTTATTTTCTGTAATAGTAGATACCTATTTATTCAATAATATATTATGGAATTCTAGACCACCGGACATCTAAATGCTTGTTTTTTTCTTTTCAGTTTTTTTTTATTATGTAGGTACGTAGTTTTAGTTCCTTTTTACGCAGTCGGGTTTTTTGATTTTTTTAATATTTTTTTTTATTTTATACTTTTTAGTTATGAATACCTAGGTAGCTATAGTTATCTTATTTATCAATAAGTAGGTAAGTACCTAACTATATCTATATAGTTTTTCGACTGAAGTTGAGTACTAAATCGTTAGAAATTGGAGATGGACGACCGCGTTAGACATTAGATACTTTAGGTAGGACTACCTATGGTATATTGGACAATATACCTACTAGATACTACAGTATATTTCCATCCACATCCAGTTATATGAATTTTTCATCTTTTCATCGTAAATTTCTATTGTCTAAAAAACCTATATGTGAGAAAGGTTGTTACGAAACTTTAAATCAATATAGATCCTAAACGACAGTCAAATCGAAAAATGTTGAGAGAAAACTAATAATGATTTTTAAATACCTATTCAACGATACCCCATTCAACATAGTTTGTTGACTTTATTTTTTTAAATTTTTTCAATATGGCGTCCAGTAGTCGCCATATTGATTTTTCATTAACGTCATATCTTTAGTGACACTTGCCGGATTAAGAGGAATCGATTGACGTGCGAATCATAAAAATCGGCCCAGGCGTTTGGTCTATATAGTGCTTCAAAGGAACATACAAACATACATACATATCTATATACCTACATACATACATAGACTGTTAAACACAATACCACTCCTTTGCGTTGCGCAGTCGGGTAAAAAGAGAGAAAATTCAACACAATACTCTAATTTTAAGCAATGTCATCCCAGATTAAAATTTCCATACACATAAATCAGATGACGTAGTGGTCTAAGTACTAATCTCCCAATGAGTGTTATGGGATCGATATCCGCGCAGATCAATTCTTTGTACAGTCCACAAATTAATTCTAATCGGGGTGTAATTTATCTGTAATATAATAGACTCTTATATTTAAAATCTATTTGGGATGCTTCGTACATGGAAATACATTATATTTGTCCAGCATTTTTAAAGAAAATAATAAAATAATTCTAACTGTAAATATGATTCATGTCTTATTAGTTATAATTTCTTCCTTTGTGTTAATAAATTAAGAGGCTAATCTATCACCAGCTCTGTGCTCAACAGTTGACATCATCCTCATCATCCTGCTCTTATCCCAATTACCTACCTACTTGTACTACTCACTTCCATCGTATATATTGCAGTTATTGGCAATAGTTTTAAGACTGGCTGCCTATTCGACTTCGTTTGTAATGTAATTGTTGACCTAACAGTATCTGGTGGTTTTCGCTCAGATCGATATAAAGCTCTTAGTTATCTTTTACGACATCCAAGAGCGAAGTACGTAAGGGTTGGTAGTATTCGTCGCCGCTACCACAGAGCAATGCCATGCCCAACAGTTGACATTGTACCTAATAAAGAAATTATGTAAATTATTATCTATTTTAAATAAGTATTTAGATTTTTTGTCTTTAGTAATCAACATATTTTTACTATATGTTCACAAACATTCGAAGTAGTCATATAAATGTATTATTAGTGTTGCCCAAATTCAGTCTTGGTCTTGCAGTCTTGGTCTTGTTCTTGCGTTTTTGCAAGACCAAGACCAAGAACAAGACCGCGTATTTTTAGCAAGACCAACACCAAGACTGACCGTGCAAGACTTGAGCAAGAACAAGACTAAGCCTGCAAGACTCTTGCGTCTTGCAGCTAGGACTTAGCGCTATTTCACGGAGTAGTTAGGTGTAACAGTTCGGTGTATAGGTACGCTTAGGAATTCTATGAGACGCAAAAAACTGTATCAAAGAATATGAAAAACTGGACCTATGCGCATTACGACTAATACCATAAACATACCTACATAGCGAATAAAAAAATATCCATTAAAATCAAACTGAGTGCATGCATAGTTATGTTTTAACCATCGGCACTTTGATAATGCGGCATCAAAGGTTTTGTACTTACTTCTCAAAGAAATTTGCCGCTTTTCGGAAGTACATGGTTATGATACACGCGCCGGCGGCTTCTTTTGAAATCATATACAACAATCGTTGCCGCCGCGCCGAAATCACAACATTTGACACTATTTGATTGCCGCCACAGGGCGTAGGTATACTCATGCAAAATAATTTCGAATTTTAAGAGTACCTACAGGTGTTCCAAAGAATAAATAAGTTTCAGAGTGCTTAGAATGAAAATGAATACATTATACTGATCACGCAAGTAGTATTATGATAGGAAAAAATGTTAAGGATAGGTAGTAGATATCATAATAATTTATTCTAGTAAGTATATATTATAATATTGATTATATGGCTTTACTCTAATTACTTAGGTACTATTATTGTACATTTAGTCATTATATTTCTTAAGTTTTTACAAGAAAAAATAGCAAAAAAGTGTTCAAATATCACCCGTTTGATAAATATTGTAGCCACTTTTAAATATACTTGAAACGTGTAAAAAAAATCTACAAAACTAATAAAATAATATAAAAAGCGTAGGTACTTACCTACTAATAAAATAAAAAGCCTGCGATAAGAGTTTTGTATTGCTTACCAGCCCGAATATCTCTGAGAGAGATGATGAGAGTAAGTATTTACTAGCAGTGCCCGCGACTTCGTCCACGAGGAATAGTAACTTTGGAGGTATAGTGACGTTCAGGATTTATTTATTTATTTTAAAACTTCTGTCATCAAACATACAAACAAACTCTTCAGCTTTATAATATTAGTATAGATACATAAGTATAGATGTACGCCAAAACATTCACTTATATGTAAAGAATAGTGATTGGCACTAATTCTTTACATATATTTTATTCACGCGTCGCGTCTGTACAAGTAGGTAATAATCTGTGTTTGTACGCCGCACGCGGCATCGTTTGATTTGCGGCGGCATCCTTTTAATAGAGCCGGCACGTGGCGAGGCGGCGCGGTAGAAAGCAAGGAAACGTACTATAAATAAAGGAATTATTTTAATTCCAGTCATTTCCAATTGAGCTGTGCTTCGAGTCTAACTTAATAATTGTTTTTACTAATTCTTGTTGTTTTCTAAAAACCTATCACGTGTACAATTTAATATGAGTGACGAAGATTCAAATTATTCTAGTCCGAGTAACGAGAGTTTGAGTCACAGATCTAAAAGACCCAAAAGCAAATTTGAGGAGTTTTTCGAAATAATTCATGCATCCCAAACTGCCTTGTGTAAATTGTGCCAACATAAAAAGATTGAAATAAAAATGAAAAACAGAAACACTTCAGGCTTAAGGAAACATCTAATATCTTTCCACAAAAAGGAATCACAAATATTTCTTCCTGTTAAACCAAAATTAAGTGGAGATATCACAAGCTTTTTAGTAACCGCTGGAAGAAGTGGACAGGTAAGAATATTTTTTTAACAATGGTCGAAGTTGTCGCTACGGGAATTTTAACTCCGCGTAGCTATTCATGCGATACTTTCAAAAACGCCATTAACGTATAATACATAATACGTAAGTATTTTTGAGTTAGTGGTGTTTTCATCTAGGGGTGCGACATATTAAGTATGTAATTATCGTCTTAAATATTTTTTATAAACACCCATATTTTCATTTGTTTTCATAATCGGCCAGTAACAACTAAGTACTTTATTTTGGTAATATAACAAATGTCAATTTAACGATTTTCTCGATTTAACAACAACAAACCTCCTCCTCCTAAACGCTCAAACCTAGTATGTTTTAAATAATAACACAAGATTTATTGTTTTATTTCAGTCGGAAAACAGCAGTGACAACATCACGACAGCTACAGTTGATTGGGTGGTGAAAAAATATCTTCCCTTCTCATTTTTCGATGACGAAGCTACACAAGTATATTTTCGACGTATTTGCCCTAATATGGTGTTTCCTAAAAGGTCTACACTTAGAAGGAAAGTCAAAGAGCGATTTGAAGAGCTCCAATTGAATCTCAAGGAACGACTTCAACAATTATCATCTAAAATGTCGTTTACTATTGATGGGTGGACGTCAATTGCTGGTAGGAGTTACTACGGGGTTACTATGCATTATACAGACAACGAATGGAAGTATCGATCTGTAGTTCTTGATTTTTTACCATCACGCGGTCGACATACTGGGGAAGATATTGCAACGATTTTCCATGAATGTTTATTGGAATATGACATAATTGATAAAATACAAGGTATCACGGTCGACAACGCAACTGCAAATACCAAATTTATGTATGAACTGGGCAAACAGCTGCCGCCACACTTTGATTCAGACAATCAACATTTCCGGTGCTTTGCTCACATTTTAAACCTTGGTGTACAAGATTTATTAAAGACCTTAGCATTACACTATGAGTCGCAAGATCAGCAGTATGAAGACTATGCAGACGAAACTGAGGATGAGGAAGATGAAGAATATGCACCAAATATTGCTGACTCGCGTACATCTGTAACAAAGTTACGCAGTATTTCCAGTAAAATAAAAAGAAGTGAGATAGTGAAGAAGAAGTTTCAGTCTGCTTGTGAAGCAGCTGGCGTGCCATCAAATCTAAATGCCATTCTTGACTGTCCAACGAGATGGAATTCCACACATGATATGATTGGATTTGGTTTAAAAGTGAGAGCGGGCATTAACATATTGTGCAGTTCTGTCACCGAATTGAATGATTTTCAAATCACAGCTAGTGAATGGCAGGTACTCGAAAAATTACATAAATTTCTAATAAACTTTAAACTTTTAAGTACAAAACTTGGTGGAGACAAATATGTTACATTACCGCTAGTCATTGTATCATTCAATCTCTTGCTAGATAAAATTGAATCCATGGTAAAACAGTTAGATGAGAAACCTAATCGATCTGAAGTGGATGAAAGGCTCATTCTAGCTTTCCAAGCAGCTCGAGACAAAATGCTTAAACATTATAAGAAGAGCAACTGGATTTATTGTACTTCTTTAATTTTAGACCCAAGGCATAAGGCTCAGACTTTTGACCTGACAATGTGGGGGAAGGAACTTAAAACAGAAAGTCTGCGCAAGTTCAATGAACTTTATGAAGAATATAAAAGTCTACACTCACTGAACAAATCTCTGGAATTACCAAAAAAAGAAAATAAAGTATGTGATGAAGATGAAGACGTAATAGACTTTGATAAACTCTATGAATGTCCCTCGACGTCATCTGGATCTTGTCTTCAAGGCTTAGTGATAGACGAGTTGGAGGAGTACCTGAGAAAACCAAGAACTGTCAGCTCGGAAGACATTTTAGATTGGTGGAGGACGCATGAGACAGAGTATCCGACTTTATCGAAGATGGCCCGTGATTTTCTCTCAATACCTGCAACTTCAGTACCTGCTGAGAGATTATTTTCTAAAGCATCATTAGTAATTAGAAAACATAGAAATAGGTTAAGTGATGAGTCAGCCAGATGGTTACTTTGTATTAATTCTTGGTCAAAAGAATTGATATAAAGTAACATAACCTAATAATAAAGCTGTTGTGTACTGTTATGTTTGATTTGTGTTGTATTTTATTTTTTATTGAAATAAATGATAAATCGTAAAACTCTTTTATTAAATTTCATATAAGTTGAGGGTTCAATCTCTTTCTAGACAGATATTGTTCTTTAAAATACAGTCAAGTTATTGTAATTAATTTGTTTTTTACATGTTTTAGCAAATGTAAGCTTATAAATCATAAATGTTTATTAAGAAACAGTTACTTCCATGGAAAACGACATATAGGTCAGTTGATTTTTCGAATTTCTTATCAAATCCTCAGTTATTTATTAATCTGCTTGATCTTTACTATGGCTATGTTAATTCAAGCTCACAATGTTTCAATTCTAATACGTTTTTCTAAGATTTAAAGTAAACTTTAATAAATAGTAATAGACTAATAGGTAATTGCAAGACTTGCAAGACTCTTGCTGCAAGACCAAGACCAAGACCAAGACTGGGAGCGCAAGACCAAGACCAAGACCAAGACCAGGTGTATTGGCGCAAGACCAAGACCAAGACTGGCTAAGTCTCGTCTTGTTCTTGCATTTGGGCAACACAATCGGCCCAGGCGTTTGGTCTATATAGTGCTTCAAAGGAACATACAAACATACATACATATCTATATACCTACATACATACATAGACTGTTAAACACAATACCACTCCTTTGCGTTGCGCAGTCGGGTAAAAAGAGAGAAAATTCAACACAATACTCTAATTTTAAGCAATGTCATCCCAGATTAAAATTTCCATACACATAAATCAGATGACGTAGTGGTCTAAGTACTAATCTCCCAATGAGTGTTATGGGATCGATATCCGCGCAGATCAATTCTTTGTACAGTCCACAAATTAATTCTAATCGGGGTGTAATTTATCTGTAATATAATAGACTCTTATATTTAAAATCTATTTGGGATGCTTCGTACATGGAAATACATTATATTTGTCCAGCATTTTTAAAGAAAATAATAAAATAATTCTAACTGTAAATATGATTCATGTCTTATTAGTTATAATTTCTTCCTTTGTGTTAATAAATTAAGAGGCTAATCTATCACCAGCTCTGTGCTCAACAGTTGACATCATCCTCATCATCCTGCTCTTATCCCAATTACCTACCTACTTGTACTACTCACTTCCATCGTATATATTGCAGTTATTGGCAATAGTTTTAAGACTGGCTGCCTATTCGACTTCGTTTGTAATGTAATTGTTGACCTAACAGTATCTGGTGGTTTTCGCTCAGATCGATATAAAGCTCTTAGTTATCTTTTACGACATCCAAGAGCGAAGTACGTAAGGGTTGGTAGTATTCGTCGCCGCTACCACAGAGCAATGCCATGCCCAACAGTTGACATTGTACCTAATAAAGAAATTATGTAAATTATTATCTATTTTAAATAAGTATTTAGATTTTTTGTCTTTAGTAATCAACATATTTTTACTATATGTTCACAAACATTCGAAGTAGTCATATAAATGTATTATACAGTAAACTATACTGAAAACGTAACCTGTAATGTAACGTAACGCACAATATGTACATATATCAATAACTAAACACAAGCTATATATATATATCTCTGATATATCTGTCGCGTGTGTGTGTGTGTGTGTCGCGCACTTTACCAGGGGCCCGCACGTTACTAACAGCTAATGCGCTTGTCTAACTTACGCGCGTTACGAGGTACGATCGATACGGAACCCGTCTAACGTGACCCACATCGCACTTCACCATACAGCACGTCCGTATGTCTATATATATATATATATACGTACAACATAATATATTAACACTATAAGATGCCATTGTATCGATACAAGATAAATACACTTACAATCAATTAGGTAGGTATTTGTATTGCTCACAAATATTTGTCTCATATGGTTGGTAGTATGGTCTCATATGGCGGGTGAGGCAATTTGGTAATAACTTGGTGCTTATTGTAAATATACGCTTAACAAATATTTAAAGTTTGCACTAGGTGGACGAGGCGTACCATATACGACCATGGTCACGGGAAATTAAAAATCAAATACAAACGCGATAGAATCTGTAAAAGTAGTTTTATTTCAAAAGGTCTTTACATTACATAAATAGGGTTTGTTATTAAAAAAAGTATAATAATTTAACTAATAAGTAAATTGACTATTTTTTATTTCTAAGTGTAATTTCGAATATGAATACATTTATTATGAATTGTGTAAATGATTAATAAATAATAAAAAAAATGTATGCCAATAAGCAATAATAAATGGATTAATGTTTATAATTGAAAATTTGAAATTATTGTAATTCTGGTGTAGGTATTAATTAAGTTGTTAAGTGACAGTTTGGAAGGTCTGAGATCTACTGGAATAATTCCACTAGTTCTCTGTCTTCCAATCGCAGATCTACAAATTGCGTGTATCTATCCTGCCTGTTGCCTGTATCTATATCCTGTCTATAATTGGAAGTACTTACGTAGTCTGACTGTACCTAACTACAACGCTGATCAAAAGTAATGAATTTCATTTGTAATTCGTTCCTTTTGCATTGCTGTTGCGACATTTAATTGTCATTTACGACATCAATGGGTAAGTAGTGGTCGGTGAATTGTGTTATTACTTAGTCGGTGTCGTCCGGGGTAGGCAGGGAGTGGTAACACAAGCCAGTGGGTAGTGCCGTGTCCACTAATAAGTTGAAAGGCTTCGTGTTCGTATGGTCGTGTCGCGCGAATGTGATGAGGCACAATGAGTCCTTTATCTCGACGCCATTGTGACACCACAATGGTCCATTCTGTGAGGTGTTGGCCTTTCACATGTCGTATTTAAACGTCTCGGGTTTTGTGCCTAGGTGTCGGCCGAGGAGCTATTCAACTGTGTCCGTATGTGTGTGCTCCTACACACACAGACAGACACGCGCGCCTTTGTCGCTACTGTAGTGTGGGACGTGTTTGTTTATTTCGCGTTTTAACGTTCACTATTTGTGTTTAAAACAACCATTTCAAAACAATAATCATTGATTTTGAAATATTTTTTCACTTAAGGTACACTATGTACCTACCGTTTTCTATGTTTTAGATTTTAGTAATGTATTCAATTATAAAGTTTATATAGACAAGCGATGTAGTACCTGCCTACAGACTAACTCTAGATCAATTATCGCTGTTACGATGGATGTGACATCACTCGTCAACCTACATAGGTATACACAGGAACTAAATGGTCTAATTGTAAGTAAGCAAACGAAAACTGTATATAGAGCACTGAGTTTAATGCTGTGCCTGCTTAACGGTAGGCTCTTAATAGGTTCGCCTCCCTTCTAGATGCGTAGGACTAAGGGTTGCGGTGCGAAATGTAGATAGATATATATGTATATGCCTCTGCGTATCAAACGTCAAAAAGTATGACAGAAGTGGTAAAGTGTTACGCTCTCAATAGTTGTAGCAAATCACTGCTAAATGTTTCTCATAAAATTTTAATAAGTAGGAAAAAATTAAAGATGTGAAACAAATGGAGTCGTTTATAATTAAGATCTCAGTAGGAGTCGCGGCAAAGATGTAGGTACATCATATACCTACGTTGTGTGTTGGTAGGTATGTATACATACATACATATCATCACGCCATGTCCCTTGCAGGGTAGGCAGAGAGAACAGAGTGCCAGAGAACTCTATCCTTGCATACTTCACTCGCTTCCTCAACATTCATAATTCTCTTCATACACGCTCGCCGGTTTCGGAGACTCTTGACTCCACCTTCTTTCAGTACGTGACCAATCTGGTCTAGGTAGGTGAGTCTTGGTCTCCCCCGGTACCTACATCCTTCCACTTTCGCATTGTATATCTTCTTAACCAGACGTTCGTTCGCCATTCTTTCCACATGTCCGAACCATCGGAGCATTCTCTTTCGCATCTTTACACCGATACTCTCTTTCATACCTACTCGCTCGTAGGTATGTACCTATACATTATTGTATTTCGGGTGACTGGACCGGGTAATAGTCCATCACCCACAGAGAGGCTGACCGCGTGAGGGCTTCCTCTTGGCAGCAGGCCGGAACGTCGACAGAGGATGGCACACAAAAGGGTAAGCCGCCGAGCTGGCCATGGATGTCAAGAAAGCAGTACCAGTGGCCGGCCCCCTGGCGATGAGGAGGGAGTACGGTGGGTTATAGGGCCATGCGCCGCCCTTTGACCCTTGACGGAACGGAAGGCGTGTGGTCCAGAGCCTAACAAAATAAAAACAAAAAAGGTATGTACCTACCTATACATACATAAAAGCAACAATGTAAGTAAATAATATATTTTCACGTGTGGTGACGGAGTAACAATACAATTCACCACCCCCTATCTTACCCGTGGGTGATCGTAAGAGACGAATAAGGGACGCAAGCATGTAATATCAGTGTAAAGGAAGAAAATTGGCAGTAGTTTTATAAAGCGGACGTAAACTTTTGAATGTAATAATTGTTGACCAAACGGCATCAGCTAGAGTTGGTCCAGGTCTATATACCTAACGCTCTTAATCGTCTTTACGATATTCACGAGCAAAGTAAGGGTTAATATCCACCACCAAACAGCAACCATCTGGTAAAAAGTAAGAATACAATTGCCACCCCTCACGTGTGTGTGTGGTGGAACTCGACAAAATCGGTAGATATCACCAGGAAATTGTAAATCTTTTCTTTTAGGTATAACACCTCATTGTGATCGCCAACCTATCAGGCGTCATGATTATGGTAGGTACTGTCCACGCATTTGTGGAAGAGATACGTCCAGCACTACGTCTAGCAGTGGACGGCAGCAGACGACAAAAGTTTGAAGGATGATAATGAATGAATCACATAAATATGTTCCTATTTGTCTCTTCAATATAATTAATTTCATTATTATGTCTACTGATCAAGTTGTCTCAATTTATAATATTTAACAGATATTGTAATCAGACATTTAAATCTATATTGGTGTACAAAAATCTATTTAAAATGTAACTAAAAGTATTGATATGTGGCCGATCATAACACTATTGCCAATAAACTTTGCAATATGTAGGTACCTATGAGTACATATTGTGTCGACCACAAGTATAGGAGCAGGAGAATGATGATTTAGGTTCACGTTGTTAACTCTACATTAACGATAATATCATCATATCAGTTCATATATGTCTCACTGTTGGGGGAAATTGAACTACTATACTACACTGGCCAGACGTGTTGGTATAGGATTTTGTTTCGAATTTTCCTTCTCTTGCATAGATGCTAGGTAGGTAGGTATATGCGTTTTATATCCCTTAGCCGTTTTTTACGATCACTCACGGGCAAGATAAGGTTTGGTGAATTGTAGGTAGGTATTGTTACTCCGTCACCACACGGATAACGATGATATCAAATACAAATATCTTTTTTTTTTTAAGAAACCACTCTGCTCTAAGGAAATAATCCTTGTATTGCGGGGGACTTTACAAACATGCAATTAACGCAGACAAATTACACCCACACTCAGAACAACATTGTGGATCACACAAAGTAATATCCTACGTGGGAATCGAACCCATGACACTGGCACTGAAGGTCGGTATCTTAACCACTACGCCATCTGTGCATTCATTCATTTGTTTCGTTATATATATATATTTATAATATCGTAACGACGACGTAAGAGAGCGAGTAGGTATGAAAGAGAATATTGGTGTAAAGATGCGAAAGGGAATGCTCCGATGGTTCGGACATGTGGAAAGAATGCCGAACGAACGCCTGGTTAAGAAGATATACAATGCGAAAGTGGAAGGATGTAGGTACCGAGGGAGACCAAGACTAACCTACCGAGACCAGATCGGTCATGTACTGAAGGAAGGTGGAGTCAAGAGTCTCCGAAACCGGCGAGCGTGTATGAAGAGAATTATGAATGTTGAGGAAGCGAGTGAAGTATGCAAATATAGAGTTCTCTGGCACTCTGTTCTCTCTGCCTACCCTGCATGGGATATGGCGTGATGATATGTATGTATGTATCTATGTATATAGTAATAACATTTACAATATATCTAGATACATATATACGTATGTATACCTACATTATAATTGTGTATACCGCAATAGGTAATTACCTACTGTGGTCAATTTACCGATATTTGTAGATATCATATTCTTGTAATATTTCCCGTTGTGGTCGAACGTCATCTTTTACTTGAACTAGTGTTACCTACATAGACGAGCGTGACTGGCCAATCTCATTAGGTATAGGTATATATAACACACATAAAACAAAGTGCATAGCCAACTTAATGTAATTTCCATTTAAACAATAACATTAGTAATAAATATACCTAATACATACATACATATATAATACCGTCACTTCACATACCAACATGTATAACACAATTTTAAAGTGTAGTAGGTCTACTAGGTATCTAGTATTAGATAAGTAGATATCAGTGCCATGTGAAATGTGTTTATATGTAGACCCCAAAGTGTGTGTAGCGTGTGAGGAGATGTAACGTGTACTACGTTGGCTGTAACCACTTACTGCTTACAACACAAATGTATTAGGTAATTATGTGTACAAACTAATAATAAAGTGATCTCACACAATACAAGCAATATCTCTAGTTACAAGAATACATACATACACATACATATCATCACGCCATATCCCTTGCAGGGTAGGCAGAGAGAACAGAGTGCCAGAGAACTCTATCTCTGCATACTTCACTCGCTTCCTCAACATTCATAATTCTCTTCATACACGCTCGCCGGTTTCGGAGACTCTTGACTCCACCTTCCTTCAGTACATGACCGATCTGGTCTAGGTAGGTTAGTCTCGGTCTCCCTCGGTACCTACATCCTTCCGCTTTCGCATTGTATATCTTCTTAACCAGGCGTTCGTTCGGCATTCTTTCCACATGTCCGAACCATCGGAGTATTCCCTTTCGCATCTTTACACCAATACTCTCTTTCATACCTACTCGCTCTCTTACGTCGTCGTTATGAATGCGGTCGGTCAGACTAACTCCACAGATTTTCCGCAGAGATCGCATTTCGACCGCATTAATTTTACTATCATACTCTTTTCTGCATACCCAACTCTCGCTTCCATACAGTAATGTTGGGACAAGCACTGCGTTATGTATTGCTACACGTGCCTTCTGGCTGAGGTGGTGGCTGCCGAGAAGTTGCCCCAACGCTCCGTTCACTCTATTTCCCGCATTCACTCTTCGCTCTATATCAGTGGTGTACCTTCCATCTCGGCTAAATCCACATCCAAGATATACAAATTCATCCACTTGCTCTAGTACATCATTACAAGAATACTATTATGAATAATTCAAAAATACGTGGCTATTCATTATTGATACGAGTACCTACCTATATAAATATGTATGTAAGGTAAAGAACTCATTTTGGTAACACATTATTTTTATTTTAGTTCAAAATAATTAGTTTTACCGTAGCTGTTATTTATTTTTTATTGCTTATGATGGCAAACGAGCAAGCAATACACCTGATGCTAAGTGTTACTGCTGCCCTTGGACCTTGGCAATACCGAGGATATAGCTAGGCCGCTGTCTATTAATACAATTGCCAAAATCCATCCACTTGTGCTTCCAGCTCTCTCGCTCAATTAAAGAAGAGCAATAGCACATTGCCATTATTCAGACGTCGATCTTCTGCTCAGTGTGGTACTACACCGGACGGACCGGCCCGCGGCTGTAGACAGAACTGTCAACAGCGTGGTCCTACCAGTAATAGGTACCTACTATCTAAATATAAATATATAGGTAAATAAAATAAAATGAGCTAATAGTAAGGAAACTGTTCCCTTTGCATCGTCGCCGTGGAACGAATGTCCTACCTACGTTTAATGTAGTTTAAGTCAATATTTACTTATGCATTATAACGTTTTAATAAACCAACAGTCCATCTACATATATTGTATCACCATCATCCTCATCATCTCACTTGGAATACGTCCCACTGTTGAACTCCAACCTAGGAGGTTGGAGTTCAACCTAGGAGGTTGGAGTTCAACAGTGGGACGTACGCACAGTAGAAAGGAAATTGACGAAGGTATTATATCTACCACGCTGATCTGACGTCTTGGTATAAGGTTTTATTTTGAGTTTTGCTTCTCTTGTCTACATCATCTCAGCTCATAATATGTCCCACTGTTGGGCTCGAGCCTCCTCCGTAATGAGAGGGAAATTGACCTACTACACTACGCTGGTCAGACGTGTTGGTACCGGGTTTCGTTTCGAATTCTCCTTCTCTTGCATAGATGTTATAGTATGCCTTTTGTATCCCTTAGCCGTCTCTTACGATCACCCGCGGGTAAGATGTGGGGTGATGATTTGTATTGTTACTCCGTCACCCCACGGATATTACAGACTATATATAGATATATATATATTACAGTAGATGACTATTCCAACACATTACAATTGTAACAGATCATTGTTTAACAAATGAATAGTACCTACATAGTTAAATAATAGGTATGAGTTGACTATTTATAATATAAAATAATCAATTTTATTAGTACCTAACGCATTACCTACTGATTGGTGTGATGCTGATCGTACAATAATTATAACTCGCCAGGTCACGTCAGTTCATCTACTGGTTACTGTGATAGCAGTAAACATACGTACATATGTACTTTTCATTATAACTAATACATACCTACATACATAGGTACATATCATCACGTCATATCCCTTGCAGGATAGGCAGAGAGAACAGAGTGCCAGAGAACTCTATCCTTGCATACTTCACTCGCTTCCTCAACATTCATAATTCTCTTCATACACGCTCGCCGGTTTCGGAGACTCTTGACTCCACCTTCCTTCAGTAGGTACATGACCGATCTGGTCTAGGTAGGTGAGTCTCGGTCTCCCCCGGTACCCACATCCTCCTATTTTCGCACTTCACACGTTCTTTATAACTGTTAAGTATATTTAATCTATTATTGTAACCTAATAATCGCTCAGTACCTACGCGACGCGAACAATCACGGTGACCGAGTGAGCCGTCGGCAAATTGTCACCTCTACGTTTTAAAAAATAAAAACGTTAGTCGATAGATACTTGTGTATCAGGAGCTTATCAATGATTATATTATGAATTAAACTGTTTGTATAATGCAATAAATGCAATATAAGTACCTACAGTAAATATCAATTTACAGAAGGTAGGTACAACGTACCCATATACCCACCTACCAATTACAATTGTAAAGTAGTTGACAGAGCTGGTTGCATCGTCGATATTGATGAGCTACACACATCAGTATTACCGTGAGGTACCACGAGGATACAAACCAATATACATATATGTACCTACAACAAATGATGCCGAGGACGAACCTCTTTCACGACAGAAAAGAAATTGATCCACCATACCTACCCCACGCTAGTCAGACGGGTTGGCTTTTATTTCGTGTTTTCCTAGTTTTGCAGTGATGTTTATCTGTTTCTGTCCATTTCTATTAAATTGCAACACATGTTATATTAAAACTATTGTGTTCTGAACACATCCACATGCATAATGTACCTACAACTGTAGATATTAACCATTCATTCGTCATTTCTCAACTTTAAAATATATTTTTATTTTTAGTGGTGTTTAATGTTATTTGAAGTGTGTTTAAATATAGATAGAAGATAGTTATACACCTAACTAACGTGTAGGGATTGTTCTCAATGTTAACGTAAGAGATAAATGCAAATGTTATAATCACATGCATGTTAGGTATAGCCTAGGTAGGTAGGTAGGCACTGATAATATATATTTACTTATATACAAATTATATAATCGGTGTGATATTATTGAAATGTTCTTAAATACATAGGTAACTACTGTCTATTATTTACATTAATGTTCATCATCTCAGTCCCTATAGATACCTCGCAGTGGAGACCTCGCAGTGGAGTGGGACTAAAGCCTCCTACAAAACCGAAGGGAAGTTGTTCTCCTATATCACGCTAGTCACCTACCACCTAACCGGTACACCTACATATTTTTACTATCCAACTCATTTAAAAAAATAGTGACATCAAAGTTAACTAAATCTAATATAATTGTTAGGTTTCATTTTCTAATGTTCAAATATTAGCAGGTTATAGGGCTATATAGGTATATTTAACTGTAGTTATTGTCGATATTGAGGCTTATGGTGGCAATAAACTGAAGCTGACGAGCCGGTTTAGCGAGCTAACCGTGCCGAGACATAATGCCTCTTTGTGTTTACTAAAGAGATGCCAATCTGTGCTAATAACTTGATTGATGCCTTTCTTTAAAACTATTGAGAGCCAATTTAATGTGTGAGTGCGGTAACCGGAGCCGGAGCCGGTGCCGGTGCCGACGGCGCGCACCGCTTTGTGCCTCGCGTATTGTGGGCACTGTTATTGTGTACGTGACGTGCAAACCACACTAATTAAACACGTGCACAATACGTACATACTAAGTATGTTGTACCCGCACAGGACTCCAATACACTACTCGTGAACTAACTGGTCCTTTACCTGAACGATATTATCGGTTACACATACCAACTGTTAACAAAATGTTGGTAGGTTTTATTAATATTGTACTTAGGCACTCGTATGTGAACACACACACCTATCGATACCTGAGTGAACTGTAATTACAAATGTAATGGTAAATGTCTCTTGTAATATATTAGTTTAACTAGGTACTGTAGACATTTGGTTCATACAGATACCTACGTAGGTACCTCTTAACTATTAGGTAACTGTGTTACTTCATATAATTTAAATATATAACACATTAAGTATACAATATTATAATGAGTTGGTTTGAAAAGTAGATATGTACATAGGCAGGTAGGTAAATATGTTAACAAATAAAAACATTTACTTATTTAATAACCAATGTCTGTTCATCACGGTAGGTAGGGATATCTACCAGAGTAAGTACGCTTTTAATGAACAAGTAGCTTATGTCTGTAGTACTCACCGGGTGGTGGATGTAGTAATGGCGGGCCCGGTAGGAAGGCAGCTGCCACCGCCGCTTGTGCATTGAATGCGGCCGCGTACGCCACACGACTCGCCATCGACGCCGGTAAGGGAAACTGTGGGGTGTACGGGGACCTCGGCTCTCTGCTCTCCGACAGGTTCAACACACGATCGCCATCGCCGCGCTCGAAGTAACGCTCCCGGCTCTCCCGGTTGTCGGAGAGCCCCAGGAGCTCCTGTATAGCGAACGGTGATCGTTGCGGCGCTCGCGGCGCGCTCGCGTTGGCGCTCATCGCCTGCATCGTGCTGTCGCTTGGCGTTAGGTCGCGCGGTCGGCCCTCGGCTCTACTTTACATTAGTTAGTTACTGATACAGCACGCTCGTTTACTTAGTTTGTATATAACATAAATATTTAACATATAACGTAGACGTACATTATCACAATATATTGAGGTCGTTGTTCAAACTCGTGATGCACTTGTTTAACATTTATATTTTAACACTAAACTTTAGATTATTTATTTGTTTAAAAATTAGGCCTAAGTTATTGGTGAGGTTTTTTTTATTTATGACAAAATATATCTTTCAGTGGTATCGTCGTAATATAGTGTCTAGTGCGTGTGGCTTGTGTGGTCGTTCGCGGTGGGGCGGCACGTGCGCTCACCGCGGCGTGTGGAGCGCTAGTGATGTCGGCGCGCGCCCTCGCACCGACCCCCGGCCGGCCGCGCGCTCACTGGCGGCCGGGGCGCGCGACACCCCGCCGCGACGGATACGACCTTACGACACCGGCAGAGGGACCGCACGACGAGGCGACAAGGTCGCAAGCGCCGTCGGCGGCCGCACACTTGGACCGTTGCGCGAGTGCGCGCCGCGCGGGCGGGGCCTACTAATAGCCAATACGGATATTTCGTTACCGCAGTGTATTGGCCAGATTCGTTAGTGAGGGGCACGCCTACTTAGCGTCCGCCGCGGGAAATGATACTCTATAACTGTGACGTATAAATACTAAAGTGTTAGGTGGCGGTCGACGGCGACGGCGACGCGACCAGCGGCGGTACATTTAATTTTGATTAATTGTGAGAATTGAATAGATGGCGGGAGGGGTGGTGCGCGGCGGTGGCGGCGGCTGGGGGGGGGGATTGGTAGGAGTGCGATCTCGTAGGGCGCCGCACTACCCGCCAATGGTCGCGGCCGCCGTCACACACGCAGCTATGCCTGCCTGTCCACCTGCACAACGCAGTCAATATGTTACAATTCATACGTACCAACATTATAGGTATTACCCACTAGTTACAGATGTACACAGTGGGTACACCTACATACACTACACTACAGCAAACACAATATTATTACAAGCTTCATATTTGTATTCTTCTTCTTAACTTATACACGGCCCACTGTTGGACAACAAGTCCACCACAATCACAGGGACATTAACATTGTTTACTGCCTCAACATAGCTGACTGTAGATTAATATTTTACAAGTAGGTCATTATTTATGAAATAGTTATTTAAATGTCAGCTAATAAATCTAATCTAAATTTAAACTAATAGATAAAGAGGAAAGGTTTGATTTTTGTTTCTCTGTTTGTTACGACTTAATTCAAAAACTACTCAGCCGGTTTAGAAAATTCTTTTACTATTAGAAAGCTACATTATTACCGAGTAGGTAACATACTTACCTACCTAATAGATATTACCTATATTTAAAAAAAATTAGAGATCCTTGTCTAAATCGAATCATTTTGATATCTTGGGTCTTTTATATATCTGGGGACTTTTATAGGTACTTAGGTAACATTTTGATATCTTGGATGTAGGTACCTACCGAGATATCAAAATGTTACCCACAAAAGTCATTATGTCGCGTGCACTATGAAAACTGTTAACGATATCTAGGTACCTAGGTATATAAAATAAGTGGTGTTTCTATATACCTATAAGTAGTAGGTACCTACCTACCTTCCAAGGTAGGTATGATTGTTCATAAAAATGTCCGAGATACTGATATTCTTACTAGGTGTGCACCTAACTATTATTGTTATTTGTTAAGTCACAATACTTTCATTAATTTATTAAGATCAAAAATTGGTGGAATAGAATAGTTGTGATAGTGGTTGGTATCATCGTATTAATGTTTATCTATTTGATTATTAAAGTGCGTTAGCTATGTACCTACCTACCTACCCACCTAGGTACCTACCTACCTACGTGTAAATTACACTTTCAATTATTCGGATTAAACTTTTCATTTAGAAGTTTTGGCGGGTATAAAATCTCTCCATGTAAAACAAATGTCACGATTTGAACTGCACTGCACCACGTGTAGTCTACCTATTGACAAATACCTACTAATTTACGTTAAATAATACTTACTTTTTAAATTTGCTTGAAATTATGTTTTATAATTAAATTTGTTAATTATAAAGCGTTATACCACGTCATGACGTGGCATGGCTCCCGGGAGAAGAGTGTGACCAAGACGCGAGAGGGAACTTTACCACTTCTCTAGCTCTCTTTAAATATTTGTAATATACTTAGATGAATGTGTAGACTCTTCAGTACCACGAAGTCCTATACCTACTATCTTCTCGTGGTCCAATAGTACCTACATTTATAAGGAGGAGACGTGGTGAATTGAAACTTGGTTATCCACTCGTTAAAAAAAAAGCTTTAGAAAGAGTCTACAACACACACTTCTCCCAATCGGAGTATTTTCACTCTAGAATGTTGTTGTTTCACGTGTGCCGTGTGCGGTCCGACTTCATTCGAGTATCTAGGTATTTACCTAGTAACGGAATCGTCAGACCTATTACCTACACCGCTTGACGTAAAAGTGGTTTACTTGGAAAAGATCACCATTGGAAAAATATTATAAGACAAGTAGTATCTACTAGTCTAGTATCTACTGCGCAACGTCCAACAAAATTGATAGGTAGATAGTTGTTTGCAGTCAGTCATAATTATTTTGTGGACCTTCAGAACATTAATTGTACCTATTGTTGCCCAAATGCAAGACCAAGACTCGCTGCAAGAGTCTCTCTTAGACAGCATTTTACGATTACTTTGTCAAAGATTTTGTATTCTTAATACCAGTACACGTGGAAATAACACCGGCACACGAAAAAAAACAAAGTGGTTTGTGCATTGGGCGCCACCTATCTACGGGCATATTTTTTTACCTGCGGAATACGAATTTCAAGTCAGTTTTAGTCGTCCACCCTCCAGTTTAGAGTAAATTGGGAAAGACCGTGAAAAATAGAGAAAATTGGACGTACCTATTGGTAAAAAAAATGGGGTTCTAAGACAAGCTCAGTTTTCATGTGTTTGATCTCGTGAATACTAATTTTAAGGGTGCTTAGGTCATAAGCTGTTTCAAATCCGAAAAGTTGTAAAAAACCCTTGAAAATGGCAAAAATCGCAAAAAATGCTATTATTTTGATAAAAAAAACTTGTAGTTTTGGATCGAGAAGAATTTTCTTGTAATTCGATCTCCGTAATATGAATCTGCAATATGTTTGGTCCCCACTCTTCTCAAATATTAAAAAGTGAAAACTACAGGACATTAGTAGAATACTTAGAGACAAATTACAAAAATTTAGGTTGCTCAATGAATCCTAAATTACACTTCCTAGATTCTCACATCGACCACTTTCCTGAAAATCTTGGAGAATATAGTGAAGAACTGGGAGAACGATTCCATCAAAATATAAATAAAATATAACTAACCTAAACTAAAAATATAAATAAAATATAACTAACCTACCTACATGAAAATTGAGCTTGTCTTAGATCCCTAAATTTTTTTTTTACCAAAACATCCAATTTTCGCTATTTTTTCCGGTTTTTCGCAATTTACTCGAAACTGGAGGGTGGGTGGCTAAAACTGACTTGAAATTCGTATTCCGCAGGTCGAAAACTTGCCCGTAGATACCTAGGTGACGCTCAATATACAGACCACTTTGTTTTTTTTTGTGTGCCGGTGTAATCTAATGTTATTTTAAACAGTCCAGTAGTCGCCATATTGAATTTTCAATAACGTCATATCTTTAATGACACTCGCCGGATTAAGAGGAATCGATTGACGTGCGAATCATAAAAATCGGCTCAGGCGTTTGGTATATATGTATATAGGTATAAGCCACCGAAGACAAAGATCGGGTACCGGTGGTCCGCTCGCACGGCGAAGAGAGGTGTTTGCAGAGGGGTCCATGGGGTTGCGCGCCGCCTCTTCCGTCGCCCCGGGCCGATTTGCCGGGGCGCGACCACATCCATGGTCCTTGCGAAAAAAAAAAAAAAAAAAAAAAAAGGTCGAAAACTTGCCCGTAGATACCTAGGTGGCGTCCAATATACAGACCACTTTGTTTTTTTTTGTGTGCCGGTGTAATCTAATGTTATTTTAAACAGTCTCATGATAGATAAGTGTGATTATAGCCCCACTCCCGTTAAGTGGTAGGTAGGTAGGTACTTAATTAGTGATAGTCGTGTCAATTTTCATTATTTAAAGGATGTAGAATAATATATTAAAGTTAGTGGTGATAGATTCTATTTGAATTTCTTATTGGATTTAAAAACTTGGTAAACAACATGTTTACCTCTGTCATACATGAATTCTATGCAAAAGAAGTCACGGCCAATAGCCATTCGCCAACCATATGAAAGAAAGAAAAGTAATTTTATTTCTCTACTCATGGAAAGGACACGTTACAATGTGCTTAAATACTAAACTACTTACAAGAATATAAGGACATTTATAACTGTATTCAAATAAAAAAATTATACCAAAAAGAAAAAAAAAGAAAAAAAACATAGGTAGGTATGTCAGATTCAATCACAGGCACACCAGTTGATAGATTAAAACAATATCATAAATCAATTGTCATATCGTCAGGCGGCCCAGTTACAGGCTTACACTTGTACCATACAGATGTCAGTGCACTGCGACACTTACTTGTAAGTGAGGCAGGTGATAGGTAATCAAACTTGCTGTGAATGTAACTTAGTTCAATGGGTGGTGATAGTGCACTCCGCCCGCAGCGCTGTAGTCGCGCCGAGTAGGTACCTACCTAGTTAATATATTCACTTACAACATACAACATAGTATGTATATTATTATCTACAAATCGTGTAAATAATTAGACTAACATTAAAATCAATAAAAAATATAATGTAATAGTCGTAATTGTAGATTCATCTCTAAACTTTAATGTTTAAAATGTTTACGTCTAAGTAGGTACCTACCTAGTCGGATAGAGCCTGGTTGTTCTGTGCGGTGATGCAGTCAAGACATGCGATTGACATACAATATCATTATTGTAAGAAAAGCAAACGAGGAAGCAGCACACCTGAAGGTAAATGTTATTTTCGCCCACGGACCTTGGCAATACCAGGAGTAGGTACCTACAGTTAGGCTTCTGCTCATCAACCAGAATCCAACCAAGCTGGGCGTTTCGCTAATTTAATGAACGAGGTGCAACAACACATTACCACTGCTCAAACGTTAATTTTCTACTAAGAGTGGTACCACCTCGGACGGACCGGCCCGCGGCTGTATACAGATAAGTGTCTACAGCGTGGCCCTACCTAAGCGTGTTCAACTAAAGTCATATAGAAAGCTCATTGCCCTTGTGCGGGTGGAGGAGGTGCCAGCTCAACAATAGAACGTAGGTAGATACCTAGATATGTGGACTGAGATAGAGAAGATAAAAATATTTCATTAATAGATAATATCAGGAGTTGAAACACCTATTGAGTTGAACTTTACTTAGTTAACTTCGAGACAGGTTTGCTTTATGAACATGTATTTTAAATATCTAGTTAATAACGCTATAAAATTTACATAGATACATAGGTACATAGCGTCACGCCTGTTGCCGAAAGAGGTAGGTAGGTAGGTAGAGACTACGGATTGCCACCAATTATGATCCTGACATACTTTCATTGCTTCATTCACACTCATCACAGGCTTCAAGCATGCTCTACATTTACGCGTACCTACTTTAAATATGACCTCTATTATAAATTTTAAATCTATAAAAGTCTAGGCATACGTAAGGTTGAAAGTATATAAGTAGTTATCTGATAACTTTACCAGATCTTATGATGTCCGTAGCAAATACCTAATGAATCTGGCTAATAGGTAGATAGGTACATCTATCGCGTATAGAAGATTAATTGGTATAACCGATTAATATTGTTAGATATACCTATATTTATACCTAGTACCTACTGGCACAACATTACAAGTGCTTGACAATAAATAACAATTAGAGTTTTTGGCAGGAATCTAAAACGTCATGTGGTGCTCTTGTATTATATTCGATATCTTAGTGTTTTAACGTGTTATATTAGGTAATTTTGATGGCATTTTATGTAATGTGATGTGACGGAACTGCTGAGATGTAGTGAATATCATATAAAAGTGCTTTACAACGTTTTCGTTTTTCATCAAAATTCGCCCAAGATACCATTAACAGTGTGGCCATAGCACTGTTGATGGCGACAATTTGACTTACTGACGGACAATGACTAATCTGAAGACACTAAAAACTTGAAGATAATTATAACTCGACACTGGCAACAATGGCTCATTTACGTAGCTGATTGCCAATACATAAAAATAAGAAGAAAAAGAATAACAATTAGATAAATATCATATCTATCGTTACCTGTAGGTAGGCAGGTACCTACATCTACACTCGTTTCCTTTGCTGATTTAAAATCTAAAAGCATTGATTTTTCTATAAAGTCCTTACTCAAACTAAAGAGGAACCTTTCATAATATTGTCAGCGGTGCTTAGTTCGTGAACACAAACATACCAAAATAGGTAATAGACACCGTGCGATGTGGGACAAAGGGTCGCGGGCGCGGGCGGCGCTCCACCATTGTGCGCGTAACTCGAGCCCGCGGCGCTCACCCTCCTCCCCCGGCCGTCCGGCGGCGCACGGACACCTGAGCCTCATTGTGCGTCCGGTGGGAACTGCCCGCCGCCGCCGACGTCGCATTGACGCACCTCGCACAATAACTATCTACACACAGCTCTCACGACAGAGCCGTGACGGCGAGCTGATCTCTCACTACACATATATCACAGAGCAATGTAGGTAATAGTTACATCTCGTTTGTGCTAGTTTGACCTGTACATTACACTGTGGGTAAATCAGTGATTCAAATCAAAATCTAATCATATCGAGATAAATATACCTAAGTAACATGAATATTCTACCACTTAACGAATATAAAAATGGCGATATTTAGTTAGAACTTTGGTATCTTCTACACAATATGATTTCGAGCCGTGAGATTCAGGCCGTTCCTGTCTGTGCAATCTAATGTTCTCTAAAATGTTGTGAGGCACTTTTTATCATATATTTCAAGCAACATTATGATGTTTTTTTTAATTTAAGTAATCGGAATCAAAATGTAACACAAATACCTATCTATCTAATACAACAAACATATCAATAATTCACATTTTTCAGTACTTAGGTATATTTTAAAGATACCTACAGGACATAAATTGTGAGTGTTTAAAGTTATGAAAGTTGAGTTGTGTGATTTTCATTCTCGGCATAAGCAATGTTTAACTATTGTTAGCAAATGTGTATTAAGTAATAGGTAGGTACTTAACTCTTAACAGCAAGCCGCGCCCCACCTTAGCCGGAGGCTCTCTAATGAAAATCGATTCTATATACCTATATATATATATATATATATATATATATACCTATATATATATATATATATATATATATATATATATATATATATATATATATATATATATATATCTATATTTCGTATTCGTCGATTGGTAATTGACATACCTATTATATTACGGTATATTAAGTTGTTAAATTACCTACAATAAATATATTATATAGGTATCCTAACCGCATTGGAACTGAAATTAGTTTTGTTGGTAGATTTTTGGACGAGGTTCGTTTAATTTTGCTACGGTGCGAAATCATTTTCAGATTTTGTAGTGGATCTATAAATTTGCTATGACCGTGTAAGAAGTAAAGACGATACTGACGTCGTGCCTTTATTAATATCATCATCATCTCAGCCTATTCCCGTCCAGTGCTGGACGTAGGCCTCCCTCATGTTACGCCACAGTGTGCGGTCCTGTGCCGCTTGTATCCAATGCCGCCCAGCAACCTTTACCAGGTCGTCTGTCCACCTAGTGGGAGGGCGTCCTACAATGCGTCGTCCGGTACGTGGTCGCCTCTAGAACCTTTCTTTCCCAGCGGTTGTCGGTGCTGATTTCTTTCGCTTCGTTATTATATAAGTAGATATATTTCTGTCAAAATATTGTGCACTTATCTATTTGACTACGTATTCGATGTAGATACCTATTGCACTACGCTAAGTGATCGTTGTTTTTATTTATAAAACTGTAGACAAAAGGACTAAAACTAGAAATAGAGCCCTATATACCAATTCGTCAAACCTCTAGTAGGTATGACAACTCCACTGTCATGGTGAAGAAGGTTTATGTCCAACAATTATATTTTTCAGTTATTACATATTGCAGTGGCTGAAACAAAAGAAAAATATCTCGTAGATTATTATTCCCATCTCTGTTGTATAGAACTTATGTAGGTATAACAATGACTGACAATGCAATCGGTCGCATCATAATACACATAGGTACATATACCACCTACACGTATTACAAATTGAATAATAGATACTTAATAAAATTATTCTTCACAAAACTAAAATAAAAACTATAAACCTTGAACTTTTAAATCATTTTCCAATACTTTACCTATTTATTATAATTACTTACTTTACTTACATTTAAAGAATCACTTAAGTACCTAGGTACTTACTAAATATTAACTAAAACAACAACCAACTATCTCGTTAGTGTAATGTCATAGGTGCTACCTACTGAATGTCAATTATCACGCACGTTTACGGTTTACCTGTAGTAGACAGCGGTCGGTTTACACAATCATTTCTTTTATTGTCCGTGGTGGCAAACGAGTAAGTAGCACACCTGATGGTGAGTACCTAATACTGCAGCACATAGACCTTAGCATTAGTAATACCAGAGGCACAGCCAGGCCGCTGCTAAGTTTCCAAAGAAAGTTTAATAAAAATGTAATAAACACATCGAGATAGTACCTATGAGATTATTTGACGTCAAATATAACAGAACTAAATGATCCATAGAGTCACGATTGGGACGGATTTCCAATAGGTGTGGGTTCGAATCCCGCTTGTGACATCATTTTTCGCTTCGTAATCGGGTTTTTATAAATAATTAAGCATATTAAATGCTAAATTTCAGTAATTTGTACATTTTAAATTGTAATTAAAGATAAGATTATACGTCATTGTATTATGTGTCCGCAACTCGACGAACGGAAGTGATTAAAATACCTACCCATAATTAGAGAATGCATCGCACACACGGTCACGTAACTATGCGTTACTCACATGTCGTCAATGATAGATACGTATAACTTTATATGAGCGATACACATGTACGTGGTATACCAACAATCTACCTGTTTATAACATATTAGTAGGTATAGATATAATACTATACATAAATTACATTTATTAGTGTTTATATCAATATATAGTAGAAACAAACTCATCATATTATATCTATCGTTAGTCGGCATCTAAGTCTGGTTACAATACACCTGTAGGTACGCTCGATATCAACTGTTACGTATCCGTCAACTGACTGCTGGCTACATGCGTACCGGCAGTCTCCGACAGTCCCGCACAGACCATCACATACATAACGGTACAATAGATGTAACTCTCACTAACCAACATTGTACTCAGCTATCAAATGATACGGTCCATTATTATTCAGTAACAATGTCAGCGTATGTAACGTCATCATCGGATCGGCGATTTGGATTCAATTCTGTATGATTTAAGAATATCTAGGTATACCTAGTAGATATATTAAATAAAAACTAATGTATCAAATGATACCTATTCAGTTAGTTTACAATAGATATAATATGACAAGCAAAAGTGTTGTTCAATTTCACTTCACACTTATTAATTACAATTTTTCCTTGCTCAGTTAATTATAATAGATAAAGTAGGTTAGGTTCAATTATCTTGATACTTGTACGTAATATCAAGGTCATTTTAAAATATCAAAATATGTACCCGACCAGGCTCACATGTGTAGTCTTTACGACTGGGAGGCTTTACAACTATTGGCAGTCATCACAAACATTTCAGTCTTTCATTTGAGTGAACAAATTGATTTTTTTTCGTTCTAATTGCAAAACTCATTAGTGTTAAGGCACACTGCTGCCATTTTTCTGTTTCCAGCCACGGGTCGGTCCGTCTAGAGTAGTACTATACTCTTGCAGAAAACCGACGTCTGAGAAGTGGCAGCATGCTGTTGCGCTTATTTCGGTGAGTGAAGCGGCTTTCAGACTACGCTATAATATAATAGTATATAGTATATAGGTCATAGCACAACAATATCGCACACCATACATTATTAAGGACACCTTCACACTGTACTGTACTTATTGGCTTACTATACCTACGCTATAAATTGGTGCGATGTGCTGAGTTCATGTTGTGCAAGAGAAATGAGAGATACAAGGATCTGTGGACACAAATGCTTGCGAGAACACAAGTACATAACAATTGGTGATCGAGGATCGAATCGAATAATCGTAAGTGAAATACGACAAAAAGTGAAAGTGCGTACGCGCGTTAGAACACGCGGCCAAACTGTCCAAGTGTTTCCGAATACCTATTTCCATCTTTTCCAAGGGTTCCAATTCCTGTGATGATCACCCGCTTCGCAAAATTCCTTCTCCCATACAAAATTTACAAGAAGTACAATAGAGTCGCAATTAGCACAAGTACTTTCTCAAATTACCGAGACGATAACATTAAGTTACAAATCTTATTGAATTGCATTGGTCCGAAGTATTACCAAGTGTTGAAAAATTTAACTGCTCCTGGTACACCAGAGTCAAATCATATAACGAATTAGTGAAGATATTAAGCAATCACATTGCACTAGAACCAGGTGAAGTGGCACAACAGCATAAATTCTGTCTAAGAACTCAAAATGAATATGAGAGTATTGCCAATTATGTAGCTGGTCTCAAAGAAATTGGTGGAAAATGTAACTTTGTTTGCAATAATTGTAAAGAAACTACTTTTGAAACTCACCTCCGTGTACAATTTATAAGAGGATTAAGAAATTCTGAGATTAAGGAACGGCTTCTACAAGAATCACCGGATACAAGGTTTGATGACCTCATAAAAATAGCTTTAGCAAAAGGGACACCTACAATCAGTATGTTTTAAAGAACAAAAGCAATTAGAAATACAAAGTAACTCATCATATGAGAGCAACGAAGAAATATATGAAATACACAAAATACCCTTAGAGGTAAGTCAAAATACAAATAGTGAAAAATTTTACATTACATTAACATTAAATGAGAAGGAACACAAACTAGAATTGGATACAGGAGCCGCTGTTACAACATGCTCTGCTACATATTTTTATAAATATTTCCCAAAAGAAGAATTAACCAGTACGCCAGTCAAGTTACGGACATATACAGAAGAAATAATTAAACCTATTGGAACTTGCAACATATTAATAAAATACAACAATAAAGGAACACATGGAAGACTATTTGTTATTGATAAAGAAGTCGATCCTGTTGTTGGAAGAGAATGGCTACGGAAACTAAATTTTCAGTTTAAAGTAAATGTTATTACAAAAGAAAGAAATGATATTACAGAAAAAGATTTTAAAGTAAAATTAAAACATTTAGTAGAAGAATACAAAGAATTATTTACAGAGAAAATTGGAAAAATAAATAACTATCAAGCAGCATTAAAATTAAAGGAAGGTACAGTACCAATATTTTTAAAACCACGCCCAGTACCATTTGCATTAAAAAGCCAAGTAGAATCAAAAATAGATAGATTAGAAAATGAAGGCATATATGAGAAAGTTACTTACTCACAGTGGGGTACACCTGTTGTTCCAGTTATTAAGCAAAATGGGAAAGTTCGATTATGTGCTGATTACAGGGCAACTCTAAATAAGAATATAGAAAATGACAATTACCCTATTCCAAGGATTGAAGAGATATTTGCAAAACTCAGCGGTGGAAGATACTTCTGCACACTAGATATAAATCAAGCATACTTACACATGACGACAAATGAAGAGTCAGCAGAAATGCAAGCCATCAGTACAAGTAAAGGTACTTATAAAGTAAAGAGACTAATGTTTGGTGTCAAGGTCGCACCAAATATCTGGCAACGCTACATGGATCAGACCTTACAAGGATTAGAAGGTACAGCTTGTTTTTTTGATGATATAGCTTTACAAGGACATACATACATACAATTATTACAAAGAATTACAGCAGTCTTTGAGAAATTACAAAGATGTGGGCTACATTTAAATATGAAGAAATGTCAACTCTTTCAAAAATCAGTTACCTACCTGGGACATACAATTAACGAAAAAGGATAACATCCTACAAAAGAGAAAATCAATGACATTAAAAACAGTCCACAGCCTACAGATGTTTCAACACTACGTACATTTCTGGGAATGATAAACTATTATCAGCAGTTTATTCCAAATCTAGCATCAAAACTAAACCCTCTTTACAAACTATTACAGAAAAATATAAAATTTATTTGGTCAAGAGAATGTGAGAAAATATTTCAAGAATTGAAAGAAGAAATTTGTTGAAAAAAGTACTTACACCATTTCATGGTAACTTACCTGTAACTCTTGCTACAGATGCATCACCAACTGGATTTGGAGCTGTGTTATCACACATTATGCCGGACAAGACTGAAAAACCCATAGCATTCGCATCAAAGTCCATAACTAAAACCAAGAAAGGTTACAACCAACTTGATAAAGAAGCAGCAGCATTAATATGGGGAATTAAGAAATTCTTCCAGTTCTGTTATGGAAGAAGGATAACATTGATAATAGACAACCAACCATTGGCTAGAATTCTACATCCGGAAAAGACTACACCAGCAACTACAGCTATAAGATTAGTGCACTATGGAAACTTTCTGGTAGGTTTTGACTACGAAATTAAATTACGAAAGACTACAGAACACGCTAACGCTGACTACTTGTCAAGACTACAAAATCCTACAAATACAAAAGACAATCTTACAGATGATGATGCATTCTACCTGAACCAAATAGCAGAAATGCCAATCACATTAAAAGAAATTAAAGAAGCTACAGCTAAAGATCCAGATCTACAAAAACTATATTTATCTATTCAATCAGGCAAAGAAGATCCAAAACGGCTTCATGAATTTTCCCTACAAGATAATTGCATTTTTCATGGGATAAGAATCGTTGTACCTAAGAAACTACAACCTAAGATTTTAGAAGAACTTCATTCTGCGCACACTGGAATAGTCCAAATGAAAGCCTTAGCCAGGAGTTATGTATGGTGGAAAAATATTGATTTAGACATTGAACAGATGGTAAATCAATGCAAACAATGTTGTTTATTGCAGAAGAATCCTATAAAAGTACCAACCCATATCTGGGAATACCCAAAAGAACCATGGAGTCGAGTACACATTGACTATGCTGGATCGTTCATGAACAAATATTTTCTTATTGTTGTGGACGTCTATACAAAATGGTTAGAAGTTATACCAACTACATCGATTACAGCTACAGCCACTATTAAAGTACTAAAAGATATATATACAACATTTGGACTACCAATCACACAAGGTTCTGATAATGGAAGACAATTTAGATCAGAGGAAATGCAGAGATTTTTAAAAGAAAATGGAATTCAAGCAAAATTTACAGCACCTTTTCATCCAACAACAAACGGCCAAGCTGAAAGATATGTACAGACATTCAAAAAGAAAATAAAGGCGCTGGCTAATGAAGAAGGATCACTACAAGACAAATTACAAAAATTTCTTACGATGTATAGGAAAACACCTAATAGTACCACTGGGTTAAGCCCGGCTGAAATGATGTTTAAAAGACTATATAGAACTAGAATTGATTTAGTCAAAAGATCAACAATTAATGACAAGTTGTTTAACAAGGAAGAGATCATAATAAATAAAATATTCCAAAGAGGAGAAAGAGTACAGATTAGAATGTATGACAGCAATAAGTGGAAATTCGGCAATATTACAGATTATATTATAACAGGGAAACTACACTATGGAGTAGAAGTAGATGGTAAAATACACCAAAGACATGTGGATCAAATCATAAGAACATCATGCATGAGTAGTAACAGGACTATACCACACACTTACCAGGACAGCAATCCAGAACAGAATATTCAAGATGCAGCAAACACCTCTAGACATCCAGACATAGAATCTACTTCACAACCGAGTCCTATAAAAATACAAGATACATCAGCATCAGAGACAAGGAAGTCTTTAACACCTGAAACAGGGATGTCTGTAAGTCCTGAACTAATACCAAGGCCCATTGAAACAATACCGGAATCGGAGCCTACAGTACCAGTCGAAGCTACAGCTCCTACAGAAGTAGCACCACGGTACAGCCGAAGAATAAGAAGACCACCGGACCGCTTGAACCTGTAACAAGCTAATCAACGTGGGAGAGACTGTTAGTACAACCCTAATAAGTAACTATAATGTCGCCTCACTAGTGCTTGTCACCGGCCACTCAGGGACTTCTATTTTCCCTCTCTGTAATAATGGCTACCACTAGTGAAAAGCATTTTTACGTTCTACATGTATGTGTATATTACGAGTGTGTTACAATAAACGCAGTACGACGAGATTCACTTCTTATTATTGACCCGAAGTACATAACAATATACTATATAGCATGGCGTTCACATTAGTGAACGCCATGCTATATAGTATAAGCATTAGGTCCTTCTTTGCTATACTATATAGCACAATAGTATAGAGCAGTCTGAAATTAGCTTGAGAGAGCCGGAAGTACAACTTTCTGAGTGGGTTTGGGTTGATAGGCAGTGTCCTAGCTGCACCTTTGGTATTGCAAAGTTTCATGAACGGTAGTGACACCATTATGTGTAAACCTTGCTCTTTTACTAAATCTAAGTAATAAAAAAAAATATAACGGACTCAAAATTCAAAAATACCAAATTAGTGACGAACTTTAGTGGTAGGAGTGCAAGCAAATGAATCAAACTACGAGTGTCGGATCGACCGCCATATAACAAATATCTATTTTAGTTATAAGAAAACAAACGAACTGTCATTAACTCCACCTACTTTTTAATTTCGTAATAGATGCTTTGCTTTATGTGTATTAAAGTAACTGCATAATAAATACGCACTATATTTTATTGTTTATTTTTATACCATGAATAATCACGACCCCACGCCCAAGCCCGCATCATTCTCCTGCTCTTATCCCAATTACTTGGGGCCGACGCAATATGTACGAGTACATATTGCAAAAGTTGTTGGCAATAGTTTGATAACCGAACGGCATCAGGTGAAGTTGGCCCAAGTCGCTATAAAGCTCTTAGTCATTTTTTACGACATTCACGAGCAAAAAAAAGTTTTCGTAGCCGCTGTCACACATTAAACCCGTAGCTCACCAATGATATAAAAACAAATTTTAACGCCACCAAAACGCAAGCTTGGCTTTTAACCGTAAGCATTTCCAATTCTTCATGTTTGTAGGAAATAAATAACTTCCGTATCATCTTATTTTATTACTAGCCGACCATCAAGCAGTCCATCTGATAATAAGTGGTATGTACCACTCATGAACTTTACTAATGCGAGGCTCGGAGTCCCGTCGCTCTATACCTACGAGTATAACGTAGTCACAAAATGTTACAACTCAAACGTCGATTTTATATAAAACTAGTAAGTAGGTCCACTATATGGTATATAGTACCACCTATTTATGGTTGTAGATAGAAAACTATTAACGTTATGATTTTATAACTATTTATAAGGTTTTATAATACAAACGCAAACGAAAACGTGGTTTCTTAATGTAGGCCTCATAACTACGCTCAGAGTCGTTCAGCGTGCTGTGAAATAGGCTATGCTTAACATTTCTCTGCGAGACAGGTTCCAAAATACGGCAATGTCCAAGAAACGGGTAGGTATATCCGACCAAAGAATTAGCATGTTAAAGAAGCAATAGGGTGACAATATCGAACTGATAACCGGTAAGGAAGAAAGGTTCTCATGCGACACAATCCTGCACTTTGTGGTGAAGTATGACGGAGGCCTGCATTCAGTAGGTAGTAGACGGCAAAAGGCTGAAATACGAGGCGAAATATTATAATATAATGTAATGTATCGCCATCGTCAATACATATGTATTGTATCACACACACAGACAAACTGCGTAAAAGTAGTAGTTTCTCTAATATAATAAATAGGTAGATGTAGGAAATGGTGTTCGGAATGGTGATGCGATATCGATACAGTGGTGACTCTGTCAGTAAGTGGGTACCCGTCATGTATGTGTATTGGTTGAGCGAGCCACGGGACAGAGGTCGTATGACTTACCTATTAATAATGATATATTTAATGTAGAGATAAACCAATAAATAATTATCGTTTAACAGTTAACTACCTTTTTAAAATTACTTACATTATTATTGAGTAGACTCTTCGGGCGAGCCTTCAAAATCAAGCCATTGATTCTCTAGACGAACTAATTGAAATAGATAAGTAATACAAATGGCTGCTACATCATTCTATGTACTAAAGAGGAGAGTGTAGAGGCTAAAGAGGTCAGAAAGGTCACAACCAAAAAAGTATTGTAAGAAAGATTCGAATTAATACGAAGTTCTGAGGAGAAAAATAAGAATCCGTTGTCCGTCCTTAGTCTGATGATGATATTGATGATGATGATGTGCCTTGACGTAGGTATGTAGAATGCCTTACTGAGTCTATACTCAAGACAATTATATGTGTAATCCGTAGGTAATTGTTTATAGTGTATAATGTAGTTAGTGTCTGTTACTTATGAAGCACTCGCGCTACACATCACTTGTGTGTTAGCGCAGATGATGCTAATATATGTAAATGTTTAAACTATCGTATATATTTATAACAACAAGTATTACTTTGCACTACTCTGTACAGTAGAACAACATTATCATCGAACATGTGAGATTCCAGGCATTTACATCACTGTAAAATTAATTAAACTCGAAATAAAACTAACTTGTCTGGCATGGAATAGTAGGCCAACCAACACTCCCAAGGTGGGCGAGACCTGTCTTTAACATTGAGTTGTGTGTAGACTGAAGAAGAAAGAGTACCTAATACTTATTAGTTTAAAGAATAGTCATTCATCATTCTCCTACTCTTATCGAAATTACTTGGGTTCGATACAGTATGTACCTATTCTTCTTTCTACTTACTGGCTATAGTTTTATGACCGGCCACCTGCCACACGTCAACTCTCCTCGGGAATGTAATTGGTGACCAAACGGCATCAGATGGAGTTGGCCCAGGTCGTTATAAGGCTTTTAGTCGTCTTTACGATATCCACGAGCAAAGCAAGGGCTGGTGGTATTCGTAGCCGCTACCACACAGCTTTATTTATTTGTTTATAGTATACCTAGTACCTACCTACAAAAATGAAAATATTTGCATATGAGTCAAGCCTTATCTTTTGGAACCCACCTCACCCATTCCGTCCCGGAAGGAGGAAGAGTGTGACCCCATAACCCATCATGCTCCCTACACATGGGCGTTGCACCGACCACTGGTACCACTTCCTTCACAATTAATGGCCGGCCCGTCGGGTATCATCTGCATCGACGATCCGGCAACAAATCGTCGCCGTCACGTGGTCGGCCTCTCTGCGGTCCGTCCACCCGCGACCTCGACTAGAGCGGCATCAGGCACAGGTACTCATGACCCCGGCACCTGACGCGCCGGCGGCGGACTGTATCAGCGTAAAGAACCTCCTCTCAGACACGCTTCGCCGCGCGCTGCCGTACCTACAAGCTAAGCATAGCGAACACTAATATAGGTCAATTTTATCGGGATCGTACTTTATTCAAACAAAAGTTACTCTGCACCCACACGGTATACAAAACTGTATGAAATTATGATATTGGTATAAAGAAACATTTCTTACACCTAGTCGTTCTCTGCGTAAAATGGATCCCATTTATTTAAACCGAATGTGTAGTACTAACTTATAGCTTGTGTTGATTTTCAAGAAAAATATATATACCTAAGGTTATTTTCATACGCACACTGTTAGTGCAGTCACAATTGGTAAGGTCCCGGCGGAGTGCGAGCGCCAGCCCTAGCGGCGCCGCGCCAGGGCCACCACAAATTCAAGCAACACTACTTTTTATTGAGTGTCGCGGAGCGGGCGAGGGGCGCGGGGCGTGCCCTCGGGGCCGCCGGGGGGCGCCCGCCGTAGGGTGCACGGCCGCCACCCACTGCACCTCTATGCAATGCACCCTGTGAGCCGACTTAACTCAGTTATAGGCATTTCGCAACTCGACGCCGAGCGTTTTGTCACTAACGTATGACTTTTATTTTCGACGGATAACTGAAGTGAGTTGGCTTTTTGTTCGCCTTTCTCACTGACATTAGCTATAACTAGCTGTCACTTACGACGATACCAAACCTAGAATATTACTACTACGTATACATAAGTAATTATTACATAACTGTAGGCAGTGACAGTATAACTGTACAACGGTACACTAGCTTTCTTGTTACGCATATTGAAAGAAAATATTACGTTTTCTTTATTATTCTCCTTTTTTTACAATAAGTTGAAAATTAATTCATTATAATATATTGCCAGAGTAGTACTCTGATGTCACTGAGTCTCCAGAGATCCTATATAAACAGTAGTAACTGAAAGTTTAATTTATAACATTCATGATATACAATGAGGTGGCAACAAAATACTAGTACCTACCTACTTCTGGTGTAGTTGTATGGTGTACCTAGGTAATTAATATTACTGTGCCAGTGACGGTAGTAGGCAATAAGAAAAAATAGCCATTGAGACAATGTTTAGTCCCACATTATACAAACATTTTATGTGTATTCAACGGGATTCTATTGAATTGGATTACTTCAATAAATTTTATTATTTATTAACTACCTACATCTATTTAGTCAATTCTTCTCTTTCAAATTTTCTTCTTTAGGAAACATTTTTTTAAAACGTATTACATGGTTTCCATGTAGTGATGAACAAATAATATCTATAATGTGTTACTAATTGTAGCTTTTCCCATGGCTATTCTATGAGTTGACAAATATATCTACTTATAGTAGAAAATATCACTGAAACACAACACAAACTCTAAAACCATATCTACACGTTTAACATGCGTGGCATAATAGTTTATCTTTCATTAGGTAGACATGAGCGCAGCAGTGGCACGTATATTGAGCGAATAGAAAATAAAAATTATCATTTATTTAATTATCACCATGTGATGATAAAATAAGAATACAATCGTCACCACTTCCTACTTGCCCACTTGCCTACTGCTGTCGGCATATCGCTTTAAGCATTTCCGGGCAGGACGACGTCTGCCGGGACAGCTAGTATTAATATATAGTTAATAATTATTAACTATTCAATTTTAATTTCGGTGGTGAAACAACTACCTGCCTAGTATTTTATCACAGTTAACTGACACTAGTATTTTTAAATCACTGTCACTGTGATATCTTGTGTCTGATTTTGCCTAGTATAACCCAACTCTTAATTGATCTGATTCGATAATAACTAATTTAATATTAGGCGATGTCATTACGCTTCGGAGAATCTTAACACCGCGATTCAGATATTGACGTCATTTTACTAACGCCATCAACAATTTATTATGAGCCAAAACATTAAATGTTAGAATGGTTGTTACAATATTATTAGGTATATTTATTTCTATCTATGTTTTCAAATGTACTTATTATTTATTTTCGTTTTTACTTTAAATATAAATTATTTTTATATTATTAATTAAATAGGTATTATTAGATATTATTATTAAATAAATATGATTAATTAAAGATTTCAAATTAATCTTCCCTGATGCAAATACAATTTACACCGTGCCATAAATATGACCATCATGATATGATACTTTTTTGAATTATGATTGATATTTTTTTTTGTGTTACGCAAACTGTTTCTGGTCCTGCTATACTACATGCCTTACCATATACTTGATTATATTTTACATTAGGCTATCCTTATTTGGTCCAGACCTGGTCCTGATCCGGGATGCCTTACCACACTTGATTATTTTTTACATTAAACTGTCCTTATTTGGCCCTGATCTGGTCCTGATCCGGTATGCTTTACCATACTTGATGATATTTCACATCAGGCTATCCTTATTTGGTCCTGATCGGGTATGCCTTACCATACTTGATGTTATTTCACATCAGGCTATCCCGATCTGGACCAGATCTGGTCCTAATAGGTTTTGCCGGATCCGGCATGCCTCATTCTGTCCTGATCGGGTCCAGATACATGATCTGGTTGAACCATACTTTATTTCTAGTCGGGTATATGAGGACGGATAGCATGCACACATAGATATGTATGTATGTATACAAGTACAGGTATGTATGTGCAGTGTAGTGTGAGTATGTGTGTATATCGAGTAGGTAGGTAGGTACATAGTGGGTAGGCAGTCGGTCGGTGTGTACTGTGGGTAAACGCATTAAAGTGTGGCGGAGACGGAGGCTTCGACCGCACTCCATTATACGGAATACTAATGATAGAGGGCGGTTGATTAAAAAACCTAAGTCGCGGGGCGTGCCGACCCTACCGCCACCCGCCCCCCGGCGCCCCCCGCGCACTAGGGCTGCCACCGTCTGTAAAGTTCGCGCTACACCTTTCAATTATCCAAATAGCATATAGTTTACGCCAAATTACCCTTTAGTTACTGCCTAATACTTAGTTTAGTATTGAATCCTCGTGTCGTGTGTTATAAGTTCAATGCCCACACAGGACAGTAGGTAGGTACCTAAGTTATATAATTGACTATTCGTTGTTCGTAGTCTGAGTATATTTTGTATTTTTTAAGTTGATAATTTCACCAATGGAATCCCAACGGATTACAATATTTTGTTGTTAAAAAAGTGTATAGGTACCTAAGCTCTTACACATTGCTGCTCATCTCAACTAACAATACCTACTAAATAATAAAACTTAGATTATTTTATTTCCTTAAAAGCAGTACCTTAGGTAATGTACGGCAGAACAGTGAATTAGTATCTATCATAAATGTAATGAAAATATTACTGTTCTGTGAACTAAGTCGAGTTACGAACATGCAGGCCTATTGTACCTATACCTATAGGTAGCTACATATATGCCGGCGAATGTATCATAGATACTTATCATAGTTGATAGTGGCAATAGACTATTAGCCATCAGTAGGTCACTACGCTGTTGTGTCGGCGCTGAGGGAGAAGGGTGCACTATGATGACACCACCCATTGTGTTATAGCTATATTCATATAGCACACCACTGTATGAATTTATAATTATTATTATAAATAAAACATCGAAAAATCGCAATGTTAGGTAGGTACCTACATTAAAATATCAAGTAGATTTATTGATACCTAACAATGATTGGATACTACAGTTATTAAGATTGTCTCTTTGCTGTGTGTTGTTCGCTAATGTCGAACAAGATTTTTTGAAGTTAATACATCTTTTGGCGCGTTAGGGAAAATTGATGACAGTAAATTTTTACGATGCGCGCGCACACCGCCGTCACAAAAAACCGACACCCTGAAGTTAGCTATAGTCAACATTTTAGTTTTTTAACTAGATAATGCGTTATAATAAACCTTTTAATGTATTAAATACCTTTTTTCTATTGTTAGTGTCGGTTTTTCTACAAACGTAGAATAAATAAGGCGAAAGATAATTTTTTTGAAAAGATTTTAATCTTGTTACGCCAAAGAAGTAGGTATAACTTCTAATGCGTGTACACAAGTACCAACACACATACACTTTTTTTTGAGTTCGAATCTGATGGTGGCACCACACTTCGCTATGTGTTATTCGTTATGCGCATTATTGGCCGCATGCGATGAAGTGTGGAGGTCTCATTCCTCTATATTTGCTTTACGGGCACACATAACGCATAAGCACGAATAGCAAATACGTGTATCCATTCACTTGTCAGTTTTTCACACACTTCAAAGGACACAAATAAGCCGAATATGTGTGTCGACTGTCCACACTTCGTTCATTCATTCGCTATGTTCACTCGCTGCGGCGCGGCCATGTCTCGACGTGTACAGCGTAGGTACTCTGGTCACGGAGTACACGTCGAGACATAACTAGAGTCTAGTTTGAGAAAATAGAGTGGACGAACGATAAGGTTATGCAGTTTCTAGAGTTGTATCAGATGCAACCTTGCATCTTGGACCCAAAAAATGCTTGCCGTAAGGTAAAAGTAAAGATAAACGATGCCTGGATTGAAATAAAAATAATATGGGAGAACACACATGTACAGTGAAAAGCGTGCCAAATATTTGGCATGATGGCATGATGGCACGAAGTGTGGAGTAGCATGTTCGTCATAAAGTGTTTGTCAAATATTTGGGCAAATAAATAGTAGCCGCATAACAAATAACGCATAACGAAGTGTGGTACCACCATGAAAAAGAAAATTCCAAGTGTTTTTGAAGTGACAACTTCTTATGGGCAGGTAAACCGCTTCGTTACGTAACGCGTAACGGTGCCAGTCCATCTAGCCGCTTTATAGGAGTAAGTAATAATAGTATAATGCACGTACCTACACAAAATTATAATATAGATACCTACATATTCAAAAATTGTAACTAAGTATAAATTATATTTTATAATCAATAAAAGATTTTATTAATAAATAACCTTACATTATCCTTATCATATAGGATAACCTAATTTCTTCTCAAGTTAAACAATTTCAATATCAACTTAGATTAGTTTAAGTTATCACTTTTGTCGGTCGACGTACACGTTTTTTTATTTATATTTTTCCTGTGTAACTGGAACTATCTTCACCTAACACCTAGCAAAAATAAGCTCGCAACTTATTATAACAAGGGGATATATCAATTAGATATAGCCGATATAAACGACGATAATGTTCCTGTAAAATAGAGAATGAATTTTGCTTTGTTATTTTTCACCTAAAATGCAAAAAACCAAAATGTTCTTTAACGGGGATGTCAAATAATATTTCTACACGGACGAAGTCGCGGCGACAATAAAACTGGTTAATGAAATATCTGGGTGAAATCGATGTCCACGTGAGTACCAATACGTATCTACAACACTGAACATTTGTACTTGGTAGTGTACTGCCTAACTGGTGACTGGTATATCACTGGTATATCACTGGTATATCACTCGGTAACTTTGAAATAAATGTTAGGTATGGTCCAACCATTAGGGGAAGGTTGCGATGATTGGACCACATAACTTTAAAGTGTCATATCTAATAAAATAAAAGTGATAGAATAAAACTAATGATTAATATTTAATCCTTTCTTAATACAAATACGATGCTGTATTTATTTCAATTTAAAGTTGAGCAATTTTAGCAGAATAATGTTAAAATGATTTAGAGATGCGTTGCTATCTTTGGACCACCGTTGCATTGAATGGACCACCCAGTTGCCATCAATGGACTTAGAAAGCTTTAGGCAAAAGTCCAATCATGGTAATATGATTAAACCACATAATTTTAATCAACTTTTATTAATGAGAACAATCGCAATCACATAATTAACGTTACACTTTAAAACTTAAAACATTAGTAACAAAATGTAGGTGTTTACTAATCTACGAGTATATATTATAAAGGTATAATAAACTCAATTTCGAGTGGCTTCATAAATGCATAATACCATTTCATTCCTGCAGTTAGGTTTTTCTGTTTATTAAATCTATGCTTAATTTTATTTTTTTCGGCTAAATGAAATGCTACTTTCGTGACATATTTAGGAGTAACTCCATACAATGAATTCTCCATCTCTATAATGTGGTTGCCAAGTTCCGTTTCTAATACTGCAGGAAGGTCACCTTCTGATCCTATAATTTGAGTCGCTTCCACGGCTTTTTGGTTTTTGCCGCCCAATCTGCATTTTAGAGTTGTTTTTGGAACACCATAAATTCTAGATGCTTAGTTTAATTCTATAGTTTTCGACATTCTAAAACAAAACATTAAAAAAAACTTGTATATTAAAGTTTCTTTGATTGGACCAGTCCATTCATAGCATCACTATGGTGGGCCAATGGTAGCAACTAGATGCTAAATTAAAAATATATTTCTATTAAAAAAAGGGTATGAAATCGGAAAGATTCTCAACCACCTCCTAAAATACAGATTAATATTCTATCAATATAGAATACTATCGCTTAATAAACAAAAGTATTAAAATAATTACATGGATGTTTTCGTTGTGTAATTTTTATTATCGCCGTCCTCACAAACACGTGCGTACACGTTACTCCACAATGGATGGCACGGCGATCCTGAGGTTTGAGGAGCAGTTACTGGGCTCGGTAGATACTTTTGCCTAACAATAGATTGAACACGTTCTAACTTATTTAATTTTTGAATTACTTTGGTGGTCCAAAGAAAGCGCTGGTCCATTAATCGCAACCTTCCCCTAGTGGGTGGTACACCCATTTAATGATGATGATCGTTAAGCTGTAAAGTTATCGTCTGTCAGTAAGTCTTCTTCTTCTTCTTCTTAATGAATGGCCTCTGTGAGTGATTAACCACAACTTCGCCAATGTCAAGTAAAATAAGTTTAAAAAATTATAATAAATTTATATTTTAGTCGTCAGTGATGTCGGTTCATTGTCTTGTCCACGTCTTTAGTTGTCAGTAAGTCAATTCATCACCTTCAAACGAGCGGCGACTACACCACTCAATATTGTCGATGTCAATGTCACCACAACACATAGACAATTTATATTTACTACAGATTATACAGATATTCAATTATAGGTTTAAAAAAATTGCATTATAATTATTACATATATGAAACTAGCTTCTGCCCGCGGCTTCGCCCGCGTAAAAGGTTACTTTCCTAAAGTTTTCATCCCCTATTTTTATTTTACCTCTTACGGGTAATTTTCTTTACAAAATTTAAATGTCTTTATTTATATTTAATCAATAGTCTAAAAATAAGTTTCAAGCTTCTGGCTTTAAAAATGACGATATTTTCTTACAACTTTTCATCCCCCTTTGCAACCCTTTTTTGCATTAAAATGTAGCCTTTGTCCTTTATCAGACTCTAGACTATCTGTGTACCAAATTTTATTTAGATCGGTTCAGTAGTTTTGCAGTGAAAGAGCGACAGACAGACAGAGTTACTTTCGTATTTATAATATTAGTAGATAAGGATTAATATAGGTAGGTACCTCATCATCATCATTTCAGCCTATTGCCGTCTACTGCTGAACGTAGGCCTCCCTCATTTTACACCACAGAGTGCGGTCCTGTGCCGCCTGTATCCAACGACGCCCAGCAACCTTCACTAGGTCGTCTGTCCACCTAGTGGGGGGGCGTCCCACACTGCGTCGTCCGGTACGTGGTCGCCACTCTAGAACCTTTCTTCCCCAGTGGTTGTCGGTTCTTCGAGCGATGTGGCCTGCCCATTGCCACTTCAGCGTGCTAATTCTTCGTGCTATGTCGGTTACACCCGTTCGTCTGCGGATTTCCGTATTTCGGATTCTATCTCGCAGAGAAATCCCGAGCATAGCCCGCTCCATAGCACGCTGAGCGACTTTGAGCCTGGTTATGAGGCCTACATTTAGGGACCACGTTTCCGTGCCGTAAGTCATCACTGGTAACACACACTGGTCACAGACCTGTGTTTTCAAACACTGAGGTATGTTGGATGAGAAGATCTTCTTAAGTTTCCCGAACGCTGCCCAACCGAGGTGGATTCGTCGGTTGACCTATTTCTCGAAATTAGATCTACCTAACTGGACTGTTTGTCCAAGGTAAACATAATGATCGACAATTTCGAGAATCGCATTGCCAACTAGGACCGGTACAGGAATGACATGGGCATTTGACATGACTTTCGTCTTGTCCATGTTTATTCGTAAACCCACTAGTTGGGATACCCTGCTGAGATCGTTGAGCATGGTGCCCAGGTCTTCCATGGATTCTGCCATGATGACAATATCGTCTGCGAATCGAAGGTGAGTGATGTATTCGCCATTGATGTTGATGCCGAGTCCGGTCCAGTCTAAAAGCTTGAAGACATCTTCCAGTGCAGTGGTGAACAGTTTCGGAGAGATGACGTCTCCCTGTCTCACGCCTTTCTGCAACTGGATCGGTTTCGTACTCTTATCCCGAATACGGACTGACATTGTGGCGTTCCTATACAAACACTTCAGCACTTCGATATAACGATGGTCGATTTGGTATCGCTGAAGGGACCGCAGCACCGCCCAAGTTTCGACTGAATCAAAGGCTTTCTCATAGTCCACAAACGCTATACACAGAGGCCGATTGCACTCCTCGGTCTTCTGAATAATCTGCCGAAGCGTGACGATATGGTCTATGGTGCTATAGCCTTTTGGGAAGCCAGCTTGTTCGGGCGGCTGGAAGTCATCAAGCTTGCACGTGAGTCGATTGGTAATGACTCTCGAAAACAACTTGTAGACGTGGCTCAAGAGTGAGATGGGTCTGTAGTTCTTTAGAAGAGCTTTGTCGCCCTTCTTGAAGAACAGCACCACCACACTCCTGGTCCACGACTGTGGAACGTCGCCCCCGAAGATAACGGAATTAAACAGCTTCTGAAGGGCTTTTAAGACCGGCTTGCCGCCTGCCTTCAGGAGCTCTGCCGTAATTCCGTCATCTCCCGGTGCCTTACCGTTTCTTAGTTGTTCGAGAGCCATTCTGATCTCGCACAAGCTAATGTCCGGGATTTCTTCGGTATAGTGCCGAGTTAGCTTGGATCTGGGATCTTGGACCAAGCCGACAACAGGATTTCGGGATGTTTTACATAACTGTCCATAGAACCTTTCGACCTCTCCCAAGATCTCACTTTGGGATGAAATGACAGTGCCGTCATTGGTCTTCAGCTTAGTCATTTGGCTTTGCCCGATAGACAGATCTTGTGCGAACACTTTTGAGCCACGATTCCGCTCTATTATTTCTTTAATACGGAGCGTATTAAATTAGCGAATATCGCGACGCACAGACCTGGAGATCTGCCTATTTAGCTGCCTGTGTTCGGACCAAATTATGAAATTAATGTACCAGGTACCTAGGTATATGGCAGGTAGATATGCTACACGTGATATTACATAATTGTACCTACCTATGTATTAATTAATATATTTTACCTGAGCGTACATCGATAGCTATTGACAGTAGATCCTGATGAAGTTATCAATGCGGTGACCGAGTAAGAATGCAATGCTCACCACACTTACCTTTTCATTTAGCAATTGTAGAAAACAAATAAGGTATACACACTGTTAACATTATTGTAAGAAAAGGCAAAATTGAAAAGTTGAAATAAAGCTCTATGATACCAATCCGTGTGATTATACCAATATATAGGTATACCACCTACTTAGTAGGTATACCAATCACACGGCTGCTACATGGTATGATGCTAATGTCGTGCCCGACTGTGGGAGTTGTGTACACTGAGACGATGATGTGACCTACGAAATACATTGATGAACAATACATATTTAGGTTTTTAGATTCAAATAACTTAATATCGACTTGTATCAATATTATTGTACTGAGACGTGAATGGACAGTAAGAACCGTTGTAGGTACCTATAATTAGAACCAGTGGGTGATATTTATTTGGTCACATATAAGTACTATTTTCAATTCATGTAGGTACCTACCTAATAAATCAATAAAGTTGATATACGACAAATCTATCTCTTAAACTTGCTATTAATATCATTCAAATAAAAAACATGCTTAGATAAAAACAATTCAATACCCGAATACGAAACGAAAAATTATGTCACAGGCGGGGTGACGTTATTTCGTCGTAGTTACCTAGTCGTATGTCTACACTCACTTGTTCTGGAGCCGTTATCGCTCACATTTTGGTATCTATTGGTACATTCATTTGTTTCCTCTTGTAAACTATTGATAGAGATATTTAGGTAGGTCCTAGTTATTATATTCTTTTGTGATCAGAAGAGAAGAAGATCTACTAGAAAGTAGATACCTAAATAGTTAATGGCTATTGATAAGTAAACAATGTTTATCAATGATCAATACACAAGTCTCGCCACCTAAATTTCACGTAGGAGGTACCTACCTATAACGGTCCCGTGCCCGCCTACATACAACTATCCAAATTGATTTAAAGCTTTTCAATACTTTCTAGTTCTGTTTGATGTCAAAGTGATGCCTACATATAACTACTTAGATAAGTATATATAATTTTAAACGTATCTTTTTCTCTACAATACCTACATTTATAAATTGTGCTGCTGTCCTTTTATCGAATAGTTTAAGATTTTTATAGCTTACGGATATCTATACCTATTACCTACCTACTCGATTTTCGCGTCGACTTCATCGCCTACAGAGCAAAGATTATTTTTTATTAAATCTCTTATTTCTCCGTGAATTCAAGATTTTGAGATATTAACTTACAATTAATTATCTAATTTCATGTATCATATTGCTCTTATAATATCTTAAATTATCTATTATTTACAGTAGGTACTCTGATTGAGAAACACTCGAAGTATATTGATACAGTAGAACTCTTAATATGAATGTCGTATAAAACGACTACGGGATAGGTAGAAAACATTTTTTTAATAACACCACCCCGCGCTAAGGAAGTAATCCTTATATTGCGGGGGACTTTGCAAATATATAGATAATAAATGCAGACAAATTACACACAGACTCTGAACAACAGTTTATAGAGCGCACAAAATATTGTCCTGCGTAGAAATCGAACCTATAGCACTAGCACGCAAGGTCGGTATCTTGACCACTACGCCATTTGTGTAATTAATCATCTCATATCAAAAACATTTATCAATAACAAGAGAAATTTTAAATAAACTACCAACCCGTCGAACTACTATAGATATCTACTATAGCACAGTAGTTCGACGACAATCTCCCTTTTATTGTGGAGGGGGCCCGTGCCCCGCAGTGGGATATAGGTAACTATATGAGATAACATTATTTGTTCATTTTCGTCAGTATATGTCACGGAGTGGTGGTCGGATACCTTCGTAACACCTATAACAATATTTTCGTCTTATTATCAGATGTCGGAATAAATTAAAATTCATTTATTGTACGTATCTATACCTATATACCGCGCTAGGGCACTTAGGTAGGTACATATCTACTAAATACCTAGGTAGTGACAATTTTATACATTTTAAATGAATACAATAAACTACTACCTATCTAATATAAATGTAACGATATGTGATAGGTAGGTAGGCAGGTAGTTCATGCAACATGTTCCGACAACAATACAATAAACTACTACCTATCTAATATAAATGTAACGATATGTGATAGGTAGGTAGGCAGGTAGTTCATGCAACATGTTCCGACAACAATACAATAAACTACTACCTATCTAATATAAATGTAACGATATGTGATAGGTAGGTAGGCAGGTAGTTCATGCAACATGTTCCGACAACAATACAATAAACTACTACCTATCTAATATAAATGTAACGATATGTGATAGGTAGGTAGGCAGGTAGTTCATGCAACATGTTCCGACAACAATACAATAAACTACTACCTATCTAATATAAATGTAACGATATGTGATAGGTAGGTAGGCAGGTAGTTCATGCAACATGTTCCGACAACAATACAATAAACTACTACCTATCTAATATAAATGTAACGATATGTGATAGGTAGGTAGGCAGGTAGTTCATGCAACATGTTCCGACAACAATACAATAAACTACTACCTATCTAATATAAATGTAACGATATGTGATAGGTAGGTAGGCAGGTAGTTCATGCAACATGTTCCGACAACAATACAATAAACTACTACCTATCTAATATAAATGTAACGATATGTGATAGGTAGGTAGGCAGGTAGTTCATGCAACATGTTCCGACAACAATACAATAAACTACTACCTATCTAATATAAATGTAACGATATGTGATAGGTAGGTAGGCAGGTAGTTCATGCAACATGTTCCGACAACAATACAATAAACTACTACCTATCTAATATAAATGTAACGATATGTGATAGGTAGGTAGGCAGGTAGTTCATGCAACATGTTCCGACAACAATACAATAAACTACTACCTATCTAATATAAATGTAACGATATGTGATAGGTAGGTAGGCAGGTAGTTCATGCAACATGTTCCGACAACAATACAATATACTACTACCTATCTAATATAAATGTAACGATATGTGATAGGTAGGTAGGCAGGTAGTTCATGCAACATGTTCCGACAACAATACAATAAACTACTACCTATCTAATATAAATGTAACGATATGTGATAGGTAGGTAGGCAGGTAGTTCATGCAACATGTTCCGACAACAATACAATAAACTACTACCTATCTAATATAAATGTAACGATATGTGATAGGTAGGTAGGCAGGTAGTTCATGCAACATGTTCCGACAACAATACAATAAACTACTACCTATCTAATATAAATGTAACGATATGTGATAGGTAGGTAGGCAGGTAGTTCATGCAACATGTTCCGACAACAATACAATAAACTACTACCTATCTAATATAAATGTAACGATATGTGCTAGGTAGGTAGGCAGGTAGTTCATGCAACATGTTCCGACAACAATACAATAAACTACTACCTATCTAATATAAATGTAACGATATGTGATAGGTAGGTAGGCAGGTAGTTCATGCAACATGTTCCGACAACAATACAATAAACTACTACCTATCTAATATAAATGTAACGATATGTGATAGGTAGGTAGGCAGGTAGTTCATGCAACATGTTCCGACAACAATACAATAAACTACTACCTATCTAATATAAATGTAACGATATGTGATAGGTAGGTAGGCAGGTAGTTCATGCAACATGTTCCGACAACAATACAATAAACTACTACCTATCTAATATAAATGTAACGATATGTGATAGGTAGGTAGGCAGGTAGTTCATGCAACATGTTCCGACAACAATACAATAAACTACTACCTATCTAATATAAATGTAACGATATGTGCTAGGTAGGTAGGCAGGTAGTTCATGCAACATGTTCCGACAACAATACAATAAACTACTACCTATCTAATATAAATGTAACGATATGTGATAGGTAGGTAGGCAGGTAGTTCATGCAACATGTTCCGACAACAATACAATAAACTACTACCTATCTAATATAAATGTAACGATATGTGATAGGTAGGTAGGCAGGTAGTTCATGCAACATGTTCCGACAACAATACAATAAACTACTACCTATCTAATATAAATGTAACGATATGTGATAGGTAGGTAGGCAGGTAGTTCATGCAACATGTTCCGACAACAATACAATAAACTACTACCTATCTAATATAAATGTAACGATATGTGATAGGTAGGTAGGCAGGTAGTTCATGCAACATGTTCCGACAACAATACAATAAACTACTACCTATCTAATATAAATGTAACGATATGTGATAGGTAGGTAGGCAGGTAGTTCATGCAACATGTTCCGACAACAATACAATAAACTACTACCTATCTAATATAAATGTAACGATATGTGCTAGGTAGGTAGGCAGGTAGTTCATGCAACATGTTCCGACAACAATACAATAAACTACTACCTATCTAATATAAATGTAACGATATGTGATAGGTAGGTAGGCAGGTAGTTCATGCAACATGTTCCGACAACAATACAATAAACTACTACCTATCTAATATAAATGTAACGATATGTGATAGGTAGGTAGGCAGGTAGTTCATGCAACATGTTCCGACAACAATACAATAAACTACTACCTATCTAATATAAATGTAACGATATGTGATAGGTAGGTAGGCAGGTAGTTCATGCAACATGTTCCGACAACAAACTCAACGAGTTTGTTTTATATTATTATTATTAATTGATTTATTTTATATAATATATGGCACAGGAACGTTATGAGTGGCATTCTCGTGGGGAGGCCTATGTCCAACAGGGGACGTTTACGGGCTGGTGGATGGACGAATATTTTATGCTTAGGTATATAAAAAATGTGTACATCATGTTTGGTAAGTATTAGGTAAGTATTAGCACTAGTATGTATGTATGTATGTACCTACCTACTTAGGTACTACGAAACACAATGTATGTAATATACCTAATTCACAAACATAGGTACCTAAGGCAAATTGTTATAGCTGATGTGTATCCCACAGGCAGAGCATCATCAGTTCGAGAGTTAACTAGTTCAACTACTATATGTGGCATTAGGTACCTACCTACTGACTACCCATATAAACTGTATGACAGTTGTTCGTGACAGCCGTAACAGTCATAATCGCTGAGACACCGATATCACACAACTACGAGGACATTTCTTTATAAGTACTTAAATATTGCACCCGTATATTGAGCATATCCAAAAGTTTCATTCACAGTTAGACAAAGTCAAAAATTTATGATTTATTACACAGATAATATTATACCTACCTACAGTTATAAATATGTGTACCTACACCGTGAAGGTCCGAACTCGAGATCTCTGTTCACATCAATAGTATCGATAGATATAACAAACAATAGGTAAAAAAAATCACAAACGTCTTTTGCCTCTATTGAGAGAGTTAAGAAAAACTAAAACCATGAAGAAATACATCGCTCAACTTTTGTCCTGAAATTGAAAATTAACATTTTTAAAAAAGGTTTTGGAGTAAGGCTAAATATGGAATTACTAAAGCACAAGCATTACTAATTTTCGCTTAGTTCGTTATAACTGTGATAAAGTGCAGAATGCTATGTAGACGTCTCGGGGTCGATCGCCATCGTGCACACCTACCTATTACTTTGCTATTATCTATGTTGTCAGCTGAACAAGTAGATAGCTTATGTAGTAATTACTGGTCGTGGGCCTCCGCAAGAGGTGTATGTCCATTATCTATCATATAGATGGATAGCTGGCACCGGCTAATTCGTACACTGCACGAAATGCACTGTGTTTATATGTAATTGTATACATAGGTACTTATTGTATCCACTATTTCGTAACGGTCGATACAGTTACTGTAGACAGCGTGACACTACAGCTTAATGTAGGTATTGTCAATGTATCAATGTAACAACTATATCATTGTATTTATATAGGTAGGTAGGTAAGTAGGTACCTAGATATATCAAATTTTAAATTTTCACATTATTAAATGCATTACGTAGGTACTGTCTAGTGGTAGGGCCACACTATTGACAGTTCTCGTAGGTAGGGGAGGATGGGGGAATTGCGGACACTTAAGCAAAATAACTCACAGAACCAGAACAACAGAACTATCAGATATAATCAGTCTGACTTTAATAATTATTAATCTTTTGTTATTCATCTATAAAATTAACATCGCTTATAATACAAAATCAATCAACTACTTCAATATTTTTACCAAAAACAAAACCTTGTCTGTCCGCAATTACCCGTAGGGGTAAATACGGACTGACGTTGGGTTAATTACGGACGTTATGGAGTATTTACAGACAAGGTCTGGAATATTTACAGAAGTCACAAATAGTGTTTCAAGAAGTTCTCCCAGCGATGCAATTCCCAAGAGTCCAATTCTTTCATTTTGGACACATATCCAGTCCCTGTCGAGTGAGTCATGATATTTTTCTTCACAATTAACGCAACAAATAATCATCACTTTGTTTGTTATTGGCAATATTTTTCGACTTCAAAATTAAAACAATTCACAACTGTGATTAAAGAATCACACACTGCATTGGTACCAACTTGTTTTAATCCTTTTCGCGAAAGAATCCTAGACTATAAATATAGCTACATTGTAGATTGAGTCTAATTTAATTTGGAATTTGATTATTGGAATTTAAAATTTAAAAAATAACATCCATTTCTTCAAAATCAAAATCTTTTTTGTTAATAAACTTAGTTTATCTATTGGCAGTGCCACACTGTTGACAGTTCACAGTTCTGTCTACAGCTGCAAGCCGGTTCATCCGGGGTAGCACAGCACTACACTATCGCAGAAAATTAACGCCTGACACTTCGTTCGGTGAGCAAGAGAGCCGGTGGCCACTTGCTGGATGGAATAAAAAAAGCTCAGAAGGTTGTCCTTCTCTGCCGCCTGACAAAAAGTGACCGTGAAAGAGTGAAGTGAGAGTGAAGTTACAAAGAGTACTAGACAAAGAGTAAAAGAATAAAAATTCTTTATGACTCTTTGTAAGTTTTCGATAGTACAAGCGTAATTCTTTTCTAATATATTTGTGAGGCATCTGAAAATTCAGAATGATCGGTTACTTACTATGTAACAATCGAGCCTGGGGTAATTGCGGCTGTCCGTATTTCCCCCAGGATGCTTGTCCGCAATTAACCCAACGAGTTTCTAAAACTAGCAACGGTAATAATTTGTAAGTTAACGAAATTTTTCATCGAATGTTAATGTGTAATATATTTATTTTACATTTACAAGGTAAACAACAGGAATAAACACTTTTTATTATCACTTCTACTTTAAAGACGTAGGTAACACTCAAAAGTATACACCCTAAAAATTAAATCAAAAGCCACAAAAATGTTTCATTTTATTTATCTCGAAAATCATGCGCAAGTGTCCATCGAGAGATTTTGCTCTGCACTCGAGGTGATGAAAAGTAACAGTTAATCTCAACGTGCAGATGTCATGTTGAGGGATTGAGTAGATATCTGCTAGTTCATATTTAGGTACTCCGCGTCTGCATTTTCCCTATCCTCCCCTACCTATTAATTATATTGGTAATTTCTATTGAATATTTTTACTACTGATCGCGGTTTCAGTTAACTTTTTGTTTCTTTGTATACCTACAATAGAAACTCTATTATATTATTTATTATGTTTTATTGCTAAATATTTTTTATTTATTTCGCAAATAAAAAAGACAAGTATCTGCATCCATAAGAATAGTCGCCGTATTTACTTTCGCGGATAGTTGACCCTAGAGTGAATTACCTAACTGTTTTTAACAAGCAATAGACAATTTTTTATCTTTTTGTTGTCTTTTCGAATTTAATGTTTCTCTAACTTGTTATGAATAAAATAAATACCTACTTAACTGTTTTATATATTTATTCTAGATAAGCAAAATTCATCGCAAATAGAAACGAAAACCATGCATGGTGCCACGCAACATCAACTGCCTTGGAAGAAATGAGACAAAAAAGAAAAGATATTGAATGAAGACATTTAATGAAATTTCTCGACGACTGACGTCCTAATTATATTTTTTTCACTTCTTGGCAAAAATCCTATTCTTGGCTTCGAGAATGAAAAAAGACTGTTAGCTCACATATTAAAGTTCGGAGACGGCGGTTTTCCTCCTGACAGAATTGTGTACTTATATACCTATAAATACTTACAACTATAAATTTTAATAATATTTGTATAATTAAAACTGAAACTGAAAACTAACTAAATCATTAACACTGAAAACTATTTAATAATGTTAATTAATATTTTAAATTGAACTTAATACCTACCTAATAGGTATCTCGGTCAATTTTGAGACTCTTAAAAAAATAATAGTTAGGTATAGATTACTTTAATTGACATAAATTTCTTTCTATTCAAAATAAAAATCATACTGAGCTACTATCTGGGTTACTATCCCCGTAAGAGGCAAGTATTCCCCAAAGCATTTTCCACGCTACACTACTATCCGCCATAGTACACAACTATCCCCTTTCTAAGAGTTGAAATGAAACAGTATTTATTCATAACCATTGTTAATTAAGTAGGTACCTATACAAAAATGGGCTTTTATAGAAGGTAAAAAAGACCTGCCTATGTTTTGAGATATATAAAGAAAAAATTTCAGCATGTTCTACTTTTTAAAAAATAAAGCTTTTTCGAAAAGTGGGGCAACTATCCTAAATCTTAAATCTTATGGATAGTTCCAAGGGATATAGAAAATTTGTTAAATCGAGGAAATTTATATATTTTGATTCGTTATAGGTATTAAGGTTACATTGTAGGTATATAGGTATGTACGTATACAATTGTATTGTTCTATTGCACTATTGAGTAAGTCGTGTCTAATAAAGTCGTGGGTAAGTCGAGTATTAAGTACGTAGTGTCTAACACTACATTTGCAGTAGATGTAGGAGTAGTGAAGTGCGAACAAATACATAATGTATCATTACTTCTGCAAAATATGTAATGTAGGGAGACCGGGGCTGGTTGTGACATTTTATTTATAAAGTGTCATATCTTTTTTTTTATTTAATCTTTTACATGAATAAAGGTTTTTTCGGTTGAGTAACTATTCAGTATTAAATATTGAATGTTGCTTTACGTACCAAATAATTACAATAGACATAAATGACCGAATTCTGAGAAAGGAGGCCTGTCACTTTTAACCTCGAGTCAGGGGCTGGTTGTTACAGTACATGGGGTAAAATGTTACAAACAAAGACAAATGTTATTAAACACTTTTTATTATGAACAATCATCACACATAGTTGGTTTTCTTTATTAATTATAATATCACAATGTCTAGAATGCAGTCCTATGCCTTATTAAATTAAAACTTAGAATAAAACAAATCTTTAACATTATTTACCGCTACTCAAAGAGTCACAAGAATCCCTCTCTCGGCTGTTGTAATTGAACCAACTTGCTTAGAAGCTTTTTTAGCAAAAATTTTTCTGGGTTTCACCATCGCTGTGACACTTGTCTCGTCTACATTTCATACACGTGATGCAGATAATGTATCTCATTCTAATCGTCAGCCAACTGAGAAAAGAAATTGTCAACATTCGTTTTATTGAATGATGTGGCGCTGCTCAAGCTTGTAGCTTCTGACGACCATATAGATAAATACGGGTTGCGTTTTATAAACGCTGTTAGCCATTCTACACTTCTACATCTTTCCTTTTCTTCATAGGTATATCTCTTAACGACATATGACACAAGCCGAAATCTTTTGCGATGCCACGATTTTTTTTTATGTTTCATCCTCCTCCAATATAACCGCGGCTTGTTCGTAAACATCTTTTGATATTTTGCCACGCTCCGTTTTATTTTATGTGTCCTCATCCTACAAAAAAAAACAATAAGTTATATGGTTTATATTATATCAGTTGGAACGAGAAATCAAGGGGCAGATTGTGACATGTAACAACCTACCCAGAGTAAATGTAACTTTTAGCCCCGACACCAAAATTTATACTTTAAGGTTAAGTAATATATAAAAACACAAATTAATATAACAATATAAACGTAATTCCAACGCAAAAAGGAAGCATTAAGACGCAAAAATTATACTACAAACTTCTCTGATTAGTTAAAATACAGGTTATAGACCATAATTACTAAAAATCGAAAATGTTAAAAACCTGTGGTTTTTTTGGCGACACACAAGTACTCTTGTCACAATAACTCTGGCGCCACTAGCTCTCGCATTGAGTGAGCCAGTAGTAGCAACGTCATTTTTCTCTTTTTAGCATTACTTTAGCGTTCTCTGTTTCGCCACCAGTGCCACTGTAACTACTTACCCGTGTCACAACCAGCCCCGGTCTCCCCTATCATTAGGTACCTACCTACTTACCTTCGTTACCTTACTTTGTCGTACACAATAAATTAATGATTCAACTAAATATAAACCTAATATCACTATGATATAGGTAGTAATAATATATAACAAGTCCTACACACAAATGTTAAGTTATTATACAAATGTCTAGTTGTACATAACTATGTAAACGACTGTCTCCACTAACAACAGATAGGTAGGTACCTGCCTACTATAGATGTAAAAGCACCAATATTGGTATATACACAGTACTAGAACATATTACATATATTGTAACTATATATAGATAGATGTACAAAGTGAAATAATCATACATTAGGTACATAGAAATCAACAAGTGTTACCTAAACAGTTTGCCTACATTTACACCTACACAATATGTACCTAGGTGCACCTAATACATGGTAGATAGAGGTACATACATTTACAAACCATCTACGCATTCCATTCTAAGGTCATTTGTCTATTTTTATTTGCAGTAGGTAGGTATCAATTGATATTTTGGCAAGTGTTAGCGACATATCTACACATGCACGATTTGATGTTAAATTAATAATTGAATAGGTTTATGTATGTAAATTAGATAGGGGAGACCGGGGCTGGTTGTGACAGGGGTAAATAGTTACAGTGGCACAGGTAGCGAAACAGAGAACGCTAAAGTAATGCTAGAAAAAGAAAAATGACGTTACTACTACTGGCTCACTCAATGCGAGAGCTAGTGGCGACAGTGTTACTGTGACAGGAGTACGTGTGTCGCCAATAAAACTACAGGTTTGTAACATTTTCGATTGTTAGTAAGTAATTATTGGTCTATAACCTGTATTTCAACTAATCAGAGAAGTGTGTAGTGTAGTGTGCAGTGCAGTGTTGACACCGTTTTTAAAACGCAACCCGTATTTATGTATATGGTCGCCAGAAGCTACAAGCTTGAGCAGCGCCAGATTATTCAATAAAACGAATGTTGACAATTTCTTTTCTCAGTTGGCTCACGATTAGAAAGAGATACATTTTCTGCATCACGTATATGGAATGTAGACGAGATAGGTGTCACAGCGGTGCTGAAACCCAGAAAAATTTTAGCTGAAAAAGCTTCTAAGCAAGTTGGTTCAATTACAACAGCCGAGAGAGGGATTCCTGTGACACCTTGCGTAGCGGTAAATAATGTTAAAGATTTGTTTTATTCTAAGTTTTAATTTAATAAGGCATAGGACTGCGTTCTAGAAATTGTCATAGGTATTATAATTAATAAAGAAAACCAACTATGTGTGATGACTGTTCCTAATAAAAAGTGTTTAATAACATTTGTCTTTGTTTGTAACATTTTACCCCATGTACCGTAACAACCAGCCCCTGACTCGGGATTAAAAGTGACAAAGCTCCTTTCTCAGAATTCGATCATTTATGTCTATTGTAATTATTTGGTACATAAAGCAACATTTAATATTTAATACTGAATAGTTACTCAACCAAAAAAACCTTTACTCAGGTAAAACGATTAAATAAATAAAAAGATATGACACTTTATAAATAAAATGTCACAACCAGCCCCCGTCTCCCCTACCTACATGCTGTGTGATGGTGGCTGTGTATGTAGGTATACTATCAACTCTTATATTGCAATTATTGACTACACATATGATATAAATATAAACTAGTTATTACATATCTAGTCGCGTATGTATTTACCTAATTATCTACCTATTATTTTATTTTGAGTTGGTCATAATCAGGGGAAAATTTACTACTTAGTAGGTATCTACCATGGTTCCCATAAATAAAAGTCGCGAAATAAAATTGCCGTGAACACTTACCTAACTAAATAAATTTTTAACTTTTTTTTTGTGAATGAACTAAGAATTTTTTATATAGGTAGGTACTTAGGTAGATATGATATATAGATTATGTAGGTAGGTACTAGATAATCTGATCAAAAAATCTAATATATATGAGTAGGTATTTAATGCGAGCTAAAATTTTGATAAAAACGAACGCTACTGTAAGTAGTTAGATGGGCCCTTACCTACTTATCCACCTATAGGTAGGTAAGTGCGTATTTTAAACTCATCATTCGCCTATTTTTATCCCAATTACTTAGGGTTGATATAATATGCAGGTACTTTGCCTCCGTCGTATCTACATATGTACCTACCTATTGTAAAAGTTATTGGCAATAGTTTTATGACCGGCCGCCTGCCAGACATCGACCCTCCTTGGGAATGTAATTGTTGACCAAACGGCTTCAAATGGAGTTGGTCCAGGTCGTTATAAGTCGTCTTTTACGACAGCACGCTTGCTCAACTAAAGGGGTAAATAAAAAATCATCTTCAAGTTTTTTTATTATAACACCAACCTACTTATGGTACCTATTAAAAAGTATAAAGTAGATAGATACTGTTATGTGTCCACATCATATTGATTTAACAATAATTTCTCCGCATTACATTAGGTAGGTACAAAAAATATCTACTAAATAGAAAGTAATATAGAGTTTTTCATTCAAAACTGGCAGTTAAGTATAAGAAATATAGATAGGTATATTGGTTTGTTTATGAGTGACCGTTAAGTATCTAAGTAGATAGGTATCTACCTATAAATCTTGTCATAATTAAATCAGAGTTGTTCCTTTATAAGTAGGTATCTATTACGTAGGTACCTACCTAAGTAGTCTCGCTGTGGGCAGCTACTTATACCTACTTGTTTTTATCCGATACCTAAGCAGGTATCTACCTATACCTAAGTCGATATAAAAAAATGGAAACCCGTCAACCATAATAAGTAAATCTAATGATTATCCAACATGTTGTTTTACAATTGTAAACAAGCATGAAGCAGTAGGTAGGTTCAGCAGTAGGTAGGGTACAAACCGGTGACTCAAAGTTTAAGTATAAAAGAGTAGGTATATAACGCATCTCACCTGACGTGTACCTAATGGACACAAATGAATTAACAATAACTGAAAACATTTAACATAATAATTAAATTGTTACTAGATTCACTTTAATCACATAAAACGACCAATAAATTGCGCGCCGCCATTGCAACTAGCAATAAAATTGTAAAACAATAGTTGAGGTCGTCCGCCATATTAGTGCGTTCGCATCAAACGGCCTATTGTTTCACACCAGCCAATAATTAGTTGCGTCGGTCGGACGTGCGAGCCAATCACTGCCGTCGGTCCGTGGGCGCGCTCGCCTCTCATTGGTCCGGACATCGCGCCTAATTGGACATTAAAGTGTGGCGAGTGCGCGCTAATTAATCGATTGGTAACGTAACGTAGTGACGGGCGACGGGTGACAGCTGTAACCGGTTCGTTGCGACACAATACGCGAACAAATTTGTAATTAGACGCCATTCAAACTGTACGAACTGAATATTTATATATTACAAAATATGGGGGGGAACATTATTGTGTTGTTAGGTACATAAATGTATATATTGTACCTACTTTCAACATCACTTTGTATAAGTAGGTATATGTAGCTATAAATATATTTTTATACTATCTATTGTAATCCAACTTAAGGCTCACATATAGGCCCCGTAAGCACTGTCATATCCGTGGTGCTGTACTGCTGCGCTTCACGTATTGGTAGATCATTTTATCTATTGGCCTATTAGACAATTGTTGCTTCATGTCTTCCGCTTTGCATAGGAGGGAAGTGGAATATTGACAACTCCTACTGTTTTTAATTTCTAATTAAATTTGTTGCGAGTCCCAAGACAAAAAGCGTTTCCCGGGACTGCCTGAGTGTCAAACCTCAGTGTCTTTTACGAAGGCCATTGTGGATCCTGGCTTACAGGAGTTAGGTACAGTGGTGGGATTAGTATTGAAAAAAAATAGGTTATTTCATAAATAGATAATATATAGGTATCTAAATCATAGGTATATAAAGAAGCTAGTTATTTAATATGCTTAGATAGTTTATTATTGTCAATTCATAGGCCTATATGTTTCACTGCTAAATGTGAGTCTATTATTGCTAAATACCACGCTGGATAGATCATTTTTTTATTGCAGACGTCAATTTTGTGCGTAAGTGTGGTACTACCCCGGACGTACCGGCCGTCGTGACGGCTGTAGACAGTGAACTGTTAACAGTCTAGTTTTGCCACTAATGATGATTATCCATAGGTACATTATCGTGTTGAATTTCTCTTCACTTGTAGGATGTCAGCTACATACCAAGGTAGGTATATAGGTAGGTATCTGTGTTAATTAATTATTTGTATAGGTATTAATAAAATGGTAGGTTAGGTTAGGTTAGGTTAGGTTAGTGTACCTATAGCAAGTGTGTGTGTAAATGTACCTATAGCAAGTGTACATTGTAATTACCTATAGGTATGAGTCGATATTCCTCGTATCGCTTTAGTTCACACTAATTCACATTCGCCACTAACTAATCAATACGAAACAGTATGTTTCTAGTAGATAAATACCTATTAAGTATTAATACCTATGATTATCTACAAAATGTGTGACGTTAGTTACGTAGAACATACCATCACGCCTCCTGCCTGTCCTTTGCAGGGTAGGCAGAGAAAACAGAGTGCCAGAGAACTCTTTCCTTGCTTATTTCACTCGTTTCCTCAACATTCATAATTATCTTCATACACGCTCGCCGGTTTCGGAGACTCTTGACTCCACTTTCCTTCAGTACATGACCGATCTGGTCAAGGTAGGTGAGTCTCGGTCTCCCCCGGTACCTACCTGCATCCTGCCACTTTCGCATTGTATATCTGCTTAACCAGACGTTCATTCGGCATTCTTTCCACATGTCCGAAACATCGGAGCATTCCCTTTCGCATCTTTACACCAATACCTACTCTCTTTCATACCTACTCGCTCTCTTACGTCGTCGTTGCGAATGCGACCGATCAGCCTAACTCCACTGATTTGCCGTAGAGATCGCATTTCGAACGCATTAATTTTACTTTCATACTCTTTTCTGCATACCCAACTCTCGCTTCCATACAGTAATGTTGGGACAAGTACAGCGTTATGTATTGCTACACGTGCCTTCTGGCTGAGGTGGTGGCTACCGAGAAGTTGCCCCAACGCTCCGTTTACTCTATTTCCCGCATTCACTCTTCGCTCTATGTCAGTGGTGTACCTACCTTCCATCTCGGCTAAATCCACATCCAAGATATACAAATTCATCCACTTGCTCTAGTACATCATTACCTATTGTTACTCTTACATCTGTTCTGGCTTCATCTCTTTCAAAGACCATTATTTTGGTTTTGCTCACATTCACGCGTAGACCCTTTTCCTTACAATAGCTACTACCTACTTATAGCTATAGATATATCTATAACTAACGTATAAACAAACAGTTAGTTATATATACCTAAGTAGATACCTACGTAGCTATATAGGTATCAATGTATGTGAACCATTTAACAAACGATATAATGTAATTGTCGGTAGTTAGTTAACTGTAGTTAGTATGCGACGGCGACGGCGACGGCGACGTGATCCGCGCTCAATAAGTTCAATAAGTGAGAGGAGTTGCGGCGCCTCTCATTACACGCGACCTCTCGCTAACGAGCCGAGCGACACGACAGATACAGGCGGCTCCATACACACGACACAATATTGTAATACAGACATACCGACATCTCACACAACCAACGACTCAACTGGTGGCGGCGGGTGCTGTCGCCTGCACCATGTACCTACGACACACGAGATGTCACGATCTATCGACACCACATAACATACTTACATAGATACCTACATATATCTGGTGTGGGAACCAACTAACAATATAATTCATCGCCACCAATTGCCTGTGGGTGTCGTTAAATGAAATTTAGATATGTTTTCCCCCCATAGTGGAGGAGGCACGAACCTAACCTAAAAGTGCTTGTAGGTACCTAATATTGCATGAAATTTTATTAAAAATCATAATGATTTTAGATAAATATAACATATATTACACTTCGTGCATATTATTTATCTACATAGGTAGGTAGGTAAGTACCTATATGAAATAAAATCATTTTTACATAAATTAGGTATCGAGTTTATATTTATGTTGACCAGTTATACAATAAACAGCGTTCACTGTCACGGAGGAATTAAAGTGGGTATAAAATACGATAAGTAACTAAATATAAAATACTAAATAATGTTAAAAGAAGCCATCAACAATAGACTCGATAGAAAACAATATTGAACAATGTTGAATTATCTAGACAATGTAATGCAGAGCGGTGCAGCAGTGTGCAGCGTCTTGTTGAGATAATTGTTTAGGTTATTGCCTATAGGTACCTATCTAACTGTTACAGTATTTGTATGGCGCGCTAATTCTCATTGTCGTCTGAACTCACAGAGTTTTGTATTTCATGTTTTTAAATATTATATTTGTACAGTGTAGCGTGCGATGCGCTAATAATTTAGGTTGCTATTTTCTTAACTCTGTGATTGTAACTTGTTACCTACTTATGGTGTTGGTTAAACTCATATTTCTTTGCGGTGGCTTCATGGAGCGGGTCTCTCACTTTTCTATAATATTAGTTACACGTGATTGGGTGCCACTCGTGCCATATGCCACCTACAGAACAATATAGCTGAAGTAGAATATCTACTTCAGCTATATTGTTCTGTAGGTATTGTATTTTGAAATATTTTGTTTCAGAATGTATTGCAACTGACAAACATACCTACATTTTTTTAAAAAACATACATTTTCATTTAAACAAATAAGTAAGTAACCTTGAAAATGACATGAATGATAATATGTAAGTGCCCTTATGAGGCTTTTGATATTTGTAAATGAAACTAATCCCACCACGCACTAGGTACCACCACCAGGTAACTCCTGTAGGCCAGCATCCACAATGACATCCTTAAGTGACACCGAGGTTTGACCCTCAAGAAGCCTAGAAAAATGCTTTTAACTGTCTTTGTTATAAATTTAATTAGAAAAGAATAACAGGAGGTCTTGGAAAACATCCACCTCTCTTCTGTGATAAGTGAGTAACATGAAGCAAGATTAATAATATGTTCAGCTACGTGAAGCTCACCAGCAGGCACAACATAACAGATATAACAGAGCTTAAGGTACCTAAATGTTTTAAGTTCACTGCAACAGTAGCTACAGGTAGCCGAAATGTTTAAACGCACGTACGTTATCTCAAGTTGCTACAGGGTTAGTATGATATCCCGGATGAAGTACCTGGGTATGCACCTGGACAGTAAGTGGGATTTTGGGCCACATTTTGCCCAGCTCGTCCCTAGGCTTTCAAAGTCGGCCGCGGCGCTGGGTAGGCTTCTGCCCAATACTGAAGGTCCCGGATCGTCCTGCTGGCGACTTTATGCCGGTATCTTGCGGTCTATGGCGCTGTATGGTGCCCCGATCTGGTCGCAGTCACTCACCGCCTCCAATAAAACTTTACTACGCAAGTCGCAGAGGGCCATGGCGGTGAGGACAATACGGGGGTACCGTACGGTGTCCTGGATTGCAGCTACATTGTTGGCGGGCGATCCGCCCAGGTCACTTCAGGCTAGGGCTCAGGCGGAAGCCTATCAGTTCTGCGCTGCGGCGCGGGCAAATGGTGAACGCGTCACCACGAGGGGACTGAGCAGGGCGAAAGAAGCGGCTCGAGGGGCAGTAGTCCGGCGGTGGAGGGAGGAACTAGAGTCCCCCGTAGCAGGACGGGGGACCGTTGAGGCGGTAGCGCCCCACCTTCAGTGCTGGACGACACGAAGGCACGGCAACCTGTCCTTCAGGCTGACGCAGGTACTTACCGGACAGTCGGGGTCTTCGGTAAGTACCTGCACCGAATTGGACGTGAAGAGGCCCCTGGATGCCATGAGTGTGGCGTGCAAATCGATGACGCGCGTCACACCCTGGAGGTATGTCCCGCCTGGGGGCCTCAGCGTCACGACCTGTCGGCGGTCATTGGAGCGGACCTGACGTTGTCGACTGTCATCAACAAGATGCTTGACAGTGATAGGTACTGGACGTCGATGGCCTCCTTTTGCGAGAAAGTCATCTCTGCAAAGGAGGCCGCGGAGCGGAAACGCGAAGCACTCGCGTCTGCGAACTCGCTCGCCTAGTCTAGTCGGGTCCCTGCTCGCCGGCGGCGACCAGGGACCCGACTAGAAAAAAAGTATGGTTCAACCAGATCATGTATCTGGACCCGATCAGGATAGAATGAGGCATGCCGGATCCGGCAAACCCGATCAGGACCAGATCTGGTCCTGATCAGGATAGCCTGATGTGGAATAACATCAAGTATGGTAAGGCCTACCGGATCAAGACCAGATCAGGACCAAATAAGGACAGCCTGATGTAAAATATAATCAAGTATATGGTAAAGGATGTAGTACATATATCAGGACCAGAAACTCAATAATCAATCAAAATTCAAAAAGTATCATATTATAATTGTCATATTGTATTTAAATGTAAATGCCACGGTGTAAATTGTATTTGCATCAGAGGAGATTAATCTGAAATCTTTAATTAATCATATGTATTTAATAATAATAATAATGTTTAATTAATAATATAAAAATAATTTATATTTAAAGTAAAAATAAAAATAAATAATAGGTACATTTGAAAACATAGATAGAATTAAATATAATAATTACTGTAACAACCATTCTAACATTTAATGTTTTGGCCCATAATAAATTGTTGATGGCGTTAGTAAAATGACGTCATTATCTGAATCGCGCTGTTAAGATTCTCCGAAGCGTAATGACATCGCCTAATAATAAATTAGTTGTTATTGAATCAGATCAAAACAGATCGATCAGGTTATGAATGAGGAATTCAGGCGACAGTTGAAGTCGTTAGCATATGGTGGTTGTGCCCTAATTGGAACGGCTTACTGAGACTCTCTATGATAAGAATATAGCACTGCATTCGCTGCCTACGTCATATATTAATTTATATTTTTATCTATTAAACATGTTCTTTAAGATATTCATGTTTTTTAAAAGGACCGGACTGGACATACTCGTTTTGGATCAGGCAAGATATATAACGCAAATGATTGATTTGGTTCTGATCAGTAAAATTTCATCCGGACCCGATCAGGAATGCCTGATCTGGACCCGATCAGGAATGCGTGATCTGGACCCGATCGGGAATGCCTGATTTGGACCCGATAAGGTTTTCCTGATCGGGTCCAGATATATCATCTGCGTTACATACCTTATCTGGTCCAGATCGGACATGCCCGATCCGGTTCTGCTAAGGAAGACGAAAAAATTTCTAGTGATGACAATCATGTCACTTTTTTGATGACAATCATGTCACTTTTTTGATGACAATCATGTCACTTTTTTGAATTTTGATTGCTATTTTTTTGTGTTACGAAAACTGTTTCTGGTTCTAATATAGGTACTACAAGCCTTATATATACTTGATGATATTTCACATCAGGCTATCCTTATTTGGTCCTGATCTGGTCCTGATCCGGTATGCCTTACCATACTTTATGTTTTTTCACATCAGGCTATCCTGATCAGGACCAGACCTGGTCCTGATAGGGTTCGCCGGATCCGGCATGCCTCATTCTGTCCTGATCGGGTCCTGATCCGGTATGCCTTACCATACTTGATGATATTACACATCAGGCTATCCTTATTTGGTCCTGATCTGGTCCTGATCCGGTATGCCTTACCATACTTGATGTTATTTCACATCAGGCTATCCTGATCAGGACCAGACCTGGTCCTGATCGGGTTTGCCGGATCCGCCATGCATCATTCTATCCTGATCGGGTCCAGATACATGATCTGGTTGAACCATACTTTTGTTCTAGTCGGGTTGGTACTACCTACTCCAGATGTGAGCTGCAAACTGTCTGATGTAAGGTCCCGTTAGTTACAACAAAGACAAAGCGTCCTAGAGAATGTAGTCAAAATCGTAGTTAGACGTGGAACATTGCCAAATTGGTGAAGATATTAAATTCAAAATCAAATAATTTGCTTCTAATTCCTTTGACCAATGAGGAATTAGGCTGTATGGTGGTCAATAAGCGCTCACGAACGGGCAGAAAGGATATGTACAAGTAACGGACCTTCGTTGATGAAGCTCACCTCTCCTTCTTCCAGATCATCATTCGGTCAGAAGCTCGTCGCACACAGCGGTTTGATGCGCGGAAATGTCTAATGATTTTATTGCAGTCGCGCGACAAAAGAAATTCGGTGCTCATTTTTTCAGGTGGAATAATACATTGAGGCACGCCTTTTTATCTCCAGGTCGCGACTTCGTCTACGTAAAAATTATTTTATCAAAAGTTGAACTATTACTCCAAGAGAACGAGGATAATCTTACCAAGATAGTATGTATCTAAGAACTCTTGAATACAGTTTTGATTTCGATTCCGATTCAATTCCAATCTCAGCAAATTTATATTTGGTAGGTACTCTTGAACAAAATCGAAAATGAAATTGAAATCGTAAACACGATCGACTCGGAATATTAAGAAGCATTGCGATCAACACTATCGAGTGTGGCTATGTAAAATTAAACTTAACCCACCATTAATAAAATTATAAAAAAGATAATATTTCTTGGAAAATCTTTACGATTATTTACAAAATTTATTATTATTAGGTAAATATAATATATAGCATTATACTAGTTTATGACATCTAAACAGAATTAAAGCTTACAAATGTATAATAACTGTGGCTAATAGTGTCAATACTACAAGTTTTAAAAATAGTACGTCGAGCTGGTATTTTGACAAATTTAAAATTTTATATTAAGACAAGATGAAAATTGTTCTATTTTTGCGATTTTGAAGTAGTTATTTAGCAGTAGGAGGGTGAAGGCTTAGGTAGCTTAAGAACACAACAATATATAAATAGATACTTCATCTATTTATATATTACATCTTAATTTCATGATTCAAAGTAAATACGAATGTTACAAAAAATGCAATTACGTATAGGCATGCTTTTAAATTGTGACCTAATTTCTTTTTGTAAGGCAATTTCAAAGTATCGAACCAATGAGGCATCTCATGGTGTAGCAGTCGCCCGAAATGGCCTTACAATATTATAAGTCTGCCACAAATATCTACTATGGAATTTAGTGTTGTGACGGAGTAAGAATACAATTCAACACACATATTATCTTACCAGTGGGTGTCGAAAAAGATGACTAAGGTATATTATATTCATATAACATCATTAGTGATGTGAGAAAAGAAAATGAAAACCTCTATAACAACCTGCCTGTTATAGTAGGTCAATTTCCCTTCTATTGTGAGAACTGTGAGAAGGCTCGAGCCAAGCAGTGGGAACTATATTAGCTGAGATGATGAATGACCAAGGAATAGTTTCTATTATATTCATAGCACACGTATCTAACACAGACATATTATTTCATTATATGAATTTTGAAGAAAAGTAGAAATATAGTAAAAATTGTTTCAATTTTAAATAAAAGTCTGATATTTAATCTTTCAATCATACATAATTAGAAACTTAAGATATACCTAATATATTAGGATATAGAATAGTATTTTTCTTTTAAGTATAGATTAAGCTTAAGTAAAAGAAAACAATAACTATGTAATATTTCCATAAAATAAAAGGCTTTTTATTTTTAATTTTATATTTATATTATTATTTAATCTTTAAAAAATTACAAACCACTATTAAATTAATTACATTAACATTTTATTGAATATGCCATGCAGCTCACAGCACTTTCTATAGTGTGACATTTTAATCTCCTGCAGCTCCGAAGAAAAATTTTCTTCATACTCAGCTGCTTCTTGATGAGGATATGCTGCTCTTGAGGATTTTGCGGCCATATCTTCATTATCATCTTGTTGTAGAAGCATTTCATTACACTGCATTACAAATCTATGAAAATACAATAAGTCTGATGATTTATAAGTTTATTATTAGCCAAACTTATTTTACCTTTACTGTTACTATTGAGATATAAGGTAGATGACAGCAGGGAAAATATATAATATTATTATACAACCAATATAAAACACTATCAACATTACAGTTAGATATGAAGCTCTAAAATAAATATATAAATTAACAATTTCCAAGCCAATTTTTTAAATTAGTAATGTTTGTTCTATAAAATTTTTATTCTCTAATTGGTATATTTTATATAATATACCTTATGAAAGCGCTTACTCCTGTTATTAAAGGTTAGAGATGACGGTGACATTGTATTCTTCCTTTGTCACAGCCTAAATATCAGAAATTTACATACTTCTTTCATAAACAAATAACAATTATTTAACATACTGAATTACTTCTTATTCACTATCATTTCATTTAGAAGAATCACATAGGGCCTAGGGGAAACTAACCTACTAATATATCTATTCCCAACTGTTCATCAAGTTATCAATATCCATTATTGAACATAGGCCTCACCACAGCGGGTATATATTAGATTATTGCACATAATCACCTATGGCACACAGGTTGAAGATCACAGTTACACCAACTATATACATAGCCTATTCTGTTGATAAATCTTTCCTCATTTAGTCTTATTATGGCACTGTATGTGCCATCAATACAACTTACAACAGATGGAATATTATAGTTTTCATAATATTACTGAAAATCTTTCACAAGCAACTAATGTTTTTTTTTTAAATGATGTCTATTGTTCTTATTTATTAAAATGTATGTAATATACCTTCATTTTCATCATTATCGATTTCCATTTATCTAGAATTTTTTGTCTATTGAGTACCAATGTTTCTTAATTCATGTATGGCCTTTACAATGATTGTTGTCCATCATGGTATATCAGTAATGCTGGTAACTTCCAGTAGCATAGAAAGAAAGAGCAGCGTATAACCTTAAAATACAAATGGGACTAGATTATAAAATACCAAGCACGAAAACAATGTTTTATAAATAAGTAATAAGACTATATATACTTTGTATCGTGTGGATATATCGTTGCGGCCTTTAACATTAAAGGCTCTAATTCACCATCTAACACTTTAAAAAGTTCCTGCAAGACCCTTGTCGTCTTGTGTAAATAATCGTCAGTCATGGAAAAGCTTTTTTGATATAACTGGCAGTTCTCTTCAATCTTCACCTCTATAGTAGGTACTTCTATCTTAATTCTTATGAGTATTATCTAAAATATTCAATATTGGCTCCAAACGTGCCTTACTTTCTTAGAAAATTATTATCTACAATCACAGAACTCAATCGCCAAAAAGATGCTTTGGTAGGATCGTGAAATTTTTACGGTTCCGACGTGAATGTTTATGTCAAAATCGCGTCGAAAGTAACAAATATTTAACTCTATCGTGTAAAGTCGATTTCATTTAGTTTAAAAAAATTCCACCCAATTTGAAACCAATCCTGCGCTAGTGTCGCTTCCAAGAGTACCAAATTGCTTAAATTCGAGCCAGAATCGGATTTAGGATTGGAATCGAGATTCAAGGGTAGCCCTGCTGGTCTATTTATGTATCAATTTACATCCAAATCTAGGTATTCAATAATTTACCCGTGATTGAGTAACAAAGATCTAAACATCATCACAAGCTTTCACATTTATATCTAATATTAGCAGGTAGGTATGTTAATTAATGTTAATGAACTCACCGGTGACCGTATAATGTTGTCATTATACGGTCACCGGTGAGTCTATTATCATTAATTAACAATTGAAAATAAAACAAATTACCTCATTATTTAAAGTACTGTGATTATTTTTGACAAATTCTTAACAAAAAAAAAACAACTTTTCGACGTCCGTCGCTATTGTGTGCGAATGAAAGGTGTTCTATGAAGTGTCTGTCTGTGTATTACATTCATCTGAATCAACAATAACTGAGACGTGAACTGAAAAAATGTGTTGTGATTGACGTTAGTTGTAACATAATGAGAATCACACAATAACAGATGTCATGGCGTTATAGATGATAATATATATCACTTCTGTAGATAACTTATTAATAAACTTTGAAATAAACATTTGTTTTTAATTTTTGTGTATCTCAGTTGTTAGCCTCAGACGGCTACGACAACTTTACCCGGTCTGTGGGTGAGCGCTGAGGGTTCTCGACCCGAGATATGATGATAAGCGACCGATCCCGAGGGCACCCCCTGTGGGGTACGGACCTGGGTTCCGGGGGTCGCTGGCAAAGTGGGTTCTCCCACATTTATGATTTTAACGCGACACAATATCCGTCCTCGACGGCGGGGGCGGAATCGTGGATATTTACATGTCAGGGCCGCGCGGACTGGGTAGGTATGCCTCTAACTGGGCGACTGAAATAGCGTCGTCGGGTTCGTCGAGTATTAAACATAGTTGTCCAATCGTGGATATTTCAGATGTATGTGTATATGTGTAGGTACTAGACGCCCTAACCACTATGGGATTAGGGTGAGTGACGGCAGAGTCGAGGTAGCCGGCGCGGGCGGGAGCACTGCTTCATGTATTGCCTGATGGTCGGCAGACCTAGATCTAAGTGACGATCCACATTTCGCATGTAGGTCCCACAGTGGTCCCGTCGCATGGCGCATGAATCTATTCTGGAGTGTCTGCAATTGGTGTACCTAACCTGAAGGGTTTTGCTTGCATAAATACCACACTTGCGTACGTCATGATAGGACGCATTTAACGTAGATATATCTATGTATTTATTGGTCATGCACAGCGATACCATTAGGTACCCAACAAAAAACATTTTATGAACTCAATTACCTACAAATCATCATCATTCTCCTGCTCTTATCCCATCGCTTGCGGTCCACGCAATATGTAGGTACCTACTCCACTTACATTGTACATATAGGTAGTTTTATAACTGGACGCGGACGCTTACGTGACATCAATTCTCTTTGGTAATGTAATTGTTGACCAAACGGCATCAGATGAAAGGAAGAAACAAATAAAATATATTTACCTAGGTATATAAATATATTTATATATATAGCTGGAGTAGAAAACTATTATTAGTCTTTTACGACATCCCCGAGCAATGTAAGGGTTGATAGTATACTTAGCGGCTACCACACAACATTCATTAGGTTAGGTACTCAATTACAAATAAGATTAGAAAAACAAGAGTGCGAAAACTGGCACAGTTATTGTAGGTAGGGATACACAAAGTTGTTCCACAATGATAGTCAAAGGGCATTAATTTAATATTTAGTAAGTTTATAAGTCTACGTATAGGTAAGTGAGTAACCGGGTGTGTCCTACGAATTGAATGTGTGATCACTATCAGCGTGGCCGCGGCCGCCGGTCTGATCCGGTGGTACTTTATTACACATACATACATACATACATATCATCACGCCATATCCCTTGCAGGGTAGGCAGAGAGAACAGAGTGCCAGAGAACTCTATCTCTGCATACTTCACTCGCTTCCTCAACATTCATAATTCTCTTCATACACGCTCGCCGGTTTCGGAGACTCTTGACTCCACCTTCCTTCAGTACCTGACCGATCTGGTCTAGGTAGGTTAGTCTCGGTCTCCCTCGGTACCTACATCCTTCCACTTTCGCATTGTATATCTTCTTAACCAGACATTCGTTCGGCATTCTTTCCACATGTCCGAACCATCGGAGCATTCCCTTTCGCATCTTTACACCAATACTCTCTTTCATACCTACTCGCTCTCTTACGTCGTCGTTACGAATGCGGTCGGTCAGCCTTAGATAATGTATTTTTACACACAAATAATTTCTACCTATTTGTGTTATAGATTTTGATACCATTCAACCAATATGTACCAAATCGGTTTTATTAATAAGGTAGATAATAATGAACATTAAAATACCTATAGGTATAGGTACTACCTACCTACCTAGGTACATTCAGGTCGAAACATCTTAACATTTACACGCCTAACAGAAAAACTCAAATTATTGTTTATCCGCCTTCTCATCTTTAAGATGAAGAACATTAAGAAAATTTTCATTTTTGAGAAAGAATTAATTTTCTTTTTATGTTAAGAGCCTTATAACGGGCAAACACCATTTGATGCCGTTTGGTCAACAATTACATTCCCAAGGAGGGTTGAACTCTGGCAGGTGGCCGGTCATAAAACTATTTTTACAATAGGTATATACCTAGTAGGTATGAAAGAAGAGTACCTACATATTGTATCGACCCCAAGTAATTGAGATGAAAGTAGGAGAATGATGATGATGTGTAGTATACCTAGGTATAGGTACCTACTACGTATATCACATAAACACCAATAATTATTACTTTTAACTTAACTCTAGAGATGTGACACACACGCACACTGATGCATTGCAACTCATTGGAGTTGGTAGGTATATGAGTTCATTTTGAAATACCTATTTTTTTTTTGCAATAATTTTATATGTTGACTCTGACTGATTAAGCCGATACATTGTGTTAATCAACAGACAAGGAGGTACTGTATGTACATTATATTTGTTGACAACACCGAACATCATGTACTGGCACACTATATGTGTGCCAGTACCAACGTGTAGCACCCTGTAGCGTGCGAGCTGCGGGTGACATCGACGACGCATTATGATATAAAATAATTTGGGTGTCGCGCGGTCGAACGGCACGATGTCACGCGCCGCGCCCCCACCACCCCCACCGACCCCACGGCCCCAGGGCTGGCACGCTAACGGTGCGTGGTGCGTGTCACATCACCGGACACCTCACCACCGTATACGTGGCCGCAGACGTCGCACACAATACCTTATCAAAGCTCACAACATAACGATCTAGTCACTAATGTATTACGTAATCTGATTAGGTTATTGTTTACAATACATATGTTACTTATAGGTATATCAAATAGGTACATTGTACAAGTTAACTCGAACGTGTACGATGTAACTGTTTCGAGTGCGGCACCGGTGAAGCCAATACCGGTAGCGACGTGCTGTTATCACGTTGTCACCTAACGAGATACGTTTTAGTACACCATCGATATATCCTTACTAATATTATAAATGCGAAAGTAACTCTGTCTGTCTGTCGCTCTTTCACACCAAAACTACTGAACCGACCTAAATGAAATTTGGTACACAGATAGTCTAGAACCTGACAAAGGACATACTTTTACTGCAAAAAAGGGTTGTAAAGGGGCATGAAACGTTGTAAAAACTTATCGTCATTTTTAAAGCTAGAAGTTTAAAACTTATTTTTAGGCTATTAATTAGATATAAATAAATATGACATGAAAATTTTATAAAAATATTACCCTTAAGGGGTAAAATAAAAATAGGGGGTAAAAATTTTTAGGATAGTAACCTTTTACGCTAGCTAGCGAAGCTAGTATTAAATATATAAATAAATACCCATCAATATATTGTCAGTTCTAGTGCAACACACTTCGATCGAGGTATACCTAAGTAGGTACCTACCTAATTATTAGGTATTAAACCTAAGGATACAACAAACCATTGAACATTATGATGGCCTGCTGTAAATACTGTTAACGTTAAAACATCGATTAAAAACTTAGCAATAGACCGGCGACAACTACCTACGTAGGTCTCTACATGTGATACTGTCTGGTCAACGATTACATTCACAAGGTGAGCTGACGTCTGCCAGGCGGCCGGTCGTGAAGTTATTGCCGATAACTATAGCCATGCACGATGTAAGAGGTGTACATATCGCATCGATGACAGGTGCCTATGACACAACAGTACATCGATGATATCATGCCCAATAGTTCGGCAGTAGGCACACATTGATCACTCAGATAATTTAATGTTTTATTATAGCACTAACTTGTGTCTGCAACATGATGCGCGTGGAATTAAAAAAAATAATAATACAAGTAGGTACGTTCTAATCGAAGAATTAAGGAAAAATTTCATGTTTTTCGTATATATACTAAATATAAAATTAATTTATGAATTTCAAAGTAAATATATAGGTATGTATTAATTTTGATAGCAGACGTGGAGAGCTCACCTGATGGCAAGTGATAACTATCACGTGGGCATGGACTTCAGTAACAACTTGAGCAGGTAAAGGTCGCAGCTTACCGTAAAAGGTTAGAGTTGTGTCTTCGACTCACTCTCAGCAAACAAAGCGCAGAACAATAATTGCTAATACACAGACAACTTTCTATAAAAATTTGGTACCTACTACCGCCGACGAACTGGTACATTTATAACTGCTTAATGTCACCACTAGAGGACGCCAATGTTTTTCTGCAGCTATGCTTTACATAAATATTTGTTTCAATTTTTCTTATCCAGTTATGTTACTTCAACTTACGAAGTGAATTAATTTCTCCCTATTTTGGGGGGACCCGTACACATAAATGGGAATGTATTTACACTGATGAAGAATATAAACTCTAAAGTATTGTTATTGCTTGTCGACGTCCACTGCTGGACATACCGCGGGGGAGGGGTAACACAATTGGTACGTTTAGTACGCGAGTGGACAATTGCAGCTGGTGTTCAGTTTACTACAAGGATATTGTTGCCGTTTTCATTGTGCTCCCTCTGGTAACGGGTGTATCACCACACGGCGTGGATAGCAACAATTATCATAACATATTAATTAATTATATATTGTGTTATACAATCAGCCCTGTTCGATACAAGTTGAATTAGTCGTTTGGTGTAGCGCGGGGTGCCGGGGGCGCACTGCCGGGGGCGGGCGCGGGGGCGCGTTGTAACTTATAACGAGTTTGGACAAGTCGCTAATGAGCGGCGCGTGGTAGGGGGCCCCGACATCGACAGCGCTAATTGTCGACTCACTCGCACCACTGGACGGCACCAATTATTATCATACCATTTTCATAGCTTTTATTAGTTTTGACAGGAAAACGTACCCAACCCGTAGACCACGGCGATTGAGGCAATAACAGAATCATGTGCCACTCTCGCACAAGTAACGACCACCTTGAAAGAAGGACCACCGGTACCATGATCTGTGGGTCTGCGTGTGATCCACTGACGGCGACGTCCAGTATTATATACCTACCTGCCTAGACATCATTTTCCACTTTTATTTTGCCGCTTCTCCTTTTTGTTTATATTTAGTCTATATATAGGTAGATAGGTATATGTCTTACTGTTGAACACAGGCCTCCGTCATAACGGTAGCGTAATGTAAGAGTGTCTTACTATATCACATTTGGTCAAGACCAATACTTAATTTACGTAAATGTTATCAGCACATCATATACCTACCATAATCACCATTTACGTCATCCACGAGAAAAATAGGAATGGTGATTGTGTTGTCACTCTGTTGCTGTTGCTGCATGAACGGTCGTATTTGAACTCTACCTATAGGTATACGTTTTTTGTTGTTAAGCTATAGGTACCTACTTATAGGTATATCTTTATAGATGTCGACAGTAGGTACAGCTAGTGAATACCTATCTATCTGTGACATAGACGGGTACTTGGTCAGTCTGTAATAGATACAAAGATATAAATCTCACTACGTAGCCATGGACCTCTTCCAGATCATGATTAATTATCATAAGAGAATTTATATAAACTCATTTGCAAAAAAAACGGGCGGTTTTGATTTTCATTCATATTTAAAAAGATACAATACCAAAAAGGTTTCAATCGTTTGTACACGTTACTGGCCGGTTTTAAAAATGCTGTGGTATTTAAAAAAGTACGTTCTAAATTCAATTTTTCATTTGATGTTCATTTTTACAGAAAACCCCTTTTTATCCTACATTTTTGGCGCGAAGTTCCAGAAGTTAACATCGACTTTCATAACTTTTATTCAATTTTTATCGATTAATTTCATATCCTTGACTGTCAAAGCTTTATTTAATGCTGTTTGGCTGTATCAAAAATGGTAGATAAAGTGGTAAAAGCTACCAAAATTATCGCGCTGCTTGAAGAGGGTTGCAGCCAATGTTTCGTGGCTAGGAGGCTAAATGTTAGTCGCTCGACAGTCCAAAGGACCTGGCAGCGATATCAGGAGACTGGTTCCGTCGAGAGAAGGCCTGGTTCTGGAAGAAAACCATGTACCCAACCACGGGATGATCGTTTTCTTGTGAGTCGCGCATTGAGAAATCGCAAATCTTCGTATGTGGATCTTAAGAACAACCTCCAAGAAGTAAGAAATGTGCATATTAGTCTATGGACGGTCAGGAGGAGGCTTCTCGCTGCCAATATACGCAGTCACCGCCCGGCCCGCGGCCCCAAATTACTCCGTGAGCACAGAGTTCACAGGCTTAGGTTCGCTAGAAATTGTGAATCATGGACTCAAGACGATTGGAATAGGGTTTTGTTCTCTGATGAAGCCAGGATATCTCTGTTCGGTGAAGATCGACGTCGGCGAGTGCTAAGAAGACAAGGAGAACGCTTTGCAGAGGCATGTTTCGAAGAAATCACACCTTATGGTGGGGGCTCTGTTATGTTTTGGGCAGGAATAAATTCAATGGATCATACAGAGTTAGTCTTCATTGAAAACGGCTCACTGACTGGGCATCGATACATAACGGAAGTTCTAATTTCTCATGCACAACCCGCATTGGCCGCTCTAGGTGAAGACTCGATTTTTATGGACGACAATGCTCGCGCCCACCGATCCCGCGATGTTAATGCGTATGTGCAAGAGGTCGGCATTCGTCGTTTGGATTGGCCAGCTCGAAGTCCCGACCTAAATCCCATAGAGCATGTCTGGGACGTTCTGAAACGGCGTGTGAGATCAGTACACCCGGCTCCGCAGACCATCAGAGAGCTGAAGAATGTGATTACTGCGGAGTGGGAACGTATTCCGCAAGCAAGTATCCGGGATATACTCGCTAGCATGCCCAGACGAATTCAAGCTGTGATTTTAGCTAGAGGGGGTCACACTCGATACTAAACATTTATCTGCTTTTACTTTATTAAAGAAAAACAAACAAAAAAACTTTTTTATTTTTACTTCATGAGCATATGCACTACTAGCGAATATACACTACTAGCGAGGTTTAGCATTATTTCCCATAAATTGTATCTAAATTTTATGAAATACTGATGAAAACGATTATTTTCTTATTAATTTACCAAATTGTGTGGATAAAACTACCTATAATTATCAAACAAAGAAATATTAACATTTGAAATGGTTCATTGCTTAGGTGCCCGTTTTTTTTGCAAATGAGTGTATATTTACTTATCAAATTAATATCTATTAAATTGTTGCCAAAAATTTTAACAGTCATTCAAAACTTCAAAATTTCATGTGTCATGCATTACCTAAGTATATAATAAATGTACTCAAAAATATGTGTGGTGTGTGCTTGTAGGAGCAGGTACCTACCGTAAGGCGTCCGGCCCTCGCACGGCTCGTAATGAACCGTGTTATGTGAATCAGCCTCGTAAGTTGGTGATATTAAATATCCTGACGTTTGATATAATATCACCGCGGTAAATGTGGAGCTACTTACAAATAATTTGACTGAACAGAGTGTAGAATGCTCTGAGTAAGTAGGTACCTACTGACATATCATGTCGCTTGTAGTGGATACATTTTCGACGCGGGACACAATATTTTACGGGATGAGATCTACAAATGATTTATTTCAATCTGTGTGTGATTTGTGTCTGGTAATTCGTATGTTTGTAAAGTTAGCCATGATGTAAGCGATTACGTACCTATTCTTCAGTACCGATTGTTTTTAAATAAATAACAAATATCACATAAATAAAAGCCATTTTGGAACGAAGTTCCTTATCGCGCGTTGCGAAAGGGGGCTAGACGGAAAAAAATAAGACCAAAAGTTGTCACGACACAACAAAGTTGTAACGACACAACATAAAACAAAGTCGCTTTCTCTGTCCCTATATCCCTATTTATGCTTAAATCTTTAAAACTACGCAACGGATATTGATGCGGTAAAAAAAAATTATAGATAGAGTGATTCAAGGCGAAGGTTTATATGTATAATATATGCATAATGTAGTAGAGAAACACTGATAATTTTAGAGGTTTCTAATGTGATGTCGTAAATAAACACATTATTTTGCGCTTACATTGCAAACGCTGGCTGAACCCTACGAAATAGATCAAAATAAAGTACTACAGTATTATACAACTTAAAAAGGCCTACAAAAAAGTCCGCGATGGTATATGTCTATCTCTTAAGGATAACATACTATATCCATTTTAATACTTTAAAAAATTGCCTATTATAAAACGATAATTGAAAAGCTATTTACACAAATACTGTATTAATCCTTATCATTTTAAATATATTAGTTGGCTTGAGCATTTCATGATGATAATTTTTTTCCTTCAGACCATGCAAATGAAATCACTACCTTAAGAGATATAGCAAAATCAAAATAATGCGCAACGAAATTAATTTCGTGTCGCCGCGCGGCCGGCTCGCGTTCGAGCTCGGGGGTTTTGGTAGTCTAGTGGAATTGTATATCCTATTATAATTAATTAATTAATTCATTAATATTATAAACGTGAAAGTTTGTAATAATGTATGGATGTGAACATGTTTGTTGCTCTTTCACGTAAAAACTACCGAATGGATTTTGATGAAACTTTATAGTAATATAGCTTGCACATCAGAATAACACATAGGCTATAATTTATAAAGATATTTTGCAAATTGGCTAAAATATAACGATAAAAATCGCTTAAGGCAGAAAAAAATTATATAATTAAAATAGAACTTCGTTCCATCCGGGTGTCCCTTGACACCTCTCGTTTTTTTTTTGTATTTTTTTTATTGCTTATGGTGGTAAACGAGCAAGCAGCACACCTGATGGTAAGTGTCACTGCCGCCCATGAACCTTTGCAATACCAAGGATATATAGCTTAGACCGCTGCCTACCAATAAAATGCCCAAACCCACCCAATTGTTGGACTTCCAGCTCTCTGGTTCACCGAACGAAGCGCAATAGCATATTGCCATTACTCAGACGTCGATCTTCTGCTCAGTATGGTACTACCCCGGACGGACCGGCCCGCGGCTGTAGACAGAGAACTGTCAACAGCGTGGTCCTACCACTATTGAAAGGCCTGCAGTGTTCACAATGCCTATCAAACATGAACGAGATGTTGTTCACTTGCACTGCACCAATGAGCCTCCTCCACGTACGCTTCTGACATTCAAATGTGTATGGAGGCAAATTAAATTTTTAAAACTCTCCGTATGCTTGGTATTAGTAAAATATTTGTGTACCGGGCTATTAATAGGTACAATGAGACCTCCTGTGTTTGTAACAGAAAAAGATCTGGCCGTCCATTTAGTGTATTTACAAAAAAAATGGTCAAAGCAGTAAGAGAAAGAATTCAAAGAAATCCTATCAATCGATATCAAAAATAAAAGATTTTATCTCGGGAGATGAAGATAGAACCTAGAATCATGTCGCATATTTTAAAAGACGACTTAGGTCTTGCAGCCTAAAAGTGACATACTGGTCATTTCTTAACTGATAATTTAAAAAAGAACAGGGTGATAAAATCGAAACAACTACTGAAGCGGTACGGAAAGGAAGGTCTCAGAAAAATTTGTTTACGGATGAGAATTTTTTTATAATTGAACAACATTTTAACAAAAAAAATGAGCATATTTATGCCCAATGCTCTAAGGAAGCTTCCCAATTAATCGACAACGTGGGCATTGTCCGACTTCAATAATGGTTTGGTGAGGTATTAGCTATGAAGGAGTGACTGAGACATACTTTTGTGAAAAAGGTATCAAAACATCGGCACAAGTGTATTAAGATACCATTCTTGAGAAGGTAGTGAAGCCCCTTAACAACACCATGTTCAATAACTAAGAATGGTCCTTCCAGCAAGACTCAGCACCGGGTCATAAAGCTCGGTCTACGCAGTCTCGGTTGGAAACAAACTTGTCGGACTTCATCAGAGCTGAAGACTGGCCGTCGTCTAATCCCGATCTTAATCCGCTGGATTATGATTTATGATCAGTTTTAGAGAGTACGGCTTGCACTAAACGCCATGATAATTTGGAGTCCCTAAAACAATCCACACGATTGGCAGTGAAGAATTTTCCCATTGAAAGAGTGCGTGCTTCTATTGACAACTGGCCTCAACGTTTAAAGGACTGTATTACAGCCAATGGAGACCACTTCAAATAAGTTTTTTATATTTTAAATTATTTTATATTTAGCTAACACACTGTAAAAGTAATAAATGTTATTTGCAATAGAAATATTTTTTTCTTTGTAACCGTATTTATGGCAAGACTAGGTATTCAGTATTACGATAACAGAATTAGCGATTGCCCTGAAATGTTGTATCTGGTATGTCTCGGGGCGATAAATCGATCTAACTGGGCTTCGTTTATAAACAAATATCGTTTTGACAATGTTTTCAACCAATGAAAATAGATCATTAAAATATGAAAATAAATATCTATGATAAAAAAGAAATGTAAATGTTTGAATAGGTAGGGTTAAGGGATAGATGCTCCAGTTTTTGAAAACGCCTTATTATTTGAATACCAAATATATTGGCATATATTATACCTGTGACATAGTTAGTTTAGTCATTAATACAGCTTCAGAGTTGGTATTTGCTTACCGAACTGTTATTGCCTTTGCAGAAATTAAATTTTTGCGAGACACTTTTTTTTGGGATGGATGCCTACCTCTACCTGGATATATGCCTCATTATGAAATCGCTTGGAAGGATAGTAGCCTGTGATGAGGGATAGATAGCCCTTTTAAATAACAACAAGACTAAGTAATCACAATGTAACTATTATTTGTAATCATCTGATAGAGGTAATATGACACACATAACTGTAATTAAATATACCTATAAATCTCTTTAATAAAAAAAATAAAATCTGTTTTTAAACGATCTTATTTAAAACTTTCATATACCTACCTAATCATCTCAAACAAAACATTTACATTTTCATGTTAAAGTTGTGATGATAGTTCAACATTGTTTAAAAATTTAACATTCAAAAATTGACTACATATGCATCTCTAACAAAATACAAAATAATTATTTATAATTATTTAAAATTATAGAAAATTAAAATATTTGGAAATACCTACTATTTTCTGACTGTAGCTGCTCTACTGTCCTCTTGGACAATCTCTGATCTTGCTCGAGCTCGTATGCTCTCCTTTCTTAATAGAAATTCAGGGAAATATAATTATTTCCCTGGCATGGCTGACCTACAATAAGGAAAGTGGGCATGGATCATACCTACACTTAATTGACATGTGATGACCCACACACACTACAATATATCTATTAACAAGTCATCATCATCAACCTGCTCTTATCCCAATTTATTTGGGGTCGACGCAATATGTCTTCTCCTTCCATACAACTCTATCAGACGTCATCTCTGTGGTCACTCCTTGTCTATCCATGTCATGTTTCACGCAGTTCATCCATCTTTTCTTCGGTCTTCCCTTACCCCTTAAGCCTTCAACATTCATGCTTAAAGCTTTCCTCACAACATTACTTTCATCCCTTCTCATCACATGTCCATACCATGTCAATCTTTCACTCCTTAATTTTTCCGTCACTGGCGCAACTTTCAAACTTCCTCTTATATGTTCATTCCTTATTTTATCCATTCTTGTCACACCACACATCCATCTCAACATTCGCATCTCCGCTACATGCAGTCGTCTCTCATCCGTCGCTTTTATCGCCCAACATGCTGATCCATACAGTACAGCAGGTCTTATTAGGCTTTTATAGATTTGGCCCTTTAATTTAAGGGGTACTTTGGGGTCGCATGTTGTACCCGTGACCTGCCGCCACTTCATCCATCCCACATCAATTCTGTGCTTCACCGCACGATCCAGGTCGCCATCGCTTTGGATAAGAGAACCGAGGTATCGAAAGTTCGAGCATACTGGGATAGGTACTCCATCTAAAGTTATGGGTGTAAAATTGGAGAGACCGCCGAAATCGCAGAACATGTATTCTGTTTTTGGTCTGCTGATTTTCAAGCCTACATTCTCCAACTTACAGCGCCACTTTTCCAGCATGCTCTGTACCTCAAGGCCCTCTTTCCCGACGAGAACAATGTCATCAGCGAATAGCATGCACCAGGGTGCCTCTTCCTGTATCTCCGATGTTAATGCATCCATTATCAACAGGAAGAGGTAAGGACTTAACGCCGACCCTTGGTGCAGACCTACTTCGACACTGAACTCGTCGGAGTCTCCAGCCGCTGATTTCACGTACGACCTAGATTGTCGGTACATGGCACAGATTAACCTAACATACTTCACAGGCACACCTTTCTCTTTCAGTACCCACCACAAAACTGTTCTCGGTATTCTGTCATAGGCCTTCTCGAGGTCAACGAATACCATGTGCAAGTTTTTATGTGCACCACGATATTTTTCGCATAGTTGGCGCAGTGCAAACATGGCATCCGTTGCCCCGCGGCCCGACATAAATCCGAACTGGTTTTGGGTGATCTCACTTTCTTCTCGCAATCGTTTCTCAATCACTTTTTCCCACAATTTCATACTGTGTGACATAAGCTTTATTCCTCGATAACTACCGCAGTCCTGAACATCCCCTTTATTTTTAAAAATGGGCACTAGCGTACTATTGCACCATTCATTGGGGATTACTTCGTCGCGCAGCAGCTTATCGAAGAATAAAGTTAACCACATATACCCATCCTCTTCTAAAATCTTCCATACTTCAACTGGTATACCATCGGGCCCTACAGCCTTTCCATTTTTCATACTTCTCACTGCTTCTCTTACCTCATCTATTGTAATTTCCCTTACTAGGCCGACGTTCTCTGATACATCTTTTAACACTCCACTCCATGAATTCTCTTCGTTCATTAACCTTTCAAAGTACTGCTTCCAACGCTCTTTTATTTCCTCTTCTTTTATCAACACTTTACCTGCTTCATCTTTTATACACCTGACATGCCTAATATCTTTTGCTCTTTCTTCTCGGGCTTTAGTTATGCGGTATAGCATCTTTTGACCTCGAGGCCCATCTATCGATTTAAAAATCATGTCTTCGGCCTGTGCTCTCGCAATAGCTATTACCCGTCTAGCTTTTTTCTTGCATTCCTTGTATTCAAGCTTTTTTGCTTCCTTCAATCTTTCATTATGTTCATTCTGCCATTCCTTAAATACATTCTTCTTTTCTTTCACGATCTTTTGCACATCTTCATTCCACCACCACGTATCCCTATCAATTATACCTTTTCCTTTCGTTTCTCCTAGTATTCCTTTAGCTGTATTTCTAATACAACTAGCCATTTCATTCCAACATTCATTCACAGATTTATCATTCATATCATTCATTTCAATCATTTTATCCATCACATTTTCTTTAAATCTACTTGCATACTCTTTCCTTTCAAGCATACTCCATTTTACCTTAGGAGGGGGTCGGTTTCTGGTCTTAATAGAGGGTGTTCTTTGCTCCATCACTAGTATTAACGGACGGTGCTGGGATACTAGTGCTTCACCTGGTAGCACCTTACAATCCTTTACGCAGACCAACTTACTTCTCTTAATAAGAAAGTAGTCGATCTGCGTACAGTGGTTGCTACTTTTATAGGTAATAAGGTGCTCATCTCTTTTTTGGAACCACGTATTACCGATGGCCAGGTGAAACGACGAAGCCGCTTGAAGTAGCGTTTCCCCCCCAGCGTTTCGCATGCCGTACCCCCATCCTCCATGCACTGTTTCATAACTTTCATTGCCCGCTCCTACGTGTCCATTAAAGTCACCTCCTATACATATCTCTTCACTTTCTGGTATACCTATCATAGTTTCATCAAAATCCTGCCAAAACTTTTCTTTCACTTCATCTTTACATCCGGCTTGTGGTGCATACGCGCTAATGACATTCAGGATGACGTTCTCCCACACTATTTTCACAACTATTAATCTATCATTCATTCTTATTACATTCGTTACACATTCTTTCAAATTCTTATCTAAGACTATGCCTACACCATTCCTTTTTCCATCGCTACCACTATAATATAACTTGTATCCTTCACCAATTTCTCGAGCTCTCGTTCCCTTCCATTTTGTTTCTTGTAGACATGCAATATTTACTCTTCTCCTTTTTAAGAAATCTGCCAATTCCCTTCCTCTTCCAGTCATCGTTCCAAGATTCCAACTTGCATACCTCATTCTTATCCCTTTCATACCAAGAGCTTGCTTCTTACGTTGCACCCGCCCGTGGTGCAACAACCCTTGTCCATTTTTCGCAGGGACCGGGTGCTGCCCCTGCGCGTCGCTTGCAGGGTACGCCCTAGCCCTAGCGTCATCTAATTTATTCCCAGACATATTGCAATTTGTTTTGGCTATGGTTTTATGACCGGCCGCCTGCCTGACGTCAACCCTCCTTGGGAATGCTATCGTTGACCAGACGGCACCAGATGGGGTTGGCCCAGGTCGATTAAGAGCTCTTAGTCGTCTTTTACGACATCCACGAGCGATGTAAGGGTTGGTAGTATTCTTAGCCGCTACCACACAGCAATATATCTATTAACAAGTACCTACCAAAAATCAAAATAGTGATGGGATAATATAAAAACTTTGTTCATGCCATCATCAGATCAAAAACATACCTAATTAAAAATTATAATAAAAAAATACTTGGTAGGGCTCTTACTGTAGGTATAGAAGTACAAAAAGATGAATGCCCCTAAGGGCATCTATCCTTTGATAATTCGAGGCGACTATGCTTTTTGCTATGGATATATGACCCGTTGTATTCTATTGTAAGTAAAATAAATGAGAAAATTAGTGATTGACTTCTTAATGTGTTGTCAATGATCTAATGTATTAACACAATTAAATTGTAATCGATTAGGTACTATTCAAAAGATATGGAGCTGTGAATACTTTTGAACATTTTAAGCGTATCTAGCCCCGCTGCGAATATCTTCAAACACCAAGCGGAAAACATTCATCCTGTATTAATGTTTGCGTCTCTCAGCGATGGGAGGGCATTTGGTAGGTACACATATTTAATAATGCGTTTGCTATTTTATTTTTTAGTAATGGAGTTTTGCGAAACGAGGCATCTATCTCCGACTTAGCCTATTTAGACATTAAAAAATAACTAATTGATGATATAATGAAAAAAAGAAAGATCGAATGTAATTAAAAAGCAAAAACCAAGAATCACCCCAGTTCTGTTTGGATTATAATAACCTAATTCCTAATTGAACTATGTCTACCTACATCGTTTTACACCAGGAAATGTTGCAATACGGTAAAATTATATTTTTAGCCCTCGTTATGATATAGCGTACCTACTCAATTCGAACTTAGATACAATTTTAGCTACTCATTTGAAAGTTTCGTAATACATCTAGCTCCTATAGGTAGGTTGGTACATATACAGTAGGGGGTATTGGTCTATAAGCCTCGTTGATGATCTGACCTCCAGTATTTGGAAAAACTAGAGGTATCTAAATAACATGCTATAATAATTTACGTCAATTGATGTCCGTCATATAGCGTTTGATTTTCTGCATTAGGTACGCAAATACCACCAAGATAAATAATTGTACGGATTATTTATCATACAAATGTTCAATAAACTCTTTTTCTTTTTTATTTATTACTTATGGTGATAAACGACCAAACAGTACACCTGATGGTAGGTGTTACTACCGCCCATGAACATTTGCTAACAATACCAGGGTTAGGGGAAGGTTGCGGTCAATGGACCAGCGCTTTCTTTGGACCACCTAAGTAATTAAAAAATTAGACAAGTTAGAACGTGTTCAATCTATTATTAGGCAAAAGTACCGAGCCCAGTAAATACCCCTCAAACCTCAGTATCACCATGTCATCCATTGCGGAGTAACGTGTACGCACGTGTTTGTGAGGACGGCGATATAAAAATTACACAACGAAAACATCCATGTAAGTATTGTAATACTTTTGTTTATTAAGCGATAGTATTCTATATTGATAGAATATTAATCTGTATTTAAGTAAGTGGTTGAGAATCTTTCCGATTTCATAACCTTTTTTTAATAGAAATATATTTTTAATTTAGCATCTAGTTGCTATCATTGGCCCACCATAGTGATGCTATGAATGGACTGGTCCAATCAAAGAAACTTTAATATACAATTTTTTTGAATGTTTTGTTTCAGAATGTCATAAACTATTAAACGAAGCATCTAGAATTAATGGTGTACCAAAAACAACTCTAAAACGCAGATTGGACGACAAAAACCAAAAAGCCGTGGAAGCGACTCAAATTATAGGATCAGAAGGTGACTGCCTGCAGTATTAGAAACAGAACTTGGCAACCACATTATAGAGATGGAGAATTCATTGTATGGAGTTACTCCTAAATATGTCACGAAAGTAGCATTTTATTTAGCCGAAAAAAATAAAATTAAGCATAGATTTAATAAACAGAAAAACCTAACGGCAGGAATGAAATGGTATTACGCATAAACACCTACATTTTGTAACAAATGTTTTAAGTTTTAAAGTGTAACGTTAATCGTTAATTATGTGATTGCGATTGTTCTCAGTAATAAAAATTGATTAAAATTATGTGGTTTAATCATATTACCATGATTGGACTTTTGCTTATAGCTTACTAAGTTCATTGATGGCAACTGGGCGGTCCATTGAATGCAACGGTGGTCCAAAGAAAGCAACGCATCTCTAAATCATTTTAACATTATTCTGCTAAAATTGCTCAACTTTAAATTGAAATAAATACAGCATCGTATTTCTATTAAGAAAGGATTAAATATTAATCATTAGTTTTATTCTATCAATTTTATTTTATTAGATATGATACTTTAAAGTTATGTGGTCCAATCATCGCAACGTTCCCTTACAACCAGGCCGCTGCCCACCAATATAAAGCCCAAAACCCACCCAGAAAGTTGGGCTGCTGGCTCGAGCGAGAGCTCACAAAACGAAGCACAGCAACTCATTACCACTGCTTAGTCGTCGATTTTCTGCCCGAGTGTGATACTACCCCGGATGGACCGCCTCGTGGCTGTGAACAGGAAACTGTCGATAGTGTGGTCCTACCACTTACTAAAGACATTGTAATTTGTCAATATGCTCGCCGGTATACCTCGGTATGTGAAAAGCTCCTTAAGATATCCTCAATACGTATGGCGACGTACATACCTCACTTTGGCAGCTGTTTCCTTGACTCAACCTCACCTTATTCGAGGAAATGTTTACCTATAGTTAGGTGAGGACGAAGATGACGACTGTAAATACGAAACACGTACTCGTACCTACACAATAAGGAAATTATAATAAATATGTTTATACCACACCAGATGTATGGAGATACGCGTAACCATCAGGTTGGGAATTAAAATAATAATACTGTACCAAGCACCGGTTATGTGACTGCACAGACGGCGGTGACGTAGTGGTTAAGATACCGACCAACCGTGTCGGTGTCGTGGGTTTCGATTCCTACTTAGGACAATACACTTTGTGCAATCCACATTTTGTTGGTCTGGGCCTGGGTGTAATTTGTGTCCGTTATATTATGTTTGTAAAGTCCCTCGCAATACATGGGTTAATTCCTTAGTGCTAGGGGTTGTCTTTACAAAAAAACATGACCACGGCGCAATGCACTCGTCAGATGTCACAAATCGAGTCCCGCATCCCCGGCTCACCCTTGAGCCGTCAAGGGCCCGTAAGCTAGCGACAGTGGCTTTTACTTACCGGTCCACTCGTAACCCTTGTAACACTTAGCTTGAGCCTGCTGACGGTACGACAGCGACACAAAATGGCGCTGTATTTACCGCCCCTCCGCACCCTCTATGTAAACATTCATAATAAAAATCCGCCATTACTATTTGCATTCATATCTAAAGAAAACATACATGCTAAATATTGCGACAGAAAAATATACTTAACATCTGTCAGGCGAATATACACCTTATAACTTAAATATAAGAGTCCATTTGCTTTATATAGTAAACGATATTCATAAAATTGAATGGAAAAAGTATTTGAATGCGTACGCACTCCATCCTTGTCTGACGTGCGTGTAGTGTGGTGTTGTCTCACTCTAGCAGTAAGTAAAAGGTGGGATGATTGAGACGGTAACTGCCAACTGCCACTGGTCCCATTATACACCTCGAGGATAGTAAATACAACTAGTGACGCGCACGAGACACCAGTATCGATACAATTATATATTACGAATAAGTAATTATTTCTTAATTGAGCATAAATAAATTAATTATTGAAGTGAAACTTCTAATGCGACTTCCAACAAGGTTGCATTGCAATGGCACTCGAACGCATGCGCGTAGTATACCTGTTACAGGCCAGCGCGAGCGTTAGCAACGAGTAGCGTCCAATATTCCAACGCAAGAGGGAGAGAGAAAGAAAGGTACACAAAGGTAGAAAGTATGAGAGAGAAAGAGAGTGAGTCAGTAGATCCCAAGCATGGTATTGTGCGTGGTATTCTTGCTATGCAGCGAAGTAAACCGTACTCTGCCATGACACACCCCAACCCACTAGTGCTTGGGGCTGCTTCCTATACCCCATCGCGTATATCAAAAATCCGACGTCCGTGTCACGTCCTCAATGACGATGACGACCAAATCACACTCGCCCAAACAAGAGCCTACACCGCCCGCGAGGCCATCACATTCAAATATCCGGTTTCGTCCTCGCCGTCGAGGTGCGATTATAGTTGTCACAAAATAAAAGGCCCGTTTTGACATTTGTCTTATTGATGGATATAGTGATATAACCATTCGACTCGGTACTCGATACTCACGATATATCTATTCAAGTTGGCGTGAGTATTTAATCGATTTGAATATGTATTGTAAAGTGCATTGGATTAAAGTTTTGATTTGAAAATTTAAGTTAAAATTTTGATGTGTCATTTCGAAATACCTATAATATTTTGAAACACAATGTTATTGTGGCGACTATAAAGTCTACCAAATGTGGTAGACTTTATAGTCGCTACAGTTATGAAAGGTCAATTTTCTATCATTATATATTTGTGTTACAATAACATTCACTCAATCACATAATAAAAAATCGAGAAAAAGTGAATCTTCAATTTCTTCATTTTCTCAAATGATGAGCCAAAATTGTCGGTTGAGCTATCGTCACCCGCATCTATAATTATTTCATTTTCAATTATATTGTCAATATTGATGTCTCTATCATAGTCTTCCTTAGTTATTTTTCGAGTTTTCTACCACTTTTGCCCAGTCTTCTTTAGTAATTTTGGCACAAGCTTCATTCAACAATGTCATAATTTTCTTAGTGGAGAATGGCGGCTTTGTATTGTGGCGTGCTGCGTATCCTTTCATTTGAGCCCAGATCAAAGTATTGTACTGACAATGTGGCGCTCTTATCATTTGTGTCCATGCTGAACCACTCTGTGAATTTATTTGCGTCCTTTTCTTCGTGATATTTTTTTGTACTTTTAGACTACATTGCAAGCAAGGCATCATTAAAAAAAAAAAACTTCCCCCAGCTGATTCAGTGTGGCAGATTATTAAGCGTCCACCTTTTCCCATTGGCACTTTTGAGCAAGATGCCTTGGTATCGTCCGTCCACGACTGTGGCACGGTATGATTCGAGTTCAGGCAAATCTCTTCAACAAATATGACATTGTCCCAATTTGTGACTTTGTTAGCTCCAAACTCATAACTTTCAGTAAAGATCAATACACAGCTGGTGAAATTCAGTTTTTTTTTTTTTTTTTTTTAATTTAATTTTTATTTAGGGACATTTGTACACATATACATATCAGTCCCATCGTATCTCTCACAATAATTACTAGCTAATTAGTACTCAGAAGTATACATTTATATACATATTTATACAACATTTCCGCTTTTTTTGATAAAGGTGATGTTAGGATTTCATGGTACATGCCAATATCGTATCTATTTAAACTAAATAATGTAATAATCCTTTGTCTATCCGACTCATACTGAACACACTCCACCAGCACATGATAAAGATCTTCGATCTTGCCACATGTCTCACAGTTTGGTGAATGGGTTAGCTTCATAAGGTGTTTAAATTTATTCAAAGGAATGCGTCCAGCTCTGAGTCGAAGCGCCGTAACAGTATAATTCTTATTCAGCTTAGTATTTTGGAACCAAGGTATACGAGGAGGTTCACTCTGCAATGTTCTATACCATATCCCTTTTTCTAATGAAATTTTGTTAAAATGTTCTTGCCAGATTTCTCTACATCTCATTCTATATTTCTGAAAAATTTCCGAATAATTTGGTTTAGTCACTATTTCTTTACCACTTGTAATTCCTTCCTTTGCCAGCTTGTCAGCCTCCTCGTTACCTTGCAATCCAATATGTGACGGAACCCATTGCAACTATAATTGTATACCACAACAACACAAGTCATGAATTTTATTTAAAATATCATAAGCAATCATAACACCTCTGCCTCCCGAGGCGCATAAGACTAAGTGCTGTAAAGCACTTTTACTGTCAGTGCATATAACCACTTTTTTAAGTTTTGCATATTTTATGTGTGAAAGCGCTTCCGATATTGCTATCAATTCCACCGACATAATTGAAACCTCTCCAACTATTTTAAACATATTACAATGATATTGTAATTCAGGATAGTAAAAAGCCGCACCTTGACCTCTAGTAGTTTTTGCCCCATCCGTATATATAATAAGGCTATTTGCATATTTAACTTTTAATTCGTTCATCACGTTAACTTTAATTTCATTTATTATATATTTTTTCTTGGTCATAAGGACACTATTCAATTTACAATTAATTACTTTTGTTGTTTTAATATTTGTTATCCAAGTCTCTAAGCTAAAAATACCGTGATATGATGAACTGGCAATATCTTCATTTTTAATGTCATACATAGTAAACGGAAGCAAGGGCATTTTTTTATTTATCCAGAATCTGCCATTACAAAGATTTTTTAGTTTTAGTAGTATATCAAAGATGAAATTATTACATGTAGTTCTGGCCTTAAGACAATATTTATACGCCAAGTATTTCCTTCTCAAATACAGAGGAGGCACACAGAGTTCATATTCCATTACATGAATGGGAGTGGTTTTAATGAAGTTTCCTATGATCCTAAGAGCTGAATTTTGTACTCTATCTAATTTACATATGTTTGATTTGGCACTGTTGTCGTATAAATAGCAAGCATAATCTATCCTACTCCTAACTAAAGCAATATATAATCTACGTAAGTGTTTGGGGTGAACACCCCATGAAGAGCCAGCTAAAACCCTGAGCAAACTTAAAAATTTCTCCGTCCGTTGAACAGTTTCATTGATATGCTTAGACCATCGTAAGGATTTATCCAACCATAACCCCAGATACTTATAGGAGTCTATTACTTCTAATTTGCAACCGTTTACTTCTATTTGTAGGTGATTTCTTTTCCGACTTCTAGTAAAAAACATACTTTAGATTTGTGTTCTGATAACTTAAGTCCCAAATCTTGTGAACTGGAAATAACACCATTTAAATCATTTTGAATTTTCGTTACATTTTCAATCATGTTATTCGATGTATTAAATAAAACAAAATCATCTGCATACTGGGCGAAATTAACCTCCCTTATTTGTCTAACAAGTACTGAGGTAGTAATATTAAATAACAGAGGAGATAGAGGATCACCTTGCGCTAAGCCCCTTCTAGCGTGTCTAACTATATCATCCCGATTCTCCATCTCGTTACCAATTTTTAAACACCTACTGCTCAAATAATTCCATAGGTATTGACAAATTTGTTTTCCTACGTTCAAGCTATCTAGTATAGTTGTCATTTTATCAACCAAAATATTGTTGTAGGCGTTCTCTATATCTACAAAACAAGCTAATGTTGATAAATCTTTTGAGAAACCTATTTGGATTTGAGACACTAAATGAGCTAAACACTCCTGACTAGACTGGCCGTGTCTAAAACCTGTGGTAAATGGCGACAGAATATGATTCCTCTCTACATACCATTCTAATCGTTTTGCTATCATTAAGTGAAAAATTTTGCATAAACAAGATATCAAAGAAATTGGTCTAATCTTAGCGTTGTCATTCTGTGTAGTATTCTGCTTAGGGATTGGTATTATTCGGATATCCCGCCATTGGTTTGGTATTTGACCAGTAGCAAATACACTATTGTACAAATAAAGCAAATGTTTTTTGCCTATGTATGGTAGATGGAAAATCATAGAATATGTAATCCCATCATCTCCAGGTGCAGTATCTTTTTTTTTTAAGCATTTTTCTAACTCGTGAAAATTAAATTGTGATTCTAAAGATAGATTTGTAGACATAAAGATAGGTGCGTGATGAAGCACATAGTCGGGTGTAAGACTCCTTAATAAATTGCATCTAAGTTCGTTACTTACATGAACCTTATTTTTTTTGTATCCTTTAATCCAACGCATCCGCCGCCACATGTCAGATACAGAGCACGATTCATGAACACTACTACAGAATTTTTGCCAGCTCTTAGATTTAGCTTCTTTAATGGATTTCTTTGCCATGGATGTTTTTTCTTGTAAAATTAATAAATTTTGGGGAGTAGGATTTTTTCTAAAAGAAACTAAGGCTAATCTTCGTTGGGCTACAATTTGAGACAGTTTAGGGCACCAATAGGGTTTAGGCTTGAACTTACTACTGGGGTTATTACATAATTTAATATTAGGGATACTTTTTTTTACTGCGTATTTAATATGTTCAATAAAATTATCATATAGAATTTGTACATAATTTTTTTCTATTAAATTAATATTCGTTTGTAAATGTGTTACCAGATATTTTTGATATGTTTCCCAATCCGCTAATTTTAAATTTAATCTTTCAGTAAAATGTAATTCCTCAGTATAATTAAATTTCATTTTAAGTACTACATGATCACTTCCTAAATTCTCTTTCATGACTTGCCAGTCAAATTTTATCGCGATGTCACTTGAAGCGAAGGAAATATCTGGTGATGTATTGCAAATACTATGATTGCGTGCTTTAATCCTAGTAGGTTCTTTACTATTTAAAAACATAAACCCGGTTTCTAAAGATGCGTCATAAATTTTACTGCCCCTAGAGTTAGTTCTGTATGACCAATTATTATGGTGTGCATTAAAGTCACCTACAACTAAACATTTATTTGGAAATAGACGAAATATTTTTTCCCAATCTTGTTTCGTAGTTCGAACTGATGATGGACAGTATACTAGAATTAAATTTTGAAGGGAGTTACAATTTTCAAATTTAAGAGATAATAATTCTATTCCTGAATTTAAAGTAGGAACCTGATTTAAAACAACTTTTATTGATTTGTGTACCATCGCCGCTACTCCACCATAACCATCATTTCTATCTAATCGAAAAATGTTATAATTATTAATTTTGAGGATATAGTCACCTGAGAGCCATGTTTCACAAACTAAACCTATGTGTATTTTTTCTTGTACTAATAACAACTCAAATTCATTGATTTTTGGTTTTAAACTCTGTGCGTTCCACTGTAGTATATTAAGGCTTAAATGCTTGTTTTGTCTATCCATTATTAAAAATTGAAAATATACTATTCCATACATTTTGATTACTTACTAGTTGCTTAATAAAAATTATTACCTCTTCTATTATTAAATCAATAAAATATTTAATTTTAATATCAAACTTATGCGTAGAAAACCATATTTCTTTCAACTTCTTTAACAAAGATTTAAAATATGTTCGCTCAATTCTGGTGTCTTTCTCCTTCTCTTCTTGGTCTGTTTCTATTTCACTCTGATATGTACCCGTCTTCTCAGTCTGCTTAGTTTGCCTAATAGTGTTACTTTCATTTACTACGTTTGAACTTGTTGCCAATGGATTACTTTTACATATACTATCTACAGACTCAAATTTCTCTTTATCCCGATTTCTCCTTTCTGTGTGAACTATTGCCTTTGTCATTAGTACTTCTTTATAAGATGGACTAGTATTGACTATGTTATTACTAAGCTGTGTGTTTTCATTGATATGGAAACTTTCAGTCTTATCTTCCCAAGATGACAATGTTTTCTTTGCTAAGTAAATTTCGAGAGCTTTTCTATAAGTACAATTTATTTTACTCATTATGTTTCTAATTTGTTTTTCTTTTAAAAATACTGGACATTTGTTCTTATCTAAGGCCATGTGTTCACCTTTGCAATTAACACATTTAAAACACAGTGTTTCGCAGTTTGGGTGGTTTCCAGAGCATTTTGGGCAAATAATTTTCTTAGTTGGACACGAACGATTTAAATGTCCAAATTTCCAGCAACCTGAACATTGAGTAACTGGAAAGACATATGGTTCAACTTTTAACCTACAACCATATGCATATACATACGGAGGCAATGTTGAACTTCTGAAATTCACGCGAATTGTCTCGCTATTGATCCATTCGCCTGTCTGAATCTGTCTCTTTAATCTTTTAACAGAGATAATCTCAAAGTCACTACTTATGATCTCTTGAATTTCTTCTTCAGTGATTTCTAAATCTACTTGTTTCACTATGCCATATGTATTATTTACTTCATTTAATGCTTGACATCTATAGTCTAGAGTGCGAAATCTTTCAGAGTTTATTAATACAAGGGAGCTTTCCTTATTTTCAAAAAATACATATGTTTTATATGGATTTTTATTTTGTATTTTAACAATATTTTTTATATTTTCGGACTTCAATAACTTTGCCATTCCAAAATGTTTAGGTAATATATCTTTTCCAGTAATACATACAACAAATCTCGCTTCACACTCCTCTATATCAAAACATTCATTCACTGATCTACTTTTTGCGACTCTTTTATGATTTTTCCTCACCGTTATAAATCCCTCATCATCTTCAACAATCTCCTCACTATCTACTCTCATTCTTTTCTCCGCAATATTTGTACATTCTTTTGTACTATTTACTTCCTGATTCACGACAATTCTATCCACTTCTTGTTCGCCCACCATGGTATCATCTTCTAATATATCACTGTCACTCGACTGATCAAATTGCACATTAAATGCTATACTATCCATTGTACAATAACAAAAACATAATAATTTAAATTGTAGGGTAGAATGCAATAAAAATTTGCTACACGACAAGGTCTTGCGCTAGGCGTGCGCTCCACTAGAAGTATCGCGCGCGAGTGGAAATTCAGTTATTCTAAACACTAGTATTAAAATTAATAAAACCGGACAACTGCGAGTCCACCTTAAAAGAAAATATTTTGATCGATTTATTTTTTCTTTAACCGATTATTAATAGTCTGTGGAGAATATGAAAAAATCGTTATGCACGGCACTTAGCCGAGTGGGCGGTACCCATCAATGAAAAATGTAATTACCTTAGAACATTTCGATCGGTAAAAAATAGAGAACTTCTTGGGTGTGAACTGTCAAAACGGGCCTCTTATTTTGTGATTAGTATAGTTCAAATACATATTTGTTGTTCTATTTTTATTTATAATATTTATTATTTTCATAGGTTTAAGTTTTCACTTCTGTCGGCAGTCCTCATGACTGCTTTTTTTTTTCTTAATTGAGCATATGATAAACACGTAAATTTCTTTCTGTATTTAATATTTGTCTTATATTTACCTACAGTTTCATTTGCGTGGCAAAAATTTATACTCAGTTAAAACCCACTTACAGTAATAGTCGCTTTTGCTAGTAGCATGTTTACAGTAGCATCTCATTTCATTAAGAAAAAAATAGTTAATGTAGGACACAATGTCATTTAAAAAGGACACTCAAAAGAAATAAATATCTGTGTGGTAGCGGTTACGAATACCTACCTACTACCAACCCTTACTTTGCTCGTGGATGTCGTAAACGACGGCTATGAGCCTTATAATTCCTGCTTGGGTCAAATCCATCTGGTGCCGTTTGGTCAACAATTAGGTACATTCCCAAGGAAGGTTGACGTCTGGCAGGTGGCCGGTCATAAAACTATTGCCAATAACTTTTACAATATGTACCTACCTACTATGATAGAACAGTAGGTACCACATATAGTATCGACCCCAAGTAATTGGGATAAGAGTAGTAATAATGTTGATGAATCCAAAGAAATAAAGATTTTCAACAGAAAAAGGCCTAAATGTATTAGTATTACGTAGTACCTATTAATGTTAAATATTTGTGACATTTCCATCATAAAAATATTTATTCACATTTTCTATTTGTTTGATATATTTATATAGATACCTAAACATACTTATTCATAACATTTAAAATCTATAAAATACATCCATCATAGATTAAATATTATTCGTTTTATATCGTCAAATTATATCTACCTACCCATATCTTTTTATAATTTTTCTCGAGTTTTTTTCAATACAAAATTGATTACCTAAGATTGTTAATTAGTTCAAATAGTAGTAGTTAATATCGTAATTCGTACAATGTCGATACAATAATTGTACATCACTAGTGAGCGTAGCGGCCGCTCACCGAACCATAACTAATAGTCGTGAATAAATCGCGTGTGCAGCACAAAGGCGCGTTTTTTCCCGCGCAGCGAGCACCAATAGCGTCGCAGCACCGGCCGACTTCCACCAATCAGAGCGCACGGAATTTTGACATTACGCGCGGTTCACTTCACCTCCCGCGTTTAGCCCTCGGGCTTTAGGTCGCGGTTTCTTTTCCACCCCGAGCGGGCGACGATACATGCCAATGTAGCCTCTATGTTACACTACAATAGATTCGTGATTAGTGTCGCGAGTGTTACGAATACGTTACCAGCGCCGGGGCACAAGGGTGCCGTGTAATAAGTGTGATTGCGATTGCAAATGGCGTCGGCACACGCACCGGTAATCAAATCGTCAAATTGCGAACTGACTGTTATTACATTTGGCGGCTGCTGCGTACCCTCACACACACACGTTGACGTAACACAGTTGTCAATATTAAATAATTATATTTTACCATTCGGTGCCTCGTTGATCCAATAGTAGGTACCTACACGCTAACGACAATCGATCCTGAAGCTCCCCAGTTAGGTACAAATACTGAGTTGGATAAAAGTCACAAAATTCTTAAAAATCAAGGGTGCCTTGACTGCCTTGTTTATTCTTTGTTAAATATTAGGGTTTAAAGTATGAAATTGTCGTTTCGTACCTATAAATTAAAACCATTTTTTTGTTTATAATTCAGATTTCTTTAATCAAAGTATATCTTATACCTATCCTCGTTACATTTCTGCCATCTAATTGGAAGATCATTTAAACCTTTGCGATAGAACGCTGGGGTCCTGGACTCCACAAACTGTGTGAAGGTAATTTATAGGTACTTTTTAACCTACCTACTGCTTCTTCGGAAGAAATTTTTTCTGTGTAAAAAATTGACCAAATCGCGGAAAAAATTGTAGTCTGTTGGGGCGAGATCAAAGAGTAAAGTTATTAAACTGAAAAAGAGTGGCAACTCGATGATAAAATTTGCATGTATGGAAAGTGCTGCCACCCAGAGTTTAGGCGGTGAACTAAAGTTGAAGTAATATATATACATATCTACATGTGTATGTGTAATTACATAGAATTTTCTTTTACTATGAAAGCTACCCTGAAATATAAAAAATAACATATCAGCTGATATTTAAACAATAATAATATCAGCCTAACAATGAAACTTGGGATAATTTTCAGAAAGAATATCAATAACCGAAAATAGATCGATGACAATAAGTAGGTACCTATGCTAGGAACAAAAAATAACAATTCTCAGTTGTCAAACGTTTGACAGACAGGACAAAATGGCAGCAGTTAAGTTTGTACAACCAATCTGTAGGCGGCGCGACGGTCAGTAAAAATAAGAAATGTTTTAAGTGTGCCCCCCCAGGGCGAGATCTAGCGAGTACGGATTTTTCTGCGAGTTTCGCCATCATTGTTCGGAGTTCTGCACAGCATACTTCTGCGTTTATTGCTTGACCAGATATGAGGAAGCTGTACTGAATTACACCAAGAAATTACCACCAAACAGTTACCATCATTCTATGGGTAAGCTTCGCTTTAGGGCATTGCTGTGGCGTTTGCATGGGGTCAGCCATTGCGTTGTTCGCTTGCGATTATCATAAAGATTCCACTTTTCATCACACATCATAATTCGGTCCAAAATCCCTTTATTTCTATACCGGTTTGACAGGATAAGGCAAGCTTCAACGCGCGCTGCTCTCTACAGATCAGTCTAATCATGAGGCACTTTTTCAAGTTTTTTTATTTTACCGATTTCATGTCAATATTGTGCGCATGCTAACGTCAAACCATGCCGCTAATTTCTTGGTAGTTTGACTAGGATCGGCTTCCACCATCACCTCCAATTCATCGTTATTTACCTTATTGGCTGTCTTCCTCGTGGTTCATTCTTCAAGTCCCAGTTATCCTCTCCAAACACAGCATTGACTTTAGGAACCGTTTCTGCCGCGTCAGTCCCACGTCGGAACTCATATTCGAACACATTACCTACTCTGTATGTCGCCGTGTCCGTGTTCACTTCAAAAGCGAATGTACAAAAACAATTGAACATCGAAAGATCAAATGTCATTTTGTTAAATGTTAGAATGTTATAGTTTTCGTTTGGAAACAGTTTCACGTCGATATCTGACACAACATGCAGACGTTACATTTTAATTCAAAGTGGCGACGTACGTTATAACGGCAATTTCATATTTAAACCACTATTCCAATAAACTCATCTTGTTTACGGTAACAGGCAATCGCACGAAGAAATATGAATATATTGTAGGTATCTCTATTTACTGCTTTAGCGATAAATGCGTTATCTACGCGCAGTAGCTAAGTACATACCTACCTACTGCACCACATGATAGAACAAATCGTTCTAATGTTTAAGACAGTGACGAACATATACTGTCATATACAGTACTTGAAGTTTTACATTTATTATTAACTACTCGACAACAGCTGTTTTTGTACTTAACAAGTGTCTACTGCACCTACTGCGGATACAACGAAATCGAACCATCAATGTACCTACCTATTATTGTTGTTTACGACAGCACTACTTAGGTACTTAGAAATAAATCATAACTTAATGAAGGACTTTACGATAAATAAACAAATTAAATTTACTAAAAATTGTATGTAGGTAGGTATCGTACAAACAAAAATGTTCATAATCATCCAACTAATTCCGCTTGAGATACGAGTAGAGTTGTTGTATGTACCTACTCAGACCTACATCGCCTGAGTTAATACTGTGTTGAATATATTATATCTAAGTACTTACGTTTCAACATTTAACTTAATGATATAGGTAGGTAAAGTTTACGTAATGGACAAAAGATTTTATTACAAAAAGTTTGTATTTGATAAAACGACACATGATGATACGTGTGTACTGTACGTACATCCATCCACTAGACTACTGACGTAATAGCCTCTACGCAGGTGAGAGTGACACTACAGCTACTCACACTTAATGACACCTACCCATTGATTTGTTATATAAACCATAATATAATGTAACACGAAACACATTATCCGTTGATTTTATTTTAAAGATAGATAGCTAACAAACCCGCGGGTGAAGCTCCCCCTATGCATGCCCCCAACCGCATTAAACATGCATTACATTAGTCAATTGAATGATTCAATATCTACAGACGACATTTAATTTTATGAAATATGAAAAACATTGTTAATAAATATTTTGTATAAAATAATACTCAGTTCATACATATTGCTAACTGTACAGCACTAAAAGATATTTTATAAAACAAATTGTAAACTAAATATTAAGTATCTACTTTTACCTACTGTTTTTCAAACTATCGTTCGTTGTTATTACCTAGGTATATGTAAATAATAGGTATCTTCTGTCGAACCATTATCAAAACACGGGTCCACTTGTGTGTTGACATGTTTCTCTGACATCTCTCTCTTCTCTTTCTTTTCTCTGATTGAAAGTCTCTATCTACTACCTACTCTTAATAAATCTATTGAGAAAATAAAAAAAAAGTCAGGCGTATATTTTCTTCAGTAATCCGTTTAACGGTGATCACATAATCGCACTTGAACGACACAGTCGAGCCCCTTCACAACTATCACCCTTCAGCGAAACACGGTCACGACTGAATTCAACAAATCACTGCCTTACGGTGTTCAGATGAAGTGCTTCCTTCCCAAAAGCATTTTGCTATTGAACGGAACAATCTTATGCAGAAAAAGTACTTTTAAAAACTATCAAAAATTGTCGCTGTGATTTTTTTCGCCGTAATTCCATTTTCACCACTAATAACAAACTTCGATGTGTGAATAAATGATACCTACCTAACTGACTTGTGCGCCAATTGTTTCTATTTTTAATTAGCAACAATTCATTAAAAAATACGTTAAAAAATACATGATTTAAAATTCGAACAGTTATTGGAATTATTTGTCCGGGCACGTGGAAACGTCATGCGGTGGTCTTGTATTTATCTATACCTACCTACCTATTAAATGTCTTAGTGTTTTAACGTGATACATTAAATAATGTTGATGACATTTTATGCAGGTAATGTAATGCAAAGACTACTACATACTACTATGGTGAATATGATATAAAAGTCCTTATAAATATTCTTTTCTAACAAAATTCTCAGAAGATATGTGTGAACATAGCACTGTTGAAGGTGATGATATGACTTACTGACGGGCAATAATTAATATTAAGATACTAAAGACGCGAAGAGACTAATACTTTGTGAAGTAAATTGTAACTCGACACTGGCAGCAATGGACTCATATTAGATAGTAACAGACTGCCAATACAAATAAAATGTGCCGTGCCGTGTGCGTCTCGAGAGGCCCGACAGAAGTGATAACTTAAACTAATCTAAGTTGAACTATTTAATATTGATATTGTTTAACTTGAGTAAAGCTTAGATTGTTACATAAATTTTATATATAGATAGGTATTAATACGATAATGTAAGGAAAGGTTATTTATTAATAAAATATTATAACATCGCATCTTAACACGGCTAGCGCTGTGGGTTAGAATGAGAGAGGAAGAATCTGCTTACCGTATGCGTGAGAGAAAGGGAAGCCGGACAGACTGGCACCGTAACGCGTTACGTAAAGAAACTGTTTACTTTCCCATAAGAAGTTATCACTTCACATTCGTGTGAACCGCTAATCATAAAAATCTAATTCAATGTCAACGCATAGTTGTATAAGAGTAGGTACACCAAACAAATGACATAGATATACACTTAAACATATAACTTATTAACAGGCTTTCTACCACAGATACGCGTCTGTAACCGCTATTTATACCCGTTTTCGCCACGAAACCACCCAACCGCAACGCTAATGTTGCCAGAGCACACTCTTGGAATCGCCACCTTTCGATGGGCGATAACAGTTGATATTGGTAGACACGTTCAAACTACGACATGTTGTTAACTTGATATTAATTATATGTAGGTAGGTACATAAGTAGGTATAGTTATCACTTCAAAATCAATGTTATTATACAAAGTTTATATTTTATTTCATAGTATGTGCCAATGGCAACCCCAAGCATAGACGGTTATTAAATAAAATTATGGGGTTAACGCGTAATCTGAAAATTGGTTCACCTCGTTGTGACACAGTACCTATGTCATCATTTCGTGAACTGATTTAGGTAGGTACCCATCATTCAGCGTTACATGGAAATAAATATATTATCAGACGAGACTTTTGTTAAATATTATATAATGGTGCAACGAAACGCCGAACGAACGTCTGGTTAAGAAGATATACAATGCGAAAGTGGAAGGATGTAGGTACCGGGAGAGACCGAGACTCACCTACCTAGACCAGATCGGTCATGTACTGAAGGAAGGTGGAGTCAAGAGTCTCCGAAACCGGCGAGCGTGTATGAAGAGAATTATGAATGTTGAAGAAGCGAGTGAAGTATGCAAGGATAGAGTTCTCTGGCACTCTGTTCTCTCTGCCTACCCTGCAAGGGATATGGCGTGATGATATGTATGTAAATATTCTTGTTCTACGACGAATTAAAACAATGAGATGAACGAACAGCGGATGAAACACACCACAGAGACAGCATCTCGCACTCTATAGAGTGCAACGTGTAGGTTGCACTAACGACACTAACAGAATCGTATGTACAAATAAAATCAAATCATTGATTATACATAGGTAGGTATATGTAGTTGTTAAATATGTCAATTTTATATTTTATTTAAAATTAATCTTATAAATTATTACAAGAATTACCTACAGCGGATTCGTCGTATTTTAAGTAAGTACTAGCATTGTAAGTAAAGGTGAGATCTGCTCTACACAGCCACCGCAAACGAGACCTTTTCAGTAAGCACAACGAAAACATAAGATAAACATTTCTCAGAATTTTAACATAGGTAACTGAAACCTGAAATCTTCAAACACAATATTTTAATTAAGAATAACTTATTTTAATAATTTTAAATAATAATCTGATTTTAGACGAAATTTACACGCTATATCTACTTACTGTATGATATAATAACAAAAAAAATAACTGTGATTTTTGTAAAAATCAGGATTGCCGCCATCATCGCTTAAGATTGATATGAAATTAACGAATATACAAAGCGGCAATGGAAAAGCACAGTGGTAGGTAAGATGGCGATATGTACGACAGTCAAATTGATTAGAAAGAAAGAAAGAAAGAAATCATTTATTTTGTTCTCGTTAAAAACTAATGAAAATAAACAGAACTAAAGAAAACAAATTCTGGTATAAAATGATATTAACTAGAAACAATAAAGGCTATTGGCTCAGCTTTGGCTATGGATTAGGTACCTACCTACTTCTATTATCACAAATATGAATATATAATAACTTAATTGTTATTTATACAAAACTATAAATGCAAATAAGTAATAAAAAACTTTTCAATTTGTATGTTACCTATTGGTCGTTATATCAAACGAGATACTATTATGTTATGCCTACCCATTATAATTGTATGAATATTGTCAAGTATTACAAACACAACAATAACGTGCTGACATTATAACGATACATCCGATAATATTGTAAGTATTATTATATAAACTGTCCGCTGACGTGTTCATTCACATTCAACAATGTTACAACGACACGAACCGAACAACATCAATACACAGTTTTTGCATACGTTGTGTGTCAGTGTGTGTGTGTGGACAATGCGATCTGTAATATGATTATATTCACTAAATATCTAAACAACATTATTGTTGTCACGTCGGGCTCGTGTTGTGTGTGTGTTGACAATGGGTGTCTCGACACGATGCTGTCACGATAGTGTCACACGAGAGAGTGTGCGCGACTGTCACAACATCCAAGTGTCGGTGTGTCGGACATCGGCCGCAGTGACTCGACACTAGTGGAGCTGTCACCGTTGAACTAGATGTAGGTATGCGGGACAATGGACCCGCCGCAGGTGTGTCGGTGTATTGTGTGGGCACGACTCGGGCAGGTGCGAGGGCCATCACCGGCCGCTCCCACGACTCCCTGTTAACAAATTGACACGCTATAATTGATACACAATGTGCTACACTTACGTATCTATCGTTAGTTGACGTATCTAACGTGCAGATCGTATCAGACGGCACTACAACTAACTAACACTTACTGATAATGTTTAGATATATCTATAACGACATTGTATTAACGCACAAGCACTATTCAATTTTATATAAAGAATAATTTTCTTTTTGTATTGGCAATGAATTTGTATTAAAAATGTAGGTCAACATTACTGATACAACTGATACTATAGCTGGTAGATGTAAATATCTGTAATAACGATGATTTATTGGAGGTGAGACACCTTCCTGAACGCTGGAAAGCGTCGTAAAATATAAAATGAAATACAAACGCGATAGAAAACGTTAAAATAGTTTTATTTCAAATGTGTAATGGGTAGGTTCTGCAGGTCGGTCGCTGACTGTGCCAGCACGACTGCATCATCTGCATAGAGCAGAGCACTGACCACTGAGTCGCCCTTCTGGACTCCCACATTCATATCGTTCAACCTTTGGAGACATTTATCCAGATATATGATAAACAGCATGGCTGACAGAACGCAGCCCTGCTTAACGCCGATATTGACGTCAAACCAAGGCGACATTCCATCATCCAGCCGCACACAGGCTCTACAGTCCATGTAACTGGACTACACAGCCCGTAACAGTTTACCGTTAATACCATACTCCGGTAAAATGTCCCAAAGTTCCTTTCGTACAACTGTGTCAAATGCTCTCTCCAGATCCACAAAACTGCAGAAAACCCTGACCTAGAGCCTGATGCTTTTCCACAATGTTGCGCAGAGAGACACAGGCACACTTGATCCATGCATCCCCTTCCACTCCTGAAACCTCCTTGTGTCTTACACATCAAACCATCGGACACCATCCTTATTCTCCTTTCAATAATTTTACCGTACACTTTTGCTGCCAAACTGGTCAAGCTTATGGCTCTGTAATTTGCGCAGTCATAACGTGAACCCTTGTTTTTAAACAAAGGAACGACGATTGCGCTATTCCAGTCCCTGGGAACCATTCCCGAGCTCCAACATAAATTGAGGAGCAACAGGAACGCCTCCCAGACACAGGATCCACCAAGCTTGATCATCTCGGCAGACACCATATCAATGCCCGCTGCCTTACCATTTTTCAAACTTCTTATGGCCCATTCAACTTCATCCATACTGATGCCATCGAGGACGCCGGTGCCGAATGTTGATCTACTAAACCACATGCGACACCAGCGCCAACTCGAGTATCCGCATACATATTGCCAAAATATTCACTCCATCGGCTTAACATATCATGTGTTTGTGTAAGAATGTCTCCACCTTTAGACCTCATTTTATTCATTCTGAAGGCTGACCAACCACCCCGAGACTTCTTTACCTCCCCCCCCCCAAGAGTTTGGTGTTACCCTCGAAGTTTTTAGTCAGCCTATCTTCTGCACTCATACTTGCTCTATCACGTTTCTCTTTCACTAAGGCCTTGGTGTCATTCTTACATTGCCGATATATTTCTTTCTTCTGTTCAGTCATACTGTCATTCAGATTCAAAGAAGAGACACAGTCCAGCCACGCTTTCTTCTTTTGCTCTACGGAAGCTGCAACTTCCGCATCCCACCATGCATCACCATTTGTTTTTCTATGCTTCTTTGAACTTCCACATACTTCTTTCGCTGTATCTACCATACTCTCTTTCAATATTCGCCAGCATTCTTCAATGTCCGATTGCGGCTGGCTTGCCATCGTCAGCCATTCTCAGACACCCTCTGCATACTTTTCTCTTACAAACTCTTCTTTCAACCTTTATTCTTTCAAGCCCTCCGAAGTGGACACGCTCTCGCCAGTGCCTCCACTTTCTGAACAAACCACTAAATCTCGCAATAACGAGATAGTGGTCCGTATCGACCGTGGGGCCCCTGTAAGCTCTTGCGTCCAATATTTTGCTTCGGAGGCGACTGTCTACCAAAATTAAATCTATTATACTTTTTTGTTCATTCCTTCTCCATGTATACATATGGATGTCCTTATGTTGGAAAAATGTATTTGACACAATAAGGTTTCTCTCCATGCATACATCCGCTATGAGCCTACCTGCGTCGTTCACTCTCTTATCACCAAATGGACCAAGTACGTCCTCATAGTCGGGACGCTTGGTCCCCACCCATCCGTTCAAATCTCCGCATACAATCACGCGTTCACTGGTTTCTGCCATATCCAGAACTTCCCTACCATTATCCCAAAACTTCTCTAGGTCTGATGCCACCGAGGATCCCACGGGAGCATATGCTACCACCATGAATACCTTGGTGACACCTAGCTTTATACGGACCCAAAGAAGTTTGGGATCATACATTCCGTAATCCTTCACACCTGAGGCCAAGCGAGAGGACAACAGCACTCCTACCCCCATGCTGGCTCGATCGCTCTGTGGTACACCAGACCACAGAGCCATCCCGCCACCAGGAAGATCGCAGGCGTCGCTGCCCCTTCGCTTGGTCTCTGTTACACAGAGCACGTCTAGCTGTTTGTCCGCCATGACGGTTATCAGCTCGTGCAACTTACCTTCCACACATCCTCTTACATTCCACGTGCCCACCCGGCACTCTGCTCTCCTCGACTCGCCTGACTGGGCAAGGCATGATGGGTGGCGGCCCCCATCGCCGCGTCTGCCAATGTTCATACCGACGGGGGCGGGTCGGTACGCGTCGCCTCCGGGGGACGCCCTAACCCGCACTGCGGTATGCATTCGAGCCGGATTAGCAGTCTAACTAACAGGGGACGCGGCGAGCACGCTCCGGACTATGCCCCCCTATCTACTATATATATATCTACTACTAAGTATGCTAAAATGAAATATATTTTCTTTAAGTATATTTCATTTTAACATACTTATATTATGTATACTTATATATTCCTATTTGTTGAAAATTAAAGAAATTTTGTTTATTTATTAGCTATCAACTCAACAATGTGGTGAATAATATTTTGAGTTATTTCAGTAGATGTGTAAATTTAAAGATATTTTTATTCTAATAAATTATTTTAGTGATCTTGAACCATCTTCGCATTACCTTTATAATGAAATTAGTTTGTGATAGATCGGTTGTACACAGTGGTTTTAAACTATATTAACAGACATAGGTAGAAATTATTCTTGTGTTTTATATTATATAATTAATTAAATGTCTACAATATTTTTATGTCCCATTGTTGGGCTCGGGCCTCCTCCGTAATGGGAGGGAAATTAACCTACTATACGTGTGCGCGATGGTTAGACGTGTTGGTATAGGGTTTTGTTTCGAGTTTTCCTTCTCTTGCATATAGATGTTATATGCGTTGTATATCCCTTAGTCGTCTGTTACGATTACCCACGGGGCAAGATATGGGGTGGTGAATTGTATTCTTACTCCATCACCACACGGATAATAAATCTCATTGTGTTGAAATTATTATTAATAAAGTTTTGACCAACAAGACACGCAGAATATCAACGTTTAAATTACATTTATTGGAGTGCTTCGTTCAGTGAGCGAGAGAGTCACACGTACAAACTTCACTTTAAGATAAGATAGCTATTAAGCTAGATGTACCCCGAGTGTATTGCAGAGGTCCATGAACAACAGTTACCACTTATCATCAAGTAAACTGATAGCTACTCTGCCACCAAAAACAATAAAACATATTTCATAACATTTTAAATACTGATATCATTATATCAACAATGACAAATGTTTATAATAACTCAGACCTAATATTTTGCCATGTACAAATGTATTCCCCACGCCTCTAACTCACCCGTGGGTGTCTTTAAAGAGGACCAAAACTATGCAACATCATCATCATTCTGCTCTTGTCCCAATTACATGTATTCGATACTATACATAGATTCAGGTAGATATAATCGTCATTTACGACATCCGCGAGCAAAGTAAGGTTTGGTAGTATTCTAAGCTACTACCAACCATCAAAACATGCTCTATATCAAAAAAGTAATAAAATCCTTGAAATAAAACTCTATATTTACCAACCCATTCAACTAACGGGATGTACGTAATTGATCAATTTCCCTCCTATTATGGAGGAAGGCCGAGCACAGCAGTAGAGTTTATACGAGCAAATAATGACGACGATGATGATGATGAGACCTAAAACTAGCATACACTCAGTGACTTGCGTGAACAACTATGTATATATTTACTTGTTGTAGATATCTTAAATTCCTAAACTTAGAATGGTTACCTCACTGAGATCTGATGTTTGGTTGAGCATTAGGTAGGTACATTATTTGACCTCAGCTGTGATCCAAAAATTCTTCAGTGATTTTATGAATTCTAAAAAGAGCTTAAAGTCTCGAAAAATTAAAATCAAATATAAATGCTGCAAAATCTTTACAAGTAGGTTTATTTCATGTTTACTTAATTATCTCTATATAAATATTGTGCAGTCGTCACCTCATGTGTCAAGCTCGGTGATTATGTCGTTAATGCCTTCGGTATTCTATGTTCAATGATAGACTTTATTGTTTGATGGATACATAGATATGTTCTCAAGAACAAGAGAGTATAATTAACAATAGGAGCCTGTCCCTATTCGTTAATACATTTATAGTTTGTGAAAGTATCTCAGTAATTCGAGCCTTTCACGCTATTATTTTCACTCACACATTTGATTGTTTAAAAGTTTTATTAAATCACACAGTTTACCTGCTTGCTGCGTGCTTACATCCTCCAAACGGATTGTTAGTTCAATTCATATTGAATGTCACAGATTTATTTCACAGTTACGTGTGATTACTGTCAGTTCAGTGACGGCGGCTGATGGCACGCGAAGTGCGTATAGTAACACGACACCGGAACATCGTGCGCGTATTGTTTTGATACGATCGATATGTGATCAATGTTTGTATTGATTACTTATTGAATGAACGTGTGTTGTGTTGTGTTGTCTGTATCCGGTCTCAGATACACTCAGCTATTGACGCGTTAACAAACAACATCCTACCTCTGTATCTCGCACATCACACGTATTGTCACACATCCACAACTGATGACATTATCAACAATATAAACAATGCACTAACGAATGTCCGCCCAAGTCGTAGCACAGCACATCGTAGCGCGTAGCACGTAGCACACACGTAGGCGCCTACGGACATGTAAGTACGGTAAGTGATTTCTATTTATGGTATTATGATTATTCTGTTCATCTATTGATCTATCTATCATCTATCGGTGGCCACTGTTGGACATGAGACTATCCCTGAAAGTGGAGGAGGAGGATTATATTAAACCGTAACATCTGACAAACGGCCTTTCGATGGCAATTAGTTTTATAAATATTCTAGTAGAATAATTCAGCTCGTGCTCCTGATGCTTCCTCACTGAGCTTCTACGACTCCCACGGGTAAATAAACGGTGTTAATACATTGTATATTGTTGTAGTCCCCACATGGAGTACGCACACGTATGTAGTACTACAATATGAATTATAATGCGTTGTATTGAGATTTGATCATAAAATGTCTTTTGTAAATCATGTTTATGTTATATCAATGTGTGTGTGTGTGTGTGTGTGCGTCAATTAATACAAGTATATAAATATTGCAATGACAATGGCGGCGCAGTTCATATGCACAATTATATTATTATTATGTTTGCGTTGTGTCGCGTCACATCACGTCACGTCACGTCCTACATATTGTATTGTAACTGACAGACAGACGTGCGTGCACACCCCACATTATTATAAATAGTTGTCGCCCGGCGGACATTGTTCCCATTATACAAATATACTGAATATTATAATTTGTTTATACATTGTGTATGTGTTTCGTGACACTCGCTCGGCCGCGCTGTGACAGCACCGCGTACGCACCGCGAACAAATATAAAACAAGTTATATACACACACACACACACACACAAAATGTTAACTATATACATATGTATAGGTGTAGTTAATGCTGAGTGTATATATATGTACATATTGCAAACATTATCAACACACAAATACAAATAATTATTAGCACATACGTCGCACACGAAACGATAGATATCCTATTAGTTCAAACCTATCTGATGCGTTTTCAACAGATATGTGTTCTATCGGTAAGCTTTCACATGAAGTAAGCTAGTCAACTACACCGCGCAGATGACAACGATAGATATAGTTTTATTTCAAAACTTTCCTTATTTTGCGGGTGATAATATTTATATTCAAAACTTAATATTTATTTTTGTTATTCACAGGAAAGAGTGAGCTGATGCCCGTTCACTGCATAAATATACTGCTTGTATGTTATGTGTGTAATAGTTCTTAGCGCATTTTCAGTGTGGTGACGGAGTAACAATACAATTCACTACCCCTATCTTACCCGTGGGTGATCGTACGAGATGACTAAGGAATATAAAACGCATTACTATCTATGTGAGAGAAGCAAAACTCGAAGCAAAATCCTATACCAACACGTCTGCAATAATTTTAATATGGTAATTGACCTACAATACTACGCTGGTAGTATTGTAGGTCAATTACCCTCCCATTATGGAGGAAGTACGAGCCCAAAAGTGGGACATATATGAACTGAGATGATGATGATGAGGAATATATCAAAAGTACATGCCTGGCTGTACTTAAGTATTAGTACTTACTCTCATGTATGGCAGTGAAAGTTGGATTTAGCAGGGAAGACATGAAAGTAAAATAAATGCTGCAGAGATGAGAGCTCTTCGTAGTGTGTGGGATGTAAGTCTTCAGGATACAATTAGGAATAATGTTATAAGAGAGCGCTGCGGTATGAATGAACAAGTAGTGACGAAGATCAAAAAGGGTAGGCCTACGCCGAGATGGTCCTGGACACGTAGAAAGAACGAGTGAGGCCGTAGAAAGAGTTTGACAAAGCGAGTATGTGAAGCAAATGTGAGTGAGACAATTACGAGCGGAAGATCAAATTCAAGATGTATTGGTGAAAAGTCATATTAAGAGCACCTACGCGTATATGTAGAGCATGCATGAACACTGTGATCAGTGTGAATGAAGCGATGGAGGTATGTGAGGATTGTGGTTGTGGCTATCCGTAGTCTCTGCCTAACCTTTTGGGAAACAGGCGTGAGACTGTGTATGTATGTATGTCATACCGTATTACAAAACACTTCGGTGTACAACAGAACAACGGCCCACCACAGAGCGTACTTTCAACTCACTCTATATTTTGACTCTATACCTACGAATTATTGTTACTGTTCTGGTGCAAATATATTCAGTGAGTGATAGTTTAGCATTCATTAAGTAAATTTTGAATATTACAAAATAAATCTAATGAATTACCGCCGGAGCAGAACGCAATCGACTATGAGAAGATCCGACAGGTAACGTAGCAGACTTTTCTTTTATTTAATATTTTTTCGTTGTTTTCTTTTTATATAAAATTGTTATGTTTGTTTAATAAGTGTTAGTTCTAATGTTGTGAACTTTGAATTGAGATAACAATAAATATAGTTCACATATCACGAGTTAACTACTACCAAGTACCACTAGATTGTTGATCAAATTGCATTAGAGCTGTCAATATGACATGTGTAGACAACACGTGGGCGAACATCGTTACTTCAAACTATAGTCTATAAAATATAGTTTGATATCTGTGACAGTTTTCACTAGTGCCGCACGCCTACGATGCAGTCCGTATTTTTCAATGAAATTCTTTATTTTTAAAGTTATTTACTGCAATTGAAAAACAATGTATGAAAATCTTATTGAATTTCAATCAAATGGATGGGTTAATTGATTATAAATTTAAAAAACTATGAAAACTTATTAAATTTAAATTAATGGATTTTATTTAATTTAAACTAAAGTTGTTAATTAATTATTTGAAAAGAATACAAAGTTCATCGTCACTATTATCATCATCACTGGAGCATTCCTGTAGGTTGATGATGAGTTCTTGGGCACAGATTATTTCGTGAATAATCATGTTTATTTTATAAAAGAAATTATCTTTTTAATATAAAAGAAATCGTTTTAATAATATTATAACTGATGTCTGAATACTAAATTAACACAATTTATTTATTCTATAGCGTAACCATGTGGTTAACATAGGTAATGTATTGGTTTTACTTGTTTTATAAATAATTAGTAAGAATGTTATCGATTTACGGTTATCGATTGCCCTGTCTCTATCTTATTCTCAGTCCAGTATGACTTTGTACTGGCGTAAGCATCATACTTTTATAAAATGGTAACTATAGTCTATCTAATCTAAGAAGTGCACTTTGACAGCTGTCGGAGTAAGTTGTCTAGGCATGTGAACCAAATAATCGCTATTGAAAATATCCGATTTTAATGAGAAATCGATATTGATTCTTTGTAATTAATAATCGGTTTATTTTTTATTTTTCAAAAAGGAGATGGAAAATTAAGTGCTAAATTAATACTAAACAAATATAATTATTTCGTCATAAAATCTATTTATCATAATTAGTAGGATTATGTTAAGTAACAGCAAAAACTGGATTTGAAAATAGCTATTTATTCAGAATCACTGCCATTACTTGAATAATCATCATCGCGAACAATAATAATTATTTCCTTATCAATAAAATTGTCGAAACGTACATCTCTGTCAAAATCTCTATTCGATTAAATATATTATTCTAATATTTTTACCGACTATTTAGATATTTGTGAATTGGAAGTTGTCAAGCACTACTGTTTAGAACGTTATGACGTGACATTGTAAGATCGTCAATAATAATTACTATTTACCATGTTATTTTAATTTTAATTTAGTTTTACGAGTTTCAACATTACATTATTGTACAAGAAAGTCACCCGCAATGTTAATTATGTAAATAACTTAATAGTTGTTTAAAATTTAAGATTTGTTGTTTGCAATCATGTGTATACGATGGACCAAGGTTATTGTGTATTAAAAAATGCGAAACGTCAAAATGCACTTCTTAGATTAGATGAACTATAAGTATTTTAAAACATATGAGGTACAAGTTTTGGTGTAAATATTCATATTTTTATATTCATAATTCAGTTGAGATATATCTGGCACGTAAAGAATGAAAATATAGGCGATACAAAATAAAATTGTAAACATGACGCGTATTCAAAATTACTTCATTGATTTTGTAGCAAACTGTCACAGAGATCAAGCTATATTTTAAATACTATAGGTTATATACATTCATTCAGTTTCTTCTGCATATCTGTTGCGTGTTAAGGTAGCTGTTCATCCGCGTGTTGTCATCACATGCTACAACGTGTACATCACCACGTGTTAAGTGTCACATCACAAATAATGTACGAACATATATAAATAGAATATATTTAATACAATATGAAAATAATGTTGTTAAGTAAATAGATACATTTGTGTCGTTATCGCGACATCGCTCACGCACTGTCGATGTACAGGAGCGAGCGCGTCACACAAGGCGGCACACGCACACAGGGGGCGCGAGGGCCTCCGGCGGACCCACACGTAATCAAGTTGCGTCGCCGACAGATTGCCAATCAATCGTTGATTGAAGTATCACACCGACACGCACACACAATATATATATATATATATATATATATATATATATATATATACATTATACTTTAAACTTGATTTATCTATATATCACCACTTCACGATATTTATTGATTTTACAATCATAGAGTTAACATATAACTACTCAATATGTCGTTACAACTGTTTTCACTTCCAAATGTGATGATGTACGTGATGCAGTTAGCTCTATGTATCTTTCTTTCTGTCTATGGTGACAAACGAATTAGCAGCGCATCTGATGGTAAGTGATGTTGGTGCACATTGACCCTAGCAACACCAGGAGTCAACTCCACCTGTTAGATACCATCTGGTCAACAATTATACTACTGAGGAGCGTTGACGTCAGGTGGTCATAAAACTACTGCCGATAACTTTTGTAATAACTACCGCAGCAGTATATAGGTATATACTTTATTGTGTCTGTGTGTTTGTCAGTATCAATGTGAGAGTTCATCATTGTAGTATTACACTATTATATATTTATTTAATATCTATATGTTCTCGTATTCGTTGAATTAACTTTATGTAGTATAATGATCTAATACTAATCATAAATGCTTACTTATGATTAGATTAACTTTATTAGTATATATTATATATTATGTTATCGTACCTACCTATTTAGCAACGCCCTGGCTGTGATCCTGTTGGTACTAGGATCCATGTGCAGCAGTAACACTTACCATCAGACGTGCTACTTGCTCGTCTGCCGCCACAGGCAATAAAAAAACTAGAGCTAATACAATATTTATATGAAAGTATTATACATATTACAAACACGTCGGCGGCAACTTGTTTCAATAAATATTTATCTATTTATATTGGTGATGGTTGAACGTGGTTCTGTTACAATTTTAACTATGCAAATAACATCCAACATACCTCAGTGGCTCAAAATACAGGTCTACGACCAGTGCGTTACCAGTAATGTTATATGGCACGGAAACGTTGGCCCTAAATATAGGCCTCATAACCAAACTCAAAGTCGCTCAGCATGCTATGGAGCGGGTTATGTTCAGGATTTCTTTGAGAGATAGAATCAGAAATACGGAAATCCGCAGAAGAACGGGTGTAACCGACATAGCCCGAAGAATTAGCACGTTGAAGTGACAATGGGCAGGCCACATCGCTCGAAGAACCGACAACCGCTGAGGAAGAAAGGTTCTAGAGTGGCGATCACGTACTGAACGACACAGTGTAGGACGCCCCCCACTAGGTGGACAGACGACCTGGTAAAGGTTGCTGGGCGTCGTTGGATGCAAGTGGCACAGGAACGCACACTGTGGCGTGACATGAGGGAAGCCTACGTCTAGCAGTGGACGGCGATAGCCTGAAATGATGACGATGATGAAATAATATCTGTAGGTACCTATGTATATACGACGTTGAACGCCAGCACTTATCATTAACCTTTGATTACCTACTAACTCTGTCACAATACTCGTTACTCTAACTGGAGGCAATGGTGCCAGTCTAATACATACGTAATGGTGACATCCATTATCGTCAATACATCCGAGACACTTCAACTGAATCGGAAATATATAAATGACTATTTAACTAAAGATTATTATGTTTTTATAAATAAAAAAAAATGTGTCTATACAGAATCGTATTTTATAAAAGCATCGGGCTTTTCGGGTGTTTTCGAGCGAAAAATGATGTCATAAGTGGGATTCGAAAATTCGTTTAATACAATTCTAACTGCAAAGTTTGAAGTATTAAGTCCATACAATGTGTATACATTGTCAGGTAGATGGCATACGTCTCCTTAAAGACGTAAATATAATACGAAGCGAGATTTGAATGTCGTACAATAGTTCACGGCGGTGTAAGTGGCAGCACGATTGGGACAGATTTCCAATAGGTGTGAGTTCGAATCCCACTTGTGATATCATTTTTCGCTCGTAATCGGGTTTTTATAAAATAATTAATCATATTAAATGCTAAAAATTTCAGTAATCAGAATCGTATTGTTTTCTTTTGCTGATAGTTATATAGGTATTTAGTATAAAAATTGTTGTCTAAAATTAATAAATAATAGGTACTGTAGCGGGTATATATACTTGTGTAACAACGTACCTATACATGTCGGCTGTCAAACAGCCGTCCCGTGATCGTGAGTGATATAAAATATACATACATACATACATATCATCACGCCATATCCCTTGCAGGGTAGGCAGAGAGAACAGAGTGCCAGAGAACTCTATCTTTGCATACTTCACTCGCTTCCTCAAAATTCATAATTCTCTTCATACACGCTCGCCGGTTTCGGAGACCCTCGACTCCACCTTCCTTCAGTACATGACCGATCTGGTCTAGGTAGGTTAGTCTCGGTCTCCCTCGGTACCTACATCTTTCCACTTTCGCATTGTATATCTTCTTAACCAGACGTTCGTTCGGCATTCTTTCCACATGTCCGAACTATCGGAGCATGCCCTTTCGCATCTTTACACCAATACTCTTTTTCATACCTACTCGCTCTCTTACGTCGTCGTTACGAATGCGGTCGGTCAGCCTAACTCCACAGATTTTCCGCAGAGATCGCATTTCGACCGCATTAATTTTACTTTCATACTCTTTTCTGCATACCCAACTCTCGCTTCCATACAGTAATGTTGGGACAAGCACTGCGTTATGTATTGCTACACGTGCCTTCTGGCTGAGGTGGTGGCTGCCGAGAAGTTGCCCCAACGCTCCGTTTACTCTATTTCCCGCATTCACTCTTCGCTCTATATCAGTGGTGTACCTTCCATCTCGGCTAAATCCACATGCAAGATATACAAATTCATCCACTTGCTCTAGTATATCATTACCTATTATTACTCTTACATCTGTTCTGGCTTCGTCTCTTTCAAAGACCATTATTTTGGTTTTGCTCACATTCACGCGATATAAAATATTTTATACATAATTCCAATAAAATGTTATGACGTGACGATGTCGCGATGATATACCAACGTTAACGTAAATAATGTTTTTTGTTCATTACTGTATTAATAATATCGTATATCTTATTTACATTTGATACGTGTAACGTATTAACGAACAGTCGATCGCACACGATATTGAATCACAATATGTGGTGTCGCGCGTATACCACGCGTAGGTACTCGTATATCGTGTCACACGCACGACGCGACAAATCATATATTTCCAATTGAGAACATCGAATGATGTAAGAAATAGCTACGAGCGACGTACTGGCTATTTGTTGAGTGAGCAACTACTTGTTTGTGTGTGATTGTATGTGACACAAACACACACATACAGCGACCACGTACCGACAATGGTGAACTGTGATATGTATGTTATCTGAAAATAATCACAATGTTGCCTACATTGTGATTATTTTCAGATAACATACATACACGTGAGTATGTTTAAAAATTGTTCAGGCATTTATTTTATTTATTAAACTTCATGCAACAGGTACAACAGCCGACTTAATGCCAGAGGCATTCTCTACCAGTCAACCACAATTGACGCAGAGATGGTAAAAGGTAGGTAGGTGTATGTGCTAAGGAAGATATTTGAAAAAAAAAACAAGAAAACTTAAATGATAAATTATGTAAACATAGAAAGATACGATCAAGAATATATATAATACATACTAAAATACATATGTATTCATACAAATATATATTCAATAATGATACAAAATAATATACATACAATAATACACTACATATATCTACATAGACATATAACTAGGTATATAAGAACGTTACATTTTGTAATTCATGATGATTGTGGCTAATTCATTTAAGAGATGTAAACGAACTTTCTCCTTGAACATATGGCGGTTGGTGGACATCCTGATATCAGAGACACTGAAATCCAGAGAAGAACTGTTTGTACAAGAAAGGAGGCATACACACAATGTGAAGCATGAGATGACCAAAGTAGGAGCAAATTGTTGTAGGAACGAAGACTCCTGTCATAATTAGTAAAGAGGTATTGAAAGAAACAAGATAAGTAATCAGGGGAATTACCGGGATGCTTGAGGATAGAGTAGGTATAGTAATTGCGGGCACGCAGACTATGTTGACGGATAGTAAGCTGACGAATACTAGCTTTTGATTTAGTTATTTTATATGTCTATTTTTAATTTAATTAATTATTTTCGCTATGTCAACAGTCAACACTTATAGTTTGGTTAGTGTTGTTATGTATATAACGTCATCACCGCATTAATATAACTAGTTATTGTATTAGTTTATTCATTAGTGACAGTCGACTAGTTATTGAACTAACAAAGTTGCACCCACTAGTCGTGCTTGACAACACACTCGAGTGGAAATCGTTCAGGCGTCCTCGATAAACGCAGTCGAAGACGACCCTCACAGGTTACGATTAAAGAAGTGCCCTCCAGCGGAGCCTCCGCGAGCACCACCCCGCCCGACGGGGCAGGGGTGCACACGGTTACGTGAAGCGCCCTCGCACTGAGAGCACTCTCTACAAAATCACGACCGATGTCGACGAAGGTCATACTGGTATTGAATATGTCGATGTGCGACAATATCACGTACTGTATATGTACTGACGGGTGTACCCAACGAACCTTGCGCCGTACAGCCCACAGCGAACTACTACATCTAACAGTAACTTGTTGAATAATAAATTGTAGCATAACGGTATAGATATATACATGTATACAGTGTAAGTAAAGTGTACAACTAACAATTGTCGTGTACGTAGTTATATATACATATAGATACACACACACACACACACACACACACACACACACACACACACACAACACACTATGTGTGTATTATGTCGTATGACACAAAGCTTGTGACACAACAAGTACTAAATATATGTAGAGTGCGACATATTGACCGCAATATTGCTGCGTCCACATACATACGTAGGTGGGTACGCCAGTAGTGCCATTGTAGCTGTTTGTAAGTAAATAAGTACAGAATAAACAATATAAATATAGGCACTTAAATACTTTGACGGTTTACAGCAAACTACATAACTAAGCCATTGCTCTACATTCACGCTCACACAATAGAAACAAAAGTAAACGATCGTGACGACTGTTGTCCTATAGATTAACTATTTAACATTGAAATATGTCTGTGGTTTTTCAGTTCAGAAAAGAATTTTATAAAAAATCTTAGCTGTTAATTACATTTTACATATAAGATAAATTAAAAGTGATTGATAGGTACGTGTATGTTGAGTTCTTTTCTATATTTTATATATTCGACACGTAACCAAAATCCATCAAATCGATATGTTGGTTTTATTGCTAAGTTATCTAATCTGTCATTTATCTGATGATAAGTGCGTTTCAAATGATAGATTAGAAACGATAGATAGTTAAATATATGTCTGTCAGTTATGTTGTATCTGTTTGTACACTCAAAATATATTTAAATATAAAACATTAATTGTTATGTTCAAAGTAAAATTGTTTCGTAGTTCGTTGGTTGTACGTCGGCGGCGCGGACCATTAGCCGGGACTGCCAACTCTTTTAGATTCGATACTCGATAGTACTACACGATCGGTGGGCGGGCGGGCGCCCACCGCCGGGTGGAAATGGGAGTCCTCCCTCACACCCAACACCACTCATTGGCTTTTATTTGTCAACACCAACTGGAAACAGTCCAAGTGGTTGTAGAAAGTCATTCACGGCGCCATTGATGGAGCTCCAAGTGTCTGATTGATATTCAAGTTACTTGCAAGCGGCTTAAGTTATTTGTGAATATTGCAATATGACTAATACACCTATATAGTTGATGTCGCACCGACTTGTTGGTAGTTGTTAAATGTGTAACACGTGTGCACTGAGCGTAAACTATTATGTCACATTAGGTAACTTACAACTAACTATTAAGTTATAGATTTTTTAATAAAATCACAGTCAGAGAGAGTTTTTTGATAATGGTGAAGTAAGTTCTTGTTAAATTTATGTACTCAAGTGTTGATAGTAAACCAAAGAGTAATATACCTACCGCTGTGCAAGTAACAACGCTGTGAATGTTAGTGCTGCAAGTTGTTAGTGATCTATCACCTCGTAAACGTACACTGTTGGTCATAGAACTCCCCATGAGACTCAGAACAATTTAAGGCCAGAGATTTTATCACGTTGATAAATATCGAGCTCTTGCCAACTTTGATCCTCATTAAGAGAACATATTTATATATATTTGCATATTTTGTATAATTAAATTACCCAAAACCTGCATATCTTATTATGCCATATTACATAAATGTTTAACGCATTTTTTTTCTTAATGGGATCATTATCTTACACAAATATATATGATAAACGATAAGAAGAAACCCAAAACACAGTCGCGTGTCCACCGTGTGACCAGCGCAGTGCCTACCGACTGACTACGGAACCGGCAAACTGCCTCTAGTACCTTTATAATCATAGGCACTGTATAACATTATTTAATATTCAACATATCATCATTCTACCACACTTATCCCAATTACTTGGAGTCGATACAATATGTACTCTTCTTTCATAGTACATATTGTAAAAGTTATTGGCAATAACCGGCCGCCTGCCAGACGTCAACTCTCCTTGGGAATGTAATTGTTAACCCAACGGCATCAGATGGAGTTGGTCCAGGTCGTTATAAGGCTCTTAGTCGTCTTTTACGACATTCACGAGCAAAGTAAGGGTTGGTAGTATTCGTAACCGCTACCACACAGCTAATTAAATTAATATTCATCATATATAGGTATATAATTTTTTAAAATTTTAATGTTCGTTATATCGTATAGATTAAATGTTTAAATTTAAATAGGTACCTACCTATTTAATGTTCGTTATATCGTATAGATTAAATGTTTAAATTTAAATAGGTACCTACCTATTTAATGTTCGTTATATCGTATAGATTAAATGTTTAAATTTAAATAGGTACCTACCTATTTAAATTTAAACATTAAATTTAAATAGGTACCTACCTATTTAATGTTCGTTATATCGTCAGTATCGTTATATCGTCAGATAATATGGAATACCATATTCCATATTATCTGCACCTTGGGTCGGTTGTCATTTTACAACATTTTTGATTTATGGTTGTTTTTTGTCAAGAAAATATAGTTACATTATTTTTGTAAAGATTATTATTAAAGCTAATTAATGTTCCAACAAATTAGTGTGTGTATTTCAATTTTAACTCTGAGGAATATGTTTTTATACTCAAAAAAGAAAATGGTATTCCATATTACCTTCCTTTCCTCTATATATAGTGCTTCAAAGGAACATACAAACATACATACATACATACATAGACTGTTAAACACAATACCACTCCTTTGCAGTCGGGTAAAAATAGCAAACGTTCTTGTAGTAGAGAACAAAACAAGAAATTATATTTTCAAATTTACTTAAGGATATTGTACGTTTTGTTAATAAATACATTACAGAACTGGCTACAGAACTTGATACCCATACAGATCTCAAATCACTTGTAGTTAAAGTCGTCAATCATATCATCATTATCATCATAATATTGAATTTGGCTCATACTTAGGTTTTTAGTGACAGGTATAATTAATTTTTATAATAAATTTATTGTCATTCAAAAATGATTACTTAATGTGTTTTCAATGTTTCCTTGTATACTTATAGGTATTGCTTTATTACTTTACATATTCTTTATACCCTTTTGTATATTTTTTCCGTGTAGTGATGGAATAATAATATAATTTACCACCCCCTATCTTGCCCGTGGTTATCGTAAAAAACTACTAAGGCACGACGAGATGAAAATATAATACGATGCGAGAATTGAATGTCCTACAATAGTTCACGATGGTGTAAGTGGCATCACGATTGGAACGGATTTCCATTAGGTGTGGGTTCGAATCCCACTTGTGACAATCATTTTTCGCTCGTAATAGGGTTTTTATAAATAATCAAGCATATTAAATGCTAAATTTCAGTAATTTGAATAATAATTATATTACGGAGGGCTTTAATTATACAAACACAAATTTTTGTAATTTGTGTCCGTCTCAGATTCAGAACAACAATTTCTGGATCGCACAAACCAGTATTTGTCCAGCATGAGAATTGAGCTCACGATATTGGTACTATGAGTCGGTATCTTAACCATGCTGTTTAGTATTAACTACTATATACCTGCATTTACCAGAAGTCCGCTGTCACCACGCCTTCGCCAGTTTCACAATTCAATCTCAACAACGAGATGAAAGTTGAGATATAGTATCTCAACTTTCCACGCCAGTGAAACGTGTTGTGATACCATCACTTTAGTCAGGTTTTGTTTATAGCTTCCATTCTCTAACATATATGAAATAAGTATAATAGTCTGAAATAAAACTACACATTACAGTGATCATGTAATATAACCATGACCACTGTAAAGTGTTCGAAACGTCGGGAAATTAAACATCAAATACAAACGCGATAGAATCCGTAAAAGTAGTTTTATATCAAATGTGTAATACTCGTGTAAACATCAGAAATCATTATATATGATGTCCTCATATTGTATTACGTAATCGTCTTTTACAATACACATAAAGTGTACCTACCTTCTGACTAAGTGGTGAATTGTATTGTTATTGTATCAACACATTACAGATAACATTATACGAACATATTTTATCTTTAACATACCAACAAACGTAGTTACGTATGGACTGACACAATAGGTTATCTTCTATAGGTGTGTATAAGCAAAGCAGATGGTTAACTGACTCAGCAACACCGCGCCGTAACAACTCAAACTAGAGACGTAAAACTTTGACAATAGTTTTTATTTGTGACGTAGGGGATGCATTAAGAAAAGATTTTATTAAATCCAACCCCAAAAAGGGTGAAACGCAGCGAAGAAGTTTGTATGGAGAAAAATCTTTATTCATTATCGTCAAATTGTGTACAAATACTCTGCAATGGGTAAAAATATATAAATATATTTCACTTTTCGTCCTCTAAGGATGTAAAATAGATATACAGGAATTGGTTGACTGGCTCACCAACCACTAAAACCAGATATATGAAATTTGAATAGAAATTTCTTTTATATCGTAGAGTCTTCTGCGAAAGTGTGGTACTAACCCGGACGGACCAGCCCGCGGCTGTAGACAGAGAACCGTCAACAGCGTGGTCCTTTTTTTTTTTTTTTTTTTTGCGGTGGGCTATGAACGTCGCACCCCGCCAAATCGGTCCGGGGTGACGGAAGAGGCGGCGCGCAACCCCATTGACCCACCCTGCACGCACCTCTTCTTCGCCGTACGAGCGGGCCACCGGTACCCGATCTTTGTCTTCGGTGGCCCGCTCGGCGGTATGCCCTCTTGGGTTCCTCTCCTGTCGACGCCCCGACAGCTTTCGCCGTCGAGGCGTCGTCCTCACGCGGTGGCCTCACGTCGGGTGACCGGACAATTCCCCGGTCCGATCACCCGAAGCCTCGGTTAGGGCGGCATCAGGCGCAGGTACTCGCGCCTGCGCCGCCCCGGCTGCGGGCGGCGGCCCGGGTCACGGGAATCCTCCCGGGCCCGTTCCGCCGCCTCCTTCTGCGAGATGACAGCCTCGCAGAAGGCGGCGACCGCGTCCCATTTCCTGACGCTGTCGACCATCGCTCGCGCAACAGCCGGCAGCGTCAGGTCGGCACCGATGACAGCGACGAGGTCACGGCGCTGCCCGTCCCAGCCCGAACATACCTCGAGCGTATGTTGCGCCGTGTCCTCGTCGCTACTGCAATGGTGGCAGGACGGAGTCCACTCCCTCCGCACGACCGTGTGCAGGTACTTGCCGAAGCAAAGCGTGGTCCTACCACAATAAAATCGTTATTTAAACTACTTAACAATTCAATTTTGTGGTGATACATAGCTTTTACCTTAACTGTGTGGTAGCGGCCACAAGTACTACCAACCCTTACTTTGCTCGTGGATGTCGTAAAAAACGACTAAGAGCCTTATAACGACCTGGGCCAACTCCATCTGAAGCCGTTTGGTCAACAATTACATTCCCAAGGTGGGTTGACGTCTGGCAGGCGGCCGGTCATAAAACTATTGCCAATAGCTTTTACAATATATACTGTGAAAGAAGAGTACATACTGTATCGACCCCAAGTAATTGGGATAAGAGTTGGAGAATGATGATGATGACCTACTTTTACCTAAATAATTATTGAAATGAGAATTTTCACAGATACTAGAAGGCAGCCTGTTTTTACAATGTATGGATTCACTAAAAAGTTATATTTCGAATTTTAGACCGATATATTCCTCTCTAAATGTGAAAAAATAGGGGGTGAAATTTAGTTTGATATTTTCTACCTTACAATATAAACAGAGAAACTCATGTTTAACTTAATTGTCGCCGTCAAATTGTTGCTGCCCCGTGAGCTAACACCGAGAATGTTGTGTATAAAGCAATCCAGCACTGATATATGTACGTTAGCCTTATATATGTAATGCCGACGTAACATTGTCATCATCGATCGCAGTTCACCATCCACTGTTGGATGTAGATCTCCTTACAAAGGAGGGATTATTGTCGTGATCGTCAGTCCTGGCGGGGCCGGGTTAGCGAGAGCAATGTGTTGTTTATACGTTTCTCAAGTGAGAAATTATGCCTACTTTTTTGACGAGACCTTCGTCGATGTTACGAGACCCACTTAGGTGGTGACGATTGTTTTATGTTGTCGCCACACGGGCTAATAAAACATAAAAGGTCTTACAGTTTGTATAAATAGAAGGTTTTGCAAGGTCCGGTCTACTTTGAATAAATTGGACAGCTTTTTCTGTTTGCCTAGTAGAGAATTTTTTATTGCCGGTGGTGGCAAACGAGCAAGCAGCACACCTGATGGTGGTGGTACACAATGATACTGCCGCTCATGGATATTTGCAATATCATGGGACATAGCTACACCGCTGTCCATGGTTAAGAAAGTGCTCTGCTCAAACTTCTTTTTAAAAGACGACTTGTAAATGGAACTTGTACTCTTGTGTTGTAAATGGAATGGACTTGTGAATGGAATGGACTTGGAATGGAGAAGTTCGTGGACTGACTCAGAAACGTCTAGCCGAAACTATTGAAAGTATCAACACAAAATTTGATAGTAGTTTCTTCTTTTGACGTAAAGACTCACTGAGAAAGCATTTTACTAATTTCAACTCCAAAGAGGGTGAACGCGGTGACAAAGTCTGTATAACTCTTCAACAGATAGCTCGGTGTACCTCTTATTTAAGAAGTACCCCGATAGCGTACGATATTATAAAATCGCTTTTAGAGCTGACATGCGCTTCGAAAGAAATTATTTTACAATGGATTCCATCACACGTTGGACTTAGAGGCAACGAGAAAGCTGATGTATTAGCGAAACAAGCTTGTAGCGAGGGCGTAACTATAAACATAGTGCCGTGTTTCACTGATTGTCTACATTTAGTACGACAACTCTGCTTCGATATGTGGAAGGTTCATTTTGATGAGCGATCTCTGGAGAAATGTATCTGGTACAAAACGTTGCAGAATGAACCTTGGAGGACTGCATGGTTTGACGGATGTAAACTAGGTAGAAATACACTGACCACAGCCTTTAGACTTCGTTCCGGCCACATTCCTCTTAATAAGTTCGCTTATATGATGAATAAAGTGTCATCCCCTCTCTGCTCTGAGTGTGGTATTATAGAAGATGCGCAACATATTATGTTGGAGTGTGTTCGGAATGAGGACATTAGGAATGGAAATGTATCTGTCGCTGAGGAGCTGAGACAACTTGGAGGTTGTAATGTCATTTTAGTATACCCCCTCACTGATGAAACTGTAATAATATATAAAATAATTTGAAAATTCAAAAGTGCACGCCTCATAATTTTTACATTATTTATCATTTACTATTAGTCAATGCCAGAAATAGAATAAAATTAAAGAAAAAGCCTTTTTTAAAAACAAGCTTTTATTATTTGCTAATAAAATAAAATAAAAAGTTAAAAATGAATTAACTCCAATAAGACATATAACACTTTATAAGTTTATTGTAACCTTTAACGATAATTAAGCTTCTTCGTCTATTACAAAATAATTCCATATCGTACATAATTATATATTTTTAACACTAAAACATTATACCCTAATTATTAAATCTTCCCGTTTCTATCAAAGTCCCAATTTTATAAATAAAAGCGTGTTACATTTTGATGGTATGATTAAGAACATTTAGCACCTTCTTTTTCCTATGGCTAGCTTCCAGGTCCAACATCAGACCCTGGTTACCATATAGTATCAAAGTACTCGTCAAGACGAATCAAACGAGTCCAAACTTGATGGAGTTGCGTTGTTTAATTACGGCATTAAGCATTTGCTTATGGTAGAGGAGGACATTTGTCCTCCTCTACCATCGCACATACTGCAACAGTAATTGGCTATACTTTTATGACCTGCTTGCCGTCAATTCTTGACAATGCAATTGTTGACCAGACGGCATTAAATAGAGTTGGCTCCAGTTGATACAAAGATCTTAGTCCTTGTTTACGACATCCTGGAGTGAAGTAAATCTTGGTAGTATTGGTAGTCGCTACTACACAGCGATTGTGACACGGGCTGATGGATGGACGTAAGTGTAGTAACGCAACTGTCACATTCGAAATTCACCAACTGTGACAGTCCTCGCGGGCCGCACCTGCGAGCCTGTGTAAGTCCAGCAGTGGTGTGACGGACATCTGTCGTGTCATAGAGTAGGCTGTTGTATCCAAAGATGTCAAATAAGTGTAACATAATTATGTACCTAGACAACTAACAAGACATTTAAATAAAAAAATCACTAAAGTGATGACGACAGCTGCGTGAATGTTGTCGAGGGCGCGTGGGGCGGCGCCACTGTAGGGGGGGAGTGTGGCGCGCGTGGGGGGGCGGGGGCGTCACAGTACTTGATGGTGCACTTTATATATTTATACATTTGCGGCACAAAACGCTCATTACGAGATGCATTTGCTAACGAACGAGATGACGCTGCGTGCCTCCCGCGCACCGCACCACCCGCCCCGCGCACATGGTGCTGATGATAGTCGAGGAGCTCGCGGCTCACGATTGCGTGATCACATAATGATGTGCGGCAGTGAACACGAAGACTGTCAACACTGAAATCGCGCGTGAGAGTCTCTGAGCTGGCTAACCTACATATGTTTATTCCACTTAGTGCTCTGCTGTTAACGATTACATCTTTGAGGTAGGTTGAAATACAGCAACGGGCCGATGATGATGGAGCCGTAAGCCGCCTTTCCGTCGCCCTAGATGATTCAGGTAGGTTGTATCAGAGCCTGTCAAAAATAAAGAAAGAGAAAAGGATGACGATAAAGATTAACATTGATATATGTATGAACACTTTTATATGAAGCACCAGACCTTGAGGTGCACTAACAAACTGACAGACAGACAAACTTAGTAGCATTCTCTCGGGAATTGTATCGGGAATTATATGTGACGCGACGAGCTCGTGGACTATTGCTGGTGACTGATGACTGCAACTGGCCGGGTATATAGCAGTCGAGGCTTTGTCTATAGCTAACGACTCAGTTCCGCTCAGTAACGACGTCCCCCGGTAATGAGACCGGCCGGCGGGGTAGCGGGGCGGCGGGGGCCGTGACGCAACAGACATACATAATGTGTCGCGCGCACCATATTGTTGGCAAGCATGTGTGTGTGCGACACTCGCTAACTGCATATCACATACGGAGATGCTGACACTATATATATAACTATATATTAAATAAGACAAACATATATATACATGTGTATGTGTGCACGCCAAGTTATCATATATATACATGTGTATGTGTGCACGCCAACAGTGGGTGCTGATTGCGGGTTGAGTGGATGTATTCTACTCAGTTGTTACAGATATACTTGTATACAGAACAACTGGACTCAACAAAACATAATATTTGACCTTTGCCGACATATATTTATATGTAGTGGCCTTTTTTCTTCTTTTTTTTTTGCCGTGGACTATGAAGTGGTCACGCCCCGTCAAATCGGTCCGGGGCGACGGAAGAGGCGGCGCGTAACCCCATAGACCCACCCTGCAAACACCTCTCTTTGCCATGCGAGCGGGTCACCGGTACCCGATCTTTGTCATCGGTGTCCCACCCGGCGTCTTACCCTCGCAGCTTCCTCTCGTTTCGACGCCCCGACAGCTTTCGCGTCGTCCTCACGTGGTGGCCTCACGTCGGGTGACCAGAATATCCCCGGTCCGATCACCCGAAGCCTCGGTTAGGGCGGCTTCAGGCGCAGATATGTAGTGGCCTGCATACTCTTAGATTACTGTCTCTTTAGCCGATTTCACATTTTCGATGTATCGATTTGCTCTGATTTAATTGATAAAATTAATGAATGAAGCCTAATAAAAGCCCTTAGAACTTTAACAATAAATATGCTTCCGTCTACTTAGTACAATAGACTGATTGTCTCACATTCCGTCTATATGTCTAACTGTGTGGTGTGTCCGCTGGCGCTACTTGATTATTGCTAATTGTTAATATTTAACAGACTGTTAATTCGTGCGACGTGCACGACGCGACCTCTGAATAAAAGACATCAACGCACCGCGTGACTCACACTCACACACACACAGCGCTATTGCAGAACTATACTCATACAAGTATTAGAATATCTTTACAATTTGAATAATATATATTTTATATATTTTTTTTATTCCATCACTATACAGATCTATAGGCAGGAAGTGAATGTCTACGAATACTAGTGGAAGTTTTTTTTTAATGCAAGTAATAAAAGATTTTTTTATTATTTATTTTTAACTTGTAACTAACTTACGGTCTGCTGAATCTCAACATTACACTTGACAAGTTTTTAGCGAAATATTAAATATTTATAAAAACACTACCATACATTACATTGAAGATGATATACTGATTAACTAAGTATGATAAGTGTGAGATATACGAGTATGAACTAGTAGTTACGACTATGTGTGCGTAACACCGGACATGTCACATGTTGCGGTTCAATAGATACCGATATACGTCGTTTGTTTTATGTAATATGAAAAAAAAGAAACAGCATTCAAATATTAAAATAACTAACTCACTTATCAATTTTTTTGTACAATTCTTTTTATAACATTATTCCACTTCTTGATAGAGCATATAGGTGTCTTATATTCCTCTTAACTATAATAACAGTCGGTCAGTATCTAAGTCAAGTCGTTACCATTAATAGGGGGGGAAATACGTGTAAAAGGACGTTTTCATGTTTTCATAATTTTTTTTAAGGTATAAATAATGAATATTATTTAATGAAACTATTAGGTTATTTTATACATATATTGATTAGTTTTGTTTCGTATGCTACAAAAATATAATTTAAAAAGTAACAGAGATATCAGTTGATACACATCGTAGATTGTCATCCGACTTAGCAGTTGGTGTACACGATGGAGGCCACAATTTTTATATGAAATCAATAGTATAGAAAAATTACTATTTTTTATATGTGTATCTTCTATATAAACCTCAATTTAAAAATAAAATATAAAAATTTACACTTTTAGGTGGCCGTTAAAATAAGTCATGGTTTTTAACCATTTTTTCATATATTTTTTACTATAAAAAATAGTTAAAATGAAAAAAATACCGCTCATGATGGAGGTTTATATACAGCACAATTGTGTAAGGAAATTATATACCAAATTCCAGGATTATTGGTTTAATACTTTTTAAGCTAGAGTGTACGTTTCGAAAAAACCTGTTTCAAGAAAATCACGTTTAAAAAAGAAGTGACTGAAAAAGTTAAAATAGTATTAAACTAATTGAAACAACTTACCAATTAATCAGCTATTTCAGCACCATATTGCAAACCTTCTTCAGCTTTATATGCTTCAACGACGACCAAAATACAAAGAATAGCTATGCGATGTGTGTATCAATATTTAACAGGATTACAAGTGACATTAAAGAATTACCACTAGGTACATAAATTCATAATACAACTTAGAACTTGGTTGCAAAATAATAGTTTTCTGTTAAGGAATTCATGAATTGTAACCAACACTTGTAAATGTGCAAATTTATTATTATAATTATTATTTCTATTAAATGTGTGCAATCTAAATGTTTTGTAATGTACAAATTTATTATTATTTCTTTTAGAATATATTAGAATTATTATTATTATTATTTTTTAGAATATGTAACTTTGTATGCTATAATTATGGCTAAATAGGCTTGGACTAATTAATGTATTTTAACACCTCTATGTATATACCCTGTTTATGACAAATAAATAATTTGAATTTGAATTTCATTTTCAATCTGCAATTTTTTTTTCGTGCTTTTCGGGCTTCTTTACTGTCCAAGGAGCTATGTTGATTCTGTCTGGCTACGTTACGCGCTGTACCGAAGGGTAGGTACTTACTAAATCGCTTACAACTTTTGAACGAATAGGAACTTTGACTTGAAATCTTTTTTTTTTTGGGACTAATCCCACCGCACATTCCCACCATTGTAACTCCTGTAAGCCAGGATCCACAATGGTCACTATAAATGACACCGAGGTTTGACCCCTTATGACTTGAAATTTTAAATTTTTATTTTTTAATAGTTTTACAAGCGATTCATGAAAAAAAGAAAATTGTGTTTTTTTTAAACCTCTACACGTATTTCCCCCTAAATAGGATAATAATCAAATTAATAATTTCTTTGCAAATTTTGTCAGAACATGAGAAGTCCCATAAACCACTATTACATCATATTCACGACAACACATATCTAAGTACACTCGCGGTGTTTATACATTATACATGAATTTGATATTGTATATGAATGTATTATATTATTTCTATGACTATAGAAATGTAAACATTGCACTTAATGTCAAAGTATTTTATTTAAATGTAAATCGAGTACTGTGTAATTGTATGAGGCGTTATATATACGTACATACATACATATTATATCAACATAGATGTATATAAGGTCACTGTTAATGTGATCGTATATCATCATTCCCCTGCTCATATCCTAGTTATACCCGACTAGAAATTTTTTCATCTTCCTTAGCAGGACCGGACCGAGCATGCCCGATCTGAACCAGATAAGGTATGTAACGCAGAAGATTTATCTGGACCTGATCAGGAAAACCTTATCGTCCAGATCGGGCATTTCTGATCGGGTCCAGATCAGGCATTCCTGATCGGGTCCGGATGAAATTTTACTGATCGGAACCAAATCAATCATCTGCGTTATATATCTTGCCTGATCCAAAACGAGTATGCCCAGTCCGGTCCTTTTAAAGAACATGAATATCTTAAAGACCATGTTTAATAGATAAAAATATAAATTAATATATGACGTCGGCAGCGAATGCAGTGCTATATTCTTATCATAGAGAGTCCCAGTGAGCCGTTCCAATTAGGGCGCAACCACCAGATGCCAACGACTTCAACTGTCGCCTGAATTTCTCATTCATGACCTGATTGATCTGTTTTGATCTGATTCGATAACAACTAATTTAATATTAGGCGATGTTATTACGCTTCGGAGAATCTTAACACCGCGATTCAGATAATGACGTCATTTTACTAACGCCCTCAATTTATTATGACCCAAAACATTAAATGTTAGAATGGTTGTTACAATATTATTATATTTATTTCTATCTATGTTTTCAAATGTACCTATTATTTATTTTTGTTTTTACTTTAAATATAAATTATTTTTATATTATTATTTTTTTTTTTTTATTATTGCTTATGGCGGCAAACGAGCAGACAGCACACCTGATGGTAAGTGTCACTGCCGCCCATGGACCTTTGCCAATGGTATAGCTAGGCCGCTGCCTACCAATACAACCCTGAACCCACCCCAGTTAGGCTTCCGGCTTTCTCGCTCACCGAACGAAGCGCAATAGCACATTGCTATTACTCAGACGTCGATCTTCTGCGAGAGTGTGGTACTACCCCGGACGGACCGGCCCGCGGCTGTAGACACAGAACTGTCCACAGCGTGGTCCTACCACAATATAATTAACAATATAATTAAACATTATTATTATTATTATTATTAAATACATATGATTAATTAAAGATTTCAGATTAATCTCCTCTGATGCAAATACAATTTACACCGTGGCATAAATATGACAATCATGATATGATACTTTTTTGAATTTTGAATGATATTTTTTTGTGTCACGAAAATTGTTTCTGGTCCTGATATACTACATGCCTTACCATATACTTGATTATATTTTACACCAGGCTGTCCTTATTTGGTATAGACCTGGCCCTGATCCGGAATGCCTTACCATACTCGATGATATTACACATCAGGCTATCCTTATTTGGTCCTGATCTGGTCCTGATCCGGTATGCCTTACCATACTTGATGTTATTTCACATCAGGCTATCCTGATCAGGACCAGACCTGGTCCTGATAGGGTTTGCAGGATCCGGCATGCCTCATTCTATCCTGATCGGGTCCTGATCCGGTATGCCTTACCATACTTGATGATATTACACATCAGGCTATCCTTATTTGGTCCTGACCTGGTCCTGATCCGGTATGCCTTACCATACTTGATGATATTTCACATCAGGCTATCCTTATTTGGTCCTGATCTGGTCCTAATCCGGTATGCCTTACCATACTTAATGATATTTCACATCAGGCTATCCTTATTTGGTCCTGAACTATGATACGATAAAAATACCAATGTATAACATACAGTCGTGGTCGTGGCCTGATGTGAAATATCATTAAGTATGGTAAGGCATACCGGATCAGGGCCAGATCAGGGCCAAATAAGGATAGCCTGATGTGTAATATCATCGGTCATCATCATGCGGTCAAAAAAATTTGAGTATTGACCGATATTGAAACAGCTAGAATAGTTTACTTCTCTTATTTTCATAGTCTTATGTCTTACGGCATATTGCTGTGGGATGTTCCGCGGATTTGAGTAGTATCTTTGTTCTGCAAAAAAGGGCTGTCCGTGCAATTTATAATCTAGGCCCAAGAGTTTCACTTCGAGAGAAATTCAAAGAGGTGAATATTCTGACTGTTGTATCACAATATATATACGAAAATGTTTTGTATGTAAAAAGAAATTTCAGTAACTTTGAAAGATATTGTGACATTCATTGTGTGAATACTCGGAATAGGGACAAATTAGTTGTACACAGTACGCGTCTTGAAAGAATTAATAGGTCATTCATGGGGCAATGTATACGCTTCTATAATAAATTACCAAAAGATATCCGAGATATGACTGTGAACAAGTTTAAAAGGGCTGTCAAGAACAGACTCTGTAAAAAAGGTTATTATAAAATCTCAGATTATCTAAGTGATAGTTCAGACTGGCTATGAACAGCTCCTCTTTCAGCAATTACATTATTTTTTTAAACTGTTTAGTTACTATTTCTTTTTAATAATTATACATACTTGTAAAGCGTAGCGTGTGTTGCCTGACGAATTTTGACTTTTTTGTATTACGTCATGGTATTGGTCATGCACACTGAAAGGTCCGCTTGCGGTAGCTGCGTGGAGCGGGTCTCTCCCTTCCCTCCAAGGTGGTTGAGGGGAGTGATGGCTGCTCTAGTAGTTAACTCGTGATCGGGTGCCGCTTGTGAGATCCGGTCCAGCCATGGTCTTTCTTTATTGTATTTCAACTATTCCGTTCGAAGGGCATCGCACTGAAGCTAATTAAATAATAAACATGTACTATTTTTTTTATATATAAAAAATGAAAAAAATTATAATAACATAGATAAAATATAAATAGACAAACCCACTGAGTTTCTTGCCGGATCTTCTCAGTAGCGGTCTCATTCCGATCCGGTGGTAGTTTATTAGATTAACTTTAAATGTAAAAAAAATGACAATATGTAAGTGCCCTCGCAGGGTTTATGCATAATAAATGTTTTGAATTTGAATTTGAATTTGAATCAAGTATGGTAAGGCATACCGGATCAGGACCCGATCAGGATAAAATGAGGCATGCTGGATCCGGCAAACCCTATCAGGACCAGGTCTGGTCCTGATCAGGATAGCCTGATGTAAAATAACATCAAGTATGGTAAGGCATACCGGATCAGGACCAGATCAGGACCAAATAAGGATAGCCTCATGTGAAATATCATCAAGTATGGTAAGGCATTCCGGATCAGGACCAGGTCTATACCAAATAAGGACAGCCTGGTGTAAAATATCATCAAGTATATGGTAAGGCATGTAGTATATCAGGACCATAAACAGTTTTCGTAACACAAAAAAAATATCAATCAAAATTCAAAAAAGTATCATATCATGATTGTCATATTTATGCCACGGTGTAAATTGTATTTGCATCAGAGGAGATTAATCTGAAATCTTTAATTAATCATATGTATTTAATAATAACAATAATGTTTAATTACCAATATAAAAATAATTTATATTTAAAGTAAAAACAAAAATAAATAATAGGTACATTTGAAAACATAGATAGAAATACATATAATAACATTGTAACAACCATTCTAACATTTAATGGTTTAAGTCATAATAAATTGATGGCGTTAGTAAAATGACGTCATTATCTGAATTGCGGTGTTAAGATTCTCCAAAGCGTAATGACATCGCCTAATATTAAATTAGTTGTTATCGAATCAGATCAAAACAGATCAATCAGGTCATGAATGAGAAATTCAGGCGGCAGTTGAAGTCGTTGGCATCTGGTGGTTGCGCCCTAATTGGAACGGCTCACTGGGACTCTCTATGATAAGAATATGGCACTGCATTCGGTGCCTACGTCATATATTAATTTATATTTTTATCTATTAAACATGTTCTTTAAGATATTCATGTTATTTAAAAGGACCGAACTGGGTATACCTACTCGTTGTGGATCAGGCAAGATATATAACGCAGATGATTGATTTGGTTCAGATCAGTAAAATTTCATCCGGACCCGATCAGTGTTGCCTGATCTGGACCCGATCAGGATTGCCTGATCTGGACCCGATAAGGTTTTCCTGATCGGGTCCAGATATATCTTCTGCATTACATACCTTATCTGGGCATGCCCGATCCGGTCCTGCTAAGGAAGACGAAAAAATTTCTAGTCGGGATATTGCAGATTATTAGTTTTGTTTAACTCTATTTTTCATTATACTTTACTGTCCTAAATTATAAAAAAAGAAATGTCCAGCTACAGAATTGTACCTTAAAATTTAATACATGTTTAACCTTTAATATTAAATAATTTATCTATTTATTTAATCTTTTATTTACAGCCATTTATAGCATAATAATCGAACCAAATTATGCAAATAATAGGTGCTGAGAAATCACTAGGGTTTTATATTTATATGTACATAACCGGTTATAGCTCTTCACTATCTTGAATGTCCCTAATTAGTTGTAGATCACATCCCACAACATTGTATACTGTGGAGGAGCGGGGTGAACTGAATACATTACATGTTTGTACACCTCCTACTATGACCGTGTACACTGTAAACTGTTTGTAACGTTGTGAAATTAAACATTAAATAGATACAAACGCGACAGAATATATAAAAATAGTTTTATATCAAATGTGTAATAGCCGATAGGTACTCGCGTAAACATCACAAGTCATTACTTTTTACACTTTATGTTTTTGATTTGGCTCTCATTTATTATCTTTCCAATTATAGTTCTCTTGATAGCTAAAAAATCAATCAAATTAAATAACAACAAGAAAGTTTAATTAAAACTTAAAATTTGGCGGAGTAAGAATACAATTCACCACCCCTTGTCTTACCCGTGGGTGATCGTAAAAGACGACTAAGGGCTATAAAACGCATAGGTATACGCGAGAGAAGAAAACCTCGAAACAAAATCCTATACCAACACGTCTGACCAGCGTGGTATAGGAGGTCAATTTCTCGCCCATTATGGAGGAGGCTCGAGCCCACCAGTGAGACATACATATATGAGCAGAGATGATGAAAAATAAACAGTTGTAGCAGATTCAAAAGTCACTTCGGCAAAAGCAGGTACGTCTTGGTGAAACCTGCAGCGAACCTAGCATCAATATCAATGTCCACATACACCTGTAGGTACCTACATATAACACGATGCAAACGTTAACAACTACACAATCACCACACTCGGCAGAGGGGGTGGCAATCGCACTTGGGTCTTCTATAATTTACTAGACGAGTGATACTGCCCAACTAGTTCTAAAGTCCACACAAATGTAATGTATCACCAACAATCAATTATTTTAATCGTTATTGCTTCTGTAAAAAAATTACAAATATAATTGTTGATGATATAAATGAAAAGGCAATAACGTATGAGAAATGTTTACTGTGTCTAGTTAGTTAGTACACACCACACGAGTCAGACACAAGACATGTACTGTCCAGAGATCGCTGTCAACTACACAGCGGGCAGCAGGTGACACAGAGGTCATCATTTCAGCCTATTGCCGCCCACTGCTGAACGTAGGCCTGTCTCATGTTACGGCACAGTGTGCGGTCCTGTGCCCCTGCATCCAACGATGCCCAGCAACCTTCACCAGGTCATCTGTCCACCACGTAGGGGGACTCCCACACTGCGTCGTCCGTAATAAATACGACCCAAATATACTAACTGGTAACAATAAAAACACGAAGAATAATAAACATCTACTAACAATATTATATACAGTACCTATGTAAATTGTAGCTATAGGTATATATGTGTGTCATGTGCTATCGCAATAGTATAATGGCAATACGACAGTCACAGATAATGATGTGGCGCGCGCTGTGTCCGCGAGTGAGCCGCCCCGCCCCCCCCGCCGCCGGTACAATATCGCAAACGTTTGATGTCCGCCGTCTCGTTAGCGAACAACTCCACCTATAGGTACCCTCTCAACGAATAAGTAATACGAAAATACGAAATAAGAAAACATCAGAGATCAACTCGACGCGGCTCACAATAGCGCGCTTTGTGCCGGCGACCTACCCATTGTATCTGTTACCAATATTATAATGAAAATATTATATATACATACTTATATATATATAGGCTTTGTTACGTCAACAGAATACGACTTGAACAACGTTGGAAAGTGAGTGAACAAAGTACTTGTTCAAAACAAATCCTTTTTGTTTCCGTAGCACTAAAGTAGTCTCTATGTATGTGTTGTGATATGGACCGGTCCATCCGAAGTAGGTACTACTTACACTCTCGCAGATAATCGACGTCTGTACAGTGGCAATGTGCTGTTGCACTTGGTCTGGTGAGCGAGAGAGTCAGAAGCTGAACTCTCTGGGAAGGTCTGGGGATAAGCAGCGACCTCACTCTACCTTTGATATTGCAATGATGCTTGGGGAGCAGTAACACCTGCCATCAGTTTACTGCTTGCCCGTTCGCCACCATAAGCTTTAAAAATAGGTAAATTATGCACAATCTTTTGTAGTTCTCACGAAGGATTATTCTGCGTAAGAATCGAACTCACTAATCTTCACTTGAGGTCAATGAAGAGCGCACTTCATAGGTATGTATCGCATACCGCCGTTAGTTACTTACCGTCAGTCGTACAATCAACATAGGTATAACATATCAAACGTATAAGTGAGCGCTATTGATGTGTAACTATGAGTGGGTCCGGTCGACGGCACGGCACCACGTGTCATTAGCGAGAGTGCCACCTACCCACCTACCATTGCTCCACTGTATAGGTACATATTTAACCCATCAATATTACCAATGTTCGTACAGATCGTAAGATACGACATTCCACATTGTGACCGTACCTACGTTAGTTAATACCTAACACGATACAACACTCAAGTTATAAACTCCCGCGTTAATTGTTTACTTGCTAATACATTTAGTTGTGAGTACACTTCATGGTGTAGTTAGCGATTGAGAACACATTGTGTCATCACCTATTACTTGTACGTGGCAGTCATAAATATCGACTAAATGAACACCACGTGAGTGAACTGCAATATTTTTAATAAATGCTAGGTATACGTTAACTGGCGCCAACGTATAGGTACATTGGCCACACAGTAAACCCCCGCTCCGACTATTCCTTCTTATCGAGGGGTAAGGTCAAAAATGTACGTCAATACATTAACAAATACAAAACATATCCTCTCTGAAGTATATACCTGCCCTGCGATACATACTCGCAGATGTCTGCCAAAACGATGGGCTTAACTTTTTAATTTATACCTACTTAATTAAGTTCATGAAAAAAATGAATGTGTAGGCTAATATTAAAGTGGGCGGGCCACCGAAGACAAAGATCGGATACAGGTGGCCCGCTCGCACGGCGAAGAGAGGAGTTGCAGGGTGGGTCTATGGGGTCACGCGTCGCCTCTTCCGTCGCCCTGGACCGATTTGGCGGGGCGAGACGCATCCATAGTCCATCGTAAAAAAAAAGGCTAATATTAAAGTGCCTATACAATAGTTATAAATGCAAGTGACGGCGCGCACTATCTGTGTACTGTGTAGTCTATGTTATATTGGGTAGTATTGTACTAGGGGGGGGCTGTGTGCGCTCAAGCAATTACTATAAAAGCCTTTGGGTAGTATCACCTAGTGGCGGCGGCGGCCCGTGATATTGTTGTCTAACACAAGCGTTTAGTGATTGACGTCATTGCCGAGAGCACTCCGACTGTACAGACAGACAGACGGCGGCCAACAGTATATATATGTGTTTGTGTTAAACTATTTATATCGTTAAATGTATTTAGGTATGTTTGTACATCACTGTGCTTAAGTAATGACCAACAACTGTACGTATGTGTGTGTGTGATCTATTGTAATGTACGTCGCATTACATTGTGTACAACTATTCTATTGTAAAATACTAAAGTTATCGCCGTGTGCACCGCTCGATTGCGAAGATGGCTTGTTGATCAAACTGCTAACTTAATTTACTGAAGTATCGTCTAATCAATTTCTAGGCCGACTCGTGCACAATTTATCTTTGTTGTGGTACCTACAATAATATACATTTAGGATGACGTCATTTAGAGATACAATAAGATTCGCGCGTAGAGACACCTCACTTGATCTATATTTTGCAGTTAGATTTGCATAAATATACGGCTAATGTGTTATAACAACTGTTCATACCTGACCAGTGCTGACTATATCAACAACGTTCACGTAGTCTACAAACTTTACACACAGAGGGTGTGTGTATTACCTGTGTTATGGCACACGATCTAAGTCACCTTCTCAGAAAACGACAGTTGAGGCGGTTGCGCTCAGCAGTAGTAGGGATTACGCGCGACTTGATTCGTTCTCCTTCCTCCTCCTACTTTGTAAAACAGCTTCTTAAAGAACACAAGCACAATAACACAACAACAGATTCATGATCCATACCTCTGGTGTCACCGCGGACTACGATGGAATTATAAAATACTATTGTAGTGGTTTGGCTCACTGTCTGCAGCCGGGGACCGGTCCGTCCGAGGTAGTACTCCACTTTTGTAGAACATCGACGTCTGAGCAGTGGTAATGTGTCAGTGCGCTTCGTTCGGTGAGTGAGAGAGCCGGACGGGTATAAAAAAGAAAAATAAGGCTAAAGGGTTGTCGTACCTGTTCATAGCAGACATTGTGTTCTAATGTTGTTGTCTCCAGTGTCTTTTCTTTTTAATTGTTCAATAATCATTTCAATATCGTCCGTCAAACTGAGGTTGCGATCAGTTAGTTTCAATATGAAGTATTGTACGTGGACACCAATACAGTTCTAACATCATTTACATATCACATACACACTTGGTCTATAACATTTTACTACTTCCCACTATTTCAATCTGACGTGAAATAATAGTACCTATTATCTATAGATTTTTGTCGACACCCTTTAGATACCAAAGTGTGGTATGGAAACTTTAGAGGCACAGTTTCGCTCTATCCCTATCTCTCCATCTCTCGTATCGTCAACAACACCTACTGTTGGAACTATAAATACAATTCAGTGTGAAGTAACATTATATTTGGATGAACGCCGCCCTCCTCCCGTGACTATGAACGATTAAACGTCGGAGAATTAAAAATAAATACAAATGCGATAAAATCCCTAGAGATAATTTTATATAAGTATGTAATAGGTAAGTGTAGGAGGCGCGTAAACATCAGATATCAAATATACTTCAATACAATCAAATATATATATATATATATTACGATGGTTTACTGTGTGAGACACAAGGAGGTTTCAGGAGTGGAAGGGGATGGATGGCTCAAGTGTTCTCTCTGCGCAAAATTGTGGAGAAGCATCTGGCTCTAAGTCAGGGGGTTTTCTGCAGTTTTGTGGATCTGGAGAGAGCATTTGACACGGTTGTACGAAAGGGACTTTGGAACATTTTACCGGAGTATGGTATTAGCGGTAAACTGCTGCAGGCTGTGCAGTCCAGTTACATGGGCTGTAGAGCCTGTGTGCGGCTGGATGATGGAAAGTCGCCTTGGCTGGACATCAATATCGGCGTTAAACAGGGGTGCGTTCTGTCAGCCAGGCTGTTTATCATATATCTGGATAAATGTCTCCAAAGGTTGAACGATATGAATATGGGAGTCCAGATGGGCGACTCAGTGGTCACTGCTCTGCTTTATGCAGATGATGCAGTCCTGCTGGCACAGTCAGCGACTGACCTGCAGACCCTAGTCGACACAATGACAGAAGATTGTAAGAAAAGTGGTCTACGCGTGAATGTGAGCAAAACCAAAATAATGGTCTTTGAAAGATATGAAGCCAGAACAGATGTAAGAGTAACAATAGGTAATGATGTACTAGAGCAAGTGGATGAATTTCTATATCTTGGATGTGGGTTTAGCCGAGATGGAAGGTACATCACTGATATAGAGCGAAGAGTGAATGCGGGAAATAGAGTGAACGGAGCGTTGGGGCAACTTCTCGGTAGCCACCACCTCTGCCAGAAGGCACGTGTAGCCAATACATAACGCAGTGCTTGTCCCAACATTACTGTATGGAAGCGAGAGTTGGGTATGCAGAAAAGAGTATGAAAGTAAAATTAATGCGGTCGAAATGCGATCTCTACGGAAAATCTGTGGAGTTAGGCTGACCGACCGCATTCGTAACGACGACGTAAGAGAGCGAGTAGGTATGAAAGAGAGTATTGGTGTAAAGATGCGAAAGGGAATGCTCCGATGGTTCGGACATGTGGAAAGAATGCCGAACGAACGTCTGGTTAAGAAGATATACAATGCGAAAGTGGAAGGATGTAGGTACCGGGGGAGACCGAGACTAACCTACCTAGACCAGATCGGTCATGTACTGAAGGAAGGTGGAGTCAAGAGTCTCCGAAACCGGCGAGCGTGTATGAAGAGAATTATGAATGTTGAGGACGCGAGTGAAGTATGCAAGGATAGAGTTCTCTGGCACTCTGTTCTCTCTGCCTACCCTGCAAGGGATATGGCGTGATGATACGTATGTATGTATGTATGTATATATATATATATATATATATATATATAACATCCAACACATTGCCATCGTCGAACATAGTATCTGCATACAAATACAAAACAAATGTAATTGTTTGTATAAATAACGATAAGTTATTCGACACAAATAATAAGCTAAATCATTAACGCGTTGAATTGCAAATATTATAAATACATTCAAATAACTTCAAATATATTCAAATACTCATAAAAATTCACAAGAGCACATAATAAAGTGTGAAGATGGCGCAGCGCGCTCCAAGGGGGGGTGGCCGTGGTCTATGGACGGCACCGGGGGCCACTCATAAATAATTCATATTCGCTTTCGTTACAATTTGGTTACTTTGTATAATGTATACAACACACCGCTCGCATTGTATACATATATATATATATACAAATACATTAATTTATACATACATAATGGTAGGTACACTTTATTTATGTTAATACATAGATATAGATATCTAGTTCAGGTCACACCTACACGTTACCTAACGTTATTGGGCATGTGCTTCATACCTAATGGTAGATACACTTTATTTATGTTAATACATAGATATAGATATCTAGTTCAGGTCACACCTACACGTTACCTAACGTTGTTGGGCATGTGCTTCATACCTAATGGGAGGGACATTGATATAATTATACTAACTGATCACAAGGGCCAATATTAGGGATTTATTTTGAGTTTTCTTTTTTTTGCAGAGACATACGAGTAGAGACATAGCTTCTGCGGAAAACTACATTAAACTTAATGGTCTTTTACGAAAGGGGATGATGATATGTATTGCCACAGTGACACCTTCGGCAGTGTTATTCTGTTTGTTTGTATGTTACAGTCAGGAGTTGTGAAGCTAGGACAACTCCATCTCCATCATCGTTCTCCTACTGTTATCGCAATGACTTGGGGTCGATACAATATGTACCTACTCTTCTTTCAGTGCACCTATTGTAAAAGTTATTGGCAATAGTTTTACGACCGGCAGCTTGCCAGACGTCAACCCTCCTTGGGAATGTAATTGTTGACTAAACGGCATCAGATAGAGTTGGCCCAGGTCGTTATAAGACTCGTAGTCGTCTTTTACGACATCCACGAGCAAAGTAAGGCTTGGTAGTATTCGTCGCCGCTACCATACAGTTGAAGAAGGATGACGATAAAATATATGTAGGTATACCTATTACATTAAATATGATGTGTACCGTTGTATGTGACACAATGCAAGCTCTGGGCTACACTATGATAACGTATTAATTGAAAATGAAATAATTGTTTTTATGTTACTCCAAAATTTGTTGGCAACAATAAAACTACCTAATTGATTTGGATTGTATTTACCTATGTATTTAGCTCACCTTTTTTTTCCATCAAACTTAACCAAGTTCTTTACCAGGGGCGGCTCTAGCACATGTAGCGCCCGGGTGCAATCAATAACCTGGCGCCCTCTTGTAACAAAATTACACATACATACATACATATCATCACGCCATATCCCTTGCAGGGTAGGCAGAGAGAACAGAGTGCCAGAGAACTCTATCTCTGCATACTTCACTCGCTTCCTCAACATTCATAATTCTCTTCATACACGCTCGCCGGTTTCGGAGACTCTTGACTCCACCTTCCTTCAGTACATGACCGATCTGGTCTAGGTAGGTTAGTCTCGGTCTCCCTCGGTACCTACATCCTTCCACTTTCGCATTGTATATCTTCTTAACCAGGCGTTCGTTCGGCATTCTTTCCACATGTCCGAACCATCGGAGCATTCCCTTTCGCATCTTTACACCAATACTCTCTTTCATACCTACTCGCTCTCTTACGTCGTCGTTACGAATGCGGTCGGTCAGCCTAACTCCACAGATTTTCCGCAGAGATCGCATTTCGACCGCATTAATTTTACTATCATACTCTTTTCTGCATACCCAACTCTCGCTTCCATACAGTAATGTTGGGACAAGCACTGCGTTATGTATTGCTACACGTGCCTTCTGGCTGAGGTGGTGGCTGCCGAAAAGTTGCCCCAACGCTCCGTTCACTCTATTTCCCGCATTCACTCTTCGCTCTATATCAGTGGTGTACCTTCCATCTCGGCTAAATCCACATCCAAGATATACAAATTCATCCACTTGCTCTAGTACATCATTACCTATTGTTACTCTTACATCTGTTCTGGTTTTATCTCTTTCAAAGACCATTATTTTGGTTTTGCTCACATTCACGCGTAGACCCCTTTTCTTACAATCTTCTGTCATTGTGTCGACTAGGGTCTGCAGGTCAGTCGCTGACTGTGCCAGCAGGACTGCATCATCTGCATAAAGCAGAGCAGTGACCACTGAGTCGCCTATCTGGACTCCCACATTCATATCGTTCAACCTTTGGAGACATTTATCCAGATATATGATAAACAGCCTGGCTGACAGAACGCACCCCTTTTTTTTTTTTTTTTTTTTTTTTTTTTTTTTTTTGTGGTGGGCCATGGACGTCGCACCCCGCCAAATCGGTCCGGGGTGACGGAAGAGGCGGCGCGCAACCCCATTGACCCACCCTGCAAGCACCTCTTCTTCGCCATGCGAGCGGGCCACCGGTACCCGATCTTTGTCTTCGGTGGCCCGCTCGGCGGTATGCCCTCTCGGGCTCCTCTCCTGTTGACGCCCCGACAGATTTCGCCGTCGAGGCGTCGTCCTCACGCGGTGGCCTCGCGTCGGGTGACCGGACAATTCCCCGGTCCGATCACCCGAAGCCTCGGTTAGGGCGGCATCAGGCGCAGGTATTCGCGCCTGCGCCGCCCCGGCCGCGGGCGGCGGCCCGGGTCACGGGAATCCTCCCGGTCCCGTTCCGCCGCCTCCTTCTGCGAGATGACAGCCTCGCAGAAGGCGGCGACCGCGTCCCAATTCCTGACGCTGTCGACCATCGCCCTCGCGACAGCCGGCAGCGTCAGGTCGGCACCGATAATAGCGACGAGGTCGCAGCGCTGCTCGTCCCAGCCCGAGCATTCCTCGAGCGTATGTTGCGCCGTGTCCTCGTCACTACTGCAATGATGGCAGCCCGGAGTCCATTCCCTGTGCACGACCGTGTGCAGGTATTTCCCGAAACACCCGTGCCCCGTTAACACCTGCACCAGTCGGAAGGTGAGGACCCCGTGCCGCCGCTCCATCCATTCCATCAGTACGGGCCGGAGGGCCTCAACGGTAATGACACCGTGTCTAGGCCTCTCCAACCGCGTAGCCCAACGGGCGATGACTTCTCGGCGGGCGTCCTCGCGCCAGGTGGCTATCTCGTTAAACGATGGGGAGCCACCCTCTTCGCGCATTGAGGTAACCCGCCGGTAGAGGTCGGAGAGCATCTCCGCCTCTAGGTCCCACGGGGGTGTCCCGGCCAATAGGCACGCCGCCTCTGTCGACACCGTGCGGTACCCGCGAATGGCTCTGACCGCCATGGCTCGCTGTGGCCTCCACAGCACCGCCCTGAGCTGGGCGTTCAGAGCCCTCGCCCACACGGGTGCGCCGTACATGGCCATTGAGCGGATCACCCCCGCATACAGCCGTCGGCCCTCGAAACTGGGTCCGCCCACATTCGGCATGAGCCGAGAAAGGGCGGACGCCGCGCCGACCAGCCGGGGAGCAATTTGGCGAAAATGCTCCCGGAACCACCATCGCCCGTCGAGCACCAGACCCAAGTACCTCATATGGGCCTGGATACTGATGTGGATGGAGTTGACGACTAACGAGGCGCCGATAGGCAGCCTCACACGGGGCCCATGGAATAGTAGGGCCTCCGTCTTGTTTAGGGCCACCCTGAGCCCCAGCGCCTCGATTCGCCTGACCATCTCCTCGGTGCCGAGAGTGGCCAGGCTCGCCGCCTCTTCGAGTGTCCTGCCTCGGGCTGTGACGAGCGTGTCGTCAGCGTAGCAAATAACGCTCAGCCCGGGGGGGAGACTCCCTCTCAACGCCCAGTCGTACCCGATGTCCCACAGAGTCGGCCCCAGAACCGACCCCTGCGGAACGCCGCACGACATGGGCGTCCGCACAATGTCCCCTGCGGGGCTCGCGTAGAGAACACTGCGCCCCTCCAGATAGTCTGCCACCAGCCGCCTGAGGTACAGGGGCACTCCATGGAACCGGAGCGCCTCCCTGATGCAGCTGAATGGCAGACTATTGAAGGCGTTGGCGATGTCCAACGACACCGCCAACAACACTCCTTTGCCGGCGACAGCCTCCGCGGCCGTCTGCCTCAGGCGTAGTAGGGCCCCGATGGTCGAACGCCCCTTCCGAAACCCAAATTGAGCGTCCGACAGATCGGGCCCCACCTCCTCCAGGTGCTGGACGATGCGGGCAGCGAGGACACGCTCCAGCAGCTTACCCACATCATCCAGAAGCACAATGGGCCTGTAGGCCGACGGCGAATCCGGGGGCCGTCCCGGCTTTGGCAGGAGAACCAACCTGCCTTCCTTCCAGCACTCAGGGAACTGTCCAGACGTCAGACAGGCGTTGAACAGTCGCCTGAGGCGAGGTTCGAGATGCTCGAGGAGCAACGTCAACACCCGGACTGGGACTCCGTCCGGGCCGGGGGCCGTGGTGGCGGATCGAATCTTCGCCACGGCTGCCCCCACTTCCGACTCCGTCACGGGCGGAACACTCTCGACGGCCTCCCGGTCGTGATCTGGCGAAGCCATGACCGGGGGCGTGTGCTCCGACTGCCGCGGGAACAGCTCCTCGACCACTCTACGAAGGAGGTCGGGCTGGAGGGTCTCGGTGAGGGGGGGGCCCTGCGCGCGAAGCTTATTCAGCGACGCGCGATACGGGCGACCCCAGAGGTCACGGTCGAGACCGTCCAGCATCTCCTGCCAACTTGCGTCCTTGGCGGACCGGATGGCCAGCCGAAAGGCGGTACGCGCACTGCGGTACGCCTCGTACAGCTGGCCCTCCCGCTCAACATCGCGGCGACGCCGCCGACTGCGGGTGTAGGACCTTCGGGCACTAATGCACGCCGCACGAAGGTCCGCCAGTCTTGGGGACCACCAGTAGACCCCCTGCCTCGGAGGTAGACGCCGCACTCTGGGCATGGCCGCATCGCAGACCTGCGTTAACGCACTGCGGATGCGGACAGCCTCAACGTCTACTCCGTCCGCTGGGGGTGGTGAGGACAGCCACGTGTTCACGATGGCCGCCTCCGCCAGTAGGTCCCTATCTAGACGCCCCACAGCCCACCGCGGAAATGCGGGAGCCCGGTCCGCCCTGTGACCCCTGCTGGGGTCCCGGAGAGGGGAGACCTCCATCCGGATGTATCGGTGATCCGACAGGGTCTCCGCCTCCTCCAGGACACGCCAGTTCCTCACTCGTGGTGCGACAGCGGGGCTAGCGAACGACAAGTCCACTATCGACCCACCCTGCTGTCGCACACACGTGTTCACTGAGCCTCTGTTTAGGACACAGAGGCCCAGTGACGCCGCCCACTCCACGATCGCCCGCCCACGATCGTCCGTCATCGGGGACCCCCACGCCGTGGATTTGGCGGACAGAACGCACCCCTGCTTAACGCCGATATTGACGTCAAACCAAGGCGACATTCCATCATCCAGCCGCACACAGGCTCTACAGCCCACGTAACTGGACTGCACAGCCTGTAGCAGTTTACCGTTAATACCATACTCCGGTAAAATGTCCCAAAGTTCCTTTCGTACAACCGTGTCAAATGCTCTCTCCAGATCCACAAAACTGCAGAAAACCCTCTGACCTAGAGCCAGATGCTTCTCCACAATATTGCGCAGAGAGAACACTTGATCCATGCATCCCCTTCCACTCCTGAAACCTCCTTGTGTCTCACACAGTAAACCATCGGACACCATCCTCATTCTCCTTCGTGACAGTGACAAAATTCGTGTAGAAAATAGAATAGGTTGATAGTTACAACTCGTTCGACTAAACTCCGAACCTCGCTGGAATGCGTTGTCGCATGCTCAGTCTCGTTGTTTTGACACGAAACCGGGTAAACGCGATCGGATTATAAAGTTACAGTGAGCATGGCGACAAAGCAACCTACCCAAACCTGTCAAATAATGCAGCCACTACGTTTATAGATGGTTAGGCACTTGCTGCGTTCTGTGTGAACGCTCCGTGCGGAGCGTTACAGTGGAGGCTCTATGTTTCCCGAGCGGCTCTCGGCGCTCCCTAAAACCTGGCGCCGGGTGCACCGCACCCTCTGCACTGTAGGTAAAGCCGGCCTGTTCTTTACAGACCTTACAGGTCGCTGCAATAGTGTCGTACGTTATTGTACTGAATCTCTAGTACCTACATATGTGTTGATTGATTCTTACTGTTTCTTTGCTTGTGCAATGAGTACCAAATCTGCTTATCCAGGACTGTTATATCTATATTATATAGATACATAGGCACATAATGACTTGTGTTAACAACATAAGTGTAGGGCGGTTGTCTGTGGCGCCCACTGCTCACAAGATGGCGGCGTACAATTATCGCATTACGTGCGAACAAGGACGCGCTAATATTGTCGGGCGGACGGTAGGGCTGTCGCACACATACATATTGTCTTTCTAAATATCATTTGTGTATATTAAATTGAATGTTTGTAAAGTCTTCCGCAGTACAAGGCTTATTCCCTTAATACAGAGTGTTATCTTAAAAAAAGTAACTACCTACAACGTTTCAAACGCCGAAAGTTATTACGAGCATAACGCAAGACATGTCCACATACAACGAAACTCTATTTACAGTGTACTAGTGTATTAGTTCGTTCGACTGATATTTAGCGGCTGGTGGCCTCAGTGAACGTCTGTTCAGTGTGTCTACACTCGATACTGTGACTTCGATTTCTCTCTAGTCTATAGACGTTCACTGTTAGGTATACGTTGTCGAATTCACAATGATGTCCCACAAGATTGTTGCCGATCTAATAATCCCACAGATTATCAGTCTTAAAAGAAAATAAATATGTTTGCAACGTAATGTACCTGTGAAATGAGATATGATTAAAGGCAGAACGTTTAAGCGTGCTATTATATATTGTTTTCTCTTTTTATTTAGGTATATGTCGTTTCTTTGGACGCAACTAACAAGTAATTAAATACTATGGAACGGAAATGTGTTACGATAGAAGTGAAGTTCAATAAAAACAAACACCAACAATCAAGCGCATATTGTCCCAGGCCCTCTGGGGGGTGAGGGTTAGTTCATATATAGGTAGATCGATGGCTGGATGAACTTTTTATTTTTCCGCTTGTTTAAAAAAAAAGTCTTTAAATATTAAACGTGAATGTGAACGGTTATAAAACTAAATATAATTTGATATGTCGGCATGAGGCTGTCGATGGTAATTATAATAGTTACAGGATAGATATATATTAAATTAATCATCATCCATCCATCAGCCCGTAAACGTCCACTGTTGGACAGAGGCCTCCCCACGAGAATAACATTTGCAACAGCCTGTGCCACCTGCATCTAACGGTTTCCTGCGACCTTTAAAATGTCATAAGTCCACCAAGTGCGGGGTGTCGGCCTACGCTGCGTCGTCCGATTAGTGGTCGCCACTCGAGAATCTTTCTTCCCCAACGGTTGTCGGTTCGTCGAGCGATGTGGCCTGCCCATTGTCACTTCAACGTGCTAATTTTTCAGGCTATGTCGGTTGCACCCGTTCTTCTACGGATTTCCATATTCCGGATTTTATCACGTAGAGAAATACCGAACATAGCCCTCTCCATAGCACGCTGAGCGACTTTGAGCTTTTTTATGAGGCCGATATTTAGAGACCACGTTTCAGTGCCGTAAGTCATCGCTGGTAACACACACTGGTTATAAACCTTTGTTTTCAGACACTGCGGAAAATTAGACGAAAAGATCCTCCTAAGTTTCCCGAACGCTGCCCAGCCGAGTTGGATTCGCCGGCTGACCTCTTTCTCGAAATTGGATCTACCTAATTGGACTATTTGTCCTAGGTAAACATAGTGATCGACAACTTCGAGAATCGCATTCCCAACCAGGACCAGTTCAGAAATGACATGAGCATTAGACATGATTTTCGTCGTGTCCATGTTCATTTGCAGACCTACTAGTTGGGAGACCAAGATCCTCTAGGGATTCTGTCTTGACTACGATATCATCTGCGAATCGAAGGTGAGTGATGTATTCGCCATTGATGTTGATGCCGAATCTGGTCCAGTCTAAGAGCTTGAAGACATCTTCCAGGGCATTGGTGAACAGTTTCGGATAGATAACCTGTCCCTGTCTCACACCTTTCTGCAACTGGGTTCGTTTCGTACTCTTAAGCTGGATGCGGACCGAGATAGTAGCGTCTTTATACAAACACTTCGATATATCTATAGTCAATTTGGTACCTCTGAAAGGTCTGCAGCACTACCCAAGTTTCGACAGAATCAAAGGCTTTCTCATAATTCACAAACGCCAGACAGAGAAGCCGATTATACTCCTCAGTCTTCTGTATAATCTGGCGTAGCGTCTGGATGTGGTCTATGGTACTATAAGCTTTTCTAAGACCAGTTTGTCCAGGCGGCTGGGTGTCCTCTAGCTTGCGCGCGAGTCGGTTTGTAATGACTCTTGAAAACAATTTATACATGTGGCTTAGAAGTGAGATGGGTCTGTAATTCTTTAAGAGCGTTTTATTGCTTTTCTTGAAAAATAGCACCACCCCACTCCTAGTCCACGACGCTGAAACGTCGCTCCCGAGAATGACAAATTAAACAACTTATGTAGGGCTTTTAAAACCGGTTTGCCGCCTGCCCTCAGGAGCTCATTTGGATCTCCTACAAGCTGACGTCAGGGATTTCTTCAGTATAGTGCCGAGTTAGCTTGGATCTGGGGTCTTGCACCAAGCCGACAATAGGATTCAGGGATGATTTCTACAACTGCCAATAGAACCTTTCGACCTCTCCCAATATATACTCTGGGATGAAATGACAGTACCGTAATCGGTCTTCAGCTTAGTCATTTGGCTCTGCCCAATAGACAAATCTCGTGCGAACACTTTGTAGCCTCGATTTCGCTCTATGGCCTCTTCAATACGCAGTGTATTAAATCGGCGAATGTCACGTTGCATAGATTTGGAGATTTGTCTATTAAGCTGCCTGAGTTCGGACCAATCGACTGAAGACTGTACCGTCAATTCCTTTCTCCTCTCCATGAGTTTGAGAGTCTGGTCAGAAAACTTTTTTGTTGTAGTTTCGCGACAGGTCTTGAAGAATTTTGACCCGACCGCGTGGACAATTGCCACGAACCTGTTGTTCATATCGTTCGAAGATTCGCACTCTTCCGCGATTATGTAATTAGAGTTGAAAGCTATCGGGGTTCTAATATTGGACAAGTGTAGGTCGGACTTCATCAAGCGAGACTGCTCGACTTTCGTACGAAGATTTAATGTGCCTCGTAACATCCGGTGATCACTCCCAGTTTTAATCCTGCTGATCACAGAGACATCATTAAATATTTGTCATTTGTCTGTCAAGATGAAGTCCATCTCATTTTTAGTGGATCCATCAGGGCTAATCCAAGTCCACTTCCTTTGTGGCCGCTTCTTGAAGATGGACATACATGCATACATATCATCACGCCATATCCCTTGGGTAGGCAGAGAGAACAGTGTGCCAGTTTTTTTTTTTTACCTTCCACACAACCTCTTACATTCCACGTGCCCACCCGGCACTCTGCTCTCCTCCACTCGTCTGACTGGGCAAGGCGTGATAGGTGGCGGCCCCCATCGCCGCTTAAAGAAGGAATTCATCATAAAGATGGCTTCCTTCTCCAAAAAGTCGGCCAGATTTTGGCCCCTTTGGTTTCTCTATCCAAATCCATATTGCCCCACTCTTAACTCATCGTCTGTCCTTTTGCCTAGTTTTGCGTTGAAGTCTTCTATAACTACCGTGAAGAGGGTATTGGACATGTGGATGGCTCTCGAGATATCCTCGTATAAGGCCTCCACTACGTCGTCGGAGTATGTCGAGGTCGGTGCATAAACCTGTATGGCCTTCAACGAATACCGTTTGGTAATTCTGAGTATAAGGTACGCTACCCTTGTCGACATACTCTCAATCCTCTCCACGTTGTCTACGAGAGATTTACGAACGATAAACCCTACACCACCTAGGAACGGGTGATCTCCCTCCCGGTAGAAGAGCAGGTTGCCTGACCGGAGAATTATCGTGCCCTCCCCCTTTCTTTGCACTTCTGATAACCCTCAATGTCCCATCGGATTTTGCTTAATTCCTCTTCCAACTCGATGACACTCTCGTCAGTCCTAAGCGTCCGAATGTTGCGTGTTATCAGGACCAAGGGTCGATTTGATAGCCAGATCGCGGACGGAGATTACTTCACACCCCCTGCCCCGCCACTAACGGGCCCGCTACTAAAATGAGCCCGTTGAACAGCGGAACTGCTGTGATTGGGGGCTGAGGCTTTGTTTGCATGCATATTTTTGTGGGGAATAATACTATTATCGCCACGTTTGGCAAGCGGATTAGCGATCGCGGTAGACGTTATGAAGTTTCCTGGCAGATAGCCGCTGCCCACTCTCCCGGTATGACCCTTAGCCAGTTTTTACGACTCCCACGGGCAAGTAAGGCGTGACGACCTTTGTATTCTTTTCCAGTCGCCACACGGGGGGCTTAATCATCACGTGACGCAATATCAAATCATTTTAATTTCAAGCACGTGTGTGACAGTCATACGCACTTATATTGTTTTCTTAATCTTACTATCCACCATTGTTGAGTTCACAATTAACTCCTATTTCTAAATTTTTATTCTGCTGGTTTATCTTTTTCTTTTTGAACAACTTCAATTGTAAAATGAAATAAGATTGATATCAATGTTATCATTATTTTTTGTGTTTTTTTTATAATTATTTTATATTTAGGAAAAAAATTGAAGTAGGTACCGATTTAAGTAACATTAACAGTTGTACAGCTATTAATTAAAAACAACAACAGAGAAACAATCTTTAGTAACAAATTTCTTAATATTGTATAATTTTTCAACCCTGTAGTACCTATGACCAAATGACATCGGTAAGAGAAGTACTCCATCTGTCCCTGTAGCACCGAACTACGTCTGTTCACGACGAACATCTCTAACAAAAATAAAACATACCAACAATAATTGTATAAGCGTCACCCCGCGCTACAGTTAACGCGATCGGAAGCAATTTCATGTTGTGACAGCCCTAACAGTTGTGCGCTGAGCAAACTTCACAGTACACCCGAGGTAGCTTGTATCGCGTACCGTTAGGGTCGGTTCTGTCCCCTCGTCACCGCGTCACCATGTCGTCACGTCACACTACACCAGTGTTCAGTTTATTGCATTTGCGATGATTACACCAGATTACGGCGAGTGAATGGCGACTCATCTAATTACGTGCGAAGAGAGTTCCCGCGCGGTACACGAGTGTAGAGTTCGTCTCCCACGTGCTCACGCACGGGGCGAGTACTACGTGAAGCAGTAGTATGCTTGACACCGAACATCCTTCACAATGGGAGGGAAATGACCTACTGTATCACGGTATACGCCGGTATAGGGTTTATATCGAGTGTGAGGTTGGCCTTAAGTAGTAATCGTAGTTTTAAATGTTTTTTTTCATAAAATACCTTTAATTTCATCATTTGATATACCTAGTGAAGTGGCGCTGTATGAATACATTTAACATTTTACGTATTTAGTTTACACACGTGTTTGTCATACGGAACAACTGAGAGATGTAAATAAATAACATCAATTTGAAATAATTATTTCATAAACTAGGGGCTCTCATTGCGGAGGTGGCTCGAGCCGTGACGAGCTGATGATAAATGATAGCTCTATCTATAGTCAATATACGCGCGGGAGTGCGGCGAGCGCGCGCGGCCCCGCCCCCGAACACACGCGCTACCGTCAGCAGCGCACTATACTATATCACAATATTTAAAGAGCAAAATTTTATATCTTATAGGATAGATAAAAAAATCTGTAATAACAATGACATAGGTATATGACGTAAGACACCTTAGTCCTCCCGTGACCATGATCACTGTGAAGTGTTCGAAACGTCGGGTAATTAAAAATCAAATACAAACGCGATAGAATCCGTAAAAGTAGTTCTATTTCAAAAGTGAAAACTTCTTTAGCGGCGATATGTACTTTTTTGGGATGGGTAAAAAATATTAAACTCGCGTTAGAACTCGTGAACTGATCAAAAATTCGCACGACGTAAGACGAAAATATCCTATGCTCTTTCTACCGCGCGACGATAATGTATGCCTGCTGCTGCTGTTTCGTTTAAGCGGCGCAAGGTGTTTGCGCGAGTGTGCGTGTGTGTCTCTTAATTGAATTTCTCAATAATAAATTTGGTTTAACGATGTGTCAAATGATTTCAATCTTAGCACATCGAAATACAAAACTACTATTGATGCGGTCTTTATTAGACATTTAAATAGCTTCGAATCAAAATTGTTCGTTTCTTACTTCAACTGCCGCAGCTGCAGCTGCTGATTGGCGATGATGATGCTGGTAATGATGATGGTGAAAGAGTCGTTGAAATTATAGATGAACATACATTTGTAGGGCAATTTTTTTTTCGGTAATATATGGTCTCGACACACGTCGTTCGTTCCATCCGGGGCAACAGAAGGGTAGCGCGTGCCCTGCCACTGGAACCACTTCTGTTCTACACCCTTAGAGGATAAATTTCCAAAACTGCTGAAACACTTCTTTATTTATTTAATGTTAAATGGGCAAATTAAAATTTTCGCGTATCTAACGTCAAAACTCATTAAGTTTCATAAAAAAGTTGCAACCCTTATTTTGCATCCTTAGGGGAGAATTTCCAAAAATAGAAACACGTGTTTATTTTTATTTAATATTAAAAAGCTAATAACATTTTTTTAAGAGAACTAACTTCAAAACTGACGAAGTTTCATACAAACTTGCAACTCATATTTTCACCCTTTTTTTTTTTTTTTTTTTTTTTTTTTTTGTGGTGGGCCATGGACGTCGCACCCCGCCAAATCGGTCCGGGGTGACGGAAGAGGCGGCGCGCAACCCCATTGACCCACCCTGCAAGCACCTCTTCTTCGCCATGCGAGCGGGCCACCGGTACCCGATCTTTGTCTTCGGTGGCCCGCTCGGCGGTATGCCCTCTCGGGCTCCTCTCCTGTTGACGCCCCGACAGATTTCGTCGTCGAGGCGTCGTCCTCACGCGGTGGCCTCGCGTCGGGTGACCGGACAATTCCCCGGTCCGATCACCCGAAGCCTCGGTTAGGGCGGCATCAGGCGCAGGTATTCGCGCCTGCGCCGCCCCGGCCGCGGGCGGCGGCCCGGGTCACGGGAATCCTCCCGGGCCCGTTCCGCCGCCTCCTTCTGCGAGATGACAGCCTCGCAGAAGGCGGCGACCGCGTCCCAATTCCTGACGCTGTCGACCATCGCCCTCGCGACAGCCGGCAGCGTCAGGTCGGCACCGATAATAGCGACGAGGTCGCGGCGCTGCCCGTCCCAGCCCGAGCATTCCTCGAGCGTATGTTGCGCCGTGTCCTCGTCACTACTGCAATGATGGCAGCCCGGAGTCCATTCCCTGTGCACGACCGTGTGCAGGTATTTCCCGAAACACCCGTGCCCCGTTAACACCTGCACCAGTCGGAAGGTGAGGACCCCGTGCCGCCGCTCCATCCATTCCATCAGTACGGGCCGGAGGGCCTCAACGGTAATGACACCGTGTCTAGGCCTCTCCAGCCGCGTAGCCCAACGGGCGATGACTTCTCGGCGGGCGTCCTCGCGCCAGGTGGCTATCTCGTTAAACGATGGGGAGCCACCCTCTTCGCGCATTGAGTTAACCCGCCGGTAGAGGTCGGAGAGCATCTCCGCCTCTAGGTCCCACGGGGGTGTCCCGGCCAATAGGCACGCCGCCTCTGTCGACACCGTGCGGTAGCCGCGAATGGCTCTGACCGCCATGGCTCGCTGTGGCCTCCACAGCACCGACCTGAGCTGGGCGTTCAGAGCCCTCACCCACACGGGTGCGCCGTACATGGCCATTGAGCGGATCACCCCCGCATACAGCCGTCGGCCCTCGAAACTGGGTCCGCCCACATTCGGCATGAGCCGAGAAAGGGCGGACGCCGCGCCGACCAGCCGGGGAGCAATTTGACGAAAATGCTCCCGGAACCACCATCGCCCGTCGAGCACCAGACCCAAGTACCTCATATGGGCCTGGATACTGATGTGGATGGAGTTGACGACTAACGAGGCGCCGATGGGCAGCCTCACACGGGGCCCATGGAATAGTAGGGCCTCCGTCTTGTTTAGGGCCACCCTGAGCCCCAGCGCCTCGATTCGCCTGACCATCTCCTCGGTGCCGAGAGTGGCCAGGCTCGCCGCCTCTTCGAGTGTCCTGCCTCGGGCTGTGACGAGCGTGTCGTCAGCATAGCAAATAACGCTCAGCCCGGGGGGGAGACTCCCTCTCAACGCCCAGTCGTACCCGATGTCCCACAGAGTTGGCCCCAGAACCGACCCCTGCGGAACACCGCACGACATGGGCGTCCGCACAATGTCCCCTGCGGGGCTCGCGTAGAGAACACTGCGCCCCTCCAGATAGTCTGCCACCAGCTGCCTGAGGTACAGGGGCACTCCATGGAACCGGAGCGCCTCCCTGATGCAGCTGAATGGCAGACTATTGAAGGCGTTGGCGATGTCCAACGACACCGCCAACAACACTCCTTTGCCGGCGACAGCCTCCGCGGCCGTCTGCCTCAGGCGTAGCAGGGCCCCGATGGTCGAACGCCCCTTCCGAAACCCAAATTGAGCGTCCGACAGATCGGGCCCCACCTCCTCCAGGTGCTGGACGATGCGGGCAGCGAGGACACGCTCCAGCAGCTTACCCACATCGTCCAGAAGCACAATGGGCCTGTAGGCCGACGGCGAATCCGGGGGCCGTCCCGGCTTTGGCAGGAGAACCAACCTCCCTTCCTTCCAGCACTCAGGGAACTGTCCAGACGTCAGACAGGCGTTGAACAGTCGCCTGAGGCGAGGTTCGAGATGCTCGAGGAGCAACGTCAACACCCGGACTGGGACTCCGTCCGGGCCGGGGGCCGTGGTGGCGGATCGAATCTTCGCCACGGCTGCCCCCACTTCCGACTCCGTCACGGGCGGAACACTCTCGACGGCCTCCCGGTCGTGATCTGGCGAAGCCATGACCGGGGGCGTGTGCTCCGACTGCCGCGGGAACAGCTCCTCGACCACTCTACGAAGGAGGTCGGGCTGGAGGGTCTCGGTGAGGGGGGGGCCCTGCGCGCGAAGCTTATTCAGCGACGCGCGATACGGGCGACCCCAGAGGTCACGGTCGAGACCGTCCAGCATCTCCTGCCAACTTGCGTCCTTGGTGGACCGGATGGCCAGCCGAAAGGCGGTACGCGCACTGCGGTACGCCTCGTACAGCTGGCCCTCCCGCTCAACATCGCGGCGACGCCGCCGACTGCGGGTGTAGGACCTTCGGGCACTAATGCACGCCGCACGAAGGTCCGCCAGTCTTGGGGACCACCAGTAGACCCCCTGCCTCGGAGGTAGACGCCGCACCCTGGGCATGGCCGCATCGCAGACCTGCGTTAACGCACTGCGGATGCGGACAGCCTCAACGTCCTTTCCGTCCGCTGGGGGTGGTGAGGACAGCCACGTGTTCACGATGGCCGCCTCCGCCAGTAGGTCCCTATCTAGACGCCCCACAGCCCACCGTGGAAATGCGGGAGCCCGGTCCGCCCTGTGACCGTCCCGGTCCCGGAGAGGGGAGACCTCCATCCGGATGTATCGGTGATCCGACAGGGTCTCCGCCTCCTCCAGGACACGCCAGTTCCTCACTCGTGGTGCGACAGCGGGGCTAGCGAACGACAAGTCCACTATCGACCCACCCTGCTGTCGCACACACGTGTTCACTGAGCCTCTGTTTAGGACACAGAGGCCCAGTGACGCCGCCCACTCCACGATCGCCCGCCCACGATCGTCCGTCATCGGGGACCCCCACGCCGTGGATTTGGCGTTGAAGTCCCCCAGGACCAGGACGAGGCCCGGTGCCAGTCGCCGTATCGAAGCCTCCAAGGTGGTGAGGGAGGCCCCGAAATCGTCCATCCTCCTATTAGGGGAGAGGTATACACTGTAGAGCGTGACCCCTCCCCAATCCGCCGCGACAAATTCCTCGCCCCTATCCAAGAGGGATAAGGACGGGAAGTGCCGCTGCGTGGAGGTGACGATTGCCGCGGTTCCGTTTCGGCTGACCACCCAATTGGGGCGATCAGGCACGACGTACGGTTCCGCGACTACGGCTGCACCGATCGACCACTCCGCCATGGATTGCAGGAGGAGATCCTGCGCACCGGCGGAATGGTTGATGTTGGCCTGCAGGAGGTGAGTGGACTGGGCAGCCATTAATGGGCCGTGTCCATCATCACCTCCTGGCTTGCTGCGGGCGATCGGGCCGCGCTAGGAGCGGGAGCGGCCGGAGTCGAAGGGCCGCTCCGCCCCTTTGGAGCCGAAGCCGGAGGTCTGCACGCCCCAGAGCCCATGGGGTGCTTGGCGGGCTTATTGCCCGCCGCACACGCGGGGCAGTGGGAGGGGCGGCGCAAGATGCCGCCATATGCCCAGTCTGACCGCAGCGGAAACAGAGTCCGCCGCAGTCAAAGCAATTAGTGCATGTTGGCCGGGTGTGCCCGACCGCCATGCACTTGAAACACCTCGCAGGCCGGTGCTCCAGCACGGTGACTCGCGCTGAGCTCCAGCCCACGAGGAGCCTGCCTGAGTCGGCCAGTTGCCTGACCGACTCCACTGGGCACTGCACCCAGGCAGCACCTACGCCGCCCGGACCGGGCCGGATGGCGCCAACCCGGACGGTGTCCATGGGACACCCGGTTTTCGAGGCAATAGCCTCCCGGATGTCTTCCACCGTCACGGAGTCGTCCAGACCCGCAATGCGCATTTCGGCGCACTTCACGGGTCTGGCGATTTTAACGCCACCCTCCTCGGCGAACAGACCTCTCAACTTCGACGCCACGCTATCGGCCGTCCTGGTGCCCTCGGCCCCAGGGAACTCTAGAATCCGAGCCCCTGTCCGGGCCTTGCGGGTCCTGGCTTCGACGCCTCCTATGTCGGAGACGTCGAGCTCCCGCCGGGCTTTCCTCAGAACGGCCTCATAGCTGAGGCCCCTTTCTGCCGCCTCAGGCAGCACAGTGATCACCACTGCGGCTGTCTTCGGCGGCCGGAGCCCCTTGCGCGACCTCTTCTTCTTTGTCGTGCCGCCTCCTCCGGCTCCTGCCTGGGGGGCGACGACCTCAGCGGCGCGCTTGGCCGCCGCTCTCCTCCTCTGGCCGCGACTCTTTCTGCCGCGCTCGGCCACCTGCCAACCCTGTTCGGGCGTAGCGGGCGTGCCGGGCGCTGAGGGCGTAGTCGCGGCTGCGCTAGTCGTCGCTGGCGGTGTTGGTGCTGGCGACGACTGCAGTCCGGCAGGAGCCGGTGCTGTCTTCCTCTTCGGAGCAGGCCCCTTCTTCTTTGGCCCAGCCGCGGCTGCGGCGTAGCTCACCCCCACGCGGCCACCCTGACAAGGTAGCGGGGCGGGGGCTGGTGCCGCATATGGCCGCTTGTCCGCGGCGAGAGGCGGCCGAACACGTGGTTCTGGAGGCAGCCTTGCCTCCAGAACGGCCAAGCGCGCATTGACCATATTACCGACGGCGTCGATAATGGCGCGCAAGGCCTCGTCCGACACACCCCCCACCGCGGGCAGCGGGGTCGGTGTCACCGGCTGGACCTCTGCCGGGACCTGCTCCACGACGGCGACAATTGGCGTGTTGGTCGGCGGCGCACGCTCCGCGGTCAGAGGCGTCTTCCTCTGTGCGGCGGCAGCCACTGGACGGCCGGCGCCTCGGGGCGGTTTCGGAGCGGCGACGACGGCGACAGCTCCTCGGCGGCTAGCACTGGCCGGCGGCGCAGTTGGCGCAGGCGGCGCAGTTGGCGCAGCCGGCGCAGTTGGCGCAGCCGGCGCAGTTGGCGCAGGCGGCACGAGCCGCCCCATTTGAGCCCTCAGCTCGGCCACGTCCTTGGCGAGGGCGCGATTGGTCCTCCGCACTGCGGCCAGCTCCGACTCCAGCCGGCGGTTCTGGGCCCGCAGACCTGACACCTCGCCACCAAGGCGGGCGTTTTCGGCCTGCAGGGCCTCCATATTTGCGGCTGGGGCGCTCGCGCGGGCACCAGCGGCCACCACTTCGGTGGGAGGGATGCTGGACAACACCCCCAGCACCCTCGCGGCGGCCGCCTCGTTGTCGGTCTGCCTGCCAGCCTCAGCCCCTCCACGCACTTCGCCGGCCGGGGAGTGGGTCGCCCTTCCCGACACCGCGGCCCCTCGCCCTCTGCGAGAGGCCGGCACTTTGGGGGGAGGCATGATCGTCACACTCCCCTCGGAATCGGCGCTCGAGCTGCCATCCCTGTTCAGGGGGCGCTTCCGCACCTTCGAGGGGAGGGCCTCCTCCCTTGTCGTCGGAGCCGCAGCCGCAAGACGCGGCGACGACCTGGCGGCGGCGGTTTCCTGCGCCGACCCGCTAGCCTCTTTGGACGGCTCTGCGGAACTACCGCCCTCGTCCATTATATCGGCAGATCCACTGCCCTCGTCTCTGGACGGCTCTGCGACACTACCGTCGCCCTCGTCCATTGACGGCTCTGCAGTGGATCTGCCGCCGTCTTCCTCCAGTTGGGCGGCAGCGGCGGCCTCCTTCTGCGCCCTCCGCTCCGCCATACGCTTCCTTTCTGTAGGAGAAGCCTTTCCCGTAGTCCAGTTGGCCCGTTTCCGGTACTTCCTCGGCTTCTTCTTTTGGGCCTCTGTAGTCTGTGCCGGGCCCTCGGCGGACGCCTCAAGTCCCGAGGACGAGGCGTCGTTTGTGCCAGTTTTATTTTGCCTTGGCAAGGCCGTCAGTTGGGAATCCGAAGCTTCCCCGTCTTCAATATTTATAATAGGCAATTCCATTTTGGTCCCACGATTATGGGAGAAATAAACGGTCGACCCGGGCAGAGATCCCTGTACCCGGGCAAGCCTACATTTACCAACCAGGGGGTCGGCTGGTACCCTGGCTGGAGCGTGCTAGGAACAGAACAGCCCATCTGCCATGCATCCTCTCGCCGCACGCCAGAACTTAGGATTCTGGGTAATTTCCGAATTCGAATGTTAATTCGAACTCTTTATAGAGGTTGTCTTCCTCGCGGTCCGGGCGGTTAAGCCAAGACCCTCGTTCCTGATACTACGCCTCACGACCACTTGTCTTGAAGCAAGATATCAGGTTTACGATATGTCGGCGGTGGCATAAGCCTGCCCAGCCCTCAAATGAATGAGTGACCGGGCCCGTCCGAAATTTCGCCTCCTGTATCCTCTACAAATAGAGGGTCAGGAGCGAATTGGGGCTCAACTCATTGCTGGGGAACCCCCCCTCGCGCCAGAGATTCGCTACGGGCGACAATTCGACAGAGGGATCTGGGGGACTGTCGCCCGCACCCAGGGTACACCACGCGGAGGTTTCTGGCGTCGTACCCCTCATATTTTCACCCTAGCAACTCATATTTTTCACCTTTGGGAAAGAAATTTACAAAAATGCTGAAATAGGTGTTTGTTTATTTAATATTAAATAAGCAAATACAAATTTTAACGGTTCTAACTTCAAAAATGACAAAGTTTCATAAAAAAACTTGCAGCCCCTATTCCACTCCCTCAAGGGTGAATTTCCAAAAATGCTGAGATAGGTAAATTTTTGATTAACATTATATAGCGAATAACAAATTTTCAGGGATCTATATCTATATCTATCGTTGTGGCGGCCACAGCGGGCCATGGCGGTCAGGGCCATACGCGGGTACCGCACGGTGGCGACGGAGGCAGAATGCCTGTTGGCCGGAACACCCCCGTGGGACTTGGAGGCGGAGATGCTCGCCGGACTGTACCGGCGGGTGTCAGTGACGCGGGCAGGGGGCGGCACCGTCTCGCTTAGTGAGATGGCCGCCTGGAGGGGCGACGCCCGCCGTGACGTTATTGCCCGTAGGGCAATCCGGCTGGAAAGGCCTCGGTTCGGTGTTCGGACCATCGAGGCCTTCCGGCCGGTGCTGATGGAGTGGTTGGGTCGACAGCACGGGGTCCTTTCCTTCCGACTGGTGCAGGTCTTGACGGGGCATGGTTGCTTCGGCAAGTACCTGCACACGGTCGTGAGGAGGGAGAGGACACCGTCCTGCCACCACTGCGATTGCGACGAGGACACGGCGCAGCACACGCTCGAGGTCTGTGTGGCCTGGGCAGAGCCGCGCCGTGAACTCGTCGCGATCATCGGTGCCGACCTGGCGCTGCCGACCATCGCTAAGGCGATGCTCGACAGCGTCAGGAACTGGGACGCGGTCGCCGACTTCTGCGAGACAGTTGTCTCGCGGAAGGAGGCGGTGGGGCGACTCCGAGAGGAAATCCTCTTCGGTGAGGCGCTCCTCCGCCGCCCGGCCTGGGGCGGCGTAGGCGCGAGTATCTGCGCCTAATGCCGCCCTAGCCGAGGCCGCGGGTGACTGGACCGGGGAATAGTCCTTCACCTGCAGAGAGGCCGACCGCGTGGCCGATCTAAAAATAAAAAATAAATAAAAGTAGGCCGATCTAAAAATTAATTTTCAGGGATCTAACTTCAAAAATGACAAAGTTTCATAAAAAAACTTGCAACCCCTATTCCACTCCCTTAGGGGAGAAGTTCCCAAAATGCCGAGACAGGTAAATTTTTATTTAACATTATATAGCTAAATAAAAAAAAATCAGGGATCTAACTTCAAAACTGACGAAGTTGCATACAAACTTTCAAACCCTTACTTTTCACCCTTTTAGGAGAAATTTTCAAAAATGTGGTATTACGTTTTTATTAACATACATACATACATATCATCACGCCATATCCCTTGCAGGGTAGGCAGAGAGAACAGAGTGCCAGAGAACTCTATCTCTGCATACTTCACTCGCTTCCTCAACATTCATCATTCTCTTCATACACGCTCGCCGGTTTCGGAGACTCTTGACTCCACCTTCCTTCAGTACCTGACCGATCTGGTCTAGGTAGGTTAGTCTCGGTCTCCCTCGGTACCTACATCCTTCCACTTTCGCATTGTATATCTTCTTAACCAGACGTTCGTTCGGCATTCTTTCCACATGTCCGAACCATCGGAGCATTCCCTTTCGCATCTTTACACCAACACTCTCTTTCATACCTACTCGCTCTCTTACGTCGTCGTTACGAATGCGGTCGGTCAGCCTAACTCCACCACTCTCCACGTTTTTATTTATTTTATATTAAATAGACGAATACAAAGTTTCACGAATCTATCTTTAAAACTGACGAAGTTAGATACAAACTTGCAACCCCTATTTTCCACCCTTAGAGGAGAAATTTCCAAAAATCCCTTCTTAGTGAGCGCCTTTAGTATAAAAGGCAGCAACTGTCAAAATTTAATGTAATTACCCCCAGCGGTTTAGGCTGTGCGATGATGAATCAGTCAATCAGGACTAGCTCTTTTATATATATACTAGCAGACCCGGCCACGCGTTGCTGTGGCTAAGGTAGTCTCAGTAACACGTGGTGGTTATGCTAATAAATTGTAGCTTATATGAAATGTTTCTACGTTTAACATAGTGCCTAGATGGCGCTAATAGATTAAATACTTACTCAATCCAGTCAGCAGATACCGCCATCTGTTAGAATCGTTTGGAGATAACAGATAATTGTGACTGTCAAATAATAGACAAATAATTTGCAATAAAATAATATTACTATAAATTGAGATGGAAGCTATCCTATCTTTTAAGTTGGATCAAACTACACATATTATGCAAATTTTATTAAAATCAGTTAAGTACTTAAAGAGTACATGGATGATATATGGGCTGTGATGATGATGCGGCGGAACTACCGGGATGTAGTGAATATCATATAAAAGTGCTTTACAACGTTTTCGTTTTCCATCAAAATTCCCACAAGATACCATTAACAGTGTAGCCATAGCAGTGTTGATGGTGACATTTTGACTTAGACAATGACTAACCTGAAAGACTAAAAACGTAAAAATAATTATAACTTGACACTGGCACCAATAGCTCGTATAAGTAGCTGATTGCCAAAACACAAAGAGAAGAAGAAGAACGTTTATGTGATATCAACCTTTTTAGAGTTCCATACCCGAAAGGTAAAACAGGACTCTATTACTAAGACTCCGCTGTCCATCCATTACTTCGCCTGCCTGTCATCAGGTTGCTCTCATGAACAGTGATAGTTGGACAGTTGAAATTTTCACAGATGATGAATTTCTTTTGCCGCTACAACGACAAATAGGTACTAAAAAACAATAAAATAAATATTTAAGGGGGCTCCCACACAACAAAGGTAATCTTTTTGCTCGTTTTTGCTCGATATTGATAACAAAAATAGGTAGACGTTTGAAATATTCACAGAATATTTAGTAATATATTCCCTTTAGAAATAAATAGGTAATTAAATTAAAATAAAACAAATAGAGAATTTAAGCAAACATGCACACACACACTTACAACATACATGATTATTTTGCCATTTATAGATAATGGTACGAAACCCTTAGTGCGCGACTCCGTGTCGCTCTTAGCCAGTTTTTTGAATATAATCGAATTGAGTTTTCAAATATGTGTCAAAATAAAATGTCTTTTAAATCAAAATCACTAAGAAGTATTGATATCAACTTTAAAGCAAATCATCCCTAAAATAACTTTTCACCCCTTTTTAACCCAGTTAGGAGATAAATCTCAATAAAATATGAATCACATCTTTCATCAATTCTGTTATAGAATGTTTATGTAAAATTTGAAATAGATTGGACCAAGGAATCACGTTGTCCCATACAAACTTTGCCCTGCTTTTTCACCCCCTTAGGGATATAATTTCGTCAAATCCGTTCTTAGCTGACCTCTACTCGGCGAAAGAAATATTCCTACCTAATTTGAGGTTTGTAGGCCTTATGGTTCCAGAGATATCGTGATGAGTCAATACATAGGTGGCAATCTCTTATATATATATATAGATAGATAATTATGTTGATTTTAATTATTTCTTACTTTTTTTCAATTCTTTTATTAGATATACTTATTATTTACTTTTAGCTTACTAGCCAAAGGTCATGTTATCTACTTGTAATGTTTTAAATGTATTATTGTAAACTATTGCTGACATTTCAACTTCAGTGCAAAAGCCACACTTTCTGTTTCTGGATCAACTTTAATGATTAAATGTGGTCCAGTTTAGGCAATCAAAGGTTAGCCAGTCTTGGCGATCACGCATGACCCAGCTTTGGCGCTCGAGCATGGCCCAGACTTAACAACCAAGTCTGGCACGTTGGTATTTTTCCCGATTTATATCAGAGTAGGACCATTACTTGTATGCAAATTTGGCCCAGTCTAGATGATCAAGCATAGCGCAGAGTTGATAACCAAGCCTGGCACTATGCTATCGTTCCAGACTTATACCAATGTCGAGCCAAAATAAATATACAGATTTGGCGCAGTCTATATGGTCAAGCATGGTCACAGTCTTGACGATGAAACATGGGCCAGCCTTGGTTGGCCAAGCGTGGCCCAGTATTGACTATAAATCATGGCCCAGACTTCACAACCAAGGCTGGCACGATGTTATCATTTCAGACTTTTCTCATAATTGGGTCAAAACTGGCGTACAGACTTGGCCCAGGTCTTTACGGTACTGAACCAGGCTTGAGCCAAGTCTGGGCCCATGGTTTGATCCTGTATGGGATCCCCCGTCACTGACAGATGGGGGGAGTGTGGGACTTACCGGCTTGCTGAAGCCCGACCGGAATACCCACTAAAACTACAGCGGCCCCTTCCACGCTTTCACGGGGCGCCAAAGTGATCGTCTACTGAAATTCGAGCCCCGGCATCTCAACGCTTGGCCTTCTGGCCACTACTTATCATCCCTCAAGACGGTGGGAGAAGGTGCGCATAACGGCGCCTCCTCCTCTCCGGTCGCCGGCGGCGGAGCGAGTCAGCGGACGCAAGCGCCTCGCGTTCCCGCTTCGCAACTTCCTCCTCCTTTCGTGAAGCCATCATGAAAAGGATTATTTGTGTGTGAAATAACTCGAAATAAAACCCTATACCAACACGTCTGACCAGTGTGGTTACAGTAGGACAACTTCCCTCCCATCGTGGAGGGGGCTCGAGCCCACTGAGACATGTGTGAGCTGAGATGTTGATATAGGTGTACGTGAGACTATCGCGACTGGGGCGGCACGTTACCTGTCTAGGCAATACATTATACGCAGGCGAATACCTTCCCCTGATGCCGCCCTAGCCGAGGCTTCGGGTGATCGGACCGGGGAATAGTCCGGTCACCCGACGTGAGGCCACCGCGTGAGGACAACGTCCCGACGGCGAAAGCTGTCGGGGCGTCGACTCGACAGGAACCCGCGAGGGTAAACCGCCGGGCGGGCCACAGAAGACAAAGATCGGGTACCTACCGGTGGTCCGCTCGCACGGCGAAGAGAGGAGTCCTTGCACGGTGGATCTGTGGGGTTGCGTACCGTCTCTTCCGTCGCCCCGGACCGATTTGGCGGAACGCGACCCCATCCATAGCCTACGGCAAGGAAAAAAAAAGTCAATACCTACATTACACACCGTTGGACATACAACATCAGTCGTTCGCTATGACATCGGATGTGTTATTGATACAAAGTCTGCCTCGGTACTCTGGGTCGTCCGTTATCTTGTGAATATGTGTAGCCCGTGTGTTACCTACACTGTTCGACTTGGTCAATTTTGAAAATTTGATTCGAATATAAACAGCGATCTGGTATCTGGAGTGTGATACACTCACAACGGTAAGGACGCCCGGCTCGGTGAGATATGGCCTTACTGTTGCGTTACTCCGTATGCGGACCATTGCTTGTACGGCGCGCTTTTGTATTCTGTAGATACGCTCGTAATTTACCACTCGATCCCACAGCCCCGCAGCTGTGCACCTTACATTATAAGTGATAGGCTCCTCTTTCGACTGCGATCTGACCGATAACGAAATACGTACCTACTGTCTATATATTGAACTACATACTTTGATGACTACATACCTACTGGAATATCACTTAATATCTAACAGTGATCTCGACAGTATAGCTCGATGCCGGGGAGGGGGCGGGATATTGGCTCACATTGAGTTAATTGCTTACCGTCCTTGTATACCTACTGTTAATATATCAGTTGACTGCTCTGATAATGCAAAGTGAATCGCGTACGCGTCAGTTAAATTGTGAGCTAGACCGGTCGCACAACGTTACTCATACAATATACTTCCACAGTATTGTTTATGTTTTAGCTGTACCACCGATGAGGCTACAACTGGTGTCACTACGTACATGGCCCACGTACATTTGTACGTCAACGTCTGTCACGACAGACCCGGCAGATCGTTCAAAAGCACTTACAAGGTATTATATAAAGACGAGCCCTGTGCAACACATATTACCGAGTGGAAGTGTTCCGACCTCACTCCCCCACGGCACACTGTGACGTGTGATCCCTGTTCCATTACATTAATCCATTCATCATTACTGTGGAATGATGATGCAATAACGTAAATATGTATATAATTAGTACATCACCAATAAAAGACAGTTAACTTGAAATAAAGTTATATATAGGTACCGATATAGGTCTATGACCAGAGTGTGCTACCAGTGATGACTTACGGCACGGACACGTGGTCCCTAATGTAGGCCTCATAACCAAATTCAAAGTCGCTCAGCGTGCTATGGAGCGGGCTATGCTCGGGATTTCTCTGCGAGATAGAATCCGAAATACGGAAATCCGCAGAAGAACGGGTGTAATCGACATAGCACGAAGAATTAGCACGCTGAAGTGGCAATGGGCAGGCCACATCGCTCGAAGAACCGACAACCGCTGGGGAAGAAAGGTTCTAGAGTGGAGACTACGTACCGGACGACGCAGTGTGGGACGCCCCTCCACTAGGTGGACAGACGACCTGGTGAAGGTTGCTGGGCGTCGTTGGATACAGGCGGCACAGGATCGCACGTTGTGGCGTAACATGAGGGAGGCCTACGTCCAGCAGTGGACGGCAATAGGCTGAAACGATGATGATGACCTATATAGGTACATACACCGAACTACATTTCATACGTGTTGTTACAATAGTCCGTTTCTTATTGAGATAATTATATCTATTGTAACACTTGAAATAGTTATAAGTATCTACATATTGTAAATGTATCACAAGTGAATGATGACAATGGTAATGTTTAAACAGTTGCTGCAAACGGTGACTGTCGTAAAACATAAACAATGAACTGGCTCACAGGTGACGAGCTCCGGACACACTGCTCTCACGTGTACATATCTACCCGCCGTATGTACTCTGTCGCTAACTAGTGTTACATCAGTACTTACTGATACCTACATATAAAATATTTACAATAAATATGTACAGGTATTGGTTATTAACATTTGATGATCGATAAACAATAGAACATATTTTTTTATAAATAATTAAGCATAGATATTAAATGCTAAATTTCAGTAATTCTAACTGCAAAGTTTGAAGTATTGAGCCTACAATGTGTAAACATTGTGAGCAGATGGCACACGTCATCTTAAAGACGTAAATATGATACGAAGCGAGAATTGAATGTCCTACAATAGTTCACGGTGGTATAAATGGCAGCACGATTGAAACGGATTTCCGATAGGTGTGGGTTCGAATTCTACTTGTGACATTTTTCATTCGTATTCAAGTTTTTATAAATAGAACATTATTGCAACAAACAATCATCCCGCACAGCATCACACAATCACAATGAGATATCTACTTGTTGTCGCCGATGTACATAGTAGGTACCTACATATTGCAAAAGTTATTAACAATTAATTTATGACCGGCCGTCTACCTGACGTCAACCTTCTTTGGGAATGTAATTTTTAACCAAACAACATTATGTAGGTATAGTTGGTCCATGTCGACATTAAACTCTTAGTTATATTTCTAGTTGTTCACGCCCGGCGTAAACGAATACCTATCTATATGTTTGACGTAATAGTGGAGTGAGGAGGGGACGTGTGTGACGTCACTGTCTCACCACTATATATAAACATTATAAAATGATCGGCATTTATCAAGTGTTTAGGTATCTACATCCTGTCTACTCGTGGCAGTACTTACTGTACGTCTCACCGTGACCCACCTCCTGACAGTACCTAACACGAGCTGTCTAATGAGAGACCTATAACACCTATTGCAATCGACAATCGGCCACACGTAACGATTTAGACACTATAGTTGGGGGGAGGTTTGGGTAAGTCACCGTCCAACAGTCAACGTGAACAAGCTGGATGATGATGATGATGATAATGATAAGTGGTGTAACATTACTTGTATTCACCGCGGGCAGCCGTCGTGTCACCTCGGAACACGTGGACTATTGTGTTATACACGTGTGGGTGTGTGTGTGTGTCCATGTAATAGTGTATTGTGCGCTGACGTCACCGTGTTGTGACGTCAACAGGTGTACGTGTACGTACGTACAGCAGTAGTCATGTAACGAGTGTAAAACATTTCAATATAATTATAGTCGAGTACACGTTTGATACCGCATCAAACGCAAATGTAAAGTAATAGTAATGGTCGCGGTGGGTGCCTACACGACACACAGGACGGCGGCGCGCGGCGATAGGGGTGACGCCGTGTCGATGTCGACACAGACCGACTGTGTATAAACACTACGTCGACACATAGGTACAGGTATATTGACAATTATATATTCTAACACAAATTAATGTTATAATCTGTCTGTCACTGGATCGTAAAAATATATTTTTTGCAAACCAAATTTCCCGATCGCATAATTTCACGAAAATCAGCTGTTATGTGGCCAGCCAGATCGTGTGATTTAACACCACTGGATTATTTTTGGGGGCTATATTAAGGACAGAGTCTATACGGAGTCAATCGAATCGATTGCAACCTTAAAATTCAAAATCCGTGATGTGATTAACGAAATAGATCCGCCATTTTGCCAAAAAGTGATTAAAAACTTTGATGAAAGAATCGACATCTGTCAGCGTGATCGTGGTGGACATTTGCCAGATATCATTTTTCATTCATAATTGTCGAACTTTTCTCTTCGTACCTAATACAATAAAAATTTGAATCATCTTCATCTAAATTTCTTGTTTTATTTTGTTTTAGAAAACAAAGTTCTTGTTGAAACTCTTTATAACTAACGGACACAAATTATATACCTACACTCAGAACATCGATTTGTGGAACACACACAATATTACCCTGTAGGTACCTATAAGTATCGAGTTAATAAAACTGAGCCTGTATGTCAATATCTTCACTGCTGTGCCATTTGTGCAATCCACTACGGACACCAACATCATTAAACGCAACTTATTGCCATAATTTTCACACTTTTATTGACAAACTAATGATATTAAAAATGTTGTACTTATACATTTATTACTTTCAAGTTTTGTTCACAGATGGCTCTCGTTGTAGTGTACCTACATAACGTTTGTGTAATGTGTCTTTAAACATCCGTGTGTCATGTGACTGTTAGTTTGTCAATGGTTGAATGTAATTAATATGTGTAGCTACCTACAATGTTCGTACCAACTCATTATATTTTATGACAATTTCTTTGCAAGTATATAACCTCGCAGGAGTCACCGATCGACATCCAACAAAACGAATATAAGTCGGTATGCAATAGCGGTATTTCAGTACCTACCTATATAGCCACAGGCTGGTCCATCCAGGATAGTACCTACTACACTTGCCCAGGAGATCAACGTCTGAGCTGTGATAATGCGTTGTTGCGCTTCGTTTGATAAGCGAAAGAGCCGGTAGCCTAACTTTCGAGTGGTTATAGGCTGGTAAGCAATGGCCTGGCTGTACCTACCTTTAATATTGTAAAGATCTATAGGCTACAGTAACACTTACCATCAGGTATGTTGCTGGCTCATCTGCCAACATCAGCAATAGAAAAAGATATTAGGTATTAGTACATTAACACCGCAATACCGTGGTGAACTGGTTCAGTATGTAGTACCTATGTAGGAACAAGGGGCGCTTCTCACACACACCTACATATCGTAGTGTGGTGGTGCGGTGTAGTTTCAACAGTAACTAACAGTAAGAGAAGGAAAACTCGGAATAAAACTTAACACGTCAGGCTAACGTGGTATGGTAGGGCAATATTCCTCCTAGTGTGCAGGAGGCTCGCGCCCCGCAGTGGGACATATGAACAGTGGGGGAGGAGAGGGAGGGGAATGATCGTTACCTAAACTAATGTTACGTGTCTAATGTTGTATTAGTTGCTGTCATACTGTTAATGTAGTGACCATCTCACACACCGCGTGTGTGTAGTGAACGACAACTAAGGGATATGAGGCAATATCCCTTTTTTTGAAGGAATTTGAATATGAAGCTCTACCGATATCGGCTCGTTAGAGACGGCGGCGCCGTACTGCGGCGGGATATGTTCGCTCCCACTATGTAAGAGGCGCGTGTACCAGGATATGTATGCGTAGCAGTACTACTTAATAAGGTACCTATGGGTTCAATACACACACATACATATCATCACGCCATATCCCTTGCAGGGTAGGCAGAGAGAACAGAGTGCCAGAAAACTCTATCTCTGCATACTTCACTCGCTTCCTCAACATTCATAATTCTCTTCATACACGCTCGCTGGTTTCAGAGACTCTTGACTCCACCTTCCTTCAGTACCTGACCGATCTGGTCTAGGTAGGATGTATGGGTTCAATAATATATTATATCGCGAGTAGGTCGGGCGGCGCGGCGCACCTCTAACGCAGTGCGCGCCGTACAGTGCGCGTTATTATAATTCGAAAGAGGCCGCATTACCGACGGGAGGGGCGGTGGGGAGGCACCACCCACCGCCCGCCACCTCACTCCTTCTCACTCGCTCGCACGTAACTGTATAATGTTATTTCATTCGTACTCAAAGTCAAAAGAATTCACTTATAGTGGATAAAGGTGTGCCATATCATTAACTTAAATAATTATATAGGTGGGGGGTGCACCGGCGGGCGCGGCGGGGGGGAGCACAGCTCGCCAACATGTAGCTACAACTACTCATTAGCGGGGGACTTTACGAACGTATAGTTAACGGACACCCAGACTCGGAACAACAATTTGTAAATCATACAAATTAGATATTGTTGTAGGTACGTGAGAATCGAACCCGTGACACTTGGCATGGTAGGTACCTACTTTGGTATTTTAACAAGTACCACCTGTTTAATTCCTGATGCTGTCAGGGCACTTGTAGATGCCACTGCCACAAACCTATTCCAACTTTCCAAGTAATGGACATTAGCGAACACACCGGTCATGTCCATCACCGCCTCCACCATGAGGGCACGCCGGGCCCGTGCTCAGGGTGCACACTGCCGAGGGCCCCGCGTGGGCCTGATACCTATTGCATTCACAATAACAACAACACTATTTCAAAGTATTTAGTTATAATTAACAATAACTTATTCAAACGAATAGCATATTTAAAAGTAAATTAAATTAAAAATGTTATATAATCACCGAAATAAAGAAAATGAATAAAACTAGTTGAATCCAATGAGTCCACACTCTAATAGGTATGTTTCCTGATACACAATCCAGGATTTAGTCTACTACTTTCGTACTCCACTACAACAGTACCCAACTGTGGTATACCATTAGGGGAGAACAGGGTAATGGGAGCCTACTAAGGGAAATTTTTGATTAAAACCACAATTATTAATATTCTTATATTTTTTAATTAGGAGCTCTTACTTTGACTATTTAAGTAAGTATAATTTTAATCACAAGTCTAATGAATGGCAGTCATAAAATAAGGTGAAATAACGATTATACAAAAAAAGTCAGTCGCTCCCATAACCCGACTAATGCGGGCCATGAGAGCTCAGTTCTCGCTCATATGGGAAATGGGAGCTATAGTATTTACTTTTACCCGAAAATTTAATTAAACAAAACTTAATTAAACAACTTTGAATATGAGTTTAGTTATTAACATAAAGAACTGTTTGTAACACAAAAATCAACCATTGTAAACAAATAATAAAAAAATAAATATAATATTATCTATTAAAGGAAAGGATTCAGATTTTTACGGATCAAAACAATGAACACAAATATAAGAATCAGGGCCATCACTGCCACAGTACTGTGTATGGGTCCAGTGTCCGCAGCTTCTATATGGGTACCACAAAGCTTCCTCCCCTGACTATTCTGACCGATCGTCGCAAATAATATTTTCGTCAATTTGATCAGTAGATAAATCTTCATCATCACTTTGAAACAAAATTTATTTTTGAATTTTTCGCCCTTTTGTTTCTGGTTGTAGTCTTCTTGCCTTTAACCTTTTAACTGAGGGAAGTTTCCATTTGCTACATTTTCTGTGACTACATTTTCCTTTGGTACAATTTTCTTTTTTACAGTGTCCTTTATTTTTCTTAATTGTCTTAATTTTAATCGATTTCTCAGTCTTTCTCCTCTTCTTTTCTTCAAATACTGGTTTTATAGTGATGTTGGCAGGGCAATATGAAAAGTGGGGAAAAGAAAGTTTCAGAAGCACTCATAGCACATATTACTGTGACGGTCTTACCTGTTTCCCAAGACGTTACAGATCTAACACGTGTTTGCCCTTTGGAAGCAATAATTTTTTCAGTCTCTGGACGGTCGTTCCTGTAGTCTCATCTACACTATATATCATCTGAGGTTCAAAGTTGTGTTACAATATCAATCTCTTTTTTATTAAAATAAGCGTTACTTCAGTGTTGTTAAAACCGACGGCGACGAACCTATTGATACTAACAGCTTCGTCTTAGTAGTCAGTATTTCTTCTAGCGTTAAATTGAATACAGTAGATATGTACATACATCTTCCCAGCTTAGGAGCGTTTTTGGAGCTACTGACGTTTACTTAAGAAGCTTTTGCGGTAGTCCGAATTGTTTTACATGGCATCTAAACAAATATGTACAATGTACCTATCTAAAATGACTAAAACAAGATGAGGTATTGGAAGCTATGTTGGGTAGTGAGAGCCATACTAGGCTACCATACCCACTGACCACCATTTTGAAAAGTAATAACATAAATATATAATTTTACTTTCAATCACAATTAAACCGATTGGACTCGTTAGTGAATGAATTTACGGATATAATGAGCACAAACATAAACAAATAAGAATATAGTTTCATACTTACTTGGCAACCAGCAATTATTTATAAGCGCAAAGCGAAAATCACACTACCGTTCCTCCTGAGTTAATGCGTGGCACTAACCACTCGTCCTCATCAGGCGAAGTTTCTTGATGGTTGACGGCAAAGACCGAGTGTTTACAATCGTGCTAACGTGCCTACTTTCTGTTCAATCACTATAGGTCCCATTACCCGACCGCCCTCAATACCCCGCGCTCCACTACATCATTCATTCTCCTCCTCTTATCCCAATCACTTGCGGTCGACACAATACGTATGTACCAAGATACCTAGTTAGATTTGACCCACAATACCTAACAGGTAAATATAAATTAATCAATTTTAGTAATATAAAGTAAGCCGCCTCTGAAAATTAATAATAAAATTAGTGTTATGCCTTCTGAGTAGTCTTGCCTGCCGTACCTATATCATATCTAGACTCTAGTATGTGAATAAGACCTGGACTCTAACCCGTACACATCGTGTGTATTTATTTTAGTTTCAAGATTTATGGTCGCTACCATAAATCTTGAAACTACCAATACCTACTTTGCTCGTGGATGTCGTAAAAGACGACTTCCTTATATCAACCTGGGCCCACACCATCTGATGTCGTAAAGAGTGAGGTGTGAGGCGGGGTGGTGTGGTGTCAGAGAGACTGTCGCCGTTGTTACTGTCACGTTGTTGTCTGTTGTGTAGTACTCTACACTTACGCGGAATATCGACTTCTAAGTGTTGCCCAAATGCAATCATCATGCGAGTCCAGCAACTCCTGCAACTCTCGCGCTCTCTCTCGCTGTTAGAATAACACAGTCACTTGTTTTGATAGATATAAAAAAATCACTTAAAAATGAAAAGTCCAACTAAATTAATGCAATTCCATACATCTAGTGTCACTAACTGTACAACTATCAATAATTAGGTACCTACCACTTAACGGGAGTGGAGCTACAATCACACCTATCTATCATGAGACTGTTTAAAATAACATCAAATTGTTTCCCCATATAGGTACCTACTGGTATTAAGAATACAAAATGCTGACAATCCTTTCTCTGACAAAGCAATCGTAAAATACTGTCTAAAGGACACTACCTCTAAGTGCTATAAGACGCTGCCGGCGTACCGTGTAGGTACCTACGTACGGCATACGTGTCCTCATTCGACTCCTTTCAATCTTGTAATACCTAAGTAGCTTTTTTTTGGTAGGCTATCAGATATAAGAATAAGAATCATATATTTGCTATAAATATTTTTTAAGTTTGTCTTTAAATGTATAAAAACTAGTAACATCTTCTATTCCGTATGGTGACGGAGTAAGAATACTGTTCACCACCCCATATCTTACCCGCTCACCGAACGAAGCACAACAGTACATCTGCTCAGTGTGGAACTACCCCGGCCGGACCGGCCCGCGGCTGTAGACAGAGTACTGTCAGCAGCATGCTCCTGGTGGACTACTGTGCCACGTAAGCATGTTGCCAACCGTAGAGACACCTAGTAGCTACCTAGTAGGTGTAGGTATATTGAATAATTATTTTTTAAACAATAGGCAACAAGTTTTAGTTTTCTATACTAATATTATAAAGAGGTAAAGTTTGTGAATTTGTGAGTTTGTGACGTTGTAGGGGGTAATCTCTGGATCTACTCAACCGATTTTGAAAATTCTTTTACCAATAGAGAGCCACGTCATTTGTGAATGTCATAGGTTATATATTTCACTATAAAAACATACGGTTCTCTACTAAAACTATTTCAGTAGCTGAAGATTACTTTTTGAATTATTAAAATCGGCCCTTGCATTCAAAAGATATTACCAGTTTAAAAATGTCAATCTAAACAAAATGCTTCTAATAGATATTATAAACGCGAAAGTCTGTATAGATGTGTGGATGTTTAAGTGTTCAAAACGAAAGACTGTTTCCCTTTACTGTGTATCAGTTGGACGTATAGTTACAGAGATAATACGACATAGGTATGGACCCGCGACCATGTATTAATCTATTGAGTGATACTTCTATTAGGTGATGATTTTTCCATTGCCTTATCACTAAGAAAATTTAATCTTTAATTTATCTAAAATAAATTCGTTTTTTACAGTATGTTTTTTCGGTTAAAAATTTAATATTCTACGGTAATACATTTATTTCATTATAGGATTAAAATTTAGCACAAGTACTTACTATACATCTACTAAGTACTACACACCTAACTTCTTTCCTAGAGACTCACTAAAATCCGTGGCCGGCCCGGCAGAACATACTCTATTCACTGTTCACAGAATATATTCCGTTCACTATTGAACGCCTACACCACAGATGAGACCAGTGCCGCAATCGCTACGCTTGGTCGCCTGGTTAGTATAGCAGTGAGGTGTTATAAGTTTTCCAGGAGAAGTAGACCACATCTCAGATTCTGACGCTGTCGACCATCGTCCTAACGACAAACCTTCGACATCTTGCATTGCTTTTTCTATTTACCTCCGTCAGGAATGACTTCTACATGGACAAAACAGCGGGAAAAAGCTATCTTTTATATATCATCATCATTCTCCTACTCTTATCCCAATTAGTTGGGGTCGATACAGTAGGTATGTACTTTTCTTTCATAATACATATCGTAAAAGTTATTGGCAATAGTTTTATGACCGGCCGCCTGCCAGACGTCAACCCTACTTGAGAATGTAATTGTTGACCAAACGGCTTCAGATGGAGTTGGCCCAGATCGTTATAAGGCTCTTAGTCATCTTTTATGACATCCACGAGCAAAGTAAGGGTTGGTAGTATTCGTAACCGCTACCACACAGCTTCTACCTTTTATATACCTATTTATTACTAAAATATAATGTGTTATTTACGAAGCTATTTTAAACAATACAGTAGATATTATTTGTTATCCAATTAAATTATTAAAATAGGCATAATAACAAATATCTTTGAAGGTATCAGAGATTGAAAACGAGGGTCAGAGCGACCGAAACCGAAACGAAGCGAGGGCGGGTCGCTAGTAAATAATAATCGCACTTGTGAATAAACCCTTCAAGGACAGGAAGAGGAAAATTACAAACGTATAATTAATGAAAAACAGTTATCATCGGCATAAATATCCCTTTACGGTGTACCCACTCACTACATACCTATAGTTATCAGCCCATCCTCTATGTAAAGTCGGCTCCGCAGCGCCGTGTTGTCGTGTTTGCAAACGGGATCACATTGTTTGCCAACCGTATAGTGGCGTGGCCTAACAGTTTCGTTAACAAAAACACAATAACATGTTTGCCGAGACGATCGGACAACATCCACCGCGTTCGCCCGCAGGGAGGGAGGTGATGCATTTTGTGTTCGCGCTCACTAGAGGAAGACACCAAGAAGCTCTCGATAACAACATTCTGAACATCCAAAAACATTTTTTACACCGAACCTATAATCAATTTTCAGTTCTTCATATACAGGGTGGAAGTGAACCGCTCCCGACAGCAAAGACAGGTGATCCTACTAGTCCTACTTGTAATGATAGGCTAGAAAAAAAATCGATCAGGATGAAAAAAAAATTTTTTTTCACAAATATTTTTAAGTTTTTTTATATAAATATTTTTAAGTAATGCGACAAAGGCTACGGATGAGAGACGACTGCATGTAGCGGAGATGCGAATGTTGAGATGGATGTGTGGTGTGACAAGAATGGATAAAATAAGGAATGAACATATAACAGGAAGTTTGAAAGTTGCGCCAGTGACGGAAAAATTAAGGAGTGAAAGATTGACATGGTATGGACATGTGATGAGAAGGGATGAAAGTAATGTTGTGAGGAAAACTTTAAGCATGAATGTTGAAGGCTTAAAATGGTCATGTATTGATATAGAAATAATGGGCATAGAGTCCAACACATTTACATATCTTAGTGAATCTCATGGATCAAAGAGGTGGTTAGACCACTGTTTAGTTACAGAAGCGGCTGTGCATTCGGTTAGAAATGTGAATGTTTTATATGATGTATGGTGGTCTGACCACTTTCCGATGATAATAGAATGTAGTCTTGATTTAATTGTACCAAAAAGTTTCGTCAATAATGTAATCCCTAATAAGGTTTTATGGGGAGAACGAAGTCTAAGTCATATCAATACCTACCAGCAGGAATGCCAGAAAAGACTTAAAATAATCGATTTTCCACCTGATCTTCGTGCATGTTGTAATAGTACGTGTAATAGGGCCAGTCATAAAATTATAATTGATAATCTATATACGAATATTGTGCAAGCTTTAAGAGAGGCGGCTTCGTTGAGTTGGGATGGTAGTTATCGTCGATCCAATAGAGTGGTGATAGGTTGGAATAAGTACGTTACTGATTCACACAGAAAAGCTAAGCAAACATTTCGTATGTGGGTAGGTTATGGTAAACCTAGGAATGGGTTAGTGTATGAGGAGATGTGTGAAGCCAGAAGAGTTTTCAAGTCGCGCCTTAAGTGGTGTCAAGACCATGAAGATCAACTTAAAATGGATGTTCTGGCTTCACATCACTCCAAAAATGACTTCCGAAGTTTTTGGAAGCAAACTAATAGACTGCGAACCAGGGCAGGTATTCCTGTGAGTATTAGTGGAGTAAGTGAATCTAAAGAGATTGTTGATCTCTTCATGCGAAACTTTTATATAAAGTCACCTCTGGGACCGTCACAGACGGTGATCAATCTTGAACCCGGCATGTTCTTAGGAATAATATTTGAAAAAAATGTTATTGCGAAGACTATCAACTCAATGTCGAAGGGTAAATCGCCCGGTCATGACGGTCTTAGCATTGAGCACCTACGATATGCTGATCCACATTTGATTTATTTGCTTTCTATGTTGTATACATTCTGTTTGAGCCACAGTTATATGCCAAGTGAAATGATGAGAACAATAGTGGTGCCCATAGCTAAGAATAAAAATGGTGATCTCGCGAATAGCAGTAACTATAGGCCCATATCACTGGCTACTGTGATTGCGAAGGTCTTTGACGGCATGCTTAATGTACATTTGAATACATTCATAAAAATTCATGATAACCAGTTTGGATTTCGTCCTGGGCTATCAACTGAAAGTGCGATTCTGTGTCTTAAGCATGCTGTTTCATACTATACTCAGCGTGATACGTCAGTCTATGCCTGCTTCTTGGACCTATCGAGGGCCTTTGACCTGGTTAGCTATGATAAATTGTGGCAGAAGTTAGAAAAGGAAAATGTACCGAAAGAAATAATAAATATCTTTAAGTTTTGGTATAGTAATCAGGTCAACATTGTTCGATGGGATGGGGCCTTTTCTAGTCCGTATAGGTTGGAGTGCGGGGTGAGACAAGGTGGTTTGAGCTCGCCAACGCTCTTCAACCTATACGTAAATGCATTGATTGGTGAGCTTAGTAAAACCAGAGTCGGTTGCTACGTGGATGGCATCTGCGTCAATAATATTAGTTACGCAGATGACATGGTTTTGCTGAGTGCGTCAGTCTGTGGCCTTAGAAAGCTAATCACACTGTGTGAAAATTACGCTCAAATACACGGTTTAATATACAATAGTAGAAAATCTAAGTTAATGGTATTTGAAGCAGAATGTAAACGTAGGTGTAGTATGCCCACCGTAACGCTGGGTGGGTCGCCTCTGAACAGAGAGGTAGAATTTAAATACCTCGGTCATATATTAACCCCCGACCTCAATGATGACCTCGATATTGAACGGGAGCGAAGGGCGCTGTCCGTAAGGGCGAATATGCTGGCCCGCAGGTTTGCACGTTGCTCCGCTTCAGTCAAAATAACTCTCTTCAGAGCATACTGTACAAATTTTTACACGTGTAATTTGTGGACCAGATATACGCAGAAGTCGTACAGCGCTCTTCGTGTTCAATATAATAATGCATTTAGGATGCTGATCGGGCTGCCCCGCTTTTGTAGCGCATCGGGAATGTTCGCGGATGCACGGGTAAATTGCTTTTACACTACAATACGCAAGCGGTGTGGTTCTCTGGTGTCCAGGGTGCGGGGCAGCCCCAACGATATCCTAAATATGATTGCTAGTCGTATGGATTGTATTTATATGAATCACTGCAGTGTTTTATCTCATGGGATGCCATTGCGGTGATGTCGAGTAAAATTTTAGTTGTTAGTTATATATTTTCTTTTATTTTATTAGTAATGTATTGTAACATAGTTTTAAGTATACTAACACAATGAGTCTTGGTTACTCGAATAAATGAATTATATATATTAAGGGGTAAGGGAAGACCGAGGAAAAGATGGATGAACTGCGTGAAACATGACATGGAGACAAGGAGTGACCACAGAGATGACGTCTGATAGAGTTGTATGGAAGGAGAAGACATATTGCGTCGACCCCAAATAAATTGGGATAAGAGCAGGTTGATGATGATGAAATATTTTTAAGTTTTTTTCACATTCCATCGTATCAGGACAGTGCCATGTAACGATAACTAGATAAAAAATGCGTAACTATACTCAGTTGAGAAAAGACGCAATCTATTCAAAACTCACGATCATATGTTCAAGAGTTCAACGACCTCGTGTTTTTTTTTCATCCGAATCGTGTTTTTTTTCTAGCCTATCATTACAAGTAGGACTAGTAGGGTTACCTGTCTTTGTTTTCGGGAGCGGTCCACTTCCACCTGTATATTGAATGAACGAGGTTGCAGGTAGGGTCGGACCCGGAATATATTTCTGTTTCTTCCTTGGAGAACTAAATCTACTATTGCTATAACAGCTTCCACGTCTTCTTCGTTGGAACTCATTTTTGAAACGAAACAAAAACAATAACAACCATAGACGCAGCGGACGAGCGGTGTTAGGTACTACCTACCTAACATGTTTTGGTAACTTGTTTTGTTAGAAAATTGGCGCTGCGAACCCGGCTTAAGAAGTGTCAGACACTAAGTCCTACGAGGAGGTAATGGCTCACAAAAAGAAGAAGCGGCGTGCGACCTTATACACCCGCCCTACATGTACCTACCACTCGCTGCCTTGCGAGCGGACCACTAGAGCCCGGTGTTTGTCCTCGGTGGTAGGGATATTCGATATACATCGATGCATCGAAAACATCGATGTTTACAATGCGATACATCGAGTCGATCCGATGTTTTGAAGAGCTATCGAAATACTCGATGTATCGATGTTTTTTCATAAAACATCGAAACGATGATAACCAGTAAATGCCACAAAAAAAGACCTTTTTTTTTTTTTAGAAATCTGTTTGATAAGGTACTGTGGAATAGGTATAAATGCCAGAAAAAGGACCTTTTTTTTTAGAAGTCAGTTTTATAAGGGATTGGAATAGGTATAAATGCCACAAAAAAGACCTTTTTTTTTTTTTATAGAAGTAACACTTTTGATATGACTTTAGAAAAAGTACTCGATGTTTAAAACATCGATGTTTTTTTCATCCGATACATCGAAAGACATCGATGTACAGTTTCGATTTATCGAATCGAAAAAAACATCGATGTTTTTTCAAAGTGGACACCCCTACTCGGTGGCCACAGTTTGTAAAGTGTGGCCGACTGAGGATCGTCCCATGTGCGATAGACATATAGGTGTGTACTAATGGTACACAACAAAACATTTAGTCCCCTGTAACGTTAGAAGGTGCTGCACCCCCGGCAAGCTCCCCTTTCTTCTCCTTCCAAAACTGCTGATAGGTCCAAGTGCTTACACCGACAGGCAAAGGTCGTAAGTGATCTAAGTAATAAAAGATCTAAATAAAATTATCGGTTTGAATGTGAGAGTCATTACCAAGGGTTAGGTACATTGTATATTGCTCTCTGTGTCAAAAATTAAATTAGGTATACAAAAAGTTGATGAGTTAAGGTTCACTTTTGTTTGCAGGTTGGTTTGTCTTTGAAACATAAACACGTCTGTACTGTGTAGTGATTTTATTTGTACTAAGTGACATCATTATTTAAGACGGCTAATGTACTCAACATGTTCCAACATCAGTGCGCCTGAAGTGGTAACTGGTCTACTGACTACATTGTAAATATTGGGGAAACCGCGGTAGGGCGGCGCTGACGGCCACCGACGACAAACATCGGGTTCCAGTGGCCCGCTCGCACCGCGTGGAGAGGTACCTACAGTGCCGGACGGGGGGTCAATGGGGTCGTGGGCCACTCCATCTGTCGCCCCGGACGGATTGAATGAGGTACGTGTGACCAGACCAAAGCCCGCTGCAAAAAAAAAAACAAAACAAAGAGTGACGTACCTACTGTGTCTACGTGTTATGGTGACACAAACAACAACGGAAAGATAGAAGTGATGTGTTATTGTTTAATGAAACAGTTACTGAACATGGGCAGTGCTTGTGGCGAGCTCGGCACCGCCGGTAATGTGTCTATAGTGGTGGTGGTGGGGCGGGCGCGGGACGTGCGCGGACAGCGGCACAATAGCGCCGGATGCGAGCGCACAAACGAACCATTATAAACGCGATAAAGGAACTTAAACATCCTTAAAAGCTTTGAGGTGTCGTCTCGTGCGCCTCGGCCCCGCCACCGACCCCCCTAATGACGTAAACCGAGCCAGCACTCTTTTGTTCCGTTTCCGATAACCGCCGCAATCCGCTCCTTATTGGGTTACCGCCTTTAATCATTGACGCGCCACGGGTCGTAACCGAGCCGGGCCCCTAACGACGCACAATCAATACCTACCCGCGACACCGCGACCGCCATCACACCGTCTCCGTCTCCCTCCCTCCCTCCTCTCACATCGCGATGTAATCAATACTCCTTTGATTCAACCAAATAAAAATGGGTAATTGAATCCTACTTTGTAAGGAGCTTCTCAAGAATCGGAGCGGGCCGCACGCCGGGGGCCTCCTAGCTGCCCCACGCCGGGGGACCGGCGTCAAACTTGAAACTTCAAAAGGAAATTTCTAAAAATAAACTCAGAAAAATTTATGAGGACGCACCGACGGTTTTCAATTGAGCACTTACCTTGTGCTCCCGTTGTGTCTAGTTTCAGGTACCTGTACCTACCTACCTACCTGCCTACCGGGTACGTACATACATATGTACAGCTTTTAGTTTGTTTATTTTGTTTTAGATATGATATGTTTATCAGTAGATATACCTCTGTACGCGCTAGGTACAAATATATTGTGACGTGTCCGTCAGTTGACTGTAGTACGGGACGTGTACAATGACGTCACGCGAGCACAGCATAGCGTACATCGATGTGTGATGACATCAGTTTTGTTTCATTCTCTCTCTCTCTCTCTCTCTCCCTTTCAGGGGTGGCGCGTTCCTCGTGTGGGTTTAATCTGTAAAAAATCTACCCTCATGCGCGCAAAAAAGTTTCTCTTCGAAAAAAGATGGCGCGTAACGGAAAAATGTGACGCGTAACCGAAAAATGTAACGGTAAATTCTTTTCCAACGCCGATAAAGAAGTTTCACTTCAAAAAATGGTTGCAATAACTTGTCGCGGCAGTCACGCCTTATCTATCCATGTCATGATTCACGCAGTCCATCTATCTTTGTTTGGTCTTCCCTTCCCACTAAAGTCTTCAACATTCATATTTAAAACTTTATATTACTTTCATCCCCTCCTATCACATGTCCATAACACGTCACCCGTTCACTCCTTAACTTATCGATCACTGGCGCAATGTTTAAACTTTCTGTTATACCGACGTTCATTCCATATTTTATCCATTCTCGTGAGGCCGCACATTCATCTTAACATTCTCATCTCCGCTAAATACAACCGTCTCTGAGCCGTCACTTTGGAGCCCAACATACTGATCCACACAACAGGTCTTATTAAGATTTTGTAAATTTTGTCCTTTAATTTAAGCAGTAGGGGAGAGCGGGGCTGAAAGTGCCGGGAGTAAGTTGTGCCGACGTGAATATCTCGAAAACAGTAAAAGATAGATATATGGTCGTATTGCGTTGCGTAATGCCCAACAGCCGGGCACATGTGGCTGGCGTGGCTGCCATTTTAGTTGCACCAGTGACGTGGACCGAATGGCAGTGTATGTGAGGGTCCCGCAGCGCCACGTAAGTAAATATTTTCGTTTCTATACTTTTTGGTAGCAAGCTAGCATTTTTTTTTACTTTTAATATAAGAGTTTTTATAAAATGTTTGTTATTTATCCAAGTTTGTTATGCAATGTAATTATAATGCTTTGAGGAGAGTGATTTTTATATGTGATACAAAATATCACACTCTCATAAGTGGGGTAAAATGTGCCGTTAAGATAAGATAAGATAACTTTATTTGTCTCAACATGTGTAGAAAATGGTGTTACAGCACTTTATGGAGCCAACATGTTCTGTCTATCATAAGACATACAAATTTATTATAATCCATACACTATATCGACCCAATACAACAAATACTATCAATATATTCATACATAGCAAGAACTAAATTAAATATAACAATGAGTCAAGATCTATTAAATAATTATTATTAGTAAATGTCAATAGTTGAATGCATTGATATTGAATTTAAATACAACAATTAATATAATTACATTACAATTTATAATAAACAATCGTCATTCAAGAAATCTTTGATATTATAAAAACATTTATTCGTCAATAATTCTTTTAATGTCTTTTTAAATCGTGTGATATTTAGATCCTTTAATATATTTGGTATCTTATTATAAATTATGGGGGCCATACAAATAATGCTATTCCCCAGGAGGGACGTTTTAGCCGTGTGCATGCATAGTCTATAATTGTCACGGCGACTACGAATACTAACGTCTGACATTTTAGGAAATAGATGTAAATTAGATTTCACAAATACAGCTGTCTCATAGATATATAGTGAGGGAAAAGTCAAAATTTTATGTTTTTCGAAATATGGTTTGCAACTATCTACTACTTGCAAGCCAAACATAGCACGAACGCATCGTTTTTGAAGTTTGAATATAATCTCTTGACACAACAGAGTTACCCCAGAATATAACACCATATCTAAGTATCGATTCAACAAGGGGTACTGTATGTGCGGCGGGCAATAAGCCCGCCAAGCACCACATGGGCTCTGGGGCGTGCAAACCTCCAGCTTCGGCCCCAAAGGCGCGGGGCGGCCCTACGACCACGGCCGCTCCCGCTCCTAGCGCGGTCCGATCGCCCGCTGGCGAGGAGGTCATGGATACAACCCGATAATGGGTACACCATCCATGCACCTCCTCCTGCAGGCCAACACCAACCACTTCGCCGGAGCGCAGGATCTCCTCCTGCAATCCATGGCGGAGTGGTCGATTGGTGCAGCCGTAGTCGCGGAACCGTACGCCGTGCCTGATCGCCCCAATTGGGTGGTCAGTCGAAACGGTACCGCGGCAATCGTCGTCTCAACGCAGCGGCACTTCCCGTCCTTGTCCCTTTTGGATAGGGGCGAGGAATTTGTCGCGGCGGAGTGGGGAGGGGTCACGCTCTACAGCGTATACCTCTCCCCCACTAGGAGGATGGACGATTTCGGGGCCTCACTCACCACCTTGGAGGCCTCGATACGGCGACTGGCACCGGGCCTCGTCCTGGTTCTGGGAGACTTCAACGCCAAATCCACGGCGTGGGGGTCCCCTACGACGGACGACCGCGGGCGGGCGGTCAACGAGTGGGCGGCTTCACTTTTTTTTTTTTTTTATTTTTCTTTGGTGGGCCATGGACGTCACACCCCGCCAAATCGGTCCGGGGTGACGGAAGAGGCGGCGCGCAACCCCATTGACCCACCCTGCAAGCACCTCTTCTTCGCCGTGCGAGCGGGCCACCGGTACCCGATCTTTGTCTTCCGGGCCGCCGCCAGCGGTCGGGGCGGCGCAGGCGCGAATACCTGCGCCTGATGCCGCCCTAACCGAGGCTTCGGGTGATCGGACCGGGGAATTGTCCGGTCATCCGACGTGAGGCCACCGCGTGAGGGCGACGCCCCGACGGCGAAATCTGTCGGGGCGTCGACGAGAGGAACCCGCGAGGGTGAACCGCCGGGCGGGCCACCGAAGTTAAAAAAAAAAAAAAAAAAAAAAGGTCCTACCACCCACACTCTGGTACACTACACTGATGTGTACTAGTGATGTGAACCGATTACGATTTTCAACACCGGTTTATATCGATTACTTTGAAAAATAAACCGGTTTTTTTTTACTTTTTTAGGTTTTAAATAAAATCGACAAACAGTATCTAATCAAAGGCTTAGTGTAATTTGTTGTAAGAAGATAATCAAATTAATTGTACTTTAGAAAATACCAATCATCAATATGTAACCTAGAAGAACCAAGGAATTCTATTTTTATCTTGCATCTGTTTCTAACAAGTCATAATTTTGATTAAGAAAACAAATTTGGTCCACAGCATCTGCTTGTAGCCTGCTCCTTCTAGATTACATCACATAACCAGATTTGGAGAACATCCTCTCCGAAGGTACCGATGTTGCCGGTATAGCCAAATACTTTAGTGCTATTGTATTTAGTGGTGCTAAATGTTGGTTGTTGGACCAAAAAGCTCCCACACTGTTAACTGCTGTTATATCTGCTTTTTTTTTTCTGGATTTGTCTCCATATACATACGTAATATATTAACTGCAGAAGCAGTTGAATTCGAATAAGAACTTCTTTGTTGTAAAAATCTAGCAAGCCCGATTTTTACTGTTCAATTATTCCGTCAATTGATGTGGGACTTGCTTGCTCTGAAGTGGACGGCACAGGCATGACAGAGTCTTTAATTATATGCGACAATTCCTTTCTTACTAACTCTTTGGTGACAGCATGTTTTCCGAGTGAGGAAAACCCGTCCTTAATGACGGATGAAAATATGTAGATATTTGAGTTACAGTTCTAGTCTCATATGAAAGAAGTCTGCTACTCATATTTTGCCTCACTGAAGAGTGAAACAGCTTGCCTATATCGGTTTTCAAGGAAATTTCGATAGCATTCAGCTTTTCAAATAATCCACATATTATCGGAATGACTAGTGAGCTAGTCGGATACTGATCAGCACTAAACAAGTTTTGTAGCCTCTTCGAATATCTCTAAAATTTTTATAATTTCCAAACCGGCCTCTTCTTCGGAGGCAGTTAAGTAGTCTGGCGCCTGGACTAATTTCCTACAGACTAATGCGAGAACGTCAGATAACTGTAGTAATCTTTTTATCATATAGAACGTGCTGTTCCAACGTGTAGATACCTCTTGTATTAATTTCAAAGGAGTAGAATCAGGGTTTCTTTCCTTCTGAGCTAATTTAAGGGATTGCCACCCTACTGATGATTTTTAAAAGAAATTAACAATACTTTTACATTTGTTAGTTTTGCCCTCCACCAAAGAAAGCTTCAAAGCATCGTCTAAAGTTAAATTAAGAGTATGGGCAAAACATGGCATATGCCGTATTCCCAGCAAATCTTACATTTTTACCATTTTGCTGCCGTTATCAGTGACAATAGCAGAAGTTTTTCCTAATAATTTGCATTCTGTTAGTAAATTTCTCATAATTTCAGACAGACTTTCAGCTGTTTTAGCAGCGGGAACATTACATGTAGTTAGTACATAGCTTTTTAAGCTGCCTTGGTAGAAAAATGTATTGTGACCGTGAGGAAATAATCCATGTTTTGATTTGACCACAAATCAGAAGTTAGTGCAATATTTGAAATATTTCCTAGCATGCTAGCAAGCTGTGTTTTTGCGCATTCGTAAATTTCTGGCATTAGATTATACCTGATTTTTGGCGACTTGATAATTCGTAGCCTGGATTCAAAAGTTTTACTAACTTCCTAAAACCCTTATCTTCAACTATGGAATACGGTTGAAAGTCCGTGGCGATCATCATGGTCAAATATTTATCTATTTTCTTTTTATTACTCACTACAGTCATCTTCAGAGTAGACTGAAATATGGGTTGCAGAGTCTTCTTAGGTTTTTCTAGAGTTGTATCAGTAGACGTTCCTTGTGTGTGACTCAATTGCTCGCCCTCTTCACCTCGATGCAGTGTCCCCTGAGGATGGTTCCTTTTAATGTGAGCTAACATATTTGAGGTTCCACCTCCAATTTTGATCACCCTAGCACATATCTTGCACTTTGCACTATCATTGTCAATCTTCTCAAAATAATTCCTCGTAATTGATTTACCTCTTACTTTAGGCATTTTTTGCAATAAATATGATAAGAACGATCCAAATGTTTAAACTTTAAAGCGAAACTGAAACGTTTTAACAACCTGAAGTTAGTCATAATCGAAGCGAGATATTCGGGGATTCCCCAATCATAGACAACACTAGAGTCACCTATGTTCGGATACACATTGAAAAAAGATTGCTATCGGTTTTTAATAAAAACCGATATTATCGGTTTCTACCAAAAACCGGTTTTTATAGGTTTTAACAAAACCGGTTCACACCACTAATGTGTACTTGCCTTCTACACCTGATATTTTATTATGCAAAAACATTTTTCCTCTTGATGACCTTAAGACGCTAACCAAGTTATCATCTAATCATTTTCCTGTATTATTTATGATTGGTGGTACTTATTCTCGTATACCTTATACTACTTTCGATTTTTCCAGAGCTAACTGGCTCTCCCCGGCTTGTCGGCGCGGCGTTCGCCCTTTCTCGACTCATGCCGAACGTGGGCGGACCCAGTTTCGAGGGCCGACGGCTGTATGCGGGGGTCATCCGCTCGATGGCCATGTACGGCGCACCCGTGTGGGCGAGGGCTCTGAACGCCCAGCTCAGGACGGTTCTGTGGAGGCCACAGAGAGCCATGGCGGTCAGAGCCATTCGCGGGTACCGCACGGTGTCGACAGAGGCGGCGTGCCTGTTGGCCGGGACACCCCCGTGGGACCTAGAGGCGGAGATGCTCTCCGACCTCCACCGGCGGGTTATCACAGCGCGCGAGGAAGGTGGCTCCCCATCATTAAGCGAGATAGCCACCTGGCGCGTGGATGCCCGCCGAGACGTCATCGCCCGTTGGGCTACGCGGCTGGAGAGGCCTAGGCACGGTGTGGAGACCGTTGAGGCCCTCCGGCCCGTATTGATAGAGTGGATGAAGCGGCGGCACGGAGTCCTCACCTTTCGGCTGGTGCAGGTATTGACGGGGCACGGGTGTTTCGGATTGTACCTGCACAGGGTCGTGTATAGGGAGTGGACTCCGGCCTGCCACCACTGCAGGAGTGACGAGGACACGGCGCAACACACGCTGGAGGTGTGTCCGGGATGGGAGCGGCAGCGCCGTGACCTCGTCGCTGTCATCGGTGCCGACCTGACGCTGCCGGCCGTCGCGAGGGCGATGGTCGACAGCATCAGGAACTGGGACGCGGTCGCCGCCTTCTGCGAGGCTGTCATCTCGCAGAAGGAAGCGGCGGAACGGGCAAGGGAGGATTCCCGCGCCCCGGGCCGCCGCCAGCGGCCGGGGCGGCGCAGGCGCGAATACCTGCGCCTGATGCCGCCCTAACCGAGGCTTCGGGTGATCGGACCGGGGAATTGTCCGGTCATGCGACGTGAGGCCACCGCGTGAGGGCGACGCCCCGACGGCGAAATCTGTCGGGGCGTCGACGAGAGGAACCCGCGAGGGTGAACCGCCGGGCGGGCCACCGAAGTTAAAAATCGGGTCCCGGTGACCCGCTCGCACGGCGAAGAGAGAGGAGTTTTTACGGTGGGTCTATGGGGTCACGCGCCGCCTTCTCCGTCACCCCGGACCGATTTGGCGGGGCGAGACTAATCCATAGTCCACAAAAAAAAAAAAAAAAAAGTATCGATTCAACAAGGGCATGATATGCAGTAAGTAATGTAGATATATTTACTTCAGGGGCGAGTTTATAAAGCGCATAGGAGCGACTGCTTAATTTCTGAGCTAGGTGTGTAACATGTGCTTTCCAGATGAGTTTAGCATCAATAATGACGCCCAAGAACTTTGCACTGTCGACTCTATTTATATTGTGATCTCCATATTTAATAGAGAGTTGATCAACACGTGCGCCTACAGCTCTTTGACTAAAATGCATTATGTGTGTTTTTCTAAATGAATTGCTAAATTATTATTATGTGTCCAAGATATTATTTGAGATAATGATTTATTTATGTCATTTTCGTATACATCTAAAGATTTACTACATTTTATAGTTAGTGTACTGTCGGGGTACTATCCCAGAAACCTCCACGCGGTGTACCCTGGGTGCGGGCGGCGGTCCCCAGTTCTTCTGTTGTACTGTCGTCCGTAGCGAATATCTGCGCGATTTCGCTCCTACTCTACTACAGTCGTAGTAGAGGATATAGGACGCGAAATATTGGGACGGGCTCAGTCACTCATTCATTTGAGGGCTGGGCAGGCACATGCCACCGCCCACACATCGTAAACCTGGTATCTTGCTTCAAGACACGTTGTTTTGAGGCGTAGTATCAGGAGCGAGGGTCTTGGCTTAACCGCCCGGACCGCGAGGAAGACAACCTCTATAAAGAGTTCGAAGTAACATTCGGACTCGGAAATCACCCAGAATCTTAAGTTCTGGCGTGCGGCGAGAAGATGCATGGCAGATGGGTTGTTCTGTCGTTAGCACGCTCCAGCCAGGGCACCGGCTGACCCCCTGGTTGGTAAATGTAGGCTTGCCCGGGTATAGGGATCTCTGCCCGGGTCGACGTCTTGTATCTCCCATTCTCGTGGGTATAAATATGGATACTACAAATTTAAAATTAAAAAACGACGGGGATCGCAGTGATCCTCACCCCAAGGCCCGGTCAAGCCGATCAAAAACTGACCAAGACGACGCCTCGTCCTCAGGACTTGAGGCGTCCGCCGAGGGCCCGGCACAAACCGTGGAGGCCCAGAAGAAGAAGAGGAGGTCGCCTCGAAAGTCTCGGGGCAACGGCCTGAGCCACAAAAGGCGGCTGGAGGAGCGGCGAGCGCGCAGGGAGGCTGCCGCCGCTGAAGAGAAGAAGGACGGTAGACTCGCAGCAGAGCCGTCGACGGACGAGAGCGATAGCGATGTCGCAGAGCCGTCCGAAGACGAGGGCGGCGGATCTACCGTCAGAATGGACGAGGGCGGTGATATTCCCGCAGGGCCGTCCAAAAAGGACAGTGGGTCGGCTGGTGAAGGCCCCACTAGGTCGTCGGCGCGTCTAGCAGCAAAGACGCCGCCGGCGACCGCGACTAAGAAGGAGGAGGCCCTCCCCTCGCAGGTGCGAAAGCGCCCCCTGAGTAAGGGAGGCAGCTCGAGCGCCGAAACCGAGGGGAGCGTGGCCAACATGCCTCCACCCAAGATCCAGGCCTCCCGAAGAGGGCGAGGGACCTCGGTCATGGAAAGGGCGGCGGCGGTCGCTGTCCGCGCCGGCGAGGCCACGGATCTGCAGGCCGAAAATGTCCGCCTTAGAGGCGAGATGTCAGGCCTGCGGACCCGAAACCGGAACCTGGGCGACATGCTGGCGGAAATGCGTCGCGCAAACCGCCAGCTGTTGATAGACGTGGCCGACCTCAAGGCGCGGGTGGCGCTGTTTGTGTCACCCGCGCCAGCCGCGCTATCGGCCAGGGCCGGATACTCGGCGGCCGCTGCGGCGCCAAAGCCGCCTCGCGCTGCGGCGCCGACGACGTTGGGTGATGGCGTCAGCGTCACACCCATCCCCGCGGCGAGGAAGACGCCTGCCGCCGCGAAGCGCGCGCCGCCGGCTGACGCTGGCGCGGTCACCGCGGTGAAACTCCCTGTTCCCGTGGTGAGGTTGACGCCTCTCCCCGCGGACCGCTTGCCGCCGGCTAGCGCCCCTGCGGCGCCAAAGCCGCCAGGCGCCGCGGAGCGGGCCCCTGGAGGGGCTCAGCCGACCCCGACGCTGGAGGTGGGAGGCTTGTCGGACGAGGCCCTCGCCAAAATCATCAACGCAGTTGGCAAACTCGTTGATGCGCGTGTGGCCGTTCTGGAGGCAAGACTGCCTCCAGAACCACGTGTCCGGCCGCCCCTAGCCGCGGATAAGCGGCCGCATGTGGCACCAGCCCCCGCCCCGCTGCCTTGTCAGGGTGGCCGCGTGGGGAGCTACGCCGCGGCCGCGGCCGGGCCTAAGCCCAAAGGCCCCGGCCCAGCTCCGAAGGGACCCGCCCTGAGGAGGAAGACGGCTCCGGCTCCTGCCGGACCGCTGAAGTCGCCCGCAACAACACCGCCGGCGACGACCAGCGAGGCCGCGACGAGGCCTTCCGCGTCCGGCACGACTGCCGTACCCGAACAGGGTTGGCAGGTAGCCGAACGCGACAGAAGGAGTCGCGGCCAAAGGAGGAGAGCGGAGGCCAAGCGCGCCGCTGAGGTCCCCGCTCCTCAGGCAGGAGCCGGACGGAAGAAGAGACCGCGCAAGGGGCTCAAGTCGCCGAAGACGGCCGCAGTGGTGATCACTGTGCTGCCCGAGGCGGCCGAGAAGGGCCTCAGCTACGAGGCCGTCTTGAGGAAGGCCCGGCGGGAGCTAGACGTCTCCGATATTGGAGGCGTCGAAGCCAGGACCCGCAAGGCCCGGACGGGGGCTCGAATTCTCGAGTTCCCAGGGGCCGAGGGCGCCAAGACGGCCGACAGCGTGGCCGAGAAGCTGCGAGGTTTATTCGCCGTGGAGGGTGGCATCAAGATCGCCAGGCCCGTCAAGTGCGCCGAAATGCGCATTTCGGGTTTGGACGATTCGGTGACGGTGGAAGACATCCGGGAGGCTATTGCCTCGAAAACCGGGTGTCCCATAGACACCGTCCGGGTCGGTGCCATTCGTCCCGGTCCGGGTGGCGTAGGTGCTGCCTGGGCGCAGTGCCCGGTGGAGTCGGTCAGGCAACTGGCCGGCTCAGGCAGGCTCCTCGTGGGCTGGAGCTCGGCGCGGGTAACCGTGCTTGAGCACCGGCCCGCGAGGTGCTACAAGTGCATGGCGGTCGGACACACTCGACCGACGTGCACTAATTGCTTCGACTGCGGCGGATTGTGTTTCCGCTGCGGTCAGACCGGGCACGTGGCGGCATCTTGCGCCGCCCCGCCCCACTGCCCCGCGTGTGCGGCGGGCAATAAGCCCGCCAAGCACCGCATGGGCTCTGGGGCGTGCAAACCTCCAGCTTCGGCCCCAAAGGCGCGGGGCGGCCCTACGACCACGGCCGCTCCCGCTCCTAGCGCGGTCCGATCGCCCGCTGGCGAGGAGGTCATGGACACAACCCGATAATGGGTACACCAGCCATGCACCTCCTCCTGCAGGCCAACACCAACCACTCCGCCGGAGCGCAGGATCTCCTCCTGCAATCCATGGCGGAGTGGTCGATTGGTGCAGCCGTAGTCGCGGAACCGTACGCCGTGCCTGATCGCCCCAATTGGGTGGTCAGTCGAAACGGTACTGCGGCAATCGTCGTCTCAACGCAGCGGCACTTCCCGTCCTTGTCCCTTTTGGATAGGGGCGAGGAATTTGTCGCGGCGGAGTGGGGAGGGGTCACGCTCTACAGCGTATACCTCTCCCCCACTAGGAGGATGGACGATTTCGGGGCCTCACTCACCACCTTGGAGGCCTCGATACGGCGACTGGCACCGGGCCTCGTCCTGGTTCTGGGGGACTTCAACGCCAAATCCACGGCGTGGGGCTCCCCTATGACGGACGACCGCGGGCGGGCGGTCAACGAGTGGGCGGCTTCACTGGGCCTCTGTGTTCTGAACAGAGGCTCGGTGAACACGTGTGTGCGGCGGCAGGGCGGGTCGATAGTGGACTTGTCGTTCGCTAGCCCCGCTGTCGCGCCACGGGTGAGGGACTGGAGTGTCCTGGAGGAGGCGGAGACCCTGTCGGACCACCGGTACATCCGGATGGAGGTCTCCCCCCGGGAACCCGGTAGGGGTCACAGGGCGGACGGAGCTCCCGCGTTTCCGCGGTGGGCTGTGGGTCGTCTTGACAGGGATCTACTGGCGGAGGCGGCCATTGTCAGTACGTGGCTGTCCTCACCACCCCCAGCAGACGGAGTGGACGCTGAGGCTGTCCGCATTCGCAGTGCGTTAACGCAGATCTGCGATGCGGCCATGCCCAGAGTGCGGCGGCGTCCGCCTCCGAGGCAGGGGGTCTACTGGTGGTCCCCAAGACTGGCGGACCTTCGTGCGGCGTGTATCAGTGCCCGAAGGTCCTACACCCGCAGCCGGCGGCGTCACCGCGACGTCGAGCGGGAGGGCCAGCTGTACGAGGCGTACCGCAGTGCGCGGACTGCCTTTCGGCTGGCCATCCGAGCCGCCAAGGGCGCGAGTTGGCAGGAGATGCTGGACGGTCTCGACCGTGACCCCTGGGGTCGCCCATATCGCGCGGCGCTGAACAAGCTTCGCGCGCGGGCCCCCCCCCTCACCGAGACCCTCCAGCCCGACTTCCTTCGTGGGGTGGTCGAGGAGCTGTTTCCACGGCAGTCGGAACACACGCCCCCGGTCATGGCTCCGCCAGATCAGGACCGGGAGGCCGACGACGACGAGAGTGTTCCGCCCGTGACGGAGTCGGAAGTGGGGGCGGCCGTGGCGAAGATTCGTTCCGCCACCACGGCCCCCGGCCCGGACGGAATTCCAGTCCGGGTGCTGACGTCGCTCCTCGAGCACTTCGAGCCTCGCCTCAGGCAGCTGTTCAACGCCTGTCTGACGTCTGGACGGTTCCCTGAGTGCTGGAAGGAAGGGAGGTTGGTTCTCCTGCCAAAGCCGGGACGGTCCCCGGATTTGCCGTCGGCCTACAGGCCCATCGTGCTCCTCGACGATGTGGGTAAGCTGCTGGAGCGTGTGCTCGCTGCCCGCATCGTCCGACACCTGGAGGAGGTGGGGCCCGATCTGTCGGACGCTCAGTATGGGTTTCGGAGGGGGCGTTCGACCATCGGGGCCCTATTACGCCTGAGGCAGGCGGCCGCGGAGGCCGTCGCCGGGAAGGGAGTGCTGTTGGCGGTGTCGTTGGACATCGCCAACGCATTCAATAGTCTGCCATTCGGCTGCATCAGGGAGGCGCTCCGGTTCCATGGAGTGCCCCTGTACCTCAGGCGGCTGGTGGCAGACTATTTGGAGGGCCGCAGTATCCTCTGCGCGGGTCCCGCAGGGGACATTGTGCGGACGCCCATGTCGTGCGGCGTTCCACAGGGGTCGGTTCTGGGGCCGACCCTGTGGGACATCGGGTACGACTGGGCGTTGAGAGGGAGTCTCCCCCCCGGGCTGAGCTTGGTGTGCTACGCTGACGACACGCTCGTCACAGCCCGGGGCAGGACACTCGAAGAGGCGGCGAGCCTGGCCACTCTCGGCACCGAGGAGATGGTCAGGCGGATCGAGGCGCTGGGGCTCAGGGTGGCCCTAAACAAGACGGAGGCCCTACTTTTCCATGGGCCCCGTGTGAGGCTACCCATCGGCGCCTCGATAGTGGTAAACTCCATCCACATCAGCATCCAGGCCCATATGAGGTACTTGGGTCTGGTGCTCGACGGGCGATGGTGGTTCCGGGAGCATTTCCGACAGATTGCTCCCCGGCTTGTCGGCGCGGCGTCCGCCCTTTCTCGTCTCATGCCGAATGTGGGCGGACCCAGTTTTGAGGCCCGACGGCTGTATGCGGGGGTCATCCGCTCGATGGCCATGTACGGCGCACCCGTGTGGGCGAGGGCTCTGAACGCCCAGCTCAGGGCGGTTCTGTGGAGGCCACAGAGAGCCATGGCGGTCAGAGCCATTCGCGGGTACCGCACGGTGTCGACAGAGGCGGCGTGCCTGTTGGCCGGGACACCCCCGTGGGACCTAGAGGCGGAGATGCTCTCCGACCTCTACCGGCGGGTTATCACAGCGCGCGAGGAAGGTGGCTCCCCATCGTTGAGCGAGATAGCCACCTGGCGCGTGGATGCCCGCCGAGACGTCATCGCCCGTTGGGCTACGCGGCTGGAGAGGCCTAGGCACGGTGTGGAGACCGTTGAGGCCCTCCGGCCCGTACTGATAGAGTGGATGGAGCGGCGGCACGGAGTCCTCACCTTTCGGCTGGTGCAGGTATTGACGGGGCACGGGTGTTTCGGGTTGTACCTGCACAGGGTCGTGTATAGGGAGTGGACTCCGGCCTGCCACCACTGCAGGAGTGACGAGGACACGGCGCAACACACGCTGGAGGTGTGTCCGGGATGGGAGCGGCAGCGCCGTGACCTCGTCGCTGTCATCGGTGCCGACCTGACGCTGCCGGCCGTCGCGAGAGCGATGGTCGACAGCATCAGGAACTGGGACGCGGTCGCCGCCTTCTGCGAGGCTGTCATCTCGCAGAAGGAAGCGGCGGAACGGGCAAGGGAGGATTCCCGCGCCCCGGGCCGCCGCCAGCGGCCGGGGCGGCGCAGGCGCGAATACCTGCGCCTGATGCCGCCCTAACCGAGGCTTCGGGTGATCGGACCGGGGAATTGTCCGGTCACTCGACGTGAGGCCACCGCGTGAGGGCGACGCCCCGACGGCGAAATCTGTTGGGGCGTCGACGAGAGGAACCCGCGAGGGTGAACCGCCGGGCGGGCCACCGAAGTTAAAAATCGGGTCCCGGTGACCCGCTCGCACGGCGAAGAGAGAGGAGTTTTACGGTGGGTCTATGGGGTCACGCGCCGCCTTTTCCGTCACCCCGGACCGATTTGGCGGGGCGAGACTAATCCATAGTCCACCAAAAAAAAAAAAAAAAAAAAAAAAATAGTTAGTGTACTGTCGTCGGCAAAAAGAGTCATGGGTTGATCAACCGATCTAGGCAAGTCATTAATGTATATTATAAACAACAGAGGTCCCAAGACACTGCCCTGTGGCACACCATATCTTACTATGCACTCATTTGACAATTTTGTTACTTCTTGTTTTGTTTTATAATCTATAACTGTAATTGCTGTATATTATTTTCTGAGGGTTAAGTAAGATAATAGTAAATCTAGGGCATTTCCTCTAATGCCGTAACACTCTAATTTATTTTTTAAAATACCATGGTGAACATGATCAAAAGCCTGCGTCAAATCACAAAATATTGAGCAGACTGGATTTCTTTTATCTATATTCGCCATTATTCTATGCAAAAATTCATGTATAGCCATATCTATTGTTTTATTTTGCCGAAATCCTTTCTGTTCCTCACATATAATACTGTTAGATTCTAAATATTTATATATTTCATTATATAGATACCTCTCTAAGATTTTAGAGAATATCGAAATTAATGCAATTGGTCTATAATTAGACATGATATCCTTGTTCTCTTTTTTATGTATTGGCTTTATAACCGAAATTTTCAATTTTGCTGGATAAACCCCTTGACATATACAAAGATTGAGTATATGACTGAGATGTCCACATATAAGGTCACCCACAGATTTTATTATTTTTTTAGAAATGCCATCATAACCCACACTATTAGTATTTTTAATGTTTTTAATTATTTTCAGTATATCTTGTGGTATACTTGGTGCCATGAACATAGATTTTTTTCTGTGTGGTATTGATGATGTAGCATTTGACCTAGATTGCATCAGCGGTATGATTTTATCTACAAAATAGTCATTGAAGCTATTTGCTATAGAGAACGGATCAGTCATAGTATTATTTTTTTCAGTCAATTTTTGTATAGATCCTTTGGGCTCATTAAATTTATTATTATTGATTATTTGCCATGTCGTTTTAGTTTTATTATATGAAGTATTTATTTTATGAATATTTTGTGCCCGTTTTGTGAGTTTTATAATTTTCTTAAAAAGCTTCGAGTACCTAATGTAAGCTTGTTTATTTTGTGCAGTTGGTCTGATTCTAGCAAGCCATAAAAGTGTTCTTTTTCTTTTACTGCACGTTTTTATGCCTCGTGAAATCCACTTAGGTTTACTATTTGCTGTTACGTTTATGTAAGGTTGCTTGTGCCGCGGTACAACCAACTCCTAAGCAACCTTTATTGTTTCAATATTGTTTGTTTACGTGAGCACTTATGAAAGAAAGAAAATACTTTTCGACATGATATTTTATACTGCATTTATTGTCTTTGACAGAATGAGGACACAAGCGAAAAACTCAAAGGGGAACTACAGCTCAGAATCTGTTACAAAGGGCTGCTGACGCACTCATCAAGGATGGCCTTTAATTAAAAACTGAGAACTAGAAATTTGTCACATAACACTTTGTAGTGTCAAAAAAATAAAAAGGGAGACTTACTCGTGCGGTTGGATACAAACCAAGAGTAATATTTAATGAGGAACAAGAGGCCCTCCCCTCCCCTACTGAGGAATCACATATTATATTGGTGACCTGCCACCATTTCATCCGTCCTGTAACAATTTTGTTCTTCACCGCACGATCCAGGCCGCCATTGCTGTGGACAAGCGAACCGAGGTGTCGAAGTTATTATTACAGAACATATATTCTGTTTTTGGTATGCTAGTTGCCGGAGCGTCGACGGGGTTTCGTACCCGAAAGGGTAACCCAACGGTCGACCCCCGGGGGCAAGGATCACCGGTACCGGTGGTCCGATACACTATTGCTAAGAGATACCTAATATGATAGGTTATACGATCACACGTTGCCTAAATGGTTCGGACGGGTGAGTCCACAGCCGTCCGAGCCATGGCAAGCCTGTCACTACTACGTAGCCCTGTAGGTAGGTAGACACATCATGTGGAATAAGTTATAGTTGATATTAAATTTACGATAGATTTTACTTCGAGTTTTACGCCCCCACCTGTCTCTATCCGTAGGTACTGTCATTACCTGCTTATATTTTTTATCTATCTTTTACGAGACTTTCAACAAAGGTGATGGTAGAATTGTACTTTTGCCCAATCACCACACACGCTAATTACGAGGTACAACTAACCTTCAGTCAAGAAATAGTTATCATATGTCAATTAAAATTTACAATCACATTCCACAATTTATCAGAGAAATGCCGATAAAAAAATTTAAATTTAAATTAAAAACTTGGCTTACTGAAAAGTACTTCTATACGCTAAATGATTTTTTGTTATATAAATTTTAAAATAAGTTATTGTTATTATTTTTATGTAGGTACAGATGATTGTAATACTGAAAAATTCGCATGCCTTTTAACACTAGAAAGACGGGAAAATCTAACTACCTACAAAGACGGCAACCGGTCAAATGACTCCTCCAATTTATTAATTTTTTATTTTATTTTAAGTGTTAAAAATGGTAACTATAGTAATAAAACAGGGTTTAATGTATGATTTATTATAATATTTATATACAATTTTTACATTTTAACTTTTTGTTTACGTTACAAGAGCCGCAAAGTGGCTTTTTACAAGTGTCGCATACTTTATTAATTTTATTTTTGTACATTGGTACGAAATATTCTCGCCTATTCTGAGTTGCCGGCTTTTGAGTAGAAGATCAAGACGTAGAAAGTATAGACTCTTCAGGCAATTGTTGATGTCCAGAAAGTCTTGCTTCAATTTCTACTTAATCGCTAAGTTCACTTGCTAAACTCAGTATGAAATTCCTTCGTTTTATGTAGGTACCTGACATTTTCTTATACAAAATGAAAGTATTTACCCTGCTAGGTCTAATATATTGAAAAAACTTGTTCAGGCTACCTTCAAGATGCCGCTTTGACACTATATTTTTTTGCCATCTGGTCACTGGTCAGCCACATCTACGCCGTACTTGGTAGCATTGTAAAAAGTCAGCTTCTGGCTATTTCTTTTATTAGCGTCTATTTCAACATTATTATGTAACGTGCTAAGCAATAAAACATTCTTGTTTCGTTTTCCTCGATAAATTGTGCGTGTACCTATAACTATCAGATTTCAGGATTTTTATTTCAAACTAAGTCATATGAAATAATTTGACGTAGGGCTACGTCATTGCTACTACTTCCTTGCTCAGTTATGATATTGTGCCTTGCTCGGCGATCACGTTGAGTTGACTCCATTTGAAACGTATACCAGGTACCGTCGGTTGAAGTGATAAGACCATGAAGCTCAGAATCATCCGAAGTATGTCTCCTACGCCTTGACCACGAGAAAAGTGGTACCGGACAATCATCGCCATTATCGCGTTTTGCACTTTCAGAGCCACAACCCGATTCATATTCTCGAATGTTTTGTAAGAATGAAAGTATTTCTTCACCCTGAACCCTTTGAGACATTGTCCACTGATTACTTACAATAATTTCGACTAAATTCACAGGTAGTCGAACTGCCTTTAGCCAATTTAGTTACTGTACTGACTCCTTTGACTAACAAACTACAAACAAATGATAAGCGTAGTAGTAAGCGTAGTAGTAGCCTAATTTATATTCTACCTTCTCACGTTACAATTCATCATCATCATCATCATATCAGCTCATATATGTCCCACTGTTGGGCTCGAGCCTCCTCCATAATGGGAGGGTAATTGACGTATTATACCACGCTGGGCAGACGTGTTGATATAGGGTTTTATTTCAAGTTTCCCTTCTCTTGCATAGATGTTATATGTATTTTATATCCCTTACTCGTCTCTTACGATCACCCATGGGTAAGATAGGGTGTGGTGAATTGTATTCTTGCTCCATCACCAGACGTTACAATTATAAACACTTATCGGATCTCAGCGGTCAAATGACTGCCGCCGTCTTTGTAGGTATATCAATATTTTAAATAATAAACAAAAGCGATGCGAGTAAGTTTCATACATAATTTCATTTAACTACTAATATTAAGAAAAGTCACAAAGTATTAATACATTAACTCAAATGGTTTTTGAAATAATCAACATTTAAATTCAAATTGCAGTCAAATGACTGCTCCCGTCTTTCTAGTGTTAAAGGCGAATATGTTGGACTTTAATTTGTAATTGTATATCTTTGTACCATATTTTCAGCGAATAAATATCTTATCTTATCTTCATATAAATAGTAATAGCTATACGTAGTCTTGCCATAAATAACTACTGTAACAAAGAAACATTTTTTTCTATTGCAAATAACATTTATTACTTTTAAAGTGTGTTAGCTTAATAGTTAGAGTAGCCTGAGTACGGTTGAAACATTTTACTATCTAATTATTGTTTCAACAATATTCAAGTCTTAGGCGGTATTTATAATTAAACAATATTTTTAATCAGCCTTCAATAGTTTATATTAAGTATAACTTAAATTCAATAACAATCTTTAATTGTTATCAACAGTATTAATCATAAAATAGATTTTCGAATAAACTAAAGTTTTATTTTTTAATTTAAACAAAAATACATACCTAAGTGGTTACAAGGGCATTCGGAGTCTCAATTGTGGCAAACATAGGTCACTGACACTTATCTTGTGTAAACTCTTCATGCACGCACATTTTACATGCTGTGCCTACACTGTATCAACGTTCCCCTCGGTCTGCTTTCTGAATATGCTGACATACCAATACGGCTGTAGTAGGTAGGTACTGCTCTTCTGATACCGGTTTGTAGCAATTCTTTTAATCTTTCCTCCAACTATTCTTTTCTCAATTTGCTTACTTTTGGTACACTTCATCTGTTTTCATGTCTTCTTTTTAGGTGTAGGTATAGGTATGTATCGATTGTAGATTTCCTAGTTTTTCGCACCGTGCTTATTAATTTCCTTGGAAGTTATTGCCCTACTTGATTTAGAAAGGCTTTTGGTAGTTGCTCTATATATCTCTCAACAGGGAACAGTGTTTCATTTGTTTTTTTTTTGCTGCTGTTCTTAACGAAGATCCCGCGTTTACATCTTCACAAGCTAGTTTATGTGTTGATAAGTCAGTCCGATCTCTTGTCTTCTTTTGGCGTACCCTTGGCATCTAAGAAAGAAGAAAATTAAATAAATATATTGTTTCAACCGTACCCACAAAAAAATGTTTCAATCGTGCTTAACCCCTTCAGGTATAAAAAGGTTCACAGTAAGAATGATAATAAATTTAAATGAAAACTTATCATACTTCCATATTCTAAGAACTTCAATTAAAACGATACAAAACTCTCAATACTGTAACTGTAAACAAACTATAATAATTACAATAATTGAACTTTTAAAAAAAAATGTAAACCGACTTCAAAATAAGATCAGCCAAAAACCATACTAATTTTAAACACTAAAAACGGAAAAATAAGATGAACTATTTAATTCTTGTCTAATTCTAATTATGTATTAATTTTTATAAAATATAATTACAATGTATGCTAGAAATTCACTAACACGATTTGAAGTCGGTGCCAAGCGAAATAGGTATACTATATCGCATTCAAACCACGCCGCGCTTGTGACTGCAGTGATCTGAACGTGCAAGCGGTTAAGCGATTTGATCCATACGGGCAGACGTCGTTCACGGTTGTGTCAAATGGTATTAAATTTGTGGCGTTATAGTGTTCTGAATACATCTTTTAATTCTTATTTCCTTTAATAATTTGATTTTATTAATTTTTCACTCTGTGTGTATATCATTAAGCTTATTGTTTTTTGTTAATTTAAGCTTGTTTTTGTTAATTTAGGCAAAAATAAATTGCCAATGATCAGTTTTATATTGCACTGAGTTGTGTAAAGTCTCTAGGCGGACAGCTTTTTGCGACTTAAGGCCTAATAAACTACTCAAAAGACTATACCAGGAGAAAACGTAAGCCAAAGATTAAGACGGTTCTAAATAGGTACCTACGTATTTAAATTAGAAAATTTTGATACAATTATCCAATACGGCTGCACAGCGTTTAGGAAACTTAAGAGGATCTTCTCACCCAACATATCTCAGTGTCAGAAAGCACAAGTCTATGACCAGTAATGATTTATGACATGAAAATGTGGTCCCTAAATGTGGGTCTCGTAACAAAACTTAAAGCCGCTCAGCGTACTATGGAACGGGGTATGCTCGCTCGTTTCTGTGAAAGATAGGTTTCGAAATACGCTAATCCATAGAATAACGGGTGTAACCGACATATCACGATGAATTAGCACACTTAAGAGGCAATGGGCAGGCCACATCGCTCGACGAACCGATAATTGCTGGAGAATAAAAGTTTGGCATTTTGTGGCGAAATATGAGAGAAGTTTAAGTCCAGATGATGATACATACTTACAACAGTTCGACTTTGAGAAAGGTGAATTGAATGATTAAAAAAATCAAAAAACCCGACTGCGTAAAAAGTCACCAAAACTTCGTACATAATAAAAAAACTGAAAAGAAAAAAACAAGCACTTAGATGTCCGGTGGTCTAGAATTCCATAATATATTATTGAATAAATACTATTGCAGAAAATGAAATATATTTTAATAATAGAACATGACAACTGAACAGTGGGGATCCATTGAAAAATTAGATTTGCTGTCGAATAAAGGATCCCGACTGTTCAGTTGTCATGTTCGATTATTAAAATATATTTCATTTTCTGCAATAGTATTTATTCAATAATATATTATGGAATTCTAGACCACCGGACATCTAAGTGCTTGTTTTTTTCTTTTCAGTTTTTTTATTATGTACGAAGTTTTGGTGACTTTTTACGCAGTCGGGTTTTTTGATTTTTTTAATCATTTTTTTATTTTATACTTTTTAGTTATAAATACCTAGGTAGCTATAGTTATCTTATTTATTAATAAGTAGGTAAGTACCTAACTATATATAGTTTTTCGACTGAAGTTGAGTACTAAATCGTTAGAAATTGGAGATGGGCGACCGCGTAAGACATTAGATACTTTAGGTAGGACTACCTATGGTATATTGGACAATATACCTACTAGATACTTCAGTATATATCCATCCACATCCAGTTACCTATATGAATTTTTCGTCTTTTCATCGTAAATTTCTACTGTCTAAAAAACCTACATGTGAGAAAGTTTGTTACGAAACTTTAAATCGATATAGATCCTAAACGGCCAGTCAAATCGAAAAATGTTGAAAAATGTTGAGAGAAAACTAAAAATGATTTTTAAATACCTATTTAACGATACCCCACTCGATATAGTTTGTTGACTTTAATTTTTATTATTTTCACAATATGGCGTCCAGTAGTCGCCATATTGAATTTTCAATAACGTCATATCTTTAGTGACACTCACCGGATTAAGAGGAATCGATTGACGTGCGAATCATAAAAATCGGCTCAGGCGTTTGGTATATATATATATATATATATATATATATATATATATATATAAGCCACCGAAGACAAAGATCGGGTACCGGTGGTCCGCTCGCACGGCGAAGAGAGGTGTTTGCAGGGTGGGTCCATGGGGTTGCGCGCCGCCTCTTCTGTCGCCCCGGGCCGATTTGCCGGGGCGCGACCACATCCATGGTCCCACCTTGCGAAAAAAAAAAAAATACGTTTGGTATATAATAATAAATAAAATAATAAATAATAAATAAGCCTTTTATTAATTCTCATTTAACATGCAAATATTACAGTGTGATAAATTATATTATAAAGTATTTATACATTTTTTTTTTTTTTTTTTTTTATTCTATTTTAATTTACAAATTATACTTTTAAAAATATAAAATTAATTTGAATTGAATTGAATTTTAGATATAATATATTATGTCACTTTTAATGAGAACCCCTCTGTAGGGTAAAGGCCTCCTCCATATCATTCCAAAGATCTCTGTTACTCGCCTTTGTCTGCCATTTATCTCCCGCTATATCTTTGATGTCATCAAGCCATCTTCTTATTGGTCTTCCCCGTTGTCTTTTTCCCTCGGGTCCTTTCCATTCTATGACATGTCTCGTCCACCTAGTATCTTCTATTCTCGCTAGATGTCCCGCACATTTCCACTTCAGTTTCATAGAGTGGAGTAAGAAGTCTATATGTTTTGTTCGTTCTCTTATTTTAGTATGACGGCTTTTATTTATTTTTCGAATTCCTAGGATAGATCTTTCCATGGCTGCCTGACATTTTCTTATCTTTTCTTTCACCTGTTTGGTGAATGTCCAGGTTTGTGAGCCATATGTTATGCAAGGGAGGATGTTACTATCCATAACTTTTTTCTTTACTGAAAGCGACATATCTCCTTTCATTATTTCTTTAAGGGCCCAATACTTTTGCCATGATATGTTTATTCTTCTAGTTATTTCTTCTGAGTTATTATTTCTGTGAAAAGATACTTGTTTTCCGAGGTATATATATGTATCTACGTAATCAAGTGATTCGTTTCCTATTTTTATGGGTGGCTTTGTAGAGTTGGTCATTAATTTAGTTTTTTGTAGGTTCAATTCTAATCCCACATATAAACTTTCTGCCTGCAGGTTTTGCAGCATTTGTTCCAATTGTGAGCTTGATTGAGAGAACAATATTATATCGTCAGCAAAACGGAGATGGCTGAGATATTTCCTGTTTATTTCAATGCCAACCTTTTGCCAATAAAGTTTTCTGAATATTGTGTCTAATACGGCAATAAAGAGTTTAGGAGATAACGGATCGCCTTGTTTTACGCCTCTTTGGATTTTTATTTCAGGTCCATTTATTTCTAAGCTAATTCTACTGGTGCTCCTGTCATAAACATTTTTAATTATATTACAGTATGTTGTCTCTACGTTGTTTCTCCTTAGTGCCTCCCAGATTGATTTATGTGAAATAGAGTCAAACGCCTTTTGATAATCAATGAAGGCTAGGTAGAGTGGTTTTTGGAATTCCCTGTATTTCTCTATTATGCTCTCTAGAGTTTGAATGTGGTCAACCGTTGAATATCCTCTACGAAATCCTGCCTGTGCTCTACCGGCTGATTTTCGTCAATTTTTGCAGATATTCGGCTTAGTATACATTGTGAGAATAATTTGTAGAGGCTAGGTAGTAAGCTAATAGGTCTATAATTACCTATATATTTCGGGTCTCCTTTCTTATACAGTAATATAATATTTGATTTAGTCCATTGTTCAGGTACTTTCTGCTCTTTGTTGATAATATTAAATAAGTGAGTTATTATTGGTGTCAGTAGTTTCCTGGCCAGTTTTATCGCCTCATTTGGGATACCGTCAGGGCCTGCACTCTTATTAGATTTTAGCCTCCTTATTTCTCGATCTATCTCTAATTCCTTCCAGTCGGTATTTGTTTCATGTAGAGTAGGAGAAAGCATGGTTTCAAATTTTTCATTGTCTTTGAAACTATATAGGTTTTCATAAAATTTTGTTGCTATTTTAATAATGTGCTCTCTGTAAGTTAATGAGGTACCATTTTCTAATAGACTGGGTATCCAGGTTTTGTGAGAGCGTAGTTCACTATAAGCTCGTTTGCAACTGCCGCTAGTATTTAAATGTTTCTCTATAATTTTACGCCTGTGGTTGTTATAATCTTTTCGAGTCTCTTTATTTGTTAATTTATAAATAAAGCTAAGTTTTTCTTTATCTTCTCGACTTTTACATTTTATATTTTGTAGTTTATAACGTTGTTTCATTAAATTTAGTGTTTCTTCGGTGAGGATTTTATTCAATTTGCTTTTTTCTGTTTTATTATCTCTTTTCATACTTTCTAGTAAGCTTTTTTCTATTTTATTATATTGAATTTGGTATATATAGTGCTTCAAAGGAACATACAAACATACATACATAGACTGTTAAACACAATACCACTCCTTTACAGTCGGGTAAAAAAAATTAAATTAAACGGTTTTATTGTAAACAGTCGGTAATTTTGCGGATAAATTTAATAAAAGCTAAAAAATAATTAAATAGATACAGTCATGGGTACCAATATGTATACATTGTTACATTTTTGAAATAAAGTAACTCATAACTTACTCAATTTGTGGAAATAACTATGTTCATATAAATTCCTAAAATTAACTATATTATAGATTAATGTAAGTATGTCAAAAGATGATATTTTTAAAATATAGGTCATCATCATTTGCCTGCCCTCATCCCACGCTAAGTGGGGTCGGCACAACACGTTCTTGCCTTCCACAATCTTCTATCAGCCGTCATATCTGCACTCACAACTTTCATATACATATCCTCGTTTACACAATCCATCCATCTTTTTTTGGGTCTCCCACGACTCTTACGCCCATCCACAAGCATATTGGTAACCCTCCTTGTCACATGCCTTTCATCCCTCCTCATCACATGTCCATACCAAGACAATCTCGCGCTCCTACACTTCTCTATCACTGGTGCTACTTTTAAACTTCCCCTAATATACTCATTTCGTATCTTATCTAGCCTTGTCACCCCACACATCCATCTTAGCATACGCATCTCAGTAGCATGCAATCGTCTCTCATCCGTCTTTTTCAATGCCCAACATTCAGATCCATACATAACGACAGGTCTAATGACACTCTTGTAAATTTTTCCCTTAAGTTTAAGGGACATCCGCGCGTCGCATATTGTTCCCGAAACCTGTCGCCATTTCATCCAACCTGCATTCATTCTCCTACTAACTTCCCGGTCGATATTGCCGTCATTTTGGAGAAGCGAGTCTGAGTACTTAAAATCGGGGCAGACCGGTAGGGATACCCCATCTAAGGCAATGTGAGAGAATTGGGAAGAGCCACCGAAGTTACAGAACAAATGTTCAGTTTTGGTACGGCTGATCTTAAGGCCAACTCTTTCCAACCTCTCCTGCCATTTTTCCAGTCTGCTCTGTACCTCAGCTGCGTCCTCCCCGACGAGAACAATGTCATCTGCAAACAGCATACACCAAGGTGCTGCCCCCGTCCGACGTCAGAGCATCCATCACCAGGAGCAATAGATAAGGGCTTATAGCTGATCCCTGGTGCAAGCCTACTGCCACATTGAACTCGTCAGTAACGCCGGCTTCGGACCGAACATTCGTTCGCGCTCCTGCATACATAGCTTTCACTAATCTTACATACTTCCCAGGTATTCCTCGTTCTTTCAAAGCCCACCACAGAACTTCCCGGGGAACACGGTCGTACGCCTTCTCTAGGTCTATGAATACCATGTGCATGTTTCTATGTACACATTGGTATTTTTCCATAAGTTGGCGTAAGCCAAAAATTGCGTCCGTGGTACTCAGTCCTGGCATAAAACCAAATTGGTTCTGGGTTATCTTACATTCCTCTCTCATTCTTTTCTCTATTACTTTCTCCCAAATCTTCATGCTATGTGACATAAGCTTTATTCCTCGGTAGTTGTTGCAGTCTTGTACATCACCCTTATTTTTAAAGATGGGCACCAGAGAACTGGAACACCATTCGTTCGGGATAGACTCTTCATGCAACAACTTGCCGAAGAACAAAGTCAGCCAGTTCCATCCGTCGGCTTTCAGAAATTTCCATACCTCCACAGGTATACTGTCTGGGCCAACTGCTTTACCAATTTTCATGCTCTGGACAGCCTTTTTTACTTCATCTATACTTACTTCCTCTACCAAACCCAAGTTGATCGGTAGATCCTCTATTTTACCAGTCCAAACGTTCTCCTCATTCATTAATTTTTCAAAATAACTTTTCCAACGCCCTTTTATTTCTTCATCATTCATTAAAACTCTTCCATTACAATCTTTTATACATTTAACATGCACAACATCTCTAGCATTCCTTTCTCTCGCTTTCACTAGACGGTATAATTCTTTCTGTCCATTAGGACTGTCGAGACGTTGGTATAATCGGTCTTGAACTTTACCTCTAGCGATTGCGACACCTTTCTTACCTTTTTTCTTACATTCCACATAAGCTATTCTTTTTTGCTTTTTCAACACCGGGTTATCATCACTCACATTTTTCCACTCTTTAAAAGCATTCTTCTTTTCTTTCAAAACCTTTTGTACACTATCATTCAACCACCATGTATCTCTATCAATTATTCCTTTACCTTTCGTCTCACCCAGAATATTCTTCGCTACTTCCCTTACATAGGAAGCCATTTCATTCCAACATTCATTTATAGTTTTCTCTTTCATTCCTTTCTTCATCTCAATCATTCTATGAACCACTCTCTTTCGAAATTCTTTCGCGCAATCTTCTTTTTCTAGCATGTACCACTTAATTTTTGGTGGTGGCCTAGATTTAAACTTAGCTATTTTTAAAATATAGGTACAAATGTTAAACATATGCATTGATTAGACTAAAATTAAATCGTGGTACATTACAAAACGAACACTTTAATCGACGATTGTAGATATTTGACAAGCCCCGTAAAAATATCATCTTTGACATACTTATGTAGGTACATTAATCTATAATACAATGCATTTTTAGCAATTTATGTGAACATAGTTATTTCCACAAATTGAGTAACTTATGAGTTACTTTATTTCAAAAATGTAACAATGTATATATATTGGTACCCATGACTATATCTATTTAATTATTTTTAGCTTTTAGTACATTTATCTGCAAAATTACCAAAACTATTTACAATAAAACCGTTTAACTTAAAAAAAAATACCTTTTTTTTTGAGTTTGTTGTTGTCGGGAATATGATATAGGATATTAAAATATAATATTAATAATAAAAAAAACACATACATACATACATACATATCATCACGCCATATCCCTTGCAGGGTAGGCAGAGAGAACAGAGTGCCAGAGAACTCTATCTCTGCATACTTCACTCGCTTCCTCAACATTCATAATTCTCTTCATACACGCTCGCCGGTTTCGGAGACTCTTGACTCCACCTTCCTTCAGTACATGACCGATCTGGTCTAGGTAGGTTAGTCTCGGTCTCCCTCGGTACCTACATCCTTCCACTTTCGCATTGTATATCTTCTTAACCAGGCGTTCGTTCGGCATTCTTTCCACATGTCCGAACCATCGGAGCATTCCCTTTCGCATCTTTACACCAATACTCTCTTTCATACCTACTCGCTCTCTTACGTCGTCGTTACGAATGCGGTCGGTCAGCCTAACTCCACAGATTTTCCGCAGAGATCGCATTTCGACCGCATTAATTTTACTATCATACTCTTTTCTGCATACCCAACTCTCGCTTCCATACAGTAATGTTGGGACAAGCACTGCGTTATGTATTGCTACACGTGCCTTCTGGCTGAGGTGGTGGCTGCCGAAAAGTTGCCCCAACGCTCCGTTCACTCTATTTCCCGCATTCACTCTTCGCTCTATATCAGTGGTGTACCTTCCATCTCGGCTAAATCCACATCCAAGATATACAAATTCATCCACTTGCTCTAGTACATCATTACCTATTGTTACTCTTACATCTGTTCTGGTTTTATCTCTTTCAAAGACCATTATTTTGGTTTTGCTCACATTCACGCGTAGACTCCTTTTCTTACAATCTTCTGTCATTGTGTCGACTAGGGTCTGCAGGTCAGTCGCTGACTGTGCCAGCAGGACTGCATCATCTGCATAAAGCAGAGCAGTGACCACTGAGTCGCCCATCTGGACTCCCACATTCATATCGTTCAACCTTTGGAGACATTTATCCAGATATATGATAAACAGCCTGGCTGACAGAACGCACCCCTGCTTAACGCCGATATTGACGTCAAACCAAGGCGACATTCCGTCATCCAGCCGCACACAGGCTCTACAGCCCATGTAACTGGACTGCACAGCCTGTAGCAGTTTACCGTTAATACCATACTCCGGTAAAATGTCCCAAAGTTCCTTTCGTACAACCGTGTCAAATGCTCTCTCCAGATCCACAAAACTGCAGAAAACCCTCTGACCTAGAGCCAGATGCTTCTCCACAATATTGCGCAGAGAGAACACTTGATCCATGCATCCCCTTCCACTCCTGAAACCTCCTTGTGTCTCACACAGTAAACCATCGGACACCATCCTCATTCTCCTTTCAATAACTTTACCATACACTTTTGCTGCCAAACTGGTCAAGCTTATGGCCCTGTAATTTGCGCAGTCATAACGTGAACCCTTGTTTTTAAACAAAGGCACGATGACTGCGCTATTCCAGTCCCTGGGAACCATTCCCGAGCTCCAACATAAATTGAGGAGCAACAGGAACGCCTCCCAGACACAAGAGCCACCGAGCTTGATCATCTCGGCAGACACCATATCAATGCCCGCTGCCTTACCATTTTTCAAACTTCTTATCGCCCATTCAACTTCATCCATACTGATGCCATCGGAGGACGCCGTTGTCGAATGTTGATCTACTAAACCACATCCAACACCGGCGCCAACCGTAGCATCCGCATACATATCGCCAAAATATTCACTCCATCGGCTTAACACGTCTTGTGTTTGTGTAAGAATGTCTCCACCTTTAGACCTTATTTTATTCATTCTGCTGCTGCGGCTGACCAACCACCCCGAGACTTCTTCACCTCCCTCCAAAAGAGTTTGGTGTTACCCTCGAAGTTTTTAGTCAGTCTATCTTCTGCATTCATACTTGCTCTATCACGTTTCTCTTTCACTAAGGCCTTGGTGTCATTCTTACATTGCCGATATATTTCTTTCTTCTGTTCAGTCATACTGTCATTCAGATTCAAAGAAGAGACATAGTCCAGCCACGCTTTCTTCTTTTGCTCTACGGAAGCTGCCACTTCCGCATCCCACCATGCATCACCATTTGTTTTTCTATGCTTCTTTGAACTTCCACATACTTCTTTCGCTGTATCTACCATACTCTCTTTCAATACTCTCCAGCATTCTTCAATGTCCGATTGCGGCTGGCTTGCCATCGTCAGCCGTTCTCGGACACCCTCTGCATACTTTTCTCTTACACACTCTTCTTGCAACCTTTCAACCTTTATTCTTTCAAGCCCTCCGAAGTGGACACGCTCTCGCCAGTGCCTCCACTTTCTGAACAGACCACTAAATCTCGCAATAACGAGATAGTGGTCCGTGTCGACTGTGGGGCCCCTGTAGGCTCTTGCGTCCAATATTTTGCTTCGGAGGCGACTGTCTACCAAAATTAAATCTATTATGCTTTTCTGTTCATTCCTTCTCCATGTATACATATGGATGTCCTTATGTTGGAAAAATGTGTTTGACACAATAAGGTTTCTCTCCATGCATACATCCGCTATGAGCCTACCTGCGTCGTTCACTCTCTTATCACCAAATGGACCAAGTACGTCCTCATAGTCGGGACGCTTGGTCCCCACCCATCCGTTCAAATCTCCGCATACAATCACGCGTTCACTGGTTTCTGCCATATCCAGAACTTCCCTAACATTATCCCAAAACTTCTCTAGGTCTGATGCCACCGAGGATCCTACGGGAGCATATGCTACAACCATGAATACCTTGGTGACACCTAGTTTTATACGGACCCAGAGAAGTCTGGGATCATACATTCCGTAATCCTTCACACCTGAGGCCAAGCGAGAGGACAACAGCACTCCTACCCCCATGCTGGCTCGATCGCTCTGTGGTACACCAGACCACAGAGCCATCCCGCCACCAGGAAGATCGCAGGCGTCGCTGCCCCTTCGCTTGGTCTCTGTTACACAGAGCACGTCTAGCTGTTTGTCCGCCATGACGGATATCAGCTCGTGCAACTTACCTTCCACACAACCTCTTACATTCCACGTGCCCACCCGGCACTCCGTTCTCCTCGACTCGCCTGACTGGGCAAGGCGTGATGGGTGGCGGCCCCCATCGCCGCAACTGCCGATGTTCGTACCGACGGGGGCGGGTCGGTACGCGTCGCCTCCGGGGGACGCCCTAACCCGCATTGCGGTACGCATTTCGAGCCGGATTAGCAGTCTAATTAGACTGGCAGGGGACGCGAACGAGCACGCTCCGGACTATGCCCCCCTAAAATAAGTAAAAAATAATAATAAAAAAAAAACATTGAAAAATATCAGTTCTAAACGTTTATTTGTTCATGATGTAACAAAACGCAACTGACAGCTCACGTCATTACGTGGTATAATGGTTTGTTTAGAAAATACCGCGAAAAGTTGAAATTAAATTTGACCGGCCAGTGTTCGTTTTGTGCGAGTATTACGAATTTTTACGAATATTGTTATAATAAATCATATTGTGTCTATATTGTCATCAACAATAATGCGACCAATGAGATGAAATCTTTCACGACAAAGCCGTAACGCAATTAGAATTCAAAACATCACCAATGTAACCACGGGAGAAGAACAAGATATTGCACCGGAAGACCGCCGCGTTAATATGGCCCAACTTCGTGCTTCTTAATTACAAGAGCAAAGCGAGGCAGCCCGTGAAACGGTTCGGTTAACAATGCGAAATCATTGAGCATATCTCAGAGATCAACAATTAGATAGTTTTCTATGTGCATGAAGAAAAATGTCGTATACTTCTTCGTTTTGCTAGCACGTTATTAAAATACATTTTTTTTAGATTTATATAACATTCATATTTAATATCATAATAAAAAAAATAACTTAATAATTTTGAATTAATCGAAATCTGCTCATCTCATTCATTAACTGTTAGGCGGAATGAAGTGTGCCGGGTCCGCTAGTTTATTATAGAAGAGTATACATTGCCCCATGAATGACCTATTAATTCTTTCAAGACGCGTACTGTGTAGAACTAATTTGTCCTTATTCCGAGTATTCACACAATGAATGTCACAATATCTTTCAAAGTTACTGAAATTTCTTTTATCATACAAAACATTTAGATTTTTGATTGACATTAGATTTTGATTTACATTAGATAATGTAGTTAATCACGTACGTGCGTTACGTGATTAACTTGAAAGAATACAGTTAAAGGTCTATGCGTATATATGGTATTGAAAGAATTGTCCTCCTAACCGCTAAGGAGATGTATCTTCCATCACCAGCTCATCTAAATAAGATTATCACTGCCAGATGCAAATATTTGAATACCTTTAGAAAATATATGAGACACGTAATATGTGCCAATCAAATTTGAAGGTTGCCCTCGAATTCCATGAATTCCCCTCATCAGATCATGATTTGGTGACAATGGGACCACCTCAGGAGTTAACTTAAAAGAATACAGTTAAAGGTCTATGCGTGCATATGATATTGAAAGAATTATCCTCCAACCCCTAACCGCTAAGGAGATGTACTTACCATCACCAGCTCATCTAAATGAGATTATCACTGCCAGATGCAAATATTTGAATAGCTTTGAAAAATACATGAGACACGTAATATGTGCCTATAAAATTTAAGGGTTGCCCTCGATTTCCAAGAATTCCCATCATCAGATCATGATTTGGTGACAATGGGACCACCTCGGGAGTTAACTTGAAAGAATACAGCTAAAGGTCTATGCGTGCGTATGATATTGAAAGAATTATCCTCCAACTCCTAACTGTTAAAGAGATGTACCTTCCATCATCAGTTCACCTAAATGAGTTTATCACTGCCAGATGCAAATATTTGAAAAGTTTTTGAAAATATATGAGACACGTAATATATTAGGCATATCAGATCATGACTTGGTGACAATGAGACCACCTCGAGAATATACCCTTTAGAATTAAAAAAGAATTTTGTAAATCGGCCCACAATTGACAGAAATATCGCTGAACAAACATTAAAAAAAAATACATACAATGAAATATAGAACCTCCTCCTTTTTGAAGTCGGTTAAAAATATAACAAAAAAATACCTACTTTTCCGTCAAAAAATACAATAGGGCTTCCTGCACTCCAGCACAGCGCGCCAAGAGCGATGCAACACTATAATTCGTGTGCCGACTTGTTACCCGCTTCATACTCCCTTGTACCCATCACGTTATCACGCACTGTTCACGAGATATTCGCTTTGTTTCAACCGTCCTGTGTTTCAATCGTACTCAGTCTACCCTTTTTTTTTTTTTTCGCGACTATAAAGGAGTGGTATTGTGTTTAACAGTCTATGTATGTATAGTGCCACAAACTTATCTGACCCGGTGACAGCGTCGCTGTTATCGCATTTAGTGTTGCCAGTAGAATCTATTTGCAATAAATTCGGTAAATGCTTTCCCATGTGGTGTAGGGTTTAGAAAACAATATTCAACACTCCTTTACAGAACTTTCAGTGAAGTTATAAAAATGGAATTATAGCATTTTCATCCGTGGGCTTACAGATGGGAAGTAGGTTAGCGTGATACACGCATCAATGCTTATGAACACATTTTATTATGCTTAATAGAGAAGAAACAAAATATAATTTTTATAAATACTTATATTTTAACACAATGATTATGATCTACAAGTGTAGGGAACTTTTTTTATAATGGACATATTCCAGGTATGCCCAAGTCATTTGACTCATCAGTCACTTCATCATATGAATCATCATTTTCAATGTCACTGTATAAAGACAATGACAGGCTCATCTAGATATGTATCCTTTTTTCTGTATTCGTTTTAAATTTTTTTCACGTGATTACAGTGATTTACCATTCACCTATAGTTATTCTATTATTAGCCTCTGCAATTAATTTAGGCACATTGGAGTTAGAGTTTTCAATATTCTGCTCTGCTATGTTTCGTTTTATTGAGCTACAAATCATTTCAATGGAATTTAAAGCGCAATCGTATGTTTGTAATCTTAATACTCTATGCCCATTGTGTTTAAGGATTTCGTCAATTTCATAAATTGGCTTAGACTTATGTCTTTTAATTATTTCATAAAGCTGCGACTTTGTAAGCTGTTCATTAAATGTAATGTGATCATTTGTGAACCAATTTTGTAATTCTGCTATTTTGTGATTTGAATTAGATGTTTTATTCACACAAATGTTGTAATAATCTATTATAACTAATGTTGGCTGATGCAGATTTGTTTTACGTTTCATCTTCTTCCGTCCTTTTCCTGGTGCAAACTTTTACTCCACTCTCATCGGCCTGCTTTTTATACTTTACAATTTTTCTTATAAATCCTTCTTCAACCCCTACAATTTTTTTTTACATTAAATACAATATTTATTTTCTGAACATCAACAAATAGATATACACAGAGATGCATATATATACTCACTAGGTACTAACAAGAAAAGAATGTAGCAGTTAAAAACGATCAGGCACATTCTTTACAATTTGATTTACATAAATAGAATATTATTGTATTTTTTGTATAAATAGGTATATAATAATTCTATTCAAAATATGACACCCTAAGAACAAATCAATTCATTATATTTAACACATAAACTACATTTAATGTTTATTAATAGTGTTCTTTTTCTTTCAAAAACTAACAACACTAAACTCTGGCTACTTATACAATTTTTCAAAAGGATTTAATGATACCTTAAGACGTTTTTCTTCCTTCATATAACTTAAAACTTGTAATAGAACATTTACTGTATCGCTTTTCGCATTTTAAAACCATGAAAAATAAATAAACACAGAGTAAACAACCAACAACTGAAATATGAACATATTGGGAGGACGATTGACGTTTGATGACATTTCAAAATGGCGTCATTAGTTCATCAAGTTGTCACCGGGTCAGATAAGTTTGTGGCACTATATGTATGTATGTTTGTATGTTCCTTTGAAGCACTATATATACCAAACGCCTTTCTTTTTTTTTTTCGCAAGGTGGGACCATGGATGTGGTCGCGCTCCGGCAAATCGGCCCGGGGCGACGGAAGAGGCGGCGCGCAACCCCATGGACCCACCCAACAAACACCTCGCCGTGCGAGCGGACCACCGGTACCCGATCTTTGTCTTCGGTGGCCCGCCCGTCGATATAGCCTCTCGGGTTCCTCTCTCGTCGAGGCGTCGCCCTCACGCGGTGGCCTCACGTCGGGTGACCGGACAATTCCCCGGTCCGATCACCCGAAGACTCGGTTAGGGCGGCATCAGGCGCAGATACTCGCGCATGCGCCGCCCCGGCCGCGGGCGGCGGCCCGGGTCACGGGAATCCTCCCGGACTCGTTCCGCCGCCTCCTTCTGCGAGATGACAGCCTCGCAGAAGGCGGCGACCGCGTCCCAATTCCTGACGCTGTCGACCATCGCTTTCACGACAGCCGGCAGCGTCAGGTCGAACTCAGTCTACCCACCCTACATAAATATAAAACAATTTAAAATATAAAAAAAAAAAAAAAAAAAAAATAAGCTTATTCGAAGTGGTCTCCATTTGCTGCAATACAGTCCTTTAAATGTTGAGGCAAGTTGTTAATAAAGCACGCAGTCTTTCCATGAGAAAATTCTTTACTGCCAATCGTATGGATTGTTTTATGGACTCAAAATTATCATGTCGTTTAGTACTCTCTAAAACTGACCATAAATCATAATCCAGCGGATTAAAATCGGGATTAGACGACGGCCAGTCTTCAGCTCTGATGAAGTTCGTTTCCAACCAAGACTTCGTAGACCGAGCTTTATGACCCAGTGCCGAGTGGAAGGACCATTCTTGGTTATTGTATCATGGTGTTGTTAAGGAGCTTCATAATTTCAGCAAGATCAAAACACTACAGCCGACACAACATTTTCAAGATCCATCAAAAGCAAATCTAGATACAAGATCAGGAGCAAGCCTGCTCCTACCGGCTGTGTGTTGTTTTAGCTTTCTAACCTATATACAATTCTGGCTTTCTATACTTTTTTTTTGGGTAGGCTGTGGTTCGGACACACGCCTCCCGTTTCGTCCGGGGCGACGAAAGAGCAGCGTGTGGCCCCATAAACCACCATATTCCCTCCCAATCGCCATTACGCCAGCCACTGGTACCGCTTCCTTGCCATCCGTGGCCAGCCCGGCGGGTTACCCTTTCGGGTACAATCCCTTTTCGATGCCCTGACTATTCCTCGGTCCAGGCACCCGCGGCCTTAGCTAGGGCGGCACCTGGCGCAGGTACTTGCGTCTGCGCCGCCCCAGGCACCGGTGGTGAAGCATTTCACACAAGAGGTTTTCCTCTCGGAGCCGTGCTGCCGCTTCTTTCCGTGAGACGACTGTCGCAGAAGGTGGCATCCGCGTCCCGGTTCCTGACTCTGTCAAGCATCGCTCGGCATCGGTCGGCACCGATTACTGCGACGAGTACATGGGGCTGCTCTGACCAGTCCACACAGACCTCAGCCGTGTGCTGTGTAGTGTCCTCATCACAATCGCAGTGTTGGCAGGACGGTGTCCTTTCTCTCCTCACGACCGTGTGCAGGTATTTTCCGAAGCAACCATGCCATGTCAAGATCTGTACCAGTCTCTCGTTCTCTTTACTCTTCTCTCTCGTCCCGTTTACATACATCAACCAATAGCGTGTATTTTTTCTCAATCTCCCTTACTCTCTCGCTCTCAGTCTCAGATGAGGGACCTCTCGCTCCATGGCCATGTGCGTTATGCGACGTTCGCCATATCTTACTCTCTCTTAATCTTTCGCTCCATGGCACTGTTCGTGATGCGATGTTAGCTCTATCTCACTCTCTCTCTCGATCTATCTCACTCGCTTGCTCCCTACTCTCGCTCCATGGTATGTTCGCCCTTTCTCACTCTCTCTCAATCGGTCTCACTAATATTGTGTTACATCTGTAAAAATGTTACCCTCATGGCGCGCAAAGAAGTTGCACTTCCAAAAAAAGCTTGTAAAATTACATTTTTTTTAAAGCTGGGGCCTCATTCATCTTTGCCGCCCCGGGCCTCTGACGGGGTTAGTCCGCCACTGATCTTGATACACTTGTGCCGATGTTTTGATACCTTTTTCACAAAAGTATAGCTCAGTCACTCCTTCGTAGTTATAATACCCCACCAAACCATCACTGAAGTCGGATAATGGCCCATGTTGCATTCTGTCGAGTAATTGGGAAGTTTCCTTAGAGCTTTGGGCATAAATACGATCATTTTGATTGTTAAAATGTTGCTCAATTGTAAAAATTATCTCATCCGTAAACAATTTTTTTCTGTAACCAGGCAATCACCTTTGTACAAACAACTACATGATACAGAATGACACAGGATAGTCTTCCCGTGTGCCCACGTGACAAGATCACAATTGTCACCATACCTTTACCCGCGGCATCCTCGGTCAAATCGGCCAAGGTTCGCCAAGAGAATGGCAGCAGCTCTCCCTCAGAAAACACAGTCGCAAGTAGTTCATTCCAGATCTCGCACGTACGTGAGAGGACTACGTTAATATCGTCGCTATACAATATGTACTCCTCTTTCATAGTACACATTGTAAAAGTTATTGACAATAGTTTTATGATCGGCCGCCTGCCAGACGTCAACCCTCCTTGAGAATTAAATAATATACAAAAAAATAAGATTTGGCTGTATGTGCTTTGATCCCTTTGCCTGTCCGAACAGACGACCAGAACCGAAAAAAATGTATGTCTAAATGTCATGAATGTCAAAAACATAACCTTACTTTTCAACATCTTCACATTACATGCGAAAATTACTTAACGTAATTAATGAAAGAAAATGTTACAGTCTCTAATCAGCAAAATAAGTCTTGTTCAATCATCATGCGGGTTCCACACCACAGCGTCTTTGAATGAAGTGAGATTATTGACCCGCCTTCGAGTCGTCGACAACTCGGAGATTGGCAAGCGAGCCATGGCCGAGGGAAAACCACCTAGAGTAATCTGCGTTTACAACAAGCAACGTACGTTATCATAGATGTCATTTGTCTACTAATATTATAATTCAGTTTCACTTTATATGGCTTAAAATCAAGAGAATGCAACTGCATCAAGATGCTTAGCGTTTTACAAAACAACTATACAGTTCTCAATTTAAAAACTGTTAATGGTGATGAATTCATTTATATATCACCAAAGCTGGCTTCTATTTGGCCTTGTAGGTTGGGGCAGAATAAATTGGATTTGATAAGTCCCTATATGATATTATGTTAGTTCTTTTTGTACATTATCTTTCATTTACAGGTGTTGGCTACATAGGCGACAGAGTGTTAGTTGCAATTAAAGGTCAGAAAAAGAAGGGTATTCTTGTAGGCCTAAAACAGACACAGAAAGTCAAAGTGCCCAAATTTGACAGTAACAATGTAGTTCTAATAGATGACAATGGCACTCCACTGGGCAACCGTATACATGTGCCCATCCCCACCATCCTACGCACTATACTCAAAGAGAGGACACACTCCAAAGGAGCTGATTATACAAAACTTTTAGCGATAGCAACTAGATTTGTTTAGATATATATATATATATATATAGGTAATTGTAGAGTATTAATAAATTGTTTACAACTTGATCAGTTGTATTTAATTACTACTTTAAGTTGGACTGGCTGGACTTAGTGCTTTACTAGTTTTGATGTTATTCCTAATTATCAAATTAATGATTCAGAAAACTTGACAGTTTGTAGATTAAATACCTACACTTAATTATTACAGTTGATGGTTGCATATACAACTATGATAAACATTGTTCATGGACTTGGCTTCTACAAACTGTAAATAAAGTTATAAGTGCTGAACATACTCTGGTACAAACCTCTTTTCAGTTTATGTTTAAGAGTGGCCCATATGTAATACCTATACATAAAAACTACTTTTACGGATTCTATGGCATTTGTATTTGATTTTTAATTGCCCGACGTTTTGAACACTTTACAGTGATCATGGTCACGGGAGGACTGTCCTCCCGTAACCATAATCAAATACAAATATAGATAGATAGAATCCGTAACAGTAGTTTTATTTCAAATGTGTAATACTCGCGTAAACATTAGAAGTCATTACTTATATATAAACTAAATTTTATATTATATTCAAATGTTTAAATTTTTTATTACTAAAATTTCACCATAAATGTCAACTTATAAATGAAAACAAATTCAAAGGGAAGCATCCAAAATGGGCTCACGATATGTTCGGTATGCTGTAGCCCTATGTGTGCTATAGCCCTATGTATGCTATAGCCCTATGTATGCTATAGCCCTATGTATGCTATAGCCCTATGTGTGCTATAGCCCTATGTGTGCTATAGCCCTATGTATGCTATAGCCCTATGTATGCTATAGCCCTATGTATGCTATAGCCCTATGTATGCTATAGCCCTATGTATGCTATAGCCCTATGTATGCTATAGCCCTATGTATGCTATAGCCCTATGTATGCTATAGCCCTATGTGTGCTATAGCCCTATGTGTGCTATAGCCCTATGTGTGCTATAGCCCTATGTGTGCTATAGCCCTATGTGTGCTATAGCCCTATGTGTGCTATAGCCCTATGTATGCTATAGCCCTATGTATGCTATAGCCCTATGTATGCTATAGCCCTATGTGTGCTATAGCCCTATGTATGCTATAGCCCTATGTATGCTATAGCCCTATGTATGCTATATATATATATATATATATATATATATCCCTATAGCACACACATGTAATAAAATATATTAATTATGTCATTTTTTGTATTATAATATTTGAATGTTATATTTGATTATTTTCTTCTAAAACAATAGAATTTATCACCATCTATTGTCCTCACACAGAGGTCATGATACACAATGGGTAATTGAGTAGCTCTGAGACCTCTTTAGTGGCACATAGATTCATCTTCACACTAACACTAATGCATGCACTGCCTGACAATTCTGGCTCACTACCACCAGGTTAGTTACCTCCCAATTAACAGGATTGCATTGTCAAAAGTTGTTCTGTCTGTTTTAGCCTGAGCCAGAAGAGACCCACTACTGCATTAAGAAGCTCACATAAGGCGGGATGTTACAAATCTCAATACCCTTTAATTTCGTCAGGTTCTTCTATTTGGTACCCCTGGAAGCCTCAAACGCCGGCAACGCTCCGCTCACGTTAAGATTCTATTCACTACATTTACTTTATACTTACCATGAAGTAGAATGTTGTTCAGTATTACATACATACATATCATCACGCCATATCCCTTGCAGGGTCGGCAGAGAGAACTCTATCCTTGCATACTTCACTCGCTTCCTCAACATTCATAATTCTCTTCATATACGCTCGCCGGTTTCGGAGACTCTTGACTCCACCTTCCTTCAGTACATGACCGATCTGGTCTAGGTAGGTGAGTCTCGGTCGCCCCCGGTACCTACATCCTTCCACTTTCGCATAGTATATCTTCTTAACCAGACGTTCGTTTGGCATTCTTTCCACATATTCGAACCATCGGCGCATTCCCTTTCGCATCTTTACACCAATACACTCTTTCATACCTACTTGTTCAGTATTAGATTCTTATATGCTACGTATACTACCAACTCTTACATTGCAAAGGAGGATCGACGTCAGACAGGCAGCCAGTCATAGGACTATTGACAAAACTATATCTAGGATGGTGGGAGAGTACATATTAGTTACATACATTACCACAGGGACAAGGGGACAGATTCAGAGCTCATGTACGTACCACTGCGGGGCTCGGGCCTTCTTCAGAATGGGAACAAAACCTACTGTACCACGTGGACGAGGTTGCATAGGATTTGTTCTAGAGGACGTATGACATTACTTCAACTAGTGTATTTCATGTTCACAAACTTGTTAACAATGTGAATTTACTATTCACAGGTGTGCAGATGCGAGGGAAAAAAACAACAAACATTCTTGAAATTTGAAAATTTAATAAAACTTATGTTCAGTTTCACTTTAGAATAGACTTAACTAAGACACGTTGCCCACCGCTACCGATGTAGACTAGCGGTAGGGCTCCACTAGACTCGTCGCGTGTGACTAGACAGACGGTTAGGGGGCCGCGCGGCACTGTACCACCAACGCTACGCTACAATGAGACAACGGACTGTGGGGGGCGTACAGCGCCGGCGTCGGGACCTCACTTGTGAGCTTTAAAGGCGGTGACGGCGCCACAGATCTGCGGACAGGCTGGCGGTCAGCGACTTGTGCGCGTCACGGTCGCCACTGGGTACTGACTCACCGGCAACAGATGTAAAGTGGCCAGTGTCCACGCGCACACTCCTCTACATACAGATCCAGTTAACGATGGCCGCTTACACAAACCTTTCACTAGGACCCTGGCGTCACCAACGAGCGTGAACGTTTTGCAGTCGACAGTTCGCAGCCAGAAAAGGCTATGATATAATGGACAAGAGGATGAATCCGATGGAATGAACGAGAGAACATCTACGTCCTGCTTGCGTGTGCTTACAATAAAATATAAGTCTAAACAGCTAATATAGTAAAACTTTATAAAATTCGGATAAGGCGATAAGTTAGAATATATTGGAGTAAACAATGTGCTGAACGACTGTCCGACCGCAGGGGCTCGTCCTACGTTACCTATACATCCATCTACCCTCCATTTCAAAATAAATACTCTCACTGACGTAGTCACCCGTATACTGTAACAAACATCGCTCGGCCATCGTCCACGCGGTTGGATCACACGTCGGCCATCAGTCCAGGGTCGAGCGACACTGCCGTCGCCGGTTGTGCGAGGTAGCTCATGCACGCGCCCCAGAGAGGTCCGTTCCACATGGGGCTCGAGCGTGCCGCCGCGTCGCACAAATAAAATACTAAATAACAAAATAAACTAGTATGACAGCAACAAAAACTACAATAAAATATCTACTATCGATTCGACTACAAGATCGTCTAGTGTATATCTGTATATATAACTACTCTATAGTGTGTGTGTGTGTACTTAGAGTTAATGTTGATTTGTTAGACGTATCTGCTATATATATATAGTGCCGGCTCGGTCGCGACGCGCGCCGCACGCACTGCGCCCCGAACTACATAACGACTGAACCTTGTACGAACGTCTCAATCTATCTACTGTAAACAATAGTTTTTGTACAAAAATAAATATAAGTCAATATTATTATGATTATGCAGATTACCACCCAAGTGTTAAAGATATCTTAAAAATAACTAATATAAAAAATATTAAAATAACTATAAAACGATAAAATATATAAAAATGTTCCCGGAATGCCTGACAGTTGTAAACGATTATAGATTTTTTATAATTTAACGCACATCCAACGGTGTGACAGTTGAACATGGTGCACGATCACTGTCAAACTATATAGATTGTAAGTATAACGGACGAGCCTACCAAGTGCAGTGTATGCAACACCGTGCTACTGCTGACTAATATTTTTAATAAGCAAGACATACAGATGCAGACAATAACCACGTTCTAAACTACCCGGGAAAGAAAATCGACCCATATTAGATCAATAACATAATACGACAAAATTAACAAAAACATTTTTTTTAAGTTTTTGAAACACTGTTAAACTTATATAAATAAATAAACAATCAAATAAAAAGTCAACCCCACCTTAAGAAGTGCTGAGCACCCCCCGGACTACCCGACTAGAAAAAAAGTATGGTTCAACCAGATCATGTATCTGGACCCGATCAGGATAGAATAAGGCATGCCGGATCCGGCAAACCCGATCAGGACCAGGTCTGGTCCTGATCAGGATAGCCTGATGTGAAATAACATCAAGTATGGTAAGGCATACCGGATCAGGACCAGATCAGGACCAAATAAGGATAGCCTGATGTGAAATATCATTAAGTATGGTAAGGCATACCGGATCAGGACCTGATCAGGACCAAATAAGGATAGCCTGATGTGAAATATTATTATGTATGGTAAGGCATACCGGATCAGGACCAAATAAGGATAGCCTGATGTGAAATATCATTAAGTATGGTAAGGCATACCGGATCAGGACCAGGTCAGGACCAAATAAGGATAGCCTGATGTGAAATATCATCAAGTATGGTAAGGCATACCGGATCAGGACCAGGTCAGGACCAAATAAGGATAGCCTGATGTGTAATATCATCAAGTATGGTAAGGCATACCGGATCAGGACCCGATCAGGGCAGAATGAGGCATGCTGGATCCGGCAAACCCTATCAGGACCAGGTCTGGTCCTGATCAGGATAGCCTGATGTGCAATAACATCAAGTATGGTAAGGCATACCGGATCAGGGCCAAATAAGGATCGCCTGATGTGAAATATCATCAAGTATATAGTAAGACTTGTAGTAAATCAGAACCAGAAACAGTTTTCGTAACACAAAAAAAATATCAATCAAAATTCAAAAAAGTGACATGATTGTCATATTTATGCCACGGCGAAATTGTATTTGCATCAGAGGAGATTAATCTGAAATCTTTAATTAATCATATGTATTTAATAATAATAATAATGTTTCATTAATAATATAAAAATAATTTATATTTAAAGTAAAAAACAAAAATAAATAATATATATATATATATATATATATATATATATATATATATATATATATATATATATATATATATATATATATGTAAATGTACCTAACATTTGAAAACATAGATAGATAGAAATATTATATTGTAACAACCATTCTAACATTTAATGTTTTGGGTCATAATAAATAGATGGCGTTAGTAAAATGACGTCATTATTTGAATCGCGGTGTTAAGATTCTCCGAAGCGTAATGACATGGAATAATATTAAACTAGTTGTTATCGAATCAGATTAAAATAGATCGATCAGGTCATGATTGAGAAATTCCGGCGACAGTTGCAGTCTTTAGCATCTGGTGGTTGCGCCCTAATCGGAACGGCTCACTGGGACTCTCTATAATAAGAATATAGCACTGCATTCGGTGCCTACGTCATATATTAATTTATATTTTTACCTATTAAAAATGTTTTTTAAGAAATTCATGTTTTTTAAAAGGACCGGACTGGGCATAATCGTTTTGGATCAGGCAAGATATATAACGCAGATGATTGATTTGGTTCCTATCAGTAAAATTTCATCCGGAACCGATCAGGAACACCTGATCTGGACCCGATCAGGAATGCCTGATCTGGACCCGATAAGGTTTTCCTGATCGGGTCCAGATATATCTTCTGCGTTACATACCTTATCTGGTCCAGATCGGGCATGCCCGGTCCGGTCCTGCTAAGGAAGACGAAAAAATTTCTAGTCGGGTAGCGGTCGTCTACAATAATCTTTGATAGATTACAAATCGATAACAGCTAACAACACAATCACGCTTAGCCACTAATCTTATTCAATAATGATGTTTCCCCCTCATCTATACAAGTCTTTGGAAACTGTAATACGATAGTGTGAACAGAACGTTTGACTCCTTTAATTATAATAACTGATCAAAATGATGTTAAAACTAACAGTAGTTTTAAGGATACAGATCCTTACCGATTTAAACCGTCGCCGTAACTAGAAGGTTACCGCACGGAATTGTGAGAGCCTTCACGAAACAATAGTAAAACATTTTTACAAATGTAGTTTTACAGCTAAGACAGTCAGTATGGGGCGCAGTGTATACGCGTATACCGGCCGGCGCGCGGCGGTGTCCTATCGCGGCCGCAACCCACCGTCCGCTGTTGTGTTGTACACCGGCAGCGCCACCAACTCCTCCGAGCGCACCTACCACACGCATACATACTGTCTGATGACTTGATAATCACGCTCATCTCTTGTTAACCTCAATAGGAATACTCAATCGGATAAATTCTCATTCGACAGTAGAAACCATTTTGAAATCGGCGGTTCATTATCAAGTAATTTTGATAAGCGTAGGCGTTACGTGTTTTCAACTAACAATTCCTCGTAATGTAATGTTCCAATGTAAGCCCGCATATAACATGTATTTATGTAGGCAATTTCAATATAAGTATGCGCGCGATATCCGGCTCGAAGGAGTTATTAGTGTTAACGACATGCAGTCACGGTGAACAACTTTAAGTACGAGATAACGAGCGGTGTCTGTCCGCACAACGACCGCCGCGACGCCATACTTAACTATAATTACGTCGCCATACACACACACGTTACAACGATAATTAAATCCATTATCTCTTAAAGTTCAACCGACCATTCAACGTTAATACGGATTGTCTTTTATAAACTAACACGATACAAACAAAAACATATTTGACTACCCCCAAAACCATTTTACAATTATGAGTTAAGATTAAATGGACACAGAGAAGTTCATTAACAATATAAGAGCGCGCGTTATTCGTGAATACGTATTCAAGCAAAACGATACAGTTCTTTCATCGTGAAACACGATAATATGAAAATATTGCCAAGTCAATAATGGTTAATTGCAGTTAATAAAATATTAATTAACGCGTATTATTTTGTATGAATAACGATATAAATTTTAATTTTTTTCATATAACGTCCTCAAACAAATATTTATAGAGCGATAACGAGACGTTGGTCGCTCAAATGCCGACCATTCGAGAGGATCGCCTTGAGCCCGAATGCGACGGATGGTAGGTGCGAGTGGTGTGGTCGCGACCGGCTCGCAATTCGAATATAATCTAGCTAGAGCGAGGGTGAGTGGCGAGAGGGAGGGGGCGAGACGTGGCGCGCCGCGCCTACACGTCGACCACCATCTTTTTGTGTATATCGGTGTTGCCCACCACATTGCAGAACTCCTCGAAGGAGATCTTGCCGTCCTCGTCCTTGTCGGCGAAAAGGATGGTCTTGTCAACTATCTGCTGCAGCTGTGTATCCTTCAGGTTGTTTCCCACCATCATCTTCAGCACCTATAATGGACCACATTAAGATTATTATTGGCGTATAATGTTTCTCGCTCTGCCGAATTTTAAATATTGTAAAAATAATATCTATTACATATATAAATAAAATAGTAAGAGTTGATTGAACAATCTTCGCACAGCTCAAATAGCAATTTACGAACGTGTAGTAATGCACATCTTTTGGTCATAAGACTATTGCCATTAACTTTTGGTATATGTAGGTTGGGGGAGGAGTACATATTGCTGATGCTATTCATATAACAAAACATTAACTATTTTTATTGTTGCAGTTACAGATTTGTTGAAGTTGATAAAACAAAATACAGGTGAACGCCGAATAAATGTAATTATGCCTCTTTCACTTCTCTCTCTCACTTTCTCTTAACAATTCTAAACAAGAATCCGAGGTGTGTAAAACAACCACGAGGCTGACCGATATATATATATTTTTCAAATGTTATTCGACAATTAAGTGTTTATCTCTCTTGGCCAATATATGCGTTGAGTTAATGTTATATTAAAATCTCAACGTGTGATACAACCGTTCACTGCACTGCCTACATTGAGCGCGCTGCCGCTGTCACAAACTACCCAGCGGGTGTCACCTAATGTTATAAATATAAAACACACGCGTACTTTGACGCTGATTGACGACGATATAATGTCGCATATAACTTTTAACTATACTTGCATATAAATATGGTTGTGTTAATAATTATACTTAAATATTAGATGAACTATCTGGTGCGGTGACACAGTAACAATAGGATTCACCGCCCACTATCGTGCACGCGGGTGTCGTACAGTACGACTAGAGGCTACGATACACATAACATTTGTACAAAAGAAGGAAGGGAACTTTTTAGTGGTAGGACCACGCTGTTGACAGTTTTCTGTCTACAGCTGCGGGCCGATGGGTTTGGGGTTTGTATTGGTAGGCAGCCGTCTAGGTATACCCTTGGTATTGCAAAGGTTCATGGGCCGCAGCAACACTTACCATCAGGTATGCTGCTTGTTAAATTGCCACCATAAGCAATAAAAAAATGGTTAAATTTATTATTTATAGTATAGTTAAAAATTATCTTTATATATACCATATCATTCAAAAAAGCTATACTAATCACAAAATAAAACGCCCGTTTTGACTGTTCACACCCAAGAAGTTCTCTATTTTTTACCGATCGAAATGTTCTAAGGTAATTATATATTGTATTTTTCATTGATGGGTACCGCCCACTCGGCTAAGTGCCGTGCATAACGATTTTTTCATATTCTCCACAGACTATTAATAATCGGTTAAAGAAAAAATAAATCGATCAAAATATTTTCTTTTAAGGTGGACTCGCAGTTGTCCGGTTTTATTAATTTTAATACTAGTGTTTAGAATAACTGAATTTCACCAGCTGTGTATTGATCTTTACTGAAAGTTATGAGTTTGGAGCTAACAAAATCACAAATTGGGACAATGTCATATTTGTCGAAGAGATTTGGCTGAACTCGAATCATACCGTGCCACAGTCGTGGACGGACGATACCAAGGCATCTTGCTCAAAAGTGCCAATGGGAAAAGGTGGACGCTTAATAATCTGCTACGCTGAATCAGCTGGGGGAAGTTTTTTTTTAATGATGCAATGGAGCCTAAAAGTACAAAAAAATATCACGAAGAAAAGGATGCAAATAAATTCACAGAGTGGTTCAGCATGGACACAAATGATAAGAGCGCCACATTGTCAGTACAATACTTTGATCTGGGCTCAAATGAAAGGATACGCAGCACGCCACAATACAAAGCCGCCATTCTCCACTAAGAAAATTATGACATTGTTGAATGAAGCTTGTGCCAAAATTACTAAAGAAGACTGGACAAAAGTGGTAGAAAACTCGAAAAATAATTAAGGAAGACTATGATAGAGACATCAATATTGACAATATAATTGAAAATGAAATAATTATAGATGCGGGTGACGATAGCTCAACCGACAATTTTGGCTCATCATTTGAAGAAAATGAAGAAATTAAATGAAGAAATTGAAGATTCACTTTTCTTGATTTTTTATTTTGTGATTGAGTGAATGTTATTGTAACACAAATATATAATGATAGAAAATTGACCTTTCATAACATTGTGTCATTTCAAAATACCCATAATATCAAAATTTTAACTTAAATTTTCAAATCAGAACTTTAATCCAATGCACTTTACAATACATATTCAAATCGATTAAATACTCACGCAAACTTGAATCGATATATCGTGAGTATCGAGTACCGAGTCGTATGGTTATATCACTATATCCATCAGTAAGACAAATGTCAAAACGGGCCTTTTATTTTGTGACAACTATAGTCGCGCACATTTCCGCCGTGATCTCTACTGAGTATAGTGCACCCACGTTAAACCGCTTCTACTTTATTTACTACTAGTTTCTGCCCGCGACTTTCCTAAACTACTTTCCTAAAGTTTTTCATCCCCTATTTTTATATTAAGGGTAATTTTTTACGAAATTTTAATGTCATATTTATTTTTATCTAATCAATAGCCTAAAAATAAGTTTCAAGCTTCTGGCTTTAAAAATGACGATAATTCCTTACAACTTTTCATCCCCCTTTACAACCCTTTTTTGCATTAAAAAGTAGCCTACGTCCTTTGTCAGGCTCTAGACTATCTGTGTACCAAATTTCATTTAGATCGGTTCAGTAGTTTTGGCGTGAAAGAGCGACAGACAGAGTTACTTTCGCATTTATAATATTAGTAAAGATTTAGTGTAATAATTACAATAATAATATAAATAAATATTATGAACTGAGTTGGTTTATAAGAGGATATTGTCACGGCTCAACGGCTGTGTGATACTGATAATAAATACGTAAAGCGCTTATTGAATTGATTGTGAAGAGTTGATAGCGAAGTGCGCACCTGGAACAGTTCACCGTTGGAGATGAAGCCGTCGTTGTCCATGTCGTAGATGCGGAACGCGAAGCGCAGCTTTGACAACTTGTCACCCTTCACGCTGAACTGCGACACGCCCTGGATGAACTCCTTGAAGTCCACCTGCCACGACACATACACACACACACCGTCAAAACTGTTCTCAGTGCAAGTTATTGCTCGCATAATGATAACTATAATCCTTAAAATATAGCTTGATCTCTGTGACAGATAGCGTCAAAACTCATGAAGTAATTTTGAATACGCGTAATGTTTACAATTTTATTTTATATCACCTATATTTTCAGTCTTTACATGCCAGTTATATCTCAACTGAATTATTAATATAAAAATATGAATATTTACACCAAAACTTGTACCTCATATATTTTAAAATATTTAGTAACCATTTTATAAAAATATGATGCTTACGCAAGTACAAGGTCATACTGGACTGATAATAAGATAGAGATGGGACAATCGATAAACGTAAATCGATAACATTCTTATTAATTACTTATAAAACAAGTAAAAACAATATATTAACCTATATAAACCACATGGTTACACTATAAAATAAGTAAATTGTGTTAATTAAGTATTCAGACATCAGTTATAATATCAATAAGATCATTTCTTTTATATTAAAAAGATAATTTCGTTTATAAAATAAACATGATTATTCATGAAATAATCTGTGACTAAACTCAACATCAACCTACAGGAATACTCCAGCGATGATGTACTTGGATGTACTCCTTCGAATAATAAAAATAATTAATTAACAGCTTTATTTTAAATGCATTGATTTAAATTCAATAAGATTTTCATTGATTGCTTTACATTTATAATCGATTCACCAATCCATTTGATTGAAATTCAATAAGATTTTCACACATTGTTTTTCAATTGCAGTAACAAATCACGTTAAAAAATAAGGAATTATATCGACAAAAATACGGACTGCATCGTAAGCGTGCAATACTAGTGACAATTGTCACGGAGATCAAGCTATATTTTATGAACAGTAAGTACCCCAAACACGTTCACTTGTAGGCGTGTAGAGCAATGCGCCGCTGTCGCATCAATACTTAATGCAAACATACATATTACAGTCAAATAATTGACAACATATTTACTATAGTAAAGTCCTAGGCCTAATGCTTATTTATTACTTACAAATACCTACAATACAGCAATACTCAGCCAATTGTATTGCAGTATTTGGCTTGCAATGTATTTGTGTTTTAGTTATTTACTACACTACAAATACTACCGTTGGTGAAGTTAAACTGAACAACATTTATGTACTTTATTAACAGATTATATAAACTGTAGACTTTTGATAAATAATGTGGTAGTATTAGGTTAAATGTGAAAGCAAGTGCGTGATCGGTCCTCTCGGTAACAAAAGACCAGCGCTGGTCGTCTGCGGCCAGCATTATGCAGAGTCGCGACCGGATTGTGACAACTACACCAGATACGTTTTGTTATTAATATCTTTTTATATCTGTAATAAATAAATCATTTCATGATGATAGTATGTACTTGGCGCCAGCATCTGTGCTACTTGAAACGAAAACGTCATTGAAGCGATGATTGAATATATTGTTGCCAAGTTTAAATCATTTTACTCATGCAGAGCTTCTAAGTGCTGCTTAAATAATAATCCTAGTGTTGAAGTATTACTTCAAATAGATACCTTAACTATAAAGTAATTGACAATATGGTGTGCGCAGCTCGCAGTAACGTCAACATATCTATGTGGGCTTTGTGATAAAATTTCATCGTCATTCATTTTCCAGTTCTCTCCTATGGAAGCGGGAGACATGAAGCACAATTGACTAATAAGCCAATAAATAAGTTGCACAGCTACGAGCAGCGCAGTCGTACAGCACCACGGATATAACAGCTTAAGAGGGCCTATATGTTCTTCTGCCTAAGCCGAGACGGCCCCAAGATTCATCGTCGGCCTACAGGTCCATCGTGCTTCTGGACGATGTGGGTAAGCTGCTGGAGCGTGTCCTCGCTGCCCGCATCGTCCGGCACCTGGAAGAGGTGGGGCCCGATTTGTCGGACACTCAATTGGGCTTTCGAAGGGGGCGTTCAACCATCGGGGCCCGCCTGAGGGAGACGGCCGCGGAAGCTATCGCCGGCGGAGGAATGCTGTTGGCGGTGTCGTTGGACATCGCCAATTGCATCAAGGAGGCGCTCCGATTCCATGGAGTACCCTTGTACCTGAGGCGGCTGGTGGCAGACTATTTGGAGGGGCGCAGTGTCCTCTGCGCGAGTCCCGCAGGAGACATTGTGTGGACGCTCCTGTCGTGCGGTGTTCCGCAGGGGTCGGTCCTGGGGCCGACTCTGTGGGACATCGGTTACGACTAGGCGTTGAGAGGGAGTCTCCCCCCGGGCTGAGCGTGATATGCTACGCTGACGACACGCTCGTCACAGCCCGGGGCAGGACATCGAAAAGGCGGCGAGCCTCGCCACTCTCGGCACCGAGGAGCGAATCGAGGCGCTGGGGCTCAAGGTGGCCTTAATAAGACGGAGGCCCTTCTATTCCATGAGCTCCGCGTAAAGCTGCCTATCGACGCCTCGTTAGTCGTCAACTCCATCCACATCAATATCCAGGCCCATATGAAGTATTTGGGCCTGGTGCTCGACGGGCGTTGGTGGCTCCGGGAGCATTTCGGCAAGATTACTCCCCGGCTGGTCGGCGCGGGGTCCGCCCTATCGCGGCTCATGCCGAACGTGGGCGGTCCCAGCTTCGAGGGCCGACGGCTGTATGCGGGGGTGATCCGCTCAATGGCCATGTACGGCGCACCCGTGTGGGCGAGGTCTCTGAACGCCCAGCTCAGGCCTTTTCTGTGGCGCCCACAGAGAGCCATGGCGGTCAGAGCCATCCGCGGATACCGCACGGTGTCGTCCGAGGCGGCATGTGCATTGGCCGGAACACCCCCATGGGACCTAGAGGCGGAAATGCTCTCCGACCTTTTTTCTAATTGTGGTAGGACCACGCTATGGACAGTTCTGTCTACAGCCGCGGGCCGGTTCGTCCGGGGTACGTGGTACCACACTCTCGCAGAAGATCGACGTTCGAGTAATGGCAATGTGCTGTTGCGCTTCGTTCGGTGAGTGAGAGAGCCGGTAGCCCAACTGGGTGGGTTTGGGGATTGTAATGGTAGGCAGCGGCCTAGCTATAGCCTTCGTTATAGCAAAGGTCTTCGCATAAGCAATAAAAAAAAACCTCCACCGGCGGTTTAATTTAGCACGCGACGAAGGTGGCTCCCTATCGCTTAGCGAGATAGCTACCTGACGCGAGGACGCCCGCCGGGACGTAATCACCCGTCGGGTTACGCGGCTGGAGGCCTAGACACAGTGTTGTTACCGTTGAGGCCCTGCGGCCCGTACAGATGGAGTGGATGGAGCGGCGGCACGGAATCCTCTCCTTCCGGTTGGTGCAGGTCTTATCGGGGCACGGTTGCTTCGGCAAGTACCTGCACACGGTCGTGAGGAGGAAGTCGACTCCGTCCTGCCACCAGTGCGGTAGTGACGAGGACACGGCGCAACATACGCTCGAGGTATGTACGAGCTGGGACGAGCAACAGCGTGACCTCGTCGCTGTTATCGGTGCCGACCTGACGCTGCCGGCTGTCGTGAAAGCGATGGTCGACAGCGTCAGGAACTGGGACGCGGTCCTTCTACGAGAAGGCGGCAGAGCGAGTCCGAGAGGATTCCCTCCATGCGGATTCGATCCCGCGTCGGGCGGCGTAGGCGCGAAAATCTGCGCCTGATACCGCCCAAACCGAGGCTTCGGGTGATCGGATCGGGGAATAGTCCGCTCACCCGACGTGAGGCCACCGCGTGAGGACGACGCCCCGACGGCGAAAGCTGTCGAATTGCTCCCTACATACATATAGTATATTACCCCAGATGTGACTTGCAAACTGTCTAATGTAAAGTCGCGATCGTTTCGCCCGACTCGAAACACCCAGAGGATGTAGTGAGCAATTTGTTTAAAATCATAATTAAGGTACCTAGGTAGGTAGCGTTCAGTCCTTAGCGACTGCGACCATTCAACTACGCAACGACGGTCGCCTATCGCAGAGCAACTCCTAGCTTTCCGATGTATGAGCGAAGCGACGGCGGTTCGCTAATCTTAGCATAGTTTTTATGGGTGACGGTTTTGTTCTATTGCAGCGATATGTAGCAGAATTTGGCGGCAGCTAGAAAAAATGTTATTCAGCAGGTATTGGAAGATGATGAAATGATGATATGTTAGTGTGATTTTAAGATATGCTATTGTCTATTTCTTCGGGAAAAAGGCAGATCGGCTTAATTTTCACATCGCATGAAGAAGAGGGTGGCTTTCAAACACTCATGTCTAGCCACGCCTACCGGTCGCGCGACGATTTCGCGGTTGCGCGTCGCAGTCACTAAGAATCGAACGTTATCTTAGATAAGCGAATGCTAGTTAAGAGTTAGGAGGAGTTTGCTACTATGCAAGTTAGGAGACCAAAAGACCTATAGAATAGAGATGAGAAAGATTATTATCCTTTCGCGAAGTCAGTGAGTGGTGCAGAGGTCAGGTGACAATAGCTCCCTAAAAAGTGATATTATGCCAATACGTTCGAATGCCACCGACATCGAATTATATATATATATATATATATATATATATATATATACTAGCAGACCTGGCCACGCGTTGCTGTGACTAAAATAGCCACAGTAACACATCGTGGTTATGCTAATAAATTGTAGCTCATATGAAACTTTTAACATAGCGCCATCTATTAAATACTTACTCAATCCAGTCAACAGATACCGCCATCTGTTAGAATCGTTTAGAGATAACAGATAATTGACTGTCAAATAATAAACAAATAATTTGCAATAAAATAATATTACTATAAATTGAGATGAAAGCTATCCTATCTTTTAAGTTGGATCAAAGTACACATGCTGTGCTAATTTGATTAAAATCAGTTAAGTACTTTAGGAGTCCATCGCGGACAAACAACGTGACACGTAATTTATATATATTAAGATATATGTACCTATATATCTAGACTTTCGAAATCCTTGGTCTCATCACTGGACATTGAACGTCTTTAAAGAAATATACTTGTATAGCTGCTGTAATAGAATTTCATTACTAATCTTAGATGTAACTGTGATAATATATCTAACAGAGCACAGATTGCGCAGACGTTACCGTTGCGCTGTTTACACGCACGCCGTATACCTCTATGTATAAAGCTACTTTATCTTTTAGTGATAACAGCCATTATAGTTTTATTTTTGGGCTACCGTGTTAAGCAAATATATAATAACGTAACAATAAAGTTATACATTGAGGTTTATATCAAAGTAAAACGTATGTGACACGTAGCAGAGAAATGACTACAAAAATATGACGGCACATAGTTTGTTTTCATTTCCTTAGCATATTTCATGGAACTTTTTAAGGTCTACGTAAACTTACACATCATCATCAACCTGCTCTTATCCCAATTTATTTGGGGTCGACGCAATATGTCTTCTCCTTCCATACAACTCTATCAGACGTCATCTCTGTGGTCACTCCTTGTCTATCCATGTCATGTTTCACGCAGTTCATCCATCTTTTCTTCGGTCTTCCCTTACCCCTTAAGCCTTCAACATTCATACTTAAAGCTTTCCTCACAAGATTACTTTCATCCCGTCTCATCACATGTCCATACCATGTCAATCTTTCACTCCTTAATTTTTCCGTCACTGGCGCAACTTTCAAACTTCCTGTTATATGTTCATTCTTTATTTTATCCATTCTTGTCACACTACACATCCATCTCAACATTCGCATCTCCGCTACATGCAGTCGTCTCTCATCCGTCGCTTTTGTCGCCCAACATCCATACAGTACAGCAGGTCTTATTAAGCTTTTATATATTTGGCCCTTTAATTTAAGGGGTACTTTGAGGTCGCATGTTGTACCCGTGACCTGCCACCATTTCATCCATCCCACATCAATTCTGTGCTTCACCGCACGATCCAGGTCGCCATCGCTTTGGATAAGAGAACCGAGGTATCGAAAGTTCGAGCATACTGGGATAGGTACTCCATCTACAGTTACGGGTATAAAATTGGAGAGACCGCCGAAATCGCAGAACATGTATTCTGTTTTTGGTCTGCTGATTTTCAAGCCTACATTCTCCAATTTACAGCGCCACTTCTCCAGCATGCTCTGTACCTCAAGGCCCTCTTTCCCGACGAGAACAATGTCATCAGCGAAAAGCATGCACCAGGGTGCCTCTTCCTGTATCTCCGATGTTAATGCATCCATTATCAACAGGAAGAGGTAAGGACTTAACGCCGATCCTTGGTGCAGACCTACTTCGACACTGAACTCGTCGGAGTCTCCAGCCGCCGATTTCACGTACGACCTAGATTGTCGGTACATGGCATAGATTAACCTGACATACTTCACAGGCACACCTTTCTCTTTCAGTACCCACCACAAAACTGTTCTCGGTACTCTGTCATAGGCCTTCTCGAGGTCAACGAATACCATGTGCAAGTTTTTATGTGCACCACGATATTTTTCGCACAGTTGGCGCAGTGCAAACATTGCATCCGTTGCCCCGCGGCTCGACATAAATCCGAACTGGTTTTGGGTGATTTCACTTTCTTCTCGTAATCCATTCTCAATCACTTTTTCCCACAATTTCATACTGTGTGACATAAGCTTTATTCCTCGATAACCACCGCAGTCCTGAACATCCCCTTTATTTTTAAAAATGGGCTCTAGCGTACTATTGCACCATTCATTGGGGATTACTTCATCGCGCAGCAGCTTATCGAAGAATAAAGTTAACCACATATACCCATCCTCTTCCAAAATCTTCCACACTTCAACTGGCATACCATCGGGCCCTACAGCCTTTCCATTTTTCATACTTCTCACTGCTTCTCTTACCTCATCTATTGTCATTTCCCTTACTAGGCCGACGTCTACGTAAACTTACACACATTTCACAAAATATTAGTTGCGTGTGTAGTTTTGAAACGCGACCCTAATGTGTGTACAATAGGGTACAATACATGTCGATTGAGGCGTCGGGGCCTTAATAAGACAGAGGCCCTGTTATTCCACGGGCCCCGCAATGGTCCACCCGCTGACGCCTTGATCACCGTCAATTCGGTCCCCATCAGCATCCGGGCTCAGATGAAATATCTGGGTCTGGTGCTCGATGGGCGATGGTGGTTCCGGGAGCAATTTCGCCAACTTGCTCTGCGGCTTGTCGGCGTGCCATCCGCCCTTTCGTGGTTTATACCGAATGTGGGCAGACCCAACGTCATGTGCCGACAGTTGTACACGGGGGTGGTTCCATCCATAGCCCTGTACGGCGCACCCGTGTGGGCGAAGTCCCTGACCGCCTATCTCAGGGCTCTCTTGTGGCGACCACACAGGGCCATGGCTGTTAGGTCACCGCACGGTGGCGACGGAGGCAGCGTGCCTATTGGCCGGAACTCCCCCGCGGAGGCGGAGATGCTCACCGGACCTTACCGGCGGGTGTCGGCGACGCTGGCAGGATGCAATGTCTCGCCCCGCGAGCTAGCCACCTGGCGGGGCGAAGCCCGCTGGGAAATCATCGCCCGTTGGGCAGCCCGGCCCGGAGATGCCTCGGTGCAGCGTTCGGACCATGGAGGCCTTTCAGCCGGTGCTCGTGGAGTGATTGGGTCGACGGCACGGGGTCCTCTCCTTCCGACTGGTGTAGGTCTTGACGGTCATGGTTGCTTCGGCAAGTACCTGGACACGGTCGCGAGGAGGGAGAGGATACCGTCCTGCCACCACTGCGATTGCGACGAGGACACGGCGCAGCATACGCCCGAGGTTTGTACTGCCTGAGCAGAGCAGCGCTGTGAACTCATCGCAATCATCGGTGCCAACCTGGCGTCAGGAACTGGGACGCGGTTGTCGCCTTCTGTGAGGCACTCATCTCACAGAAGGAGGCGGCGGGACGTGTCAGGGAGGAACCTCTCGACGCTGACACACTCCGCCGCCTACGCATTGAGCGGTGCAGGCGCGATTATCTGCGCCTGATGCCACCCTAGCCGAGGCCGCGGATGACTAGACCGGGGAATAGTCCGTCACACGCAGAGGCTGACCGCGTAAGAGTGACGTCCTGGCCGCAGGCTGGGGCGTCGACGGGGATGGTACCCGAAAGGGTAACCCGCTGGGCTGGCCACGGATGTCAAGGAAGCTGTACCAGTAACCGGCCCAATGGCCATGGGGAGGGAATACGATACGTTAAGGGGCCACAGGTCACCCGTCCGTAGCCCATATACCATAACCTGCCCAAAAAAGGGTACAATACACAATAGCGACTATAACATGTGGTACTTGTAACTGTCCTCTGATATTCAACAGTTTATAGTGAACCAAACACTTGAGCAAATATACGAACCAGGTCGCTAATTGTCGATGACCGTGTATATGTAACACAGACTCACACACTTACCAGATACTGTAGTGGTTATAAAATACCGACCTACCGTGTCGTGGGTTTGATTCCTATGTAGGACAATATGTGTCATCCACAAATTGATATTCTGCGTCTAGGTGTCGTTTCTGTCCGTTAATTATATGTAAAGTGCTACGCAATAAAAGGTTTATTTCCTGTGGCGAATGTGATCTTTTAAAAAAATAACTAATTTTCAAACTACCCACATTACGAATTTTTTGAAACTTCTTATTTGTTTGCAGGAAAACACGCTCTAATCTTACCCTTTCACCACAATTAATAATCGGCAATAATACCAAGGTGTTTGTCAAAAGCGCGTTTTTGAAGACTATGTAAAGTGGTGCATAATATACCTCAGGGACTGCTCGTGGCTCGTCACTGAACAAAGGTGCATATGATTTTTTTTAATATATGTATTCATAAAATATTTATGCTGACTGACTGATCTGATCTGAGCAACGTGTGCTGGGGAGCATTTTTAATACTAAAAGGGACTAAATTAGAAGATTAAAGTTTATCCTGATTACCTGGTGAAGGAGTGTGTTCGTGTACTCACTAGATACGTACCTCGCCATTACCGTCCGCGTCGAAGATGTCGATGACGCGCTGCACCAGCGGGTTCTGCTGCAGCTCCGGCAACGACATGAACTCGTCGATGGACAGCGCGCCCGAGTTGTCCAGGTCCAGCTTGCGGAAGCGTTTACCGAGGCGCCGGATCTCGTCCGCGTCGACTGCAGGGCACAGCGACAGCACGTCACACACGGCACACTAGAGGGGCGGGCGCGTCGCGTGCGCGGCATGCAACGCGACCGCATCTCCTAGAGATGCGTCACATACGGTACGCACTACACATTACACACAGACCGTCAAACGTAACACGTACATGTATGTACAGACGCCGGCCCCATCTCCCGTCGCACTACCTACCGCTCTATAAATAACATACAAAGCAACACTAACGTGCCGCGCACATTACATGTCCCACTATAACACAACGTAACAACACAATATCTATTTACGTCAACATTAAGTATATTGGTTTTGATAGCGTCAACACTGTGCCGTCGAGCTGATACATCGCCGTTATCGGGGAACATATAAATGTAAGCACACCGAACTGACGCGTCGACCGCGAGCGATGTGCCGGTCGACTGTCTCCTGTCGATAGCTGCTCTATCGATAGACGACCGATAGTAAAATATTGAATGTACAATCAACAGACAACGAGACTGTTGTTACTGCATGGATCGATAATATTAACACAGGTAGTACCGGTACTACCGGTGTACATTCACTACTCATATCTAGTAAACTATCGATAGCACTCATACTATCGGCCGGTTTGGTCTGTCAATAGTTGCTCATTTTCGATAGTACTCCATAGACTTTGCTGTTATAGTTAAATACCAATAAGGTACCAAATAATGGATGACAACATCATAAATGATTTCTCTTATTATTTAATTCGTCATAATATATACTGATAAGATCGTTACTATCGACAGTAGGCAACACACGCCGGAACAAGGCGCTTCGTTTGCAGACGAGGGACGATAGCTCGCCCACTCATACGGACAACATCCACTAACTCAAGCCACCACAAACTCAGCAACAATAAATCAAATAAGTTGAATATCTAACGGCTGAACGAGTCAAACGTGAGCACTAAACCTCACTGCAACACTGCCAAGCGAAGCGTCCGCGTCGTCGGAGAGTGCGGCGAGCGGTCCTTCGTGCCGGCGCGGTTACAGTGCCGACCTCTGAACGACCCATTCGCTTTACTATAATGCTCAATGCAAAAAAGCATTCTATAAGTATCACATTGTGTTTATATTATCATTATAATGCAATATCAATCAATATAAAATAATTATGATCACGTTGTAGACTCGAATGCCTCGCGATAATAGGGTACGTAAGAGCCACCAGTTTGGTCCCGCTTGTATATATTCCTCGCACCTGATCGGTTCCGCTCTAGCATCTAACACATCCATAGCTCAAACATCTAACTAGAAGGCCAGCCGTGTGTCGCAGGGATGCACTAACAAAACATAACTATGGACCATATGTCAAACTCATCCAGAACAATTTTTTAAACTATTACATTACATTGCGGTGGAGGAATTATGCAACATGTCAGCACAGTATCTCAACAGTGGCAACAGTGTATAGCTGAGTGCTATAGGAGACAGAAGTATCATACAGACATAATATATATATGAAGCGTTAACAACAACACAAAAGGATAATGTATTGATCATCAGTCACTCAACGCAACAGGGGGACGGGCGGCGGGCAAGCGGAGCCGAGCGCGCTCCTCCATTGCTATTGTCAATGTAGCAGTACTTTATGATGTGTTCATAGAATTACAGAAAAATTGTTCTGGACGCTAATGTGTGTGCGTGCTCTATCTAACATGGAGATGAACATGGGAGGCGAGTGACACTACGACACTCACAGTTCTCCACCTTAAAATCAATGCAGTTTACACGCGCTGAAAACAAACCTCTTGTTATGCTTTATTTGCACACCCTAAAGTACTGGACTAAGTAAGGGACACAAACAAGTTAAATGGGCACCAGACCAATGTTAAACACACAAATATTTGAGTAGGTACACAGAAAGCATCCATTGGTACTGTCATTACAAAAACAGGTGTCAATAATACTTTGATTAGTAGATTATTACTTCAAATTACACATTATTCAAAACTCCAAATATATGAGGTAAGCTACTTACAAATATCTCTAAAACTTGAAGGCAAGAACTAAGCAATTAATATTATATTTTTAAATGAAAATATAAATAGATTAGAATAGGAAAGAAGATATTATAAAGGCATTTGATATAAAACATACTTACAGTTAGAACATAGTTCCATAGGAATGGAATTCTCGTTACCCTGCAATGAAATGCGAGCAACGTGTTATTATGAACGAATCTTTGGTAAATGGAACACAATGGAATAACAGAATGTCTAAATATATTGTAAATATGATGAGTTACTCAATACCGTGGCCAGGTTATTATTTAAGAAATACGAAACCTTTTGCCATATAAATCTTAGCCCGCCATTTCTTCTTCAAAGCGCACTAATTACAATAGCAATGATACTAACCATTTTGATTGTTTTAAATTAGTTCAGTGTTAGATATTAGACACCAAGATATGTTGCGATCTATCGACAATTTGGGTCAAAATATATGAATCGCAAACGAAATCCCACTACACCTCCACATTCACACCATCGATCTAAATAAACGTACAGATTAAACATAAACTTTTTTTTTATTTCGTCCGCACAGGTAAAGAGTACAGAATCTATACAGATAAGTAATAATTATATAATTTCTTCAATATAGAAGAGCGTTTCTCATCATCATCTTGCTCTTATCGCATTTACTTGTTTATACTCTGTTTGAATTCTATATAGGTATTGCAAACGATATTGGCATTAGTGTCATGACTGGCTGTTTGCCTAACGTCAAGCTATATGAAAATCTAATTGTTGACCAGATGGCATCAGGTGAAGTTGGCTCTGGTCAATGTATAGCTCTTAGTTGTCTTTTACGACACCCCACAAGCACTGCAATGGTTAATAGTATTAATAGCCTCTACCACACAGCACATATATGTAAAAGAGTATTTCTTCATATTGCATAGCCTTTTCAAAATCAGCGAGTCATTAAGCTAACTTGGAAGCTCCTTTGAGAAAATGACAAAATATTAAAATACTCATACTGAACTGTACATGGTTTTCACTAAACTCTAGCATTTTCTCTGTGTTTTATTTTACATAAAATTTACATACATTGTTTAATATAACACTATAAAATACCGAAATATTGAAACACCTAACATTTTCATGTTCCTACTATGTCAAAACGAATAATTACTGGACATTGTAGATAAGAATATTGCGTGCGTTGTGTTTAGAAGGGAAACCAGAGATGATAAGAATATTTCTTCTTCTTCTTATATATTGGCAATCAGCTACATATACGAGCTATTGGTGCCAGTGTCAAGTTATAAATATTTTCACGTTTTTAGTCTTTCAAGTTAGTCGTTGTCTAAGTCAAATTGTTGCCATTAACAGTGCAATGGCCACATTGTTAATGGTATCTTGTGGGAATTTTGATGGAAAACGAAAACGTTGTAAAGCACTTTTATATGATATTCATTTAATCCCAGTAGTTCCACCGCTTCATGTTACATAAAATGCCATCAAAATTATCTAATATAACACGTTAAAACACTAAGCGTGCTTTCCATTTAATACAAAAAGTGACGCAGTGTAACGCAGTGTTCGATAAAGCGCTTTCCATTAACGACACTGTTGAACACAGCCGTACACTGTTCGACACTCAAAAAAGTGGTGTTTGACAGATGCTTACCTACTTTCATAGAGTACTTTAAATATATAGGTACTACTTTGCTTAAGTTAAGTATCATTACTTAACCTCGCAATTTATTTACGGCATATTCTAGTAGTATTATTTGAGATTATTAAATTGAGCTTGTCTCTTACTGCTAATTAAAATTTAATAAAATGTTTAAATGTAAATATTGCACTATTGAAATGAGCCCTGATAATATGGTTATTTTTATAAATTATTGAGCAAAGACTTTGTCAAGGAACTTGCATTTAGGTATACGACGCCCAGAATTTTGCAATATTGATGCACTCTAGTGTTATTTTGAGACAACTAGCTGTTTCATTGAAACTTTTACACAGTGTTTGGCAGTGTTTCACAATGTACCGCAGAGTCCCTCTGTGTTAACTAAATGGAAAGCAACCTAAGTGTGCTTTCCATTTAATACAAAAAGTGACGCAGTGTTCGATAAAGCGCTTTCCAGCAACGACACTGTTGAACACAGCCGTACACTGTTCGACACTCGAAAAAGTGATGTTTGACAGATGCTTACTTTCATAGAGTACTTATAGGTACTAATTTGATTGAATTAAGTATCATTACTTAACCTCGCAATTTATTTACGGCATATTCTAGTAGTATTATTTGAGATTATTAAATTGAGCTTGTCTCTAACTGCTAATTAAAATTTAATAAAAATGTTCAAATGTAAATATTGCACTATTGAAGTGAGCCCTGATAATGTGGTTATTTTTATAAATTATTGAGCCAAGACTTTGTCAAGGAACTTGCATTTAGCTATACAACGCCCATAATTTTGCGATTTTGATGCATTCTAGTGTTATTTTGAGACAACTAGCTGTTTCATTTAAACTTTTACACAGTGTTTGGCTGGTTTGGCAGTGTTTCACAATGTACCGCAGAGTCCCTCTGTGTTAACTAAATGGAAAGCAACATAATAAGATATCGAATATAATACAGGAGCACCACATGACGTTTTCAAATTCCCGTCAAAAGTCTTCTTCTTCTTCTTAATGAATGGCCTCTGTGAGTGATTAACCACAACTTCACCAATGTCAAGTAAAATAAGTTTAAAAAATTATAATAGATTTATATACAATGCGAAAGTGGAAGGATGTAGGTACCGAGGGAGACCGAGACTAACCTACCTAGACCAGATCGGTCATGTACTGAAGGAAGGTGGAGTCAAGAGACTCCGAAACCGGCAAGCGTGTATGAAGAGAATTATGAATGTTGAGGAAGCGAGTGAAGTATGCAAAGATAGAGTTCTCTGGCACTCTGTTCTCTCTGCCTACCCTGCAAGGGATATGGCGTGATGATATGTATGTATGTATAGATTTATATTTTAGTCGTCAGTCATGTCGGTTCATTGTCTAAGTCCCCCCGTCAAAAGTCGATAAGAATATTAATACTCTGTCTACGAGTAATGTCAATGTCAAAGTCAGCCGAGCAACCTCTCCGCCCCCTCCTTTTTCTTTCTTTCACCTCACCCCCTCTGAAGAACTTCCAACCATGGCAGCCGGGGTAGGTTAAATTTTATCGTGAATTAACATAGCAATCGAAGTGTTATTTTTATCCGTGTTATTACAAAAACTAAATTTATATCCATATTGACGACTGCTACTTTTATTTTTGTAGGTACTTTACACTTATCCGGAAAACTTCCGTGCTTACAAGGCGTTAATCGCTGCACAGTACTCCGGAGCCGATGTGAAAGTAGCGCCTAACTTTGTGTTCGGTGAAACTAACAAATCTGATGCTTTCTTAAAGAAGTTCCCAGCAGGCAAAGTGAGTGTAATTCTAATAGCTAGCGTGCAAGCTGCGATATTTGTGTCGGCATATTGTGCGGGTGACGTGTAATACTTGTGATTTATTGTAGGTACCGGCCTACGAAAGTGCTGACGGTAAAGTTTTGCTGACAGAGAGCAATGCTATCGCCTACTATGGTAAGACTTATGTTTTTAATAAATTACATTTAATTTGCTTATAGTATAACCTACAAATACTCAGAACATTTTACTTTAGGCGTCTTTATGGAAAAATTGGCTGCATGCCAGAAATGGATCAGAGACATTTTAATAACTACATAATCTTATCTTCTTTGACCATAAATTAGTTTAATTTGAATACAATAACATGTTTTTATTAAATCATTTAAATATAATATATATGTATGACAATGTCTCCCTCACATATTCTCTATGTCAATATTGTCAAAAATATTTGAAAACCATTGTAGGATAAGCATGTATTTTAATGAATGTCTCTTAATATATTTTGAAATCATGAACTAGATATATATATATATGTATACTGCTGGGTTGGAGCCCACAAAATAGGTGACAAATTGCTTTCTATACCATACTGCCGAGGCTGAGTTGATATATAATTTTATTTTGAATTTTCCTTATCTTGTATTGCTGTTTTATGCATTATTGTATCCCTCAATCGCTTTTTACAACACCCACAAACAAAATTGAAGGTTTATGAATTGTATTGTAACTGTGGCACCACGGGGATGATAATGTAATGTCTTCTGTTAAATAATATGTTTTTTATTCAAAGGATAATAATATTTCATAATAGATATGATAATAGAAAACAAACTTGATTAGTTAATATATATAGCTATATTAGATATATATATATTAGAACTTTTTTCTCTAAAAAATATGGTGGGTGGCACTGTGGTTGAGTAATAAGGTTTATATTGATTCATACAATATTTGTAGACAACTGTGCAAGAATGTCTTTCTCTGTGTTGTTGTAAAACTAAAAGTAAGCGATGTAATTAGGCAACATTATTGTACAAGATAAAAAACTAAAAATAAATACTTAAATCTGAAATGATCTAATGTGTATAGAAAGCTGATCAGTTTCCATGCGAATGAGTCAGAGATTGTCATTGAAAGGTGGTTATTACCAAAAATTACATTATATGGCATAAAAAAAGCTTTAGAAATATCAATATCTATTTGGTCAGCTGGTGATGTAAAATGATGTCTGCTCATTGTTTGTAGTCACAAGTAACATATGTACAAGTGAGATCTATGGCTAAACATACTGTGTTACTATTACAGTGGCAGATGCAGCCCTCCGTGGGGGTGACCTGACAACACAGGCACGCGTGTGGCAGTGGGCGTCGTGGGCCGACAGTGAGCTGCTCCCCGCCTCCTGTGCTTGGGTCTTCCCCTACCTTGGTATCATGCAATTCAACAAACAGGTATATAATAAATGTGAAATATGTATTGTGGAAATCTATAGTATTCAATTGATTTTTTTTTTATAAAGGACAACAATGTTTAATTAAGTTTGAAAAGTTTTCATACATAATTATGTATTTGCATATAAATAAATTGTAAGACTTAAGTGTGTCCCATATCTCTCAACAGCATGGGTGCCATGAACGTAACAAGCACAACAACAATGCAATATTTTATAATTCCATGTGATGGCTATGCAATAATTTCAGCTCATACATTCCATTGCTGGGTACAAGCTTCTCAACAATAGAACGAGAAATTAATTTACTATAGCATGCTGGTTAGACTGGATGTCGTAGGCTTTCCTTCAGGTTCTCCTATTTTTGCAGAGATGCTATCTGCATAGATCTTTTACTATACCCACAGGCAAGAAAGGGTTTGGTGAATGTATTCTTACTCCATCACCACACAAATAATATGCTGATGAAGTAAGAATACGATTTGGCTCCTTGTCTATAAGTGATACCAAAGACAACCAAAAAATGTTGCGTAGGGATCCTGATTTAGATTGTCTAAAAGTTCTCTTAATTGACGGAGTAGCATGGTTATAGAACTTTATTGATGTTCTTGCAAGAACTGCATGGTATTGCTATAGGTCAGAAATAATATATGCAAGTTAACATAGACTTATTTATTTGAAACAAAACTACTTTTACCGGGGGGAGTCCTCCCGTAACCATGATCACTGTAAAGTGTTCCAAACGTCTGGAAATTATAAATCAAATACAAACGCGATAGAATCCGTAAAAGTAGTTTTATTTCAAATCTGTAATACTCGCGTAAACATTAGAAGACTTATTTATTTTCAAGAATAAGTCAATACAATATTATACATCAACAAATATATTGATTGGGGACAACTCTACTCGGTCACATACTATATGTATACGTTATTGTGTATTACTTATGTACATCATATGAACATTTATAGCCTCGACATGCAAACGTATGCCCCTCTGACCAACATGCTGTAGTTGATAGCTTACTATAACTCCTATTGTTAATCCGACATGGTCAGTGGCATGTATATGATCTGATTTTATTAATTTTCCTTGTCTCTATTGTAATAACTGCATGAAGTAATATAGTGTGGCATGTTTTATGTTATTGAGGAAAATGATGGATTTGTGTTGTTATTTAACAGAATGTGGAGCGTGCAAAGCAAGATCTCCTGGCTGCACTGAAAGTGTTGGATGCACACCTGCTGACACGAACCTTCCTAGTCACAGAGAGGATCACATTGGCTGATATTGTTGTCTTCTCCACACTGCTACATGCCTTCCAAGTAATTGACTTTGTCTCATATTTTTATCTCCTAAAAAGGTTTGGAGAAGTGAGATACACCAATATATTGGTTGTGTAACATTTTGTTTCCACACACACACACACACACACATACAGGCAACCCCTGTCCCTGTTTCTATTGAGAATAATTCCCATCTGTATTGTTACTGATGATTTTAAAAGTCACACGACTTTCAAAATGTCTTAAGTTTGATAAAGACGTCTTAAAACTCTACACTGACTCAGAGTCATTCTGAGCTAATGTTGCTTACCCAACTGCAGTGGAAACTTGATTATCCGACTCTCAGTTTGACGGATTCGCGATAACCGGCCTACCAATCGCAATCTTGCATCATCATTCTCCTACTCTTATCCCAATTGCTTGTGGTCGATACAATAGGTACCCCTCTTTCATAGCACATATTGTAAAAGTTATTGGCAATAGTTTTATGATCGGCCGCCTGCCAGACGTCAACCCTCCTTGGGAATGTAATTGTTGATCAAACGGAATCAGATGGTGTTGGCTAAGGTCGTTATTTCGCTCTTAGTTGTCTTTTACGACATCCACGAGCAAAATAAGGGTTGGTAGTATTAGTAACTGCTCACAGCTAAAAAATCGCAATCTTGCATATGCAAGTTAAATCAATTCAAGTGAACGTATTGGAACTGGCATTAACCCAACGATCTATGCCCCACCAGTATCGTTTTATTTAGTTAGCAACTGTCACTGTACTGTACCCAACAGGGTGTCATATTGTGAGTGTACTGCAACTTAAACGAATGTGTGATGGAGCAGCACTGAGAGACAAAATGGCTTACGTCAATTGGCAATTACCAAATATTTTAACTCAAATTAAACTACATTACGTACATATGTACATGCAATACTGGATTTTATAATTATTTTACATACATACATATCATCACGCCATATCCCTTGCAGGGTAGGCAGAGAGAACAGAGTGCCAGAGAACTCTATCCTTGCATAATTCAATCGCTTCCTCAACATTCATAATTCTCTTCATACCCGCTCGCCGGTTTCGGAGACTCTTGACTCCACCTTCCTTCAGTACATGACCGATCTGGTCTAGGTAGGTTAGTCTCGGTCTCCCCCGGTACCTACATCCTTCCACTTTCGCATTGTATATCTTCTTAACCAGACGTACGTTCGGCATTCTTTCCACATGTCCTAACTATCGGATTTCATACCTACTCGCTCTCTTACGTCGTCGTTACGAAATAATAATTATTTTAATTTGAGTAAATATGTATGAAAGTGGATAAATTGCATATGTTGTATATAAAATGTATCTTTTTTTTTTTTTTTATAAAACATTGATTTTTGATAAGTACTGTCCATAAAACCTAACTAAACTAAAAGCATAAAATTATACAATATGTACGAAAACGATATTTCCTTCGTATATTCTATTATTCCGATTTTCGATTATCCCAATTCCTAACGACAATTACTCCAGTTGAATTTCCACTGTATTTAATTCTCAAGGAGATCCATTGGGTAGGGGGTTTGTCCTAAAACTTAATTAAAATTTACTCTCTACCTTATATAAATTAAGATATGGATGATATTGATCCATCCATCCGTCTATAAACGTCCATTGTTTGACATAGGCCTCCCCACGAGAATGCCATTCAACACGGTCCCGCGCCACCTAGGGTAGGGTTAAGCATTTTATTAATTACATATATGTATGTACATCCATCAGGTCAGACAGGGTTGACAATAACATTGTTCATGTTATGCTTATAGTTAAACCAATATAACTCTAAATAGCAACATTATTATCCTGCTGTTATCCAAACAGCTGGAGGTTGACGCAATATGTACTTCTTCTCGTATGTACATAGGAATGCAAAAGTTATTGACAATAGTTTTATAGCCAGCGACCTGTCTGACGTCAACCCCACTTGGGAATGTAGTTGTTGACTAGACAGCATCAAGTGGAGCTAGCGCTATATAAAACTTTTACATGTCTCTACAACAGGAGCGATTGGTAATTCGCAACCTCTACCACACAGCACTTAAGTAAGACTACATACCCATATTTCATAACTTTTCCACTCCATTCTCTCGGTGACTATCAGCAGTATACGCCAAGACCTCATCCTTTTATGTGTGTGTGTTGTGCAGCACGTGCTGGAGCCGGCGTTGCGCAAGGAGCTGCCCAACGTGCAGCGCTGGTTCGTGACGATAGCACACCAGGAGAGAGTGCGCGCCGTCGTGGGAGCGCCGGCACTGTGCAACGCACCGCCACAATACGATCCCAAGAAGTACAACGAACTCACGCACAAGAAGGTAATTTACTTTTTATTGTATAATATATAAAAAAAGTTATAAAAAACACATATTAAGCGTGGACAGTTCTCTGTCTACAGCTGCGGGCCGGTCCGTCCGCGGTAGTACCACACTGAGCAGAAGATTGACGTCTGCGTAATGGCAATGTGCTGTTGCGCTTCGTTTGACGAGTGAGAAAGCCGGCAGCCCAAATGGGGTGGGGTTGGGGTTTTCATTGGTAGGAAGCGGCCTAGCTGTACATTTGATATTGCAAAGGTCCATGGGTGATGCTTGCCATCAGGTGTGCTATTTGCTTGTTTGCCACCATAAGCATTAAAAAAAGAAACTTAAGAGAAAACCAGGGTTGCCTGGAGTATCTTCTTCTACTGTTTTTTACCTTCATCATCATCATCATCATCACAGCCCATATATGCTCCACTGTTGGGCTTGGGCCTCCTCCGTATTGGGTGGGAAAATAACCTACTATACCGCGCTGGTCAGACGTGTTGGTATAGGATTTTGTTTCGAGTTTTCCTTCTCTTGCATAGATGTTATATGCGCTTTATATCCCTTAGTCGTCTCGTACGATCACCCACGGGTAAGATATGGTGTGGTGAATTGTATTCTTACTCTGTCACCACACGGAAACCTTACTTTACTTACCTTTACCTTACTTTACCTTCATATTCTAATTTTTTTTTCATTGGCTGAAAATATTGACACAATAATACTGTAAAATAAATCACTGAAGCTGTTTCATAAATTTTGAATGCTCATTCAAAAATCTATGCTAATATTATAAAGCTGAAGAGTTTGTTGTTTGATTTTTTGTTTGAACGCGCTAATCTCTGGAACTACCGATCCGATTTAAAAAATTCTTTCAGTCTTAGATAGCTCATTTATCGAAGAAGGCTATATATCATCACGCTCCACAGTGTTTGATAGGACCAAAAAAATTTCCCTGTGCTGTTTATAGCTTTAATCGATCAAGGTATGCATTTAAAATGCAAGAGTAAAACACCCACGTGTCAAATTCAAATACTTTTTTTATAATAAATATTGAACTTTACGTGATCTTTAACTTTAAAAAAATTTGATTAATTCTGAAAATGTAACTCTCCAAGTTGATTGTTTTAAATAAATATAGTCTGATAGAACATCTCTAGGCGCATGTTTTCCTATTTTTATATTTGAAAAATCACTTCTGGATATTTAGTTATTAATTGTTTTCAGATTTTCGTATATTATATGATGATATAATATTTTTTTTCTCCTTAAATACTCAAAAGTGGGACTTGTGACTAGTACAGAAAGATAGCTCTTAAAAATGACTATCAATAATAAAAAAACAAATTCCACTTCCGCGGCCTTTGGGAGAAATTGAATTTTAAAAAACTATGTTAGGGTTGTCACTCTGCTTGACCCTAATTAATTTTATTTTAAACTATTTTTTATTGTAAGTTATCTAATTAATAGGTAAAATTAAATTCAAATAAAAGTCCGCGACAGCGTATGTCTATCTTTTAAGCTTAGCTAATTATAACCTTTTTTATACTAATCAAATTTTTAAAATAATGCTATATTGTCGAAGGTGTTTTTATAAACATAATATTAATCCTTATCCAAATAAATACGTTATTCATCACAAATATTTATTTTAAAACCAAATTGCCCTTAACAATATTTAAGTTCAATGAATATTAGGCAATATCGCAGTTTAAAAATAACATAACATACATACATATCATCACGCCATATCCCTTGCAGGGTAGGCAGAGTGCCAGAGAACTCTCTATCCTTGTATACTTCACTCATCTTTACACCAATACTCTTACTCTCTTACGTCGTCGTTACGAATGCGGTCGATCAGCCTAACTCCACAGATTTTCCGCAGAGATCGCATTTCGACCGCATTAATTTTACTTTCATACTCTTTTCTGCATACCCAACTCTCGCTTCCATACAGTAATGTTGGGACAAGCACTGCGTTATGTATTGCTACACGTGCCTTCTGGCTGAGGTGGTGGCTGCCGAGAAGTTGCCCCAACGCTCCGTTCACTCTATTTCCCGCATTCACTCTTCGCTCTATATCAGTGGTGTACCTTCCATCTCAGCTAAATCCACATCCAAGATATACAAATTCATCCACTTGCTCTAGTACATCATTACCTGTTGTCACTTGACCATTATTTTGGTTTTGCTCACATTCACGCGTAGACCCCTTTTCTTACAATCTTCTGTCATTGTGTCGACTAGGATCTGCAGGTCAGTCGCTGACTGTGCCAGGAGGACTGAATCATCTGTATAGAGCAGAGCAGTGACCACTGAGTCGCCCATCTGGACTCCCACATTTATATCGTTCAACCTTTGGAGACATTTATCCAGGTATATGATAAACAGCCTGGCTGACAGAACGCACCCCTGTTTAACGCCGATATTGACGTCAAACCAAGACGACATTCCATCATTCAGCCGCACACAGGCTCTATATATAAGTATAATAACAAGTATAGGAAGTATTAGTGCCTGCCCTCATGTATGGCAGTGAAAGTTGGATTTTGCGGGGCAGACATGAAAGTTGAATAAATGCTGTAGAGTTGAGAGCTCTTCGTAACGTGTGTAATGTAAGTCTGAAAGATAAAATTAGGAATATTGTTATAAGAGAGCACTGGTATGCTGAAGTGGGTTGGACACGTAGAAATAATGAGTGGGGAGAGGTTGACGAAGCAAACGTGAATGGGACGAATACAAGGGGAAGACCACGTCATAGGTTTGTGGACGAAATTGAAGATTTGTTCACGAGAGCTCATACTTATTAAAAGTATGCGTAATCAGAAGTTACTAGGTATTCCACGCAGACGAAGTCGCGGGCAGAAGCTAGTACTAAATATACATTTATTATCAATTTATTTCAATTTCATTATTGACATTATCAAACCAAAAGTCAAGAGATTAATGTTATCAATCACATATTTAATTTATTTGAAATAAATTCTGTAAATAATGAAGAAATCATTAACAAACACACAAGGAAGCAATAACTCTGAACAATAAACAGTAACAATGACTTGGACATTCATATATTTGGCAATACAGTTACCAAAATCGAACCTAAATCAAGCTAGAAAATTATTAAAAGAATGAAAGAAATTTAACTAGTTTATTGCGCCATGCAAGTGGGGCACTATTTATATAACTTGGTTATAATTATTTAGTAACAGGTAAACCGGCAGATTACGTATCTGTCGTGACACTCGATGTAACAACTGGGGGGCCCCCCACCCGCAAGCAAACAAAAGAATAGCTAGTCGGCGCGGTATCTCACAGAGATCCACCAAATGTCTAATATTTATTGTTTCAGTTTCATACATGTTAAATAAAACTGATGATAATGTTTAAAATCACGTAAAACCATTGATAAGCTGTTTAACGGTTAGAACTGTTTGAGGATAGAATGTTATCTAATCCTGGACAGTTTTTAAAGATTTCAGGTTAATACAAAGGTATGGGTATTCAAAAACAGCTATTTTTGAACTTTGCTATACCAGGGATACAGCTAGGCCGCTCTGCCTCAATGAAAACCCCAAACCCACCGAGGCAGTTGGGCAGCCGACTCTCGCTCACCGAATGAAGCCAACAGCACATTGCCACTGCCCAGACACCGATATTCTCTGCGTGAGCGGTAGTTCTACCATATGAAAATTACATGATTTCAAATCAGAGCAGTAGTTAGTAGTTCTTATTGATTAGTTTGGACAACAGACGGACATATACTCCCTAGCATTACAATGGTTAATACAAGCTGTGTGCTTTTAAACATTGTATATATTACAGGACAGCGGTAAGAAGGACAAAAAGTCTGAGAAGAAGGAGCAAACTAAGAAGGAGAAGAAGGAGGAGCCAGCACCGGCCGCACTCGACGACGAGCCCCTGGAGAAGCCACAAGAGTCCAAGGACCCCTTCGATGCGATGCCCAAAGGGTAACTATGTTGGTAGTTATATAGTTAATGTTCCAAAGTACATTAATCATTTGGATTTGTTTGAAATTTGTATTGTAACAGTTTAAGAATATAATACGTCACTGCTGAAGCTGAGGAGTCACCAAGAGGGAGGCCAACAGTACTTCTGGAAAAGTTAAAACACCGACTGCGATTGTCAACCTACCTGCCAAGTGTGGCGAAGCCAGCTATTATACCCCTTGAAAGGCAACATGTTCAGTGGACATGAATGGATTGTATTTCCCTACCTTTTGTGTTACCTAGTTACATCCTTCACAAAATATGCTACAAGGTGTGATAGATATATAGCATACATAATTCGTCAGTACGCGACAAACAAGGAACAACTCGTCTACAAAAGTTCGTTCCCTATTTGCATGTACAAACTCAATTATTGATATCTGTTGTCTGTCTTATAGAAGAGTAAGATCTGCTCTGATATTTAAGCACAGATTAATTTGTACTAACATAACCATGACATGATAAATTGAAAAACTGCTATCTATGATTGCACACCCCTTATGGGTCTACGTGTGTTAGTTACGCTGTCACCACTTATATGTGTGTTATGTACTCAATATTATTTTGTATGAGCAAGTTACGCTCTCACCTAACGAAGCGTAATATCAACATATAACTACTGAGACATCGATTCTCTACAAGAGTAACACTATCTATAGATGCAACAACAGTGGTGACAACAACTCAGACGCAAATATCAATTGTAATGTTTGTCTACATAATTGTTTCTGTAATACATTCAGAACATTCAACATGGACGACTTCAAGCGTTGCTATTCCAATGAAGACGAATCAAAGTCCATTCCTTACTTCTGGGAGAAGTTCGACCCTCAGAATTATTCCATTTGGTATGCAGAGTACAAGTACCCTGAAGAGCTCGCCAAGGTGTTCATGAGCTGCAACCTTATCACTGGTACGTACCTTACATTGTATGCACATTTGTCACACATCAATACTGCATACGACCTAACCACTTCGGGCAATATATCATAAAACCAATTCAAATAACCTTAGTCGAGTTCGTTTTCTGAAAGACAAGATAGCATATTCACTACAGACAAGAACTCGTTATGTCATATATAAGAGTAGTAGGATCCTATATATAAGAGTAGTAGGATCCTGGCCGTCGAACTAACGACCAAAATCCAATGTGGGCACAATCCTCGGAATGGTTTTATAGTGTCATGACCGTACAGTTGTCAGATTGCACGACGCGACGTGATAATACAGTAATTATAATTAATTTATTCTCTGCCTACCCTGCAAGGGATATGGCGTGATGATATGTATGTATGTATAATTAATTTAAAACGACTTCCAAGACTTCTGTATGCACAATGCGTAGCGGTTATGATCATCCATCCTACCGTGCTAGGCATATATGTATATATATATATGTGCTCGATGCCCACGTAGGACAATACTTTGTGCGATCCACAAATTTTAGTTTCGTGCCTGGATGTAATTTTTATCCGTTAATAGTATATCTGTAAAGCCCCTGTAATGCAAAGATTATTTACTTTAGTGCAAGGTGTTGTTTCTAGGAACAAATAAAGAAAACGTTAGTAATATGAATTTATTAATAAGTAGAGTTGTCGATGTGTCTTCAGGTATGTTCCAACGGTTAGACAAGATGCGCAAGCAGGCGTTCGCGTCTGTGTGCCTGTTCGGTGAGGACAACAACTCTAGCATATCGGGCGTGTGGGTGTGGCGCGGGCAGGAGCTCGCATTCCCACTGTCACCCGACTGGCAGATCGACTATGAGTCCTACGAGTGGACCAAGCTGGACGCCGCCAGCGAACAGACCAAGAAACTCGTACAAGATTACTTCTCTTGGACCGGAGAGGACAAGCAGGGACGCAAGTTCAACCAGGGCAAGATCTTCAAATGAGCGCGACCCGAGACGTCGCATTTATTTTGTACCGCACCGCCCCGCCTGCCGCCCGCCGCTGACGCCTCACGCGGGACTTAATAAATTGTTTTTTATTTATTTTTAGCATTTTTATTGACCTCTGACGCCTTCGTTATCGTCATCTCGGCTCATATACATGCCACTCCTGGGCTCGAGCTTCGTTCACATTGGAAGTGAGATTGAATGACTACTAAGGCTGGTGAAACTGGTTAAAATAGTTCCCTTATCTAGCAGTGATATTATATGATCACTCACGAAGAAAAGTTGTTGATCATTGTATTTTTAACAGACTTCAAAAAGGAGGAGCTTCAATGTTTCATTGTATGTATTGGAACGAAATTCCTTATCGCGCGTTGCGAAAGGGGACTAGACGGAAAAAAATTAAGACCAAAAGTTGTCACGACACAACATAAAACAAAGTCGCTTTCTCTGTTGATGCGGTTTTTTTATAGATAGAGTGATTCAAGAGGAGAAGGTTTATATGTATAATATATGCATAATGTAGTAGATAAACACTGATAATTTTAGAGATTTCTAATGTGATGTCGTAAATAAACACATTATTTTGCGCTTACATTGCAAACGCTGGCTGAACCCTACGAAATAGATCAAAATAAAGTACTACAGTATTATACAGCTTAAAAAGGCCTACAAAAAAATCCACGATGGTATATGATTATCTCTTAAGGATAACATATAGTATGTTATCCTTAAGTCATCAATCCATTTTAATACTTTAAAAATGGCCTATTATAAAACGATAATTGAAAAGCTATTTCCACAAATACTGTATTAATCCTTATCATTTTAAATACATTAGTTGGCTTGAGCATTTCAAGAAGATATTTTTTTTCCTTCAGACCATGCAAATTAAATCAATACCTTAAGAGATATAGCAAAATCAAAATAATGCGCAACGAAATTAATTTCGTGTCGCCATTATCCTATTAATATTGTAAACGTGAAAGTTTAAAAATGTATGGATGTGAACATGTTTGTTGCTCTTTCACGTAAAAACTATCGAATGGATTTTGATGAAACTTTATAGTACTATAGCTTGCACATCAGAATAACCCATAGGCTATAATTTATAAAGATATTTTGCAAATTGGCTAAAATATAACGATAAAAATCGCTTAAGGCAGAAAAAAATTATATAATAAAAATAGTAAATTCAAAATAGTTTGATATTTATTGCCGATGCACATTTTATAGTAAGGAATTGATTCTTATGCAAACAAATGCTTTTATTACTTTCGATATTTAAAGTACATATTTTTTGCCTTTTACCGTGTGTCGTTTGGTACAATATTTCAAAAGTTAGGACAATAAGAGTGCGCAGTGCTGTGGTCAGGCAGCAACCGGGCGCACTACAGATCTACAGAAATATGGCAAAAAATCTATGATCGCCGATTGTGTGACCCGAACACAAGTAAAGGCGTGAGGGCAGTCATCGTTGATGATGATTGTTGTATTTTAACAGCACTATCGATTTGTTAATAACATACTATACCTGTATATAATAGATAGGTATTGAAAGTTTGTGATGTGTAACATCTTTTTGCGCGCCTTGGCAGTAAAATTATGTCGACTACTGGAAATGATACATTGGTTAGGTAACTAAGGCAAATGTGCTCATGTCGTGATACTACGCCGCTATTCTATATTCATTTGTGTGTGCGTGCGTTAGGTTACTGGGCAATAATCGATTTTTTTTTAAATTTAATATTAATCGAATTGCCAAAAATCGATTTTAATCAAAATAAATAATCGATTTATACGAAAAATTCGATTTTTTTCTATTATTTAAAAATGTATATACTTTTCATATTCTAATAATAAACCTAAGAGATTCATATTAACAATTTATCAGATTAAAATCAAATATTTTTTTTTATATCGAATAAAAAATCAACCAATTCAAATCTAAAAATTCATCAAAGCGAATATTCATTTAAATTTTTAAGGTAAGGAATAAGGAAACCAAATGTAATTATTGACACATTTTTTTTTACATACATACATACCATCACGCGATGTCCTTTGCAGGGTAGGCGGAGAGAACACAGTGCCAGAGAACTCTATCCTTGCATACTTCACTCGCTTCCTCAACATTCATAATTCTCTTCATACACGCTCGCCGGTTTTGGAGACTCTTGACTCCACCTTCCTTCAGTACATGATAGGGATGCGAGGTTACTGGAAAAAAATCGATTAAATAAAAATCGATTTTTTTTTATTTAATATTAATCGATTTTCCAAAAATCGATTATTATCAAAATAAATAATCGATTTTTACGAAAAAATCGATTTTTTTCTATTATTTAAAAATGTATATACTTTTCATATTCCAATAATAAACCTAAGAGATTCATATTAACAATTAATCAGATTAAAATCAAATAAAATTATATGAATAAAAAATAAACCAATTCAAACATAAAATTCATCAAAGCGAATATTCCTTTAAATTTTCAAGGTAAGGAATAAGGAAACCAAGTGTAATTATTGACACTTTTTTTTTATTATCATAAAAATGAAATGATGAGCGCCCTAACAAAATAACAACCTTATTGTCTCAAAAACTAAAATATAAATCACAACAAAAAAATGCCATAAATGTCCAATACTATTTTACATTTAGGCTTACGTCTAGCAGTGGACGACAATAGCCTGACATGATGATGATTTTTTTTTAGGGAGGCATAGTCCGGAACGTGCACGTCGCGTTCCCTGCCAGTCTAGTCAGACTTCAATCCGGCTCATATGCGTACCGCAGTACGGGTTAGGGTGTCCCCCTGAGGCGACGTGGGTCGAGCCAGAATGCTGGAGAATATTGAAAGAGAGTATGGTAGATACAGCGAAAGAAGTATGTGGAAGCTCAAAGAAGCATAGAAAAACAAATGGTGATCCTTGGTAGGATGAGGAAGAGGCAGCTTCCGTAGAGCAAAAGAAGAAAGTGTGGCTGGACTATGTCTCTTCTTTGAATCTGAATGACAGTATGACTGAACAGAAGAAAGAAATATATCGGCAGTGTAAGAATGACACCAAGGCCTTAGTGAAAGAGAAACGTGATAGAACAAATATGAGTGCAGAAGATAGGCTGGCTAAAAACTTCGAGGGTAACACCAAACTCTTTTGGAGAGAGGTGAAGAGGTCTCGGGGTGGTTGGTCAGCCTTCAGAATGAATAAAATAAGGTCTAAAGGTAAGACATTCTTACACAAATACAAGACGTGTTAAGCCGATTGAGGGAATATTTGGGCGACATGTATGCGGATACTCGGGTTGTCTCGATTATCCGTGGTCTAGTAGATCAACATTCGGCACCAGCGTCCTCCGATGGCATCAGTATGGATGAAGTTGAATGGGCGATAAGAAGTTTGAAAAATGGTAAGGCAGCGGGCATTGATATGGTGTCTGCCGAGATGATCAAGCTTGGCGGCACCTGTGTCTGGTAGGCGTTCCTGATGTTCCTCAATTTATGTTGGAGCTCGGGAATAGTTCCCAGGGACGGGAATAGCGCAGTCATCGTGCCTTTGTTTAAAAACAAGGGTTCACGTTATGACTGCGCAAATTACAGAGCTATAAGCTTGACCAGTTTGGCAGCAAAAGTGTATGCTAAAATTATTGAAAGGAGAATGAGGATGGAGTCCGATGGTTTACTGTGTGAGGCATAAGGAGGTTTCAGGAGTGGAAGGGGATGCATGGAGCAAGTGTTCTCTCTGCGCAACATTGTGGAGAAGCATCTGGCTCTAGGTCAGAGGGTTTCCTGCAGTTTTGTGGATCTGGAGAGAACATCTGACACGGTTGCACGAAAGGAACTTTGGGACATTTTACCGGAGTATGGTATTAACGGTAAACTGCTGCAGGCTGTGCAGTCCCGTTACATGGGATGTAGAGCTTATGTGCGGCTGGATGATGGAATGTCGCCTTGGTTTGACGTCAATATCGGCGTTAAGCAGGGGTGCGTTCTATCAGCCAGGCTGTTTGTCATAAACTCATTTGCAAAATAAACGGGCGGTTTTGATTTTCATTCATATTTAAAAAGATACAATACCAAAAAGGTTTCAATCGTTTGTACACGTTACTGGCCGGTTTTAAAAATGCTGTGGTATTTAAAAAAGTACGTTCTAAATTCAATTTTTCATTTGATGTTCATTTTTACAGAAAACCCCTTTTTATCCTACATTTTTGGCGCGAAGTTCCAGAAGTTAACATCGACTTTCATAACTTTTATTCAATTTTTATCGATTAATTTCATATCCTTGACTGTCAAAGCTTTATTTAATGCTGTTTGGCTGTATCAAAAATGGTAGATAAAGTGGTAAAAGCTACCAAAATTATCGCGCTGCTTGAAGAGGGTTGCAGCCAATGTTTCGTGGCTAGGAGGCTATATGTTAGTCGCTCGACAGTCCAAAGGACCTGGCAGCGATATCAGGAGACTGGTTCCGTCGAGAGAAGGCCTGGTTCTGGAAGAAAACCATGTACCCAACCACGGGATGATCGTTTTCTTGTGAGTCGCGCATTGAGAAATCGCAAATCTTCGTATGTGGATCTTAAGAACAACCTCCAAGAAGTAAGAAATGTGCATATTAGTCTATGGACGGTCAGGAGGAGGCTTCTCGCTGCCAATATACGCAGTCACCGCCCGGCCCGCGGCCCCAAATTACTCCGTGAGCACAGAGTTCACAGGCTTAGGTTCGCTAGAAATTGTGAATCATGGACTCAAGACGATTGGAATAGGGTTTTGTTCTCTGATGAAGCCAGGATATCTCTGTTCGGTGAAGATCGACGTCGGCGAGTGCTAAGAAGACAAGGAGAACGCTTTGCAGAGGCATGTTTCGAAGAAATCACACCTTATGGTGGGGGCTCTGTTATGTTTTGGGCAGGAATAAATTCAATGGATCGTACAGAGTTAGTCTTCATTGAAAACGGCTCACTGACTGGGCATCGATACATAACGGAAGTTCTAATTTCTCATGCACAACCCGCATTGGCCGCTCTAGGTGAAGACTCGATTTTTATGGACGACAATGCTCGCGCCCACCGATCCCGCGATGTTAATGCGTATGTGCAAGAGGTCGGCATTCGTCGTTTGGATTGGCCAGCTCGAAGTCCCGACCTCAATCCCATAGAGCATGTCTGGGACGTTCTGAAACGGCGTGTGAGATCAGTACACCCGGCTCCGCAGACCATCAGAGAGCTGAAGAATGTGATTACTGCGGAGTGGGAACGTATTCCGCAAGCAAGTATCCGGGATATACTCGCTAGCATGCCCAGACGAATTCAAGCTGTGATTTTAGCTAGAGGGGGTCACACTCGATACTAAACATTTATCTGCTTTTACTTTATTAAAGAAAAACAAACAAAAAAACTTTTTTATTTTTACTTCATGAGCATATGCACTACTAGCGAATATACACTACTAGCGAGGTTTAGCATTATTTCCCATAAATTGTATCTAAATTTTATGAAATACTGATGAAAACGATTATTTTCTTATTAATTTACCAAATTGTGTGGATAAAACTACCTATAATTATCAAACAAAGAAATATTAACATTTGAAATGGTTCATTGCTTAGGTGCCCGTTTTTTTTGCAAATGAGTGTATATCTGGATAAATGTCTCCAAAGGTTGAACGATATGAATGTGGGAGTCCAGATGGGCGACTCAGTGGTCAGTGCTCTGCTCTATGCAGATGATACAGTCCTGCTGGCGCAGTCAGTGACTGACCTGCAGATCCTAGTCGACACAATGACAGAAGATTGTAAGAAAAGGGGTCTACGCATGAATGTGAGTAAAACCAAAATAATGGTCTTCGAAAGAGATGAAGCCAGAACAGATGTAAGAGTAATAATAGGTAATGATGTACTAGAACAAGTGGATGAATTTGTATATCTTAGATGTGAATTTAGCCAGAATGGAAGCTACACCACTGATATAGAGCGAAGAGTAAATGCGGAAAATAGAGCGTTGGGACAACTTCTCGGTAGCCACCACCGAAGCCAGAAGACACGTGTAGCAATACATAACTTGCTTGTTCCAACATTACTATATGGAAGCGAGAGTTGGGTATGCAGAAAAAAGTATCAAAGTAAAATTAATGCGCAATGCGATCTCTACGGAAAATCTGTGGCTGTGTTAGGCTGATCGATCGCATTCGTAACGACGACGTAAGAGAGCGAGTAGGTATGAAAGAGAGCATTGATGTAAAGATGCGAAAGGGAATGCTCCGATGGTTCGGGCAACTGGAAAGACTGGATAGAGTTCTCTGGCACTTTGTTCTCTCTGCCTACCCTGCAAGGGACATGGCGTGATGGTATGTATGTATGCTGTTTTAAATTTGTAGTATTACTGCAAGTTTTTAGCTCTTTGGAACAGTACTTGCATATTGCTGTATGTTTCTTAATCGTAAAATATTTTCGCCCACCGCTTTTAGATGTTTTACTATTGCAAGATATTTTTATTGTTTACCAACAACTACATATATTATGGCACTCTTAACTTGTAAATAATAATGGATTTACTTCGAGTTTTATTCATCCATTCCATAGATGGCGCTTTTCATAAAAAACGATTAAAACGCATAATTTATATAATCGATTTTTTAAAAATCGATTAATATTACTATAAAAATCGATTATAAAAAATCGATTTTTTTGAAAAAAATAATCGATTAAAATAAAAATCGATTATTTTTTAACATCCCTAGTACATGACCGATCTGATCTAGGTAGGTTAGTCTCGGTCTCCCCCGGTACCTACATCCTTCCACTTTCGCATTGTATATCTTCTTAACCAGACGTTCGTTCGGCATTCTTGCCACATGTCCGAACCATCGGAGCATTCCCTTTCGCATCTTTACACCGATACTCTCTTTCATACCTACTCGCTCTCTTACGTCGTCGTTACGAATGCGGTCGATCAGCCTAACTCCACAGATTTTCCGTTGAGATCGCATTTCGACCGCATTAATTTTACTTTCATACTCTTTTCTGCATACCCAACTCTCGCTTCCATACAGTAATGTTCGGACAAGCACTGCGTTATGTATTACTACACGTGCCTTCTGGCTGAGGTGGTGGCTACCGAGAAGTTGCCCCAACGCTCCGTTCACTCTATTTCCTGCATTCACTCTTCGCTCTATATCAGTGGTGTATCTTCCATCTCGGCTAAATCCACATCCAAGATATACAAATTCATCCACCTGCTCTAATACATCATTACCTATTGTTACACTTACATCTGTTCTGACTTCATATCTTTAAAAGACCCTTATTTTGGTTTTGTTCACATTCACGCGTAGACCTCTTTTCTTACAATCTTCTGTCATTGTGTCGACTAGGGTCTGCAGGTCAGTCGCTGACTGTGCCAGCAAGACTGCATCATCTGCATAAAGCAGAGCAGAGACCACTGAGTCACCCATCTGGACTCCCACATTCATATCGTTCAACCTTTGGAGACATTTATCCAGATATATGATAAACAGCCTGGCTGACAGAACGCACCCCTGCTTAACGCCGATATTGACGTCAAACCAAGGCGACATTCCATCATCCAGCCGCACACAGGCTCTACAGCCTATGTAACTGGACTGCACAGCCTGCAGCAGTCAGCCTATCTTCTGCACTTATATTTGCACTATCGCGTTTCTCTTTCACTAAGGCCTTGGTGTCATTCTTACATTGATATGACTGAACAGAAGAAAGAAATATATCGGATATTTTTTTCTTCTGTTCAGTCATACTGTCATTCAGATTCAAAGAAGAGACATAGTCCAGCCACGCTTTCTTCTTTTGCTCTACGGAAGCTGCCACTTCCGCATCCCACCATGCATCACCATTCGTTTTTCTATGCTTCTTTGAACTTCCACATACTTATTTAGCTGTATCTACCATACTCTCTTTCAATATTCTCTAGCATTCTTCAATGTCCGATTGCGGCTGGCTTGCCATCGTCAGCCGTTCTCGGACACCCTATGCATACTTTTGTCTTACACACTCTTCTTGCAACCTTTCAAGCCCTCCGTAGTGGACACACTCTCGCCAGTGCCTCCACTTTCTGAACAAACCACTAAATCTCGCAATAACGAGATAGTGGTCCGTGTCGACTGTGGGGCCCCTGTAGGCTCTTGCGTCCAATATTTTGCTTCGGAGGCGACTGTCTACCAAAATTAAATCTATGATACTTTTCTGTTCATTCCTTCTCCATGTATACATATGGATGTCCTTATGTTGGAAAAATGTGTTTGACACAATAAGGTTTCTCTCCATGCATACATCCGCTATGAGCCTACCTGCGTCGTTCACTCTCTTATCACCAAATGGACCAAGGACGTCCTCATAGTTGGGACGCTTGGTCCCCACCCATTCGATCAAATCTCCGCATACAATCACGCGTTCACTGGTTTCTGCCATATCCAGAACTTCCCTAATATTATCCCAAAACTTCTCTAGATCTGATGCCACCGAGGATCCTACGTGAGCATATGCTACAACCATGAACACCTTGGTGACACCTAGTTTTATACGGACCCAAAGAAGTCTGGGATCATACATTCCGTAATCCTTCACACCTGAGGCCAAGCGAGAGGACAACAGCACTTCTACCCTCATGCTGGCTCACGATCGCTCTGTCGTACACCAGACCACAGAGCACGTCTAGCTGTTTGTCCGCCATGACGGATATCAGCTCGTGTAACTTACATTCCACGTGCCCACCCGGCACTCTGCTCTCCTCGACTCGCCTGACTGGGCAAGGCGTAATGGGTGGCGGCCCCCATCGCCGCAACAAAAGTTTAAACAATAAAAAAATTTAATATAATTATTGTCACAAATGTTCAATCCTATTTTTAGTTCCATTTGACTAGTATTAAAATAAGACACTTAAACGAGATGCAAGAAACTAAACGACTACGATGTGATCTCAAAAACTAAAATATAAAATAAAGCTTTCGTTAATTTTTAAATTTAAACAATAAAAGAAAAAAATAATTATTATCACAAATATTCAGACCTATTTTTATTTATGGTAGTTCCATTTGACTAGTATTAAAAAAGTACACTCACAATAATCATTATAAAATATAATTCATGTTGCCTGTAAGACATTGGAATGTTTTCGTTCCATATGCTGTTTTAAATTTGTAGTATTAGTGCAAGTTTTTAGCTCTTTGGAACAGTACTTGCATATTATTACTGTATGTTACTTATGCTAGGGCCGCACCTGCGTGTATCGTCACGAAGCTTCAAGCTTTCAAGTGCAATCATGCAATGAGGCAATACACACAGATGTGACCAGTCATTATTGGCTATCGTTGCGAACATTCGGGCTTCATGTGCGTTATCGCTTGGGTGGCGATAAGTCAAAGGGTTATAGCGCGCTAATATATCGCGCTCTGTGGCCAGACTAGCGTTTGTCATTTCGGCGGAAATTTTCGATGTGTTTAGACGCGTTCGAGGATTTCAGTTAATCAATAAATATGGAGTGGAGTCATGAAATGGTGTTAGAATTTTTACACCATTATGAAGCGGAACCCATGAAGGGATAAAGAAAAATCATTATGTAATTATTAGTATAATATAGTTGTAATAGTAAAGCAATTCGTCATCTATAGTTAAACGCATGAAAATTATTTCGGCCATTTTTAATTATTGCACGATACTTCGTGTAAAATACCGAAGTCGCTAATGTGACCACAGTATTATCGCGATAACTTTTTAGTGTATAAAACGTACGAAGCTACGCCACACATTACTTCGGGACGATACATGCAGGTGCGGCCCTAGCTTCAATGCTTCGTACGTTTTGTACACTAGAAAGTTATCGCGATAATACTGTGGTCATACTAGCGACTTCGGTATTTTACACGAAGTATCGTGCAATAATTAAAGATGGCCGAAATCATTTCGAAGTGTTCAACTATGGATGACCAGTTGCTTTACTTTTACAGTTATAATATGCTAATAATTTCATAATGATTTTTTTTGGATTTCATCATGGGCTCAGCTTCATAATGGTGTAAAAATTGCAGCATCATATTATCGCACCATTCCACATTTATTAATTAACTGGAGACCCTCGAACGTGTCTAAACACATCGAAATTTTCCGGCGAAATGAACAACGCTAGTGTAACAAGAGAGCGCGATATATTAGCACACTAAAACCCTTTGACTTATCGCCAACCAAGCCATAACGCACATGAATACCGAATGTTCACGATGATAGCCGATAATGACCGGTCACATCTGCGTGATGAGACATTTTTATTGTTTACCAACAACTACATAATATTAGGGCACTCTTAACTTGTAAATAATAATGGATTTACTTCGAGTTTTATTCATCTGTTCCATAGATGGCGCTTTTCATAAAAATCGATTAAAACGCATAATTTATATAATCGATTTTTAAAAAATCGATTAATATTACTATAAAAATAGATTATTAGAAAAAAATTATCGATTCAAATAAAATCGATTATTTTTTAACATCCCTAGCGTGCGTATGACATCGGTTGCTGTCTAACATAAATGTGACATTAAATAATTAAATATTACCTAATGTTAAATTCAATTGTTAATTAATATTCACTCTTTTTTATATGTAAAATGTCAATTATAATAATAAATAAAAATAGCGGTGTTTTACCTGAAATAAAACACATATTAAATACTTACCTTATTTGAAGCTTACTAGATTGAGATAGGCAGTCCGTGTTTCCGTTTCTTCTTCGCTCTCTTTTACTCTTTTGTGCTACTTTATATATATATATATATATATCTATCTCACTCGCACATCCGATCCCACCAGGCTTCCGTTCCGAATGAAGGTGTGTCCGGTAAGAGCCGTATTTTCTTAATCATTGAGTCGATAATCTACCAGGCAGGAATTAAAGTGTAAGCTTCAAATAAGGTAAGTATTTAATATGTTTTATTTCAGGTAAAACACCGCTATTAAACACTTGACCGTTATTTGAAGTTTACTAGATTGAGACGTGTTTGTTATCGCCTGGTGGTGGAATTAACGCCAATGTGAATGACGTAGATACGTCTACGATTTCAGGTTGAAATGGTAGTTAGTTATACAAGGTGGAGACGACCATACGACAATAATTTTAATCTAGTGTATCTGATGACTTGCCCAGCCTGTATACAAACTTTGAATACAATATGTCGTATAGTTTAGCCGCAGCACATTACTTTGTATTATTAACAATTTCCACACTCTGTATAAAAATTAAAATTATTCGCCTATCAATGAGCTCCCGCGCCGCATCGGTATAAACCAATATGAAACTAGTACCTACATATCGCCATGTTTACCAGTTCAAGTCTTCCCCAAACGTAATACAAATCAATGCATATTATACCTTATTCCTAAATCTTAAGATCCATACATATAAACCGTGTCATCAGACTTAGATGAGAAATTTAAAACTACCTAATGCGGCTTAATGAAAGAAGACCTCGGTCTCATGTTCAAAACTATTATAATAGGTCTGTAGGTCAGTGTGCCATCGTGATCCTGTGACGTGAATGTGCGTAATTAGACGCTTACTTTGTGTTAGAATAGTATTTCTTTCTCATTTACAATGCCTCGTTATAATTACACAGCTTCGGGTATACAGATATGATTTTAATTTATGGAGAATATCACGGAAATGCAGCTTTAACCATACGTACGTACCGAAAGAGATATGGAAACACACGTGTTTGTACTACCAATGGCCGGACTATTGTGCAAGCTGTCCAGAGGTTACGGGATAATCAATCCTTACTGCCTCATATGGATAGTGCTCCTTCGCGTGTAAGAGTCACCCTAGATGAACAAATTTTAAATTATTTTTCTCGCAAATTTGACACAGGTTGATAATGTAGAGAACTTAAAAAAAGGAATTGTACGATCTTTCGACAAGTTAAAATACATCGCCGTCAATGGCGACCTGTTAACAAGAGTTCGAAATAATATTTTAAGACGATATAATTTGTGCGTTCGGGTCCATGGCGCACATATCGAAAATTTAAGTTTAACGACCAAGTGAATTATTAAAGTTATCGTGATTATTTTAATAAAATAATCAAGTGAGAATGAATAGTATAGCGCCCAATGTATTTACCTACGTTTCGAAGTTGTAACATATGATACCACAAGGTCACTCGCCGCTTGCCGACCACAGGTTAGTGAACTAATATTTACAAACGGTGTTCTATTTTGTTTCAATATTTATGATAAAAAGTTTGTTTGAAAAAATTGTTTTTTAAATATGCATGCGAGGACTTTTTTAATAGTTTCAAAATACTCCTAGATACACTAGTATTGACGGTGTTTTCATTTATTGTCGTATTGACGTCTCCACTCTGTATAATTAAAACGAAAGATGTGCGGAAATGAATTGCATTGCAATATTTTAACGCCTTTAATCTCTTTACAAAATAATAAAAATAGAAATATTATATTGTTCTAACGAATACTACTAAGACAGTATTACGAATCTTTATCTGATTTACATATGCTGAGAAATTCGATAAATATAGGTACTATTTCATCACCAATTTAATGACCGTATTGTAATTAGTTTATTGGGATGAACCGGTCAGTAACATTGCATCCTTCTTTAGACGGTATTACCTCCTTGCAATAGAAGCGGGCAAAAGTATTTTGTGATCTCCAGTTAACCCTGGAGAGAATTGCATCTAAAGAGCAATTGTTAGACCACCCTTTGGAAGCTACGGCGGCACGTATACTTCCTGGTGAAGCGAACACTCCAGCTTGCAGTAATAACGATTTAACCCATCCCGCTATGACCGTTCGAGAAGCCGCCTTTGATTGTCCTCTGATATTAATTAAAAGATTCTGACATCCTAATCGACGCTTTTCTTCTAATAACAAAATTGTACGTTTTACCCACAATACCGGATCTAAATTTTTCTGGGTAGGATTAGAGAATAGCCTCCAACCAGACTGTCTGTATGTAGCAGTGTCCGTTTTAGATCCAAACATGGGCCAGACGATAACGCAATCATCCTTTTCGGTAAAATTCTTTGGATCTACAGCCAGTAAAGTCAAATCATGAACTCTTCGCCCTGAGCAGAGGAGCAGTAGAGTAGCCGTATGTCTACAGGTAGCGAAAATATCATTCTCATCAATAGAATAATTGCTCATAAAAGATGTTAGTTTATCTATATTCCAAATCGTAGGCCTCATGCTTGTTGGCTTTTTCAGAGCAATTGATTTTAGGATATGTCGGACTAAGACGTGCGAGCTTAAGTTATGGGCATTGTCAAAATTGCACAGAGTAGAGACTACAGATCTGTGTAGTAAAATAGTATTATAAGCTAGTCTATCTATAATATATAAATCAGCGAGGAATTGATCTAGGATAGGACCCGTGGGTTGTAATGAATCTAATTTATGAACTTTTGTCCACTTAAGCCATCTATTCCATGCTACCTTGTAGGTATTTTTGGTAGATGGTCGCCATGACGATTGTAAGAGTTGTAATTGCGCGTCCGACCAATTAGTTAATTTCTCTGACCACCCCCACATCTCCATACTTCTAACGTCATTTCCTGAACCTTGGGCGGTGGCAGTCCTGTCGTTATGTCTATTAAGTGAGATTGAAGTTTCTTGATCGTGAATGGAGGCCCCAGTGCACGTGCTTTTAGATCCGGTCTCCAAAACACTCTTTCCCATTTCGGAACTACTAAGAGGAAAACTCCGGTTGCCGAGTTGAGGTGCTGTAGCACTTTGGGGATCAGATAAGGTGGAGGAAATAACCACGCACGGGGGTAATTCCAGGTTTGGGAGAAGGCATCGTGATAAATTGCGTGAGTATCGTTTTGGTCCAGAGATACATAGTTGCTTACCACCTTCGCTCGCTCTGATGCAAATAGGTCTATCATTGAAACCCCAAACCTCGTGAATATTTTCGTCGTACACTGAGGTAGGAGATGCCATTCTGGGGGACGCCGATATCTTGACAAGTGATCTGCATGACTGTTGTATTTTCCCGGAATATGATGAGGTTTCAGATGGATTTGATGTTTGTCTAAGGCGCCGAAAATATCTTTTGTCAATTGCATCAAGGGTAGGGACCTGGTGCCTCCCTCGTTTCTCAAGAATGCTACAACAGTTTTGCTGTCGCATTGCACTAGAACAGTTGACTTTTGCAAGCGTGGACCTTGCTTTAATAACGTCTTCAATATGGCAAGCATCTCTTTTTGATTGCAATGAAGGCTCTGTTCGACTTTTGTCCAAGGCCCCGAAAGAGCACAACCGTCGAGTTGTGCGCCCCATGCTATGTCTGACGCATCTGTTGTAAGGTAATGTGATGGGGGTGGATAGTGAATCAGGGAAGCCCGATAACAGTTCTGTACCCACCATAATAGTTCCGCCCGTACCTCCGTGGGTAGAATATACGCGGTTACCGGCATGTGTTTCAAACATTGATTTAGAAACATCAGCGTATCTCGAAAATAAAGTCTGCCCCTGGGTACGGCAAAACTGGCAAAATTCAGCATGCCTACCACACTCTGAAGACAGTTCAGAGTGACTGCGCGCTTGTCCAGTAAGTCCAATATGTTTAGTTTTATATTTAATACCTTCTCGAGTGGCAAGGACTTCTCGTTTAACCATGGGTTCCAATGAACACCTAAGAATACGAGACCTCTGCAAGGCGACGTGATCGATTTTTCGAGATTTGTCTGCCACCCTAAGTAGTGTAGGTGCTCCAGCACTACTTGAATATGGTCTTGTAACACCTGGTAGTTTTGATGCGCTACCAGAAAATCGTCCAAATAAACTAGGATCCGTATGCCTTGCTTTATTAAGGTTTCTGCCACCCAGTTGGTCAGACTTGCAAATACCTTGGGCGCTGTAGCGAGACTAAATGGGAGGCAGGTCATTTGCAGCAGTTTCTGCTGGTAAATTAGACGCAGAAATGGTCTGTGGGACCGGGATATTGGAAGATTGAAATAGGCTTGGGAGAGATCTATTTTGCATAGCCAATCTCTTGGTTGCAGAAAGTCCGGTACCCGAAAGATGTTTATGAGCCTGAATGGTTCGGTGAGAACAAAGTCGTTCAGGTGTTTTAAATTGAAAATGGGGCGATTCGTTCCATTGTTCTTTGGGACCAGAAACATTGTCGATATAAAGCTTGGAGGTCGCGGCACTACTTCCAATACTTTTTGAGTTATCATTTGTGAAATGATATTTGACATTTCCTCCGACTCCTTCGTTTGAGAAGGACTCCGTAACAAAGGTAGAATTAGTGGAGGTTTTTTGTGAAAAGGTATGCGATATCCTTTTATTATTTTGAGCAGAGGTTTTGGTGCTCCTAACTTCTTCCATCGATCGACAAATGTAACTGGCTCGCTACGAAATAGTCAGTACCTTCTCTTTTTGCTACCGGTCTGGTGATCATAGGTTGCGATACGCTTCCTACCACCTTTTCCATTATTTCGTTGGTTTCCTCCACGTGGATGAAAGGATCCGCGCGTGTTGTGGTTACAACCACGAGTACCATTGTTGTAACTACTGGTTCCCTGCGAGGGATAGTTACGTCCAAAAGTTTGTGATGGACGGTTATGAGCGCAGTTCTGCGAGAACTGCTTATAGTATGGCAGAGAGCAACATACTTGCCGAGTACCTTGCATAGGTGCAACAACATTATTTGTCCCCTTTTTTTTTTTTTTTTGCGGTGGGCTATGGACGTCGCACCCCGCCAAATCGGTCCGAGGTGACGGAAGTGGCGGCGCGCAACCCCATTGACCCAACCTGGGAGCACCTCTTCTTCGCCGTGCGAGTGGGTCACCGGTACCCGATCTTTGTCTTCTGTGGCCCGCTCGGCGGTATGCCCTCTCAGGCTCTTCTCCTGTCGACGCCCCGACAGCTTTCGCCGTCGAGGCGTCGTCCTCACGCGGTGGCCTCACGTCGGGTGACCGGACAATTCCCCGTTCCGATCACCCGAAGCCTCGGTTAGGGCGGCATCAGGCGCAGGTACTCGCGCCTGCGCCGCCCCGGCCGCGGGCGGCGGACCGGGTCACAGGAATCCTCCCGGGCCCGTTCCGCCGCCTCATTCTGCGAGATGACAGCCTCACAGAAGGCGGCGACCGCGTCCTAATTCCTGACGCTGTCGACCATCGCTCGCGCAACAGCCGGCAGCGTCAGGTCGGCACCGATGACAGCGACGAGGTCACGGCGCTGCCCGTCCCAGCCCGAACATACCTCGAGCGTATGTTGCGCCGTGTCCTCGTCGCTACTGCAATGGTGGCAGGACGGAGTCCACTCCCTCCGCACGACCGTGTGCAGGTACTTGCCGAAGCAACCATGCCCCGACAAGACCTGCACCAACCGGAAAGAGAGGACTCCGTGCCGCCGCTCCATCCACTCCTTCAGTACGGGCCGGAGGGCCTCAACGGTAATAACACCGTGTCTAGGCCTCTCCAGCCGCGTAGCCCAACGGGCAATGACTTCTCGGCGGGCGTCCTCGCGCCAGGTGGCTATCTCGTTGAACGATGGGGAGCCACCCTCTTCGCGCATTGAGGTAACCCGCCGGTAGAGGTCGGAGAGCATCTCCGCCTCTAGGTACCACGGGGGTGTCCCGGCCAATAGGCATGCCGCCTCGGTAGACACCGTGCGGTACCCGCGAATGGCTCTGACCGCCATGGCTCGCTGTGGCCTCCACAGCACCGCCCTGAGCTGGGCGTTCAGAGCCCTCGCCCACACGGGTGCGCCGTACATGGCCATTGAGCGGATCACCCCCGCATACAGCCGTCGGCCCTCGAAACTGGGTCCGCCCACATTCGGCATGAGCCATCGCCCGTCGAGCACCAGACCCAAGTACCTAATATGGGCCTGGACACTGATGTGGATGGAGTTGACGACTAACGAGGCGCCGATGGGCAGCCTCACACGGGGCCCATGGAATAGTAGGGCCTCCATCTTGTTTAGGGCCACCCTTGAGCCCCAGCGCCTCAATTCGCCTGACCATCTCCTCGGTGCCGAGAGTGGCCAGGCTCGCCGCCTCTTCGAGTGTCCTGCCCCGGGCTGTGACGAGCGTGTCGTCAGCATAGCAAATAACGCTCAGCCCGGGGGGGAGACTCCCTCTCAACGCCCAGTCGTAACCGATGTCCCACAGAGTCGGCCCCAGAACCGACCCCTGCGGAACACCGCACGACATGGGCGTCCGCACAATGTCCCCTGCGGGGCTCGCATAGAGAACACTGCGCCCCTCCAAATAGTCTGCCACCAGCCGCCTGAGGTACAGGGGCACTCCATGGAACCGGAGCGCCTCCCTGATGCAGCTGAATGGCAGACTATTGAAGGCGTTGGCGATGTCCAACGACACCGCCAACAGCACTCCTTTGCCGGCGACAGCCTCCGCGGCCGTCTGCCTCAGGCGTAGCAGGGCCCCGATGGTCGAACGCCCCCTTCGAAACCCAAATTGAGCGTCCGACAGATCGGGCCCCACCTCCTCCAGGTGCTGGACGATGCGGGCAGCGAGGACACGCTCCAGCAGCTTACCCACATCGTCCAGGAGCACAATGGGCCTGTAGGTCGACGGCAAATCCGGGGCCCGTCCCGGCTTTGGCAGGAGAACCAACCTCCCTTCCTTCCAGCACTCAGGGAACTGTTCAGACGTCAGACAGGCGTTGAACAGTCGCCTGAGGCGAGGTTTAAGATGCTCGAGGAGCAACGTCAACACCCGGACTGGGACTCCATCTGGGCCGGGGGCCGTGGTGGCGGAACGAATCTTCGCCACGGTTGCCCCCACTTCCGACTCCGTCACGGGCGGAACACTCTCGACGGCCTCCCAGTCGTGATCTGGCGAAGCCATGACCGGGGGCGTGTGTTCTGACTGCCGCGGGAACAGCTCCTCGACCACTCTACGAAGGAGGTCGGGCTGGAGGGTCTCGATGAGGGGTGGAGGCCCTGCGCGCGAAGCTTATTCAGCGACGCGCGATACCGGCGACCCCAGGGGTCACGATCGAGACCGTCCAGCATCTCCTGCCAACTCGCGTCCTTGGCGGACCGGATGGCCAGCCGAAAGGCGGTACGCGCACTGCGGTATGCCTCGTACAGCTGGCCCTCCCGCTCAACATCGCGGCGGCGCCGCCGACTGCGGGTGTAGGACCTTCGGGCACTAATACACGCCGCACGAAGGTCCGCCAGTCTTGGGGGCCACCAGTAGACCCCCTGCCTCGGAGGTAGACGCCGCACCCTGGGCATGGCCGCATCGCAGACCTGCATTAACGCACTGCGGATGCGGACAGCCTCAACGTCCACTCCGTCCGCTGGGGGTGGTGAGGACAGCCACGTGTTCACGATGGCCGCCTCCGCCAGTAGGTCCCTATCCAGACGCTCCACAGCCCACCGCGGAAATGCGGGAGCTCGGTCCGCCCTGTGACCCCTGCTGGGGTCCCGGAGAGGGGAGACCTCCATCAGGATGTAACGGTGATCCGACAGGGTCTCCGCCTCCTCCAGGACAGGCCAGTTCCTCACTCGTGGTGCGACAGCGGGGCTAGCGAACTACAAGTCCACTATCGACCCACCCTGCTGTCGCACACACGTGTTCACTGAGCCTCTGTTTAGGACACAGAGGCCCAGTGACGCCGCCCACTCCACGATCGCCCGCCCACGATCGTCCGTCATCGGGGACCCCCACGCCGTGGATTTGGCGTTGAAGTCCCCCAGGACCAGGACGAGGCCCGGTGCCAGTCGCCGTATCAAAGCCTCGAAGGTGGTCCGCCGCAGTCAAAGCAATTAGTGCATGTTGTTCGGGTGTGCCCGACCGCCATGCACTTGAAACACCTCGCAGGCCGGTGCTCCAGCACGGTGACTCGCGCTGAGCTCCAGCTCACGAGGAGCCTGCCTGAGTCGGCCAGTTGCCTGACTGACTCCACTGGGCACTGCACCCAGGCAGCACCTACGCCGCCCGGACTGGGCCGGATGGCGCCAACCCGGACGTTGTCCATGGGACACCCGGTTTTGAGGCAATGGCCTCCTGGATGTCTTCCACCGTCACGGAGTCGTCCAAACCCGCGATGCGCATTTCGGCGCACTTTACGGGTCTGGCGATTTTGACGCCACCCTCCTCGGCGAACAGACCTCGCAACTTCGACGCCACGCTATCGGCCGTCCTGGTGCCCTCGGCCCCAGGGAATTCTAAGATCCGAGCCCCTGTCCGGGCCTTGCGGGTCCTGGCTTCGACGCCTCCTATGTCGGAGACGTCGAGCTCCCGCCGGGCTTTTCTCAGAACGGCCTCATGGCTGAGGCCCCTTTCTGCCGCCTCAGGCAGCACAGTGATCACCACTGCGGCTGTCTTCGGCGGCCGGAGCCCCTTGCGCGGCCTCTTCTTCTTCGTGCCGCCTCTTCCGGCTCCTGTCTGGGGGGCGACGACCTCAGCGGCGCGCTTGGCCGCCGCTCTCCTCCTCTGGCCGCGACTCTTTCAGCCACGCTCGGCGTGCCGGGCGCTGAGGGCGTAGTCGCGGCCGCGCTAGTCGTCGCCGGCGGTGTCGGTGCGGGCGACGACTGCGTTCCGGCAGGAGCCGGTGCCGTCTTCCTCTTTGGAGCGGGCCCTTTGGGCTTGGGTCCAGCCGCGGCTGCGGAGTAGCTCCCCCCCACGCGGCCACCCTGACAGGGTAGCGGGGCGGGGGTTGGTGCCGCATACGGCCGCTTGTCCGCGGCGAGAGGTGGCCGAACACGTGGTTCTGGAGGCAGCCTTGCCTTGCCAAGGCCTCGTCCGACACACCCCCCACCGCGGGCAGCGGGGTCGGTGTCACCGGCTGGACCTCTGCCGTGGCCTGCTCTACGACGTTTCGCGGGCTGGCGCTGGTCGGCGGCACACGCTCCGTGGACGGAGGCGTCTTCGGCGTGGCGGCGATCGCAGGGCGGCCAGCGCCTCGGGGCGGTTTTGGAGCGGCGACAGATCCTCGACGACCAGGACTGGCCGGCGGCGCAAGTGGCGCGGGCGGCACGAGCCGCGCCATTTGGGCCCTCAGCTCGGCCACATCGAGGACGCGGTTGGCCCTCCGCACCGCGGCCAGCTCCGACTCCAGCCGGCGGTTCTGGGCCCGCAGGCCTGACACCTCGCCACCAAGGCGGGCCCATATTTGTGGCTGGGGTGCTCGCGCGATAACCAGCGGCCACCACTTCAGTGGGAGGAATGCCGGACAACACCCCCAGCACCCTCGCGGCGGCCGCCTCGTTATCGGCCCGCCTGCCAGCCTCAGCCCCTCCACGCACTCCGCCGGCCAGGGAGTGGGTCGCCCTTCCCGACGCCGCGGCCCCTCGCCCTCTGCGAGAGGCCGGCACTTTAGGAGGAGGCATGATGACCACGCTCCCCTCGGAATCGGCGCCTGAGCTGCCCTCCCTATTTAGGGGGTGCTTCCGCACCTTCGAGGGGAGGGCCTCCTCCCTTGCCGTCATTATCTCGGCGACCTCCTTGGACGGCTCCGCGGAACCACCGCACTCGTCCATTTTTTCGGCAGATCCACTGCCCTCATCTTTGGACGGCTCTGCGACACTACTGTCGCCCTCATCCATTGACGGCTCTGCAGTGGATCTGCCGCCGTCTTCCTCCAGATTGACGGCAGCGGCGGCCTCCTTCTGCGCCCTCCACTCCGCCATACGCTTCCTTCCTGTCGGAGAAGCCTTTCCCGTCAACCAGTTGGTCCGTTTCCGTTTCCTCGGCTTCTTCTTTTGGGCCTCCGTAGTCTGTGCCGGGCCCTCGGCGGACGCCTCAAGTCCTGAGGACGAGGCGTCGTTGTCAGTTTTACGTTGGCTTGACAAGGCCGTGATGTGGGAATCCGCTGGATTCCCGTCTGGTGTAGGTAAATTAGGTAAATCCATATGGTTCCCACGAGTCTAGGAGAAGTAAATCGTCGACCCGGGCAGAGATCCCTGTACCCGGGCAAGCCTACATTTACCAACCAGGGGGTCGGCCGGTACCCTGGCTGGAGCGTGCTAACGACAGAACAACCCATCTGCCATGCATCTTCTCGCCGCACGCCAGAACTTAAGATTCTGGGTGATTTCCAAGTTCGAATGTTAATTCGAACTCTTTATAGAGGTTGTCTTCCTCGCGGTCCGGGCGGTTAAGCCAAGACCCTCGTGATACTACGCCTCACGACAACTTGTCTTGAAGCAAGATATCAGGTTTACGATATGTCGGCGGTGGCATAAGCCTGCCCAGCCCTCAAATGAATGAGTGACCGGGCCCGTCCGAGATGCCGCCTCCTGTACCCTCTACAAATAGAGGGTCGGGAGCGAATTGGGGCCCAAAACCGAAAACGCGCCGGAAACCGGAAGCGCGAAACCCATCGCTGGGGAACCCCCCCTCGCGCCAGAGATTCGCTACGGGCGACAATTCGACAGAGGGATCTGGGGGACTGTCGCCCGCACCCAGGGTACACCACGCGGAGGTTTCTGGCGTCGTACCCCTTGTTGTACATACCTACGTAATACTTGTTATACCTACGTAAGACGTGTGTTGTACATACCTACGTAATACTGACAATGAAAGGGAGCTGTTAGATCTACTTCAAGTGAATAAAAATTTTAAATTAGATATGGCTCAGCTTCATACGGAACTCAGTGAGGCTGTACAAGCGCCAGATAGCCTACAAATTATGGTGGATGGCCTTCAAGAGTGTAGTCTTGAGTATGTAAACTCTCTTAATCGCATTAACACTCTGGAACACCAACTGCAGGAGGCTCATAACCAAATAACTGAGCTAGAAAATGCTAAGTATAATATAACAGCCTCACTGAACCAAAGTTTGTTTGACGAGCTGGTTAGCAGTGCCCCAGGCTTGGTTCCTGTTGCACCTGAGATATCCTCTGTATATCTTAATACAACTGAGTTAGTACCATCTTGTAGTGGGGAGAAAACCAGATGCAGGAACAATACATTTAAAAAATTTAAAAAGTTTGTTAACATAAATAAATATATTAAGAAAACTCAGAAACTTTGTAAAAAGCATAGTTTCTTTATTAAAAATATGAAATCAAAAAGAGAGAGAATACAACTGATTGACAAGCTTGATTTTTTGTTAATAAATTGGAACATGAAACTAAACAACATGAAATTGATGTAAATGATTTCAAAATAAAAATTGATTATCTTCAATTAAAATTGGAAACTTTTCTGAATTGGAGTATTTAGTAGTCATGACTACTAAATACTCCAATTCAGAAAAGCGAATACAGGAGTGTTTATTAGAAATGGATCAATTAAAACTAGATAAATATAAGTGTTGTAATAGTCAATGTGTTGATAATATATGTAATCAATTATCAACTGAGTGTCCTCATTTAACCATCTCTGAGACAAAGTCATCAGATGTAAGCTTGCACAACACTCAATCATATACTAACGGTTCCCTGTTAACAGCTATTGATGTAGGTATATCACAACCTATAACTAAACCTAATGTACACATACATACATAGCTTCACGCCTGTTTCCCAGAGGGGTAGGCAGAGACTACGGATTGCCACAAACCACGATCCTGGCATACTTCCATCGCTTCATTCACGCTCATAACAGTCTTCATGCATACTCTACGATTACGCATACTCTTAATATGACTTCTCGTCAATACATCGCTAATTTGATCCAGAAAATTATGACGAGGTCTTCCCCTTGTATTCGTCCCACTCACGCTTGCTTTATATATTTTCTTCGTCAACCTCTCTTCACTCATTCTTTCTAAGTGTCCAAACCACCTCAGCATACTCTTTTTGATCTTTGTCACTACTTCTTCATTCACACCACAGCGCTCTCTTATAACACTATTACTAATTTTATCATTCAGGCTTACATCACACATACTACGAAGAGCTCTCATCTCTACAGCATTTATTCTACTTTCATGTCTTCTCTGCCAAATCCAACTTTCACTACCATACATGAGGGTAGGTACTAATACTCCCTTATGCACAGCTAGACGGGCCTTTTTGGACACATTTCTGCTTCTCATAAAGGTGTACAGTGCCCCATTCACCCTATTACCAGCATTTACTCTTCTTTCAACATCATTATCATTTTTACCATCTCGAGTAAATAATACACCTAAATACAAAAATTCTTTCACCTGTTCCAATTCCTCACCATTTATACTAATTTTACATTCCGTCATACATTTATCCTTTTCAAAAACCATTATTTTCGTCTTACGTACATTTACTTTCATGCCTTTTCTTTCAAAAGCTTCATGCATAGTAGTTACCATCGCCTGTAAATCCTCAGCCGACGATGCAAGTAATACCTGATCATTGGCATAAAGAAGACATTTGATAAGTAACTCATTCATTCTTAAACCACAATCATTATCTTTCAGATCTTTCAGACAACTATCCATGAATAGGTTAAACAGCCACGGTGATGCTACACATCCCTGTCTAACACCTTTATCAGTATTAAACCATTCCGTGTAGGATCCGTTTATTCTTACGCACGCCCTGGAGTCCTTATAAATGGATTTCAGAGCGTGAATAAGATGGCTGTCCACCCCATACATAGACAGTACCGACCACAGTTCATTCCAATCTAATGTAAGTGATAAAAATAAAACTGTTGTTTAGTGATGAGATTGGCAAAAATATGGGTGTTCTGCTGTCAGAAAAAGGACATTCAATTGTCAATTACTGTTTGCCGGGTTTGTCATACCATAATATAATGGACAAAATATTTGATTACAATTTTAAGCCTGGTAGTATATTATTAATATTTGTTGGCAATATGCGAAATGTGAGCAAAAAGCAATTGAAAGAATATAATTTTAAACTTTGTAAATTAAATATGGACAAAATTGTAATGTTCACATTTCCTTATAAAACATATTTGACACAGATGGAAAATGAATCCATCTATAATTTAAACTTGACATTGCATAATTTGAAATCTATATCGAATTATACTACTGGAAATAAAATGCATGTAATTGATATTAACAATTATGTAAAAAAAAAATGTTTTTTGACTAAGGATAGTTCTTACCTATCTAAATATTATAAAAATATGGTAGCTGATTCGCTATCTTATTTTTTTTTACATCAGCCAAGAATTTGGCTAACCAAATTGCTTCTATTGAGCAATGTAATTTTGACATAAATAATTTTAATTTAATTTCCGCTAATGGAAATAATGACATCAATTTAGATAGTAATTTAAATTATCCATTAAGACAATAGAGGTCTTCTCTAGCTGTATAAAGAATTTAAGTTCTAAGTATAGTTCTAAGTGTATCAACCTGGTACATCAAAATATTCAGGGTATGTCGGGTAAAGATTTGGAAATAGAATTATTCTTGAATGATTACCAGATAGATATTCTTTGTATTACTGAACACTGGCTCAAGAATAATCAACTAATGTTTAATTTTCCTAATCACCAGGTTGCTAGCTCGTTCAATAGAGTCAGTATGATACGAGGTGGCTCATTGATAATTTTAAATAATACCCTTAAATTTAAAGAAAGAAATGATATTACGAGACTCTCTATTGAACGTGTAATTGAAATTGCCTGTATTGAGTGTGAGCAGCTCATAGTCTTGTGCATATACAGACCTCCATGTTCACCATATGATGTTTTTGAAAAATATCTAGAGGATGTTTTATTCAAAATCTCCACTTCTAATAAAAATGTTGCGATATGTGGGGATTTTAATATAAATTTATTAGACAATAATAACATTACACAAAAATTTATAACATTAATGAGATCATACAATTTGTATAATGTCTTCTTAGAACCTACTAGGATAGCTGCTGGGAGTGCAACTTGTATAGATAATATATTTACAAATGTCAAGCCCATAAATAAATCTATTATAAGTGCTTTAGAGTCGGATCACTGTGGGCAACTTGTTGTACTTCCTGGAACTAGTAGGATTCAACCTGAAAGTATTACCTTTGTTCCTATGACCGCTAGCCGCTTAGAGCATTTTAGTTACAACTTGAGTATGAAGATGCCGCTGTTGCCTATTCATGATAATCCTAATGAATTATACACATCCCTATTCCGGATAATTGACACTGAATTCAATACAATATTTAAACCCAAAACTTTAAAAGTTGGAGTGCCGTCTGGTTTTAGTGAATGGGCTACTTGTGGTATCTTCAAGAGTAGAAAAAGGTTATATGAACTCTATGATGAAAAATCTTATAACCACAATCCAGTATTTTTGCAATATGTTAAGAATTATTCAAAAATATTTAAACGTGCCTGTTTCTGTGCTAAATCTATTTATCTGAGAAGCAAAATTAAACAATCTAGTGATATAATTAAAATGACATGGAAAGTGATAAATAGTGAAACCGGTAGAAAAATTGTACGGAAAAAGGATTTTAATTTAAAATTAGGTGATAAAATTGTGAAAGCGGATAACGAAGTGGCGGCAGAATTTGAAAACTATTTTACAAATGTGCCAGTACTAATGACTAAATATTTAGCGTCATCTCCTAATTTAGCTGAATCGCTCCTTAAACAATGCATTGTGCAATGTAACACTTCCTTTAAATTTTCATATGTCAGTGTAAATGATATTTTAAAGTCTTTTAAAACTCTTAATATTAAAAAGACAGTAGATCTGTGGGGCTTATCTGTAAAGACTGTTAATTTTATAATATCTATTATTGCTCCCCACCTGGCATGTGTGTTTAATGGTTGTGTAGCTCGAGGTGTGTTTCCTGAACTCATGAAATTTAGTAGAGTAATTCCTTTGCACAAATCTGGTAGTATGTTAGATGTTAACAATTTTCGCCCTATTTCCATACTACCAACACTTAGTAAAGTATTTGAGAAAATTTTGCTTAATCAGATGTTGAGTCATTTTAACAAACATAGTATTTTCCATAAAAATCAATTTGGTTTCACTAAGAATTCCTCTACTACTGATGCGGGTGTGTGTCGAATTGTTAAAGAATATCTTTGCGGCCTGGGAGGAATCGCATGATGCCTTGGGTATATTTTGCGATTTATCTAAGGCATTTGATTGTGTGCACCACGAAACCCTTATCAGAAAATTATATCACTATGGGGTCAGGAATAACGCTCTTGAGCTTTTAATTTCTTACCTAAGCAACAGAATTCAGAGGGTCGATATTAATGGTGCACGATCATCTGGTTCTGTTATTGAAATGGGCGTTCCGCAAGGGTCCATTCTGGGGCCATTTCTGTTCCTTGTATATATTAATGACTTACCCTACTATATAGGAGACAATCAAAACATTGTGTTGTTCGCAGATGACACATCTTTGTTATTTAAAATTAAAAGACAAATGCTTAATTTTGACGATGTGAACAACGCACTGTCTAACGTTGTTCATTGGTTCAACACAAATAATCTAGTTCTTAATGAGAACAAAACAAAATGTATTAAATTTACCACACCTAATGTAAGACAAGTGGTAACCAATGTTCAAATGAATGGTGTGGCTCTAGACCTTGTGGAATCAACCGTTTTTCTAGACATCACTATAGATGCTAGACTCCAATGGGGCCCTCATATTGAAAAATTGTCAAGCAGGCTTAGCTCAGCGGCTTATGCGGTCAAAAAACTTCGAGTATTGACCGATATTGAAACAGCTAGAATAGTTTACTTCTCTTATTTTCATAGTCTTATGTCTTACGGCATATTGCTGTGGGATGTTCCGCGGATTTGAGTAGTATCTTTGTTCTGCAAAAAAGGGCTGTCCGCGCAATTTATAATCTAGGCCCAAGAGTTTCACTTCGAGAAAAATTCAAAGAGGTGAATATTCTGACTACAACAGTCATAATATATATACGAAAATGTTTTGTATGTAAAAAAAAAATTCAGTAACTTTGAAAGATATTGTGACATTCATTGTGTGAATACTCGGAATAAGGACAAATTAGTTGTACACAGTACGCGTCTTGAAAGAATTAATAGGTCATTCATGGGGCAATGTATACGCTTCTATAATAAATTACCAAAAGATATCCGAGATATGACTGTGAACAAGTTTAAAAGGGCTGTCAAGAACAGACTCTGTAAAAAAGGTTATTATAAAATCTCAGATTATCTAAGCGATAGTTCAGACTGGCTATGAGCAGCTCCTTTTTCAGCAATTTTTTTTTTTTTTTAAACTGTTATTTACTATTTCTTTCTAATAATTATACATACTTGTAAAGCGTAGCGTGTGTTGCCTGACGAATTTTGCCTTTTTCATTTATAGTACATCATGGTATTGGTCATGCTCCCTGAAAGGTCCGCTTGCGGTAGCTGCGTGGAGCGGGTCTCCCTTCCCTCCAAGGTGGTTGAGGGGAGTGATGGCTGCTCTAGTAGTTAACTCGTGATCGGGTGCCACTTGTGGGATCCGGTCCAGCCATGGTCTTTCTTTATTGTATTTTAACTATTGCGTTCGAAGGTCATCGCACTGAAGCTAATTAAATAATAAACATGTACTATTTTTATTTTATATATAAAAAATGAAAAAAAATATAATAACAGACAAAATATAAATAGACAAACCCACTGAGTTTCTTGCCGGATCTTCCCAGTAGCGGTCTCATTCCGATCCGGTAGTAGTTTATTAGATTAACTTTAAGTATAAAAAAATGACAATATTTAAGTGCCCTCGCAGGGTTTATGCATAATAAATGTTTTGAATTTGAATTTGACTTGTTATACCTACGTAAGACGTGTGTTGTACATACCTACGTAATACTTGTTATACCTACGTAAGACGTGTGTTGTACATACCTACGTAATACTTGTTATACCTACGTAAGACGTGTGTTGTACATACCTACGTAATACTTGTTATACCTACGTAAGACGTGTGTTGTTGTACATACCTACGTAGTACTTGTTAGACCTACGTAAGACGTGTGTTGTACATACCTACGTAATACTTGTTATACCTACGTAAGACGTGTGTTGTTGTACATACCTACGTAATACTTGTTATACCTACGTAAGACGTGTGTTGTACATACCTACGAAATACTTGTTATACCTACGTAAGACGTGTGTTGTACATACCTACGTAATACTTGTTATACCTACGTAAGACGTGTGTTGTTGTACATACCTACGTAATACTTGTTACACCTACGTAAGACGTGTGTTGTTGTACATACCTACGTAAGACGTGTGTTGTACATACCTACGTAATACTTATTATACTTACGTAAGTAGTGTGTTGTACATACCTACGTAATACTTGTTATACCTACGTAAGACGTGTGTTGTATATACCTACGTAATACTTGTTATACCTACGTAAGACGTGTGTTGTTGTACATACCTACGTAAGACGTGTGTTGTACATACCTACGTAATACTTATTATACCTACGTAAGTAGTGTGTTGTACATACCTACGTAATACTTATTATACCTACGTAAGACGTGTGTTGTACATACCTACGTAATACTTGTTATACCTACGTAAGACGTGTGTTGTTGTACATACCTACGTAATACTTGTTATACCTATGTAAGACGTGTGTTGTTGTACATACCTACGTAATACTTGTTATACCTACGTAAGACGTGTGTTGTTGTACATACCTACGCAATACTTGTTATACCTACGTAAGACGTGTGTTGTTGTACATACCTACGTAATACTTGTTATACCTATGTAAGACGTGTGTTGTTGTACATACCTACGTAATACTTGTTATACCTACGTAAGACGTGTGTTGTTGTACATACCTACGTAATACTTGTTATACCTACGTAAGACGTGTGTTGTACATACCTACGTAATACTTGTTATACCTACGTAAGACGTGTGTTGTACATACCTACGTAATACTTGTTATACCTACGTAAGACGTGTGTTGTTGTACATACCTACGTAATACTTATTATACTTACGTAAGTAGTGTGTTGTACATACCTACGTAATACTTGTTATACCTACGTAAGACGTGTGTTGTATATACCTACGTAATACTTGTTATACCTACGTAAGACGTGTGTTGTTGTACATACCTACGTAAGACGTGTGTTGTACATACCTACGTAATACTTATTATACCTACGTAAGTAGTGTGTTGTACATACCTACGTAATACTTATTATACCTACGTAAGACGTGTGTTGTACATACCTACGTAATACTTGTTATACCTACGTAATACTTGTTATACCTACGTAAGACGTGTGTTGTTGTACATACCTACGTAATACTTGTTATACCTATGTAAGACGTGTGTTGTTGTACATACCTACGTAATACTTGTTATACCTACGTAAGACGTGTGTTGTTGTACATACCTACGCAATACTTGTTATACCTACGTAAGACGTGTGTTGTTGTACATACCTACGTAATACTTGTTATACCTATGTAAGACGTGTGTTGTTGTACATACCTACGTAATACTTGTTATACCTACGTAAGACGTGTGTTGTTGTACATACCTACGTAATACTTGTTATACCTACGTAAGACGTGTGTTGTACATACCTACGTAATACTTGTTATACCTACGTAAGACGTGTGTTGTACATACCTACGTAATACTTGTTATACCTACGTAAGACGTGTGTTGTTGTACATACCTACGTAATACTTGTTATACCTGCGTAAGACGTGTGTTGTACATACCTACGTAATACTTGTTATACCTACGTAAGACGTGTGTTGTTGTACATACCTACGTAATACTTGTTATACCTACGTAAGACGTGTGTTGTACATACCTACGTAATACTTGTTATACCCACGTAAGACGTATGTTGTTGTACATACCTACGTAATACTTGTTATACCTACGTAAGACATGTGTTGTTGAACATACCTACGTAATACTTGTTATTCCTACGTAAGACGTGTGTTGTACATACCTACGTAATACTTGTCATACCTACGTAAGACGTGTGTTGTTGTACATACCTACGTAATACTTGTTATACCTATGTAAGACGTGTGTTGTTGTACATACCTACGTAATACTTGTTATACCTACGTAAGACGTGTGTTGTTGTACACACCTACGTAATACTTGTTATACCTACGTAAGACGTGTGTTGTTGTACATACCTACGTAATACTTGTTATACCTATGTAAGACGTGTGTTGTTGTACATACCTACGTAATACTTGTTATACCTACGTAAGACGTGTGTTGTTGTACATACCTACGTAATACTTGTTATACCTACGTAAGACGTGTGTTGTTGTACATACCTACGTAATACTTGTTATACCTACGTAAGACGTGTGTTGTACATACCTACGTAATACTTGTTATACCTACGTAAGACGTGTGTTGTACATACCTACGTAATACTTGTTATACCTACGTAAGACGTGTGTTGTTGTACATACCTACGTAATACTTGTTATACCTACGTAAGACGTGTGTTGTACATACCTACGTAATACTTGTTATACCTACGTAAGACGTGTGTTGTTGTACATACCTACGTCGTACTTGTTAGACCTACGTAAGACGTGTGTTGTACATACCTACGTAATAATTGTTATACCTACGTAAGACGTGTGTTGTACATACCTACGTAATACTTGTTATACCTACGTAAGACGTGTGTTGTACATACCTACGTAATACTTGTTATACCTACGTAAGACGTGTGTTGTACATACCTACGTAATACTTGTTATACCTACGTAAGACGTGTGTTGTACATACCTACGTAATACTTGTTATACCTACGTAAGACGTGTGTTGTTGTACATACCTACGTCGTACTTGTTAGACCTACGTAAAACGTGTGTTGTACATACCTACGTAATAATTGTTATACCTACGTAAGACGTGTGTGTTGTACATACCTACGTAATACTTGTTATACCTACGTAAGACGTGTGTTGTACATACCTACGTAATACTTGTTATACCTACGTAAGACGTGTGTTGTACATACCTACGTAATACTTGTTATACCTACGTAAGACGTGTGTTGTACATATCTACGTAATACTTGTTATACCTACGTAAGACGTGTGTTGTTGTACATACCTACGTAATACTTGTTATACCTACGTAAGACGTGTGTTGTACATACCTACGTAATACTTGTTATACCTTTTTTTTTATTGGTGGGCTATGGATGCGTCTCGCCCCGCTGAATCGGTCCGGGGTGACGGAAAGGCGGCGCGTGACCCCATAGACCCACCGTAAAATCCTCTCCCTTCGCCGTGCGAGCGGGCCACCGGTACCCCATTTTTGACTTCGGTGGCCAATACTTGTTATACCTACGTAAGACGTGTGTTGTTGTACATACCTACGTAATACTATATTGAATATTTATTTACATTATGCATTTTTGACACCGATAATGGAGTGACAATAGTGGACCGTCGTCTGCATAATATAAATTAAGTAAGTAATTATATCTAGTATAAAACTATATGTAAATAAGGTGGGACTTAAATACGTCGTCTATCCACCGATCTCTGCATACGAATCGTAAGAACTAAGAACTAGGTGATTGATATATCAAGCTGAGACGATCATGGCACAAGCTATAGTTATTTCGTATAATATGTGTCCTGAACGGGTTATTATTAAATAAAAATGCAACAATTGGAAAGCAAAATTCATATTTTTCATATCTCAGACTTTTGCCTAGCTGATAAGATTTTTGTTTAACATTATTACATAGCTACATTTGTTACAAATTATTGCGATAAGGAAGTCAACTAATGTTACAATAGTCACTGGCGTGACCGGACGCGAGCGCAACCGCGCAGTTAGCTAGTGTAGCCGCAGACAGGTGAAAATATTAACAAATCAACTATGACTACACAATAATAATAAATAGTAATAAATGCAAAGTTAGTTAGTTGTGCCGTGGCGCGCGCGAGCAACTCGCCGGGACCAGGACCTCCAACTATTGTAATAAAAACAAAATAATCGAATCGAATACACAGTGTACTGTCTATCGGGTGCACGACGCGCGACGGACGCAGCCAGCGCGCCGCGCCCGCGCATGCAGTGGGCACCTCTACGCTGCAGCTGTGTATATATGATATTCTGTCTCAACACTTACACGATCACATTATACCTTAGTAGCCACCTTGGTCGATATAACACTATCACATTATTGTTAAATCAATTATTGCATTATTCATGTGCCGCCGGCGCCGCCCAGAAAGCTCGCATCAGTTCGTTTATCATTGTCGATATGAATGAATTTATACATTTACATTAATCTGCAAATAAACGATTCGATTATTTTATCGATAAATAATAATTTATATATAGTTTGATATAACTGTAATTGTTCAACAATTTGTAGTAAACTTTTTGGGCTGTACCGCCTGTAGCACTCGACGCATAAACATTTCAGATGGTAACAATGACAGTTGCTGAGAAGTGTCCAACAAGCGACACCCAACGCTTAGCGGCTGAGCGGCTACCTACACCATACGTCACATCACAATCACACTAACTGCGCGATGTGGGAACTGTTCATAGTCGCATCACTTCCAGCGCTGTCACATATAACAATCAAATATTATAATAATTTCCTTCAATTTGATCACAATTAAAGACGTTTTACTTATTCTATGTATAGATAAATAAATATATGCCAATTATTAATGTGTACATATATCTGTAGTAGATCGTATTTAACACAAAAGCTAATGCCGGCTTTGCACGTGGTGTGGTGACATCGGCTAGCAAAGCGATTCAGTTGAACGAATATTTGTAAGTACATATATATGCTTACCAATCTCGCTGGCAAATAATAATAATAACACTCACAAGTCACAAATCTAAGAGTTTAAGTAGGTAAACTTCTTTATGTTATATAAGTCACAAAGACGTACAGGTTTGACTAAATAATATTAATATACAGGGTGTCCCAAAATTCAACGATAAGCCGGCACCAGCAGGTGGACCTACATATGACTACTCGAGAACAAAAAAGAAAAAAATTCTACCTTGATTTTTTTTTTCATTACGGCAAAAAAACCGATTTCTTTAAAAATCGACATCTTTTATTATATTATTAAGTGCCATTGCTACAATTTTACAAGTAATTCTGTGTTTTTTTTTTGTATTGGTAAGGTAAGTAGCACTACTATCGATCACAACCATTAAAAATTCCAGAATATCTATAGTTTTTACACAAAAATCAACCAAAACTATGTTTTTTTCATAAATTATGTAAGATTTTGACTTTCAGCTCACTTTCACTCATCACAGTGAAAAAAAAAAGTATGGACACTACTGTGGCAAATAGTATTAAAAATTGGCGCAACTAACTACAATTCTAAAATGGTATAACATTCTAGGCAAACTAGCCACAAAAATATACTTAGGTGTACTATTTCAAAATAACAACCATACTTCGAAAATTGTTAGTGTTGATAGTAATCACTTTTACTATGTAGCCCAAATGTTTTTGTTGCAAGTTCTCAGAATTTGAATGAGACATGTGCGTAGTCCATAAGATAACATAAGTTAGACAGAGATAGAGAGATTATACGTTAGAGGGAGATAGATAGATGCTAATTGTTTAGTAACATTAATGCAGGTAGAGAAGTAATTAATGTCCTCAGCAGCACAGCAAGTCAGTACGCTCTACTTCTTTGTTTACTGCACACCGTTCTGTTTTAATTAAAGTGGCTCTGATACTAACGACTTTGGATTGAATTAAGTGACCTGGAAATTGACCTGACTTGGCATTATTTTAGACTGTGATTTTGTGTTTTTTTAAAGAAGTTTTGCCTTATTTTCAAGGGTTTAGCATTCATTATGCCGCTACCATATACAGCGTTAGAATACGCTAATATGCACCTAATTTATGGAGAATGCCGATGCAATGCCAACGCTGCTAGCAGATTATATCGAGCAAGGTACCCTACTCTTCAAAGGTATCCGGATTATCGCGTATTTATTAACGTGCATCAAGCATTTTCGGAGGGTCGTATACCATCTGACAGGAGAAACGCTGGAAGACCTAGATCGGAACACGATGAAGAAGTTCTCAAAGAAATAGAAAGCGATACAACTACCTCTGTACGTGGCATACAAGTAGCAACGGGAATTCCAAAAAGTACTGCACATAGAATTTTAAAACGTCACCAGTTTCATCCATATCATTACAGGCGCGTGCAGGCGTTATTACCGCGGGACTATCCACTGCGGGTCGCATTTTGCCGTGTAATGCTGCAAAAACACAGGGAAGATCCCCAATTCTTAGACAAAGTTTTATGGTCGGATGAAACAACCTGCAAGAAAGATGGCTATTTAAATCTTCACAATCTTCATAGCTGGAACAATGAAAATCCGCACCTGGTGAGAGAAGACAAATCCCAATATCAATTTAAGGTTAACCTATGGACGGGCATAATAAATGGAAAAGTGATAGGGCCCTTTGAGTTACAAGGAAACATAGATGGCAATAGCTATTTGAACTTCTTACAAAATGAGTTACCAGGATTATTAGAAGACGTGCCCTTAAGTGATTTGCAAAACATGTGGTTTCAAAACGATGGTTGCCCAGCTCACTATGCCCGCCCTGTGCGAGAGTACTTAGACCAAGAGTACCCAGGGCGTTGGATCGGGCGACTTGGTCCTATCTTATGGCCACCCCGTTCACCCGATCTAAATCCCCTGGATTTTTTCTATTGGGGTTGTCTAAAGGACAGAGTCTACTCAAAACCCATTGCAACCTTGGACGAGCTTCGCCAAAAAATAATTCAGGCTGTGGATCACATGAACAGAATCAGATATGCAAGAAAAATAAAACGTTCATTTTTAAGGCGATGTCGTGCCTGCATTACTGCCAATGGCAAACAATTCGAACATTTATTGTAATTTTAATAATATAGTAAATTCTAATCTCTCTATATCTATCTCTTTCTAACTTATGTTATCTTATGGACTACGCACATGTCTCATTCAAATTCTGAGAACTTGCAACAAAAACATTTTGGCTACATAGTAGAAGTGATTACTATCAACACTAACAATTTTCGAAGTATGGTTGTTATTTTGAAATAGTACACCTAAGTATATTTTTGTGGCTAGTTTGCCTAGAATGTTATACCATTTTAGAATTGTAGTTAGTTGCGCCAATTTTTAATACTATTTGCCACAGTAGTGTCCATACTTTTTTTTTTCACTGTGATGAGTGAAAGTGAGCTGAAAGTCAAAATCTTACATAATTTATGAAAAAAACATAGTTTTGGTTGATTTTTGTGTAAAAACTATAGATATTCTGGAATTTTTAATGGTTGTGATCGATAGTAGTACTACTTACCTTGCCAATACAAAAAAAATCACAGAATTACTTGTAAAATTGTAGCAATGGCACTTAATAATATAATAAAAGATGACGATTTTTAAAGAAATCGGTTTTTTTTGTCGTAATGAAAAAAAAAATCAAGGTAGAATTTTTTTCTTTTTTGTTCTCGAGTAGTCATATGTAGGTCCATCTGCTGGTGCCGGCTTATCGTTGAATTTTGGGACACCCTGTAGATAAAATTTGTTTAACTATAAAGTGTGAGCGAGACATCGAGGCGTTGCCCTTTACGTCCGCGTGGCGGCGCCACTGGGCGCGCGGGACTTTATTATAAGTACTCTGTGCGCGGGAAATCCTAACAGTGACGCAACTTATCGCACTATCTTTATAAAATATTCGGCCTAATTCATAAAAATCACAATATACATTGAAACCTCAAGATAACGAGTTATTTGTTCTGAGATCGGAACATTTCAATAAACATCAAAATACGAAGATCAACGGTGGCTAATAGGAGAAATATAAACATCGCTATAAATATACATATTAGTTATATATATATATCTAATGAACTGGGTAAATTTACATCTCAAAAATGATACCGTCTGCCTCCGACCGTAGAGAATATAATTTATAAAATATTAAATTGTAAAGTTCGTGTATGAAGTTGCGACGGTGCCGACGGCGGGGGTCAGTGCGGCCGCGCCTCTCGCGCCTCCCGCGCCTCCTGCCACACAAGACGATACGTTAGTTGTACTTACACTACACACGCCCGACTGCCCGGCGGCGCCCATACACCTGTGGGTGACTCACATCACACTCACATATATTACATTATATAATATATATCTATATATAACACATCAATATACAAATAACACATACAAATACACATATATAATATTTACAACATTTATAACATTAATATTAAAATATTTATTTTATATAATAATATGCGACAATGGAAAAGCGCAATACAACTAATGACCACAAAAAATTGTTTATCGGTAACACAACGGTACCAGGTACGGTGCGCGCGCGCCGATCGTCGCGCGCCGCCAGTCGTTAACCGCCTGTTGTATGCGAAGCCCGCGCTTGTATAAATTCTTATTTATCATTGCTAGAACACGATAACTTATTTCACTATTATCGTTTCTACTTTAACTCTGTACTGTATACTACTCTTTTGCTTTCTCCTTCTATATCTGTGCTACCTTACTGTGCTAGTGAACTATTCCCTGTGCTTACTTAATAAACTGTGCATATCAGAACTGTGTTGCATTATTGGGCCCGTGGATCACAACCAAGGTAACCCACACTGGCGACCCCGTTTAGAACATTTAATAGCATTGAACTAATAGTGATAATGAGTAGTGATAGTAGTGATACGGCAAAGTCACAACGTAGTCAACGACCTAGTCGTAAACCGAGCAAATGCGAGCGCGTATCCACGGAGCCAGGGAATCCGTCGTTGGAATTATTTAGAGTAGGCGTCCGTATACCACCCTTTTGGCCGGAAAAACCAACAATATGGTTCTGCCAAATCGAGGGCCAATTTAAACTAGCCAGAATCACGGATGACTATACAAAATTCCACTACGTCCGCGCCCACTTGGATCGACAGTACTCTGCAGAGGTTGAAGATGTCATCACTTCGCCTCCTGCTACCGGCGCGTACGAGAAGCTGAAGAGCGAGCTGATTAAGCACCTGTCCGTATCCAAGGAGAAGAAGGTGAAGCAGCTCCTTCAGTTGGAGGAACTAGGTGATCGTAAGCCATCACAGTTCTTGCGGCACCTACAACATCTAGCAGGACCGACGATTCCAGAAGACTTCTTGAGGACCATCTGGTCCAGTCGCTTGCCAGGTAACCTCCAAACTATTATTGCGTCCCAGATGAGCTTGTCACTCACCGAGCTTGCTGACCTCGCTGATAGGGTCCACGATATGGTACCTACCTCTCCTCAAGTAGCGTCCACTTCAAGGGCAGACCTGGCAGCGGACATGATGCGTCTCATCACGGAGTTGACGAAGAAGGTTGACGCACTGACTGAGGAAGTACACCGACGCTCCCGACTTCGTACGACGCAAACCTCAGGCAATAGAAACCGTAGCCCATCACAACGTTCGCAGTCGAACTACAGAAAATTCCCACACTGTTGGTACTATCACAAGTTTGGCAATCAGGCGAAGAAATGTGTCCGCCCATATGACTACAAGTCGGGAAATGCAGCGGGCAGTCTGTAATGGCGGCTGAAGATTGCCCTTTCACAACTGGTCGCCTGTTTGTGACGGACCGTAGATCGAAAGTCCAATTCTTAGTGGACACCGGAAGCGACTTATGCGTTTTCCCTCGATCTGCGCTTCCACAGTATCGATGTGCAAAGACTGAATACCAATTATGTGCAGCTAATGGTTCACCAATCAATACTTATAGCTATCTGCAGCTTGTATTAAATTTAGGCCTTCGTAGAGACTTTCCATGGCGCTTTGTAATTGCTGATGTTACTAAAGCTATTATAGGTGTAGATTTTCTATCTTTTTTTAGCTTGGTAGTTGATATACGCAATCAACGCTTATTGGATAGTACCACAAATGTATCAGCTGTAGCATCTATCGCTTGTACTGATAGTTTAATTTCTAGTGTTAAGGTTGTTACTGGCAATGGCAAATATAGTAATTTAATTTCTGAGTTTCAGGCAATTACACGGCCGGCTGGCGCTCCATTCACACCAAGACACAACACTAAACATCACATACGCACCACATCAGGCCCCCCAGTATCTTGTTCACCTCGTAGACTAGCCCCGGACAAAATGAAAATCGCTAAGGCTGAATTCGAGGCTATGTTGGCGAATGGTACAGCTCGACCTTCAGAGAGTCCTTGGTCTTCACCTCTCCACCTCGCGCCGAAGAAAGACAACGGCTGGCGTCCTTGTGGTGATTATCGACTTCTCAACGCAAGGACAATACCAGATAAGTACCCAATTAGGCATATACATGACTTTGCCCATAGTCTATCTGGTTGTAAGGTCTTTTCCATAATTGACCTTGTTAAAGCTTACAACCAGATCCCCGTTTTTGAGCAGGATATCCCGAAAACCACTATCACCACACCATTTGGTCTTTTCGAATTTCCTTATATGACGTTTGGTCTAAGGAACGCCGGCCAAACTTTTCAGAGATTTGTGGACGAGATGACACGTGGCTTAGACTTTTGCTACCCATACTTGGACGATTTTTTGGTGTTCTCTAAGGATGAGGAGGAGCACAAAAAGCATCTACGTCAACTCTTTCAGAGGATGAAAGATTATGGTATGCTCATAAATACCGCCAAATGCGTCTTTGGAGTTCCAGAATTAACTTTTCTGGGCTACCATATTTCTCAACACGGCACTAAGCCTCTGGAAAGTAAGGTGCAGGCAATAAAGGTATTTCCAGTGCCCAAGACTGCTAGGCAACTGAAAAGGTTTCTGGGCATGGTCAACTTTTACCGTAGATTTATTCCTCGGGCTGCCCAGATTCAAGCACCTTTACACGACATGCTGACTGGCACTGTCAAGAGTTCACAGCCTATTGACCTTAGCGGCACCTCCTTAACCGCATTTGAGGAGTGCAAAGATAGCCTTTGCAAAGCGGCCATGTTGGCGCACCCTGACTCAACCGTTAAGCTAGGTCTGGTCACGGATGCGTCTGATTTCGCAATCGGTGACGTCCTGCAACAATTTAAGGATGGTAACTGGTAGCCTTTAGCATTTTTCTCCAGGAAGTTGAGCCCAGCACAGCAGAAATACTCACCGTATGACAGAGAGCTCCTTTCTATATATGAGAACATTAAATATTTTAATCATTGGCTCGCCGCTATCACCTTCACTATCTATACTGACCACAAGCCTCTAGTTTACGCTTTCCATCAACGTAAAAGTAACTGTTCGCCACGTCAGTATAGATATTTAGATTATATTTCGCAGTTCTCGACCGACATACAGCACATAGCCGGCAAAGACAATGTCGTTACTGACACACTGTCCCGTGTCGATGAACTATAAAGTCCTGTAGATCTAGATACACTAGCCAAGGCACAAGTTTCAGACTCTGAACTTGCTCAGTACCTCAGTGATGACTCTTCTCTGCGCATTAAAAAGATGAGTGTCATTGGAAGTAGTATTGAATTGTAATGTGACGTCAGTACAACTACTCCCAGACCCTTCATTCCCAAACACTTGCGCAAACAGGTCTTCGACTCACTGCACTGCCTAAGTCATCCTGGCGCTAACGCAAGTGCTAAGTTGGTTGCACAGCGCTATGTTTGGCCACAGATATAATGTATATAATGCCATATATAATATAATGCCACAGATATAATGCCATATATAATGTAAACTTGTTTTGTAAAATAGCATTTCTTGTTGTGAAATAAATTATTATTATTATTATTATATTATAAAGATGCGGAAAGACTGTCGCGATTAGTCTAAGGCATGTTTGGCATGTCAGCGCACGAAGGTGAATCGACATGTTTCCACCCCTTTGGGTACCCTCGATTTACCTTCGGCGAGATTTAAATATGGCCACCTAGACCTCGTCGGACCACTACCGCCTTCCAACGAATATCGATACTGCTTGACACTCATCGATCGCTTCACGCGATGGGTTCAAGTCGTCCCAATTATCGATATTACTGGGGAAACTGTGGCCAAAGCATTTCTCTCAGGATGGGTAGCACGGTTCGGATGCCCTACCGACATCGTGACCGATCGTGGTAGGCAATTCGAGTCTAACCTTTTTCAATACCTTGCAAAGACCATCGGCTTCAGACACCGTAACACAGTTGCGTATAATCCGCGCTGTAAAGGTCTGATCGAAGGTTTCCATAGGCAGCTCAAATCGGCAATTAAGTGTCATGCTGATTACAGCTGGACTGAATCTTTGCCATTTGTACTGCTCGGTATAAGAAGTTCCTTCAAAGAAGATCTTCAATCTTCATCCGCCGAATTATTGTATGGCGAACCCTTAAGATTGCCTAGTGAGTTCTTTGGCCAAAAAGTTGACAAATGTACGACTGATATTACCGACTTTATAGCCCGTATCAGATCATTTGCCAACAATTTACAGCCAGTTCCAACATCACACTACTCAAACGACAAAATCTTTATACACAAAGATCTATCGACATGTTCCCACGTTTTCCTTCGGGATGATGCGTTGAGAGGAGTACTCCAACCAGCATATACTGGTCCTTATGAGGTGATCGAAAGAGGCAGTAAAGATTTTAAGATTAAAATTAAAGGTTCCCGTCACAGTCTCCTTAGACCGCTTAAAACCAGCATATATTCTCGCTGACAACGACGACACCGCTGATTCTCCTATTGCTGAGCCACCACCTTCCACTCCAATAACCAAAACTACGCGTTCAGGTAGGCAAGTCAAATTCCCGGGTTACTATCGCCCATAGCATGGTCTCTGAAGGGGAGTGATGTGGGTGACTCACATCACACTCACATATATTACATTATATAATATATATCTATATATAACACATCAATATACAAATAACACATACAAATACACATATATAATATTTACAACATTTATAACATTAATATTAAAATATTTATTTTATATAATAATATGCGACAATGGAAAAGCGCAATACAACTAATGACCACAAAAAATTGTTTATCGGTAACACAACGGTACCAGGTACGGTGCGCGCGCGCCGATCGTCGCGCGCCGCCAGTCGTTAACCGCCTGTTGTATGCGAAGCCCGCGCTTGTATAAATTCTTATTTATCATTGCTAGAACACGATAACTTATTTCACTATTATCGTTTCTACTTTAACTCTGTACTGTATACTACTCTTTTGCTTTCTCCTTCTATATCTGTGCTACCTTACTGTGCTAGTGAACTATTCCCTGTGCTTACTTAATAAACTGTGCATATCAGAACTGTGTTGCATTATTGGGCCCGTGGATCACAACCAAGGTAACCCACACACCCATCCAACTTCACCAACCGTCTGATGGACATAGCTCCTCCCACGAAAGGTATAGCTAATGCCGTATGGCATATTACGTTTGGCAGACCGTTACTGTTATGATGTTGTTGTGTGGAGAGCGCTGTTGTTCACTCCCTTGATGCTCCGATAATCAGATTTTATAATTCTCACGGGTAAGTGATGAACGGCGAATAACTCTTAGGAATGTTGAACATTCTTGTCGGCTGCACGAACGAAAAAGTGTCACGTTCCGTCTGAGCCGAGTGTGTAAGCGAGAGCGCGGATCAAGCGACAGAGAGGCACGATCGGCCTAAGCGTTCGGCTTGTGATGCATCTATCTCTTCCATTCCATCGCCCTCTGCTAGGGCCGGTCCCCAAGCCCTCGTCTAGGGCGACATCAAGCGCAGGTAATCGCGCCTGCGCCATCCCAGGGGCTGGCGGCAGAGCGTTTCACCAAAGAGGATTTCCCTCGGACCCATCCCGCCCTCTCCTTTTGCGAGACAACTGTCTCTCAAAAGACGGTGACTATGTCCCATTGCCTGACACTGTTGAGCATCGCCTTAGCGATGGTCGGCAACGTGAGGTTGATACTGATGATTGCAACGAGTTCACGGCGCTGCTCTGCCCAGGCTACACAGACCGTGTGCTGCGCCGTGTCCCCATCGCAATCGCGGTGGTGGCAGGACGGTGTCCTCTCCCTCCTCACGACGTGTGCAGGTGCTTACCAAAGCAACCATGAACCATCAAGACCTGCACAAGTTGGAAATAAAGGACACCGTGTTGCTGACTCAACCACACAGCACCGGCCGAAAGGCCTCGACAATCCGAACACCGAACCGAGGCCTCTCCAGCTGGATTGCCCAACAGGCAATGGTCAGGTCCGCTTGACTTATGGACGTCTAAAAGCTGCAGCTCCTGCCTCACCGCTCGCTGTGTAATGCGGATTACACGGAGAAAGCCTTCCGCACCACACCGCGGTATGGTAAGCGGTGTGGCAGCTCCGGCGTCCAAAGTCGAGTTACAGGCAAAGAATTGCCCCAAATCCCAATCGGCCTTCTCCTTTGTACTGCGGGCTAAACTGCCATCATGTTTCTGCAGTGGTGGGAGATTGGACTGGCAGAAGTTACTTTGGGCAGCTTTGGCGAGCGACCAGAATGCATGACGCCCAGCGGGATAGCTCTCTTTCGCTCACCTTTTCTGGCAACATGTTCCGCCTTGACTCTGGCAATAGCCTTCTTACTAGATCTAGAAGCGGCATTAAATTTTCGCTTCTCCTCTTTGACTTTCAGATCCTCACATTTTTGGCCCTGTTCCAGGCTCGGTATCCGGCTGCTTCTAGCATGCAGCTGTCCTGCAGGTTTTATTAAACCAAGGTCGGCTGCGGCCGCCGACCGGTATTTTGGTGTTGGGGATGAATAATTCCATCCCCGTAATAACTGTGTCGGTAACGCGATCCGCACAAACGCCAGGGTCCCCCAGAGGCGATACAAAGTCACTTCCATAGGTAGGACGCGTAGAGTTCGCAAAGCCCATCCCAATCTGCTGACTTATATTGCCACAGAGACTGTGCGAGCCCCAGTCGCTTTAGAGCGTTTAGGCCTCGCAATAGGAGCTTTGCTACGGACCAAACAGTAATAAGATGACCCAAAAGGAGCTTCGACCACTACCTGGTATCCGTGCTGGTGTGTAATCAGCAGAAGAGAACATTCACATATTGTAGGCTTAATACTTCAAACTTTGCAGCTAGAATTGTATTAAACGATGACACAACCTTGTTATTCAAATTACTGAAATTTAGCATTTAATATGCTTAATTATTTTTTAAAAACCCGATTACGAAGCGAAAAATTATGTCACAAGCGAGATTCAAAGCCGCACCTATTGGGAGTCCGGCCCAATCGTGCTGCCACCTACACTATACCTATGGAAACATAGTCGGGTAGATGGCGCACGTCACCTTAAAGACGTAAATATGATACGAAACGAGATTTGAATGTCCTATAATAGTTCACGGTGGTGTAAGTGGCAGCACGATTGGGCAGGACTCCCAATAGGTGCGGGTTCGAATCCCGCTTGTGACATCATTTTTCGCTTCGTAATCGGGTTTTTATAAAAGCATTGAAGTCTCCAAGAACCACCATCTCCGCGAATGGGCATTGCTCCAATATTTCGTCAATCCTCCATTGGACGTTCTCGAATAACTGGGTTGACCTCGAATCACTGCCATGGGACCTGTAGAGGCACGTGTAGATGCGGTTATTCTCCCCATAGTCTACGCGTAACCATAAAATTGACAACTCACCATGCTCGAGGGCCCGAAGGCGGCGATAACAGATACTCCGGCTCCGGATGTACACGCACCTCCAGCTCTACGACGGAAGGAGTGCTCCAATTCCAAATAAATAAATAATTCATAGCCGGAGCAATTTAAGTACGAACTATCATCCGAGGCACCTATCTGTGTCTCCATTAAAATAAGGTAGTGCAGGCCGCGCCGTCTCGAGATGGTGGTGGACTGCGTGGAGATTTCTGCGTAAACCCATGATGTTGCAAAAATCCACATCAAAAGTGGAGCCCGCCGCGTAAAAACTTCTCTTTTTGTTTTGCCTTCTCATTATGAGTTTTTTTTATTAAGAAGAAGAGGAAGGGAGTATGTTTGCGTGAATTGCGTTTCGGTGATACAAAAAATAAAGTGCGGGGTACAGTACATGGTTGGAGGGTGAGTTTTGTGAGCAGCTGACACAAAGCACGGAAGGGCCTCCGGTGCCTCCCTGCGTGTAGTCGCCGAGCTCCACTCCGGTTTCCCACTCTAGCTCGACGATTCCGCAACGGAATATTTACCGGTTGGCGGGACATCCTCCCAGGAAGGATAATCCTGGATTCGGGTCCCCAGCTGACCAGCAGGTGGCCGGCGGTGACCATTCCCACCGGGTGTCCCTGTACCCCATGTCAGCCCCTCACGCACAATGCCCCAACCACCCCGGACGCGGCTGTAGACAGAACTGTCAACAGGCGGCCCTGCCACAACTACGGCTGTGGCTGGCGGAGACTTAACAAAACATGAGAGTGTGTGTGTCACCTGATCGGGGCGTGTGTGCGCGTGCTGTCCGCCCGCGTGCTCGTCGTGCGCGTGGTGCGCGTCGTGCGGCCCCGCGTCGCGCTCGCTGCAGTCCGCCAACGCCGCCGCCGCGCTGCACACAAACGTCACGTTAGTAGCGTGAGGGCGGGCGGGGGCGTCGCGCCGGCGTGCGGGCAGCACCTGTCGTCTCGCGCGTGACACTCGCAGCGACAGTGCTCGGGCTCCACGTAACTGAACACGACGCCGGCGCCGACGCTGCCCGTCGCGCCCGCCGCTGTCGACGCCGGCAGAGTCTGTATACGCTTCGGCTGCTTGCGCCGCTCCGGCACCTCTTCGAAGTCGATCCATTCCGTCTTTGGACGCGATTCTGAAAATGTCCACATCCTAATATTACAAAGTGTGAAAACATTGTTAATTTAATGTAATTGTGATGACATTATAATAGTCATAGGGACATACGGGACCACTTCAGAAGTTTTTCACTCTTTGGATTGAAAAAAGATTTTTTGAAAATCGGCCCACAGTTGACACAGCTGTCGGTGAACATACATAAAAACTATACACAGTGGAACATAGAACCTCCTCCATTTTGAAGTTGGCTATAATTGTTGCATCGTTTGGATGATATGTCCTTGGGCATATTTAATGCACAAATAAACACATCTTTTGATGATATAATTACATGCACCATAGTGTACTCAAATACAATCAAACTGATACCTACTTTATTAATAGTTCTGTTGGTCACTTTTATTTATAATTAGTCAAAGAGCAGAATCAACACACTAAAAAAGGCTTAAAAATATAACTTAATGATAAAGTTCGAGCTGACCACCTGATTGTATGTTACCAATAACTATTGCTTACGAACTTCACAAAGGTAATAAACGTCTTGGAGTTTTGCCGGGCACGTGAAACTGTCTTATGGTATGGAATTTAAACAAAATTATATTCAAGCTTTTAGTGTTTTAATGTATTAAGTATATTAAATAACTTTGATGGCGTAATATGTAATATAATACAGATACAGTGCTCAGGTGTAATGAATACAAAACGAGAGTGCTTCACGTGTGTTTTAATATATTGCGAAAATGTCAAAATTAAAATCAGTAAAGCGGCATCGCTAGTCGCTACACTAAGTCGAAGACTTAATGACAAATAATCCAATAAATACTAATGGCAAAATAAATTCAATCGACGCTGGAAACAATGGTCCTGCTAACTGATTGTTTAAATTGAAGTAGGGTCAGGAAGGGAGCAGTGACTCACTAGTACCACGTGAGTAGATAAACGTTCAGAGACAAACATTCAAACAACCGCGCTACGGTAGGTACATCACAACAAGAATGATGCGCGTGTGTGCGTGAGCACTGTCGGCTCGTCACGTACGGAACGAAACCTGTTTAGGCTGGTTCGGCCAGTGCTCAAACAAAGGGCTCACTCACCGCTCGCTGTGCATCGCGTCGTGCGTGTTTATTTAAATTTGAAATTTGAATTAATTAGAGAAAGTGTAAATATGGTTTATTGTACTGTGTGCATGAACAACAATCGAAAAAATAAAAACATATCTCTTTTTGCGTCGTGCGTGTTTGTTTAAATTTGAATTAATTAGAAAGAGTGTAAATATGGTTTATTGTACTATGTGCATGAACAACAATCGAAAATATTTCGATCTAGAAATAAATATTGTTAATATTGGTAGTGATATACTAAAACGTATACAAGATTGTAAATTTGATATGCCATGCAAGTGCTTTCCCATTGATTATTTAAAAAAGCTTTATATTACATTTAGAATTTATCATTCGATTAAGAGATATAACAAATTATTAAAAATCAAAAATTACAAAAAAAAAACTATTTAGAGTAAGCAATTTGTAAAAAAATATCCATACATAAAAAAGCTGACAAACATTTTGTGTATTTATTTTCATCCTCATGTGCCAACCCTATCAGTATAGGTAACAATTTTGCTCGCTCCTTAGAAGCTTGGTCTCTGTACGTTTATTTACTCATGTGCTAGTACGTTAGCCAGTATAAGACGTACAACGTTCTCGTCTCCTTCTCTCGTTTAAAGTCAACAAGCTTGGAACACGCACAAACCAGTCAACTGCGGTTCAAGCGCTGAACAGCGGTGCGACGAATTAATGTATAAATCAATTATCAATAGTTGTCATTGATTTTTTTAAACTATTATATAAATGTCAAATTATTGTAAGTTAAGTGACACCATGTGACAATTAAGTCATCGATGTTTTGAGTTGTAGGTAATCATATATCCAATCCTAGACAATGATTAACTTGAAAGACTAAAAACGTGAAGATATTTATTTTATAACTCAACACTGGCACCTGTAGCTCGTATAAGTAGTGATTGCCAATACATAGGAAGAAGAATATACCAATGAATATGTTTATCTGTTTACAAATTATACGTAGCAATCACATTTATATTGTTATTTAGCCAACTTATATGTAGTATATATTGTGTGTGTGTGTGTGTGTAGTGACTGGCGACGTACGAACGAAGCTACGACCAACAAACAGTAATGTGCTAATGAACATTAATGTTGAAATATGTTTACCGTCTCCACTGCTGCGTGTGCGCACGCGGTCGGCGCGCGGCGCCGCCGGGCCGCCGGGGCCGCCGCCACCGACACTGTGCGCGGTCGCCGCGGGAGCCGGATGCGCAGCCGTTCAGCGGGCGCCGTCGTCTGGGGCGTCTGCGCGGGCGGCGGGCGCTGAACGCGCGGCGCCAGCGCAGCGGGCGCAGGCGGCGGCGGCGCCGGGGCGGCAGCGCGCGGCCGCTCCACCCCCGCCAGCAGCACGCCCGCGCGCTCGCGCACCGGTACCATCGGCAGCGCCATGGATCGCTCCTGTGGCAACGTTGTCGGCACGTACGGCAATTCCTCCTCGAAAGATTCTTGCACCACTAGACCCCGTCGCTCCACATCGTTGCCGCCCCGCGGTGGTGCCGACTCGGAACTAGGCTCCGATTCCGACGAGTCCCGCACGCCCTCTTGCGGCGAGGACGGCGTGGCCGCACACGAATCTACCGGAGTCGCCTCCATATCAATTTTCCGATTCGCATGTGACAATAGCGTGTCTGTGTTGAGCGGTTCCCGTGCGACCGACCCTCGCCTCTCGTCAGGCTCGACGAAGCTGGGGAAGGAGCCGGAAATCTCGCTGGTGACGCTTGGTGTCTTTGTTATACTAAACTGTGTACTGAACACTTGTTCGCGGCTGCCCACGTTTGTTGTAAAGATAATCCTCTGTTTCCGTCGGCGTCGCGTGTCGTCCACGGCGGGCGGCGGCTCCGCGGGCTCGATGTTAGGTGCCACATCGGGCGTGCACTCTAGGAGGGGAGCGCTGTTGGTGGACTTGTCCCCCGCACTTCTGTCGCTGGACGAGTGACGGTCGGCCTCTACCTCTGCAGATCTGACGTCGATGGGTGTGGCCAATGCGCTGACCGGTGAGCCGCATGAGCCGCCTTCGGGCACTCGTTCTGTCGGTGAGCGCAGTGGTATGATGATACTACCGTCGGGAAGAACAGTTCTATGAACAGGTTTCTGGGCTAATGGAGGCGCAAATTCACGTTCGGGCGGTACACGCGTTTGTGGTGCGGAAGCCGGACGAGGCGGCTCCCGGTGCATGATTACTTCGGCTGTGATACTTTCCTGTTCATGCTCTCGTGCACCGCTCGAGCCTGCCTTCTCATCTGGTGGCGTACGCAATGGAATATGGATGATGCCGTCTCTGGTGTCCTCATAGTATTTGAGTTTCTCTCCGCGGCGCTGAACTCCTATGGGTTGTGGGGTGCTCGTTAAGGCTCTTTGTGGTTGAACTATTGGAGAGCCCTCACGAGAGCCAGGTGAGGAAGAAGCGCAACTTTTTCTAGGCGTTCGGAATAATGATAGAACTGAACCTCTAATTTTACCAGCAGACGAGGGTGTCGTAGAGCGATCTCGACTTTTACTACGAGAGCGACCCTCGGTGAGACTCCTTTTACGGCGAAGAGCATCGGACGGCGAGTCCGGTGAGGCGATCGTTTCACGCGACTTGAATAACGAACAAAAGGATGACTTACGAGATACAGGGACTCCAGTCGGTGACGGTGTGCGACTGTCGCGCGTGGCGTGACTGCGCGCCGCCGGGCTCAGCGGTGCGGGCTCCGTGCGACCTACGAGCTCCGTCGGGCGCACGGCTCGTTCGGCAGGAGCTACTAGATCGAGTAAGACGGGCTTAGGAGTTACTTCTTCGCCTACTGCCGTTGCTCGATTTGTTGACGGCAGGTCCTCCTCTTCGTAGTCATCATCAGGCTTTAGCTTGATTCTGATGATGTCTTTTGTGCGATTTCCGCTCTTATATACTTCTGGTTCGGAAGGTTCCCGCCGAACGCGCGGTCTCGCCCGCCTCTCCTGCGCCCGCGCTCTGTTCTGTGACTCTTTTTGTAGCTTATCATCATTAATGACGAGCGGCACTATGACGTCCGGCATAGACTTAGGTACTGCGGGCTCGGAGGGCGACGTCCTGGACGCTTGGGACGAAGGGACGGCTTTGGGAATCGGAGAAGGCGGCGGTGGGCGCGACGCACGTTCGACTGTGGCCTCGGTCCGTACCTCGCGGCGGTCGCGTGCGTCTACTGGTGCCGGCACAGTGTCTGGACTTGAGTTAGCACTTAGTTTAGCAATCTCGAGAAGCCGCTCTTCAACGGCCGCTGCACATATCTCGGGGTCGGTCTCTATGGGCTTCGGCCCACAGAAGGAAGTTTCGAGTAACATTCTATGCGGTGAGGGTGAGCGCGACACGCCGGACACGACGGAGAGCCGCGATACGTGGGACGCGTGGCTGAAGGCGGACAGCGCCGAGTGCGCCGAACACTGCGAGCCCACGCTGGACAGGCGGCTCGTGCGCCCCGACACCGCCAGCAGCGCCGCCTCCGAGCCCTGGCTGTCCTTGCGCGAGTGGCGACGCGGCGCGGGTGGGGCTGGTGCCGGGGCGCGCACCTCGCCCGGCGCGCCCTCGAGGAATGCGAGCTCCTCGGTGGACGAGCGCAGGTCTAGCGCGCCGTCTTCGCGGAAGCCGAGTTCTAGACGGTTGCGGGCGTCGTCCCCGCCGCCGGCGAACAGCGCCAGCTCAGGCGAGCTGTCACGCGAGTCGTGATGGCTGGAACTGGAGGCGCGTGAGATGTCGATGCGCGGCGCCGTCGGCGCGCCGAGCGTGCCCAGCGCCGCGGCGGTCACCGCCGGCGTCGAGTGCGAGCGAGCCCGCTGCTCCGGTGGTGCGAGCGACGTCGAGCACACCGGATCCTCGCGAATCTCCGGCAACCGGAACGTCTGCTTGGTCTCGGGGCTCGACTGTGCACACACAACCGCACCGAGATAAGTTATAGTGTTACAGTGGACGGTACCGAGGCGATATGCATCAGGGGGGAGGGTCGATTGCGGATACATACTGGTCTCACCTCGTCAGAGCCGTCGTGGTCGAAGGAGGCGATGGGCGCGGGCCCGCGGCGCAGCTGGCGCACGGGCGCGCCGCCGGCCGCCATGCGCCGCCTAAGCGAGCCGCCGCCGCATCACCGGGCGCGCTCCGCCCTCGCCTCGGCCGCGTCGCGTGCCGCCGCGCGCTCACATCACACACACAGCGCACGCTCGGCGACACTTCACTGACAGTAGTATTGAGAGGTGACCGCGGTCTGTATGCACTAACACTCAACTAAGCCTATAGTGGTATACTCGGCCAGCACAACGCACGCGGCCGACATCAACACGTACAATGTAAGTTTGTTACACTGTAACATAAGTTCATTAACATTCAACATAACACAAATAAAGTATAAGGTTGCGTCGCGTATTATTCATTATTCCACATCGAGATTACGACAGTCAGTAACGGTAGTCACTTGGAGTGCAGTGGGGACGCCGCCGACGGTCAGTGGGACGCGGGCGCCATCGCGTGCGGGGCCGCGGCGGGCGCGCTCGATACGCAGCTCGGGGCCGGCGGTGCCGGCGGCGCGCGGCGCCGAGTGGCGGCGCGCAGGCGCGGCCCCCGCCCCCGGCCCCGGCCCCGCCGCCGATCTGTTGCACGGGGCGCGCTTACGTAACGGGGCGGCGCGCCCTCTCGCCCCGCGTTGAATCGATACGCCGCCTTAGTGCCGTCTCGTGCCAGCGAACAGAGCGACCAGCGGCACGCACAGTCAGTGATCTCACACCACAAGAGTAGTCATAGGTATATGTGTCGTCCACAGCTGGTTGGCTGGCCAGACCTCGGCCATAGGACGCAACAAATTTTATATAATCCTACTTTCTACTAGTCCTATCCTACTAATATTATAAACGTGAAAGTTTGTAATAATGTATGGATGTGAACATCTTTGTTGCTCTTTCACGCAAAAACTACCGCATTGATTTTGATGAAACTTTATAGTAATATAGCTTACACATCAGAATAACACATAGGCTATAATTTATAAAGATATTTTGTAAATTGGCTAAAATATAACGATAAAAATCGCTTAAGACAGAAAAAATCGCCCATCTGCGAGTTATTTTTGCATACGCTGCAAAGATCTTGAAAGCTAGACAAATGTTATGTATTGTGGAAATGTACCTCTTAAATAGTTCTACAAAAAGTCCGCGACAGCATATATCTATTTTTAATATTTAAGCATTTATCATTAAAATAGTAAATTAAAAATTCAAAATAATTTGGTATTTATTGCCGATGCACATTTTATAGTAACAAATTGATTCTTATGCAAACAAATGCTTTTATTGCTTTCGATATTTAAAGTTTTACCGCGTGTCGTTTGGTACAATGTTTCAAAAGATAGAACGATAAGAGTGCGCAGTGCTGTGGTTAGGCAGCAACCAGGCGCACTACAGAATATGTTCGCCGATTGTGCGACCCGAACACAAGTAAAGTCGTGAGGGCAGTCATCGTTGATGATTGTTGTATTTTTGACAGCACTATCGCTTTGTTAATAACATACTATACCTGTATATAATAGATAGGTATTGAAAGTTTGTGATATGAAACATCTTTTTGCGCGCCTTGGCAGTAAAATTATGTCGACTACTGGAAATGATAGATTGTGTTAGGTAGGTACTAAGACAAATGTGGTCATGCCGTGATACTTCGCCGCTATTCTCTATTCATTTGTGTGCGCGCGTATGACAGCGGTAGCTGTCTAACATAAGTGTGACATTAAATCCTTACTAATATTATAAATGCGAAAGTAACTCTGTTTGTCTGTCACTCTTTCACGCCAAAACTACTGAACCGATCTAAATGAAATTTGGAACACATAGTCTAGAGCCTGATAAAGGACATAGGCTACTTTTTAATGCAAAAAAGGATTGCAAAGGGGGATGAAAAGTTGTAAGGAAGTATCGTCATTTTTAAAGCCAGAAGCTTGAAACCTATTTTTAGGCTTTGATTAGATATAAATAAATATGACATTGACATGTAAAAATTTAATCTTAAGGGGTAAAATAAAAATAGGGGATGAAAAACTTTAGGAAAGTAACCTTTTACGCGGGCGAAGCCGCGGGCAGAAGCTATATATAATAAAATTGTAACAATTTTAAAAACGTTTAAAAGTAGTTACATCGAGTCAATAAGTTATGACGTGCATCGCGCTCTGCCTTAGTGGGTACTGGTATGTTACTAAGTATATGTACATGTACCTCAATAGGTACCTGTGTACTTAGATAACAATGTTGAAGTATCAAAAAGTAAAGCCAAAACTTTACATGTTGTCAATTTTAACATTTTAAACTAATTCTAATTGAATTAACATCGAATCTCGAATCGGAACATAACTGGAAATCGGGCAAATTTAATTAAAATAGGACCGCGTTGCCAAACATTCCTGATCATAGAAAACTCAAAAAAATGATTACGCTCCTGGCTCGTTCCTAAACAGAAACCCTCTAATATTCACACATGGTCAGCGAAAGGCTAATAATTTGCCACCTCCCTCGGGGCGTCAACTGCGTCAGCAGGTCTAACACGTCAGGCACCACATACGATACCGAACATCTGGCACATTCAAACAACTGCCCACAAAGGCAAAAGTGGGATGCCATAGCAAGGTCAAACGTCATTTACCTGTGCTAAGGGCACCTCTAGCGAGGATATAAACAGAGTTACTCAGCGCAGCTAAGGCGAGAGGAGTGCAGATTGCCCTAGTCCAAGAACCATATATTGGAAGAACGGGCATCCTAAAAGAGCACCCGGGCACCAAAGTTATTCAGTGCACCCTTAGCCGTGAAAAACCTACCACCATCATGAAAGCCACCATCATCATTTTTAGCCACCACCTGGAGGTAATTCAAGATCCTCAACTAACAACCCACATCGAGGCTGTGGCCACAATTAAAGTCGGGCGGTTAAGCATGGCTAATATCAGTCTACTTAGAGGGGGACCAAGCAATAGATTCATACTTAAAGCGGCTAAGAGCCGTAATAACTAATATGCCCATAGAAAACATCATACTTGGCGGAGATATCAACGCCTGGAGCCCCTGGTGGGGCAGCTCCACTGAAGATCCAAGAGTAGCAGCGTTTACAAACTTCACAGATGAACTAGAACTCCATATCTTGAACGAAGGGGACACTCCGACATTCGAAACATACAGGAGAGGACGGCTGTACACAAGCATTGTAGACGTCACCACGTGCAGCAGACCACTGCTAGGAAGAGTGGAAGACTGGAGAGTGGACAGAGGAATTACTACATCCGACCACAATGTCATCGCCGCTACTCTTCACGGCCGTTTTAGAGGAAATCTTTCGTCAATTAGACTGGGAGAAATGTGGACTGTCCATAAATGGGGACTGTCCATAAATGTGGACTGTCCATGAATGTGGACTGTCCATAAATGGGGACTGTCCATAAATGTGGACTGTCCATAAATGTGGACTGTCCATAAATGTAGACTGTCCGTAAATGTGGACTGTCCATAAATGGGGACTGTCCATAAATGTGGACTGTCCATAAATGGGGACTGTCCATAAATGTGGACTGTCCATAAATGTGGACTGTCCATAAATAGGGACTGTCCATAAATGTGGACTGTCCATAAATGGGGACTGTCCATAAATGTGGACTGTCCATAAATGTGGACTGTCCATAAATGGGGACTGTCCATAAATGTGGACTGTCCATAAATGTGGACTGTCCATAAATGTGGACTGTCCATAAATGTGGACTGTCCATAAATGTGGACTGTCCATAAATGGGGACTGTCCATAAATGTGGACTGTCCATAAATGTGGACTGTCCATAAATGTGGACTGTCCATAAATGGGGACTGTCCATAAATGTGGACTGTCCATAAATGTGGACTGTCCATAAATGTGGACTGTCCATAAATGTGGACTGTCCATAAATGTGGACTGTCCATAAATGTGGACTGTCCATAAATGTGGACTGTCCATAAATGGGGACAAACTCAAGCATACGCTCGAGGCTTGTGCCGCCTGGGCAGAGCAGCGCCGACGTCCTCCCCGGCACGTCGCTCAGGGAGAGGGTACCCCTCAAGGGGTATTCCGTCGGGCCGGCCACTGACGACAAGTTCACGCTGCTCCGGTGGCTGGTCCAACGACGAAGGCGAGGTTCGCGGGTTGGTTATGGGTGTGCGTGCTTGCGCCCCTCTGTCACCCCGGACGGAGTGGTGCGAGGAGTGCGCCGACCGTAGCCCACCCCCCAAGAAAAAAAAAGGCGATGCTGAATGACCTGGTTACAGAGCGCGTTAAAGTGGAATTAGTCATGAACATACTAAAAACCAAGGCTATGACCAATGGTTGAGCAGAACCTATTCTGATCAATAATGACCCAATGGAATATGTCAATGAGTCTATTTCATCATCATTATCATCGTCTCAGCTCATATATGTTCCACTGTTGGGCTCGAGCCTCCTCCAGAATGGGAGTGTAATTGTCCTCCTACACCACCACGCTGGTCGGAGAAGGGAAACTGGAAACAAACCCCTATACGTTAGTACAGCAGTTACCCTTCTCTTATGACAATGAGTACATATTTAGGTCAAATAATATTGTCTGCATATCTGACCTCAAAAGTAATAGACGGAAGACGCATTCGAATTGCTTGGAAGCTAATTTGGGGCCTAAAGGGAATAATGAAAATGAAAGGTAGGTATTGTATTAAAGGTACTGCCGCCATCATTAAATGGAAACTCTTTGATACCAACATACTACTTATACCTCATTACCGTTCCTTTTTTATTTTGTTTCGCTGTGGAGACGCATTTATAAGCACATAGCTATGGCATGTGTGCACTATTCTTTGGTAAATAATAACATTTTACGTCATTTGATTCATTTTTATTACACCAATACATTATAAAGTATTGGTGTATCGAGAAATACAACAATACATTATAATTAGCTAGAATAATAACTTTCACTAAAACACTTTAATAAATGTCAGTTACATGTGGCGGTAGAGTAAACGATTCGAATTAGTGACACCAGTTGGCAGCACCATCCTTATGCATGTCCCCCATAGGTATAGCGACCAAAATATGGCGTAAAGTGATGTCACTTAATGACATACAAAGTCATGTGCTTATTGACTGCCTTACAATTATGTATAAATTCAGTAATACATACATACATATCATCACGCCATGTCCCTTGCAGGGTAGGTACTCTAGCATACTTCACTCGCTTCCTCAACATTCATAATTCTCTTCACACACGCTCGCCGGTTTCGGAGACTCTTGACTCCACCTTCCTTCAGTACGTGACCAATCTGGTCTAGGTAAGTTAGTCTCGGTCTACCCCGGTACCAACTTCGCATTGTATATCTTCTTAACCAGACGTTCGTTCGGCATTCTTTCCACATGTCCGAACCATCGGAGCATTCCCTTTCGCATCTTTACACCAATACTCTCTTTCATACCTAATCGTTCTCTTACGTGGTCGTTACGAATGCGATCAATATATTTTAAAAATAATAGGAATAATATCTGCATTCACTAACAATGTTTAGTCTTAGGTTACACCAAAGGTAATCAATGTTATGTGTCAGTTATATTGTCTTAGGGGTCACCTACTTGATGCAATTTTGTTCTAGATAGCTCATCATCATTCTCCTACTGTTATCTCAATTACTTGGGGTCGATACAATATGTACTTTTTTAACCGACTTCAAAAAGGAGGAGGTTCTATGTTTCATTGTATGTATTTTTTTTTTATGTATGTTCAGCGATATTTTGGTCAATTGTGGGCCGATTTTCAAAATTCTTTTTTCTTTCTAAAGGGTATACTTCAGAGGTGGTCCCATTGTCACCGAGTCATGATCTGATGATGAGAAGTCATGGAAATCGAGGGCAACCCTCAAATTTTATAAGCACATATTACGTGTCTCATATATTTTCAAAAGCTCTTCAAATATCTGCATCTGGCAGTGATAAACTCATTTAGATGAGCTGATGATGGAAGGTATATCTCATTAATGGTTAGGAGTTGGAGGATAATTCTTTCAATATCATACGCACGCATAGACTTTTAGCTGTATTCTTTCAAGTTAACTTCCAAGGTGGTCCTATTGTCATCAAATCATGATCTGATGATGAGAATTCTTGGCAATCGAGGGCAACCCTTAAATTTTATAGGCACATATTACGTGTCTCATGTATTTTTCAAAGCTATTCAAATATTTGCATCTGGCAGTGAACATTTCATTTAGGTGAGCTGGTGATGGAAGGTACATCTCCTTAGCGTTTAGAAGTTGGAGGATAATTCTTTTAATATCATACGCACGCATAGACCTTTAGCTATATTCTTTCAAGTTTACTCCCGAGGTGATTTCATTGTCACCAAATCATGATCTGATGATGGGAAGTCATAGAAATCGAGGCTAACTATCAAATTTTATAGGCACATATTACGTGTCTCATATATTTTCCAAAGCTATTCAAATATTTGCATCTGCCGATGATAATCTCATTTAGGTGAGCTGGTGATGAAAGGTACATCTCCTTAGCGCTTAGGAGTTCGAGGAAAATTTTTTCAATATCATATGCACGTGTTAAATTAATTGTGTATATATTATATTTTTGTATATATATATATATATATATATATATATATATATATAGGTATTACATTTACATATATGTATTATTAATACTCAATATTATCTGTAATAGGTATCAGGTTATTATCATATCGGATAAATAAGGTAGTAAAGCAAACAACCTTATAACAATACATTTAATTTACATAGCAATTTATCATAATACTATTCAATGAAAATCAGCAAAAGTATTACCATTAAATGCACAACTACATAATGATACAAAAATACAACCTTAGATGTTAACAGTACGAAAGCCAACAGCAACTGACTGTTTCACCGCGCTATCGCTCCTTAAATACCCACAAACTGCACAAACAACCGACAACCCACAACTTTGATATCAAATTAGCGACTATTATTTCATTTTAATCCACTTTTCACCCTAATAACACAAATCATATCGTAATTCATCATTATTTTTCAAATCGACGTAAAATAGAATCTTATTACCTTTTTTAAATGTTATATACCTATACATTTCTTCTATTATTAATCTAACACGGCCATACTGACAAGTACTTCGCTCTCGAAGTACACTATTGTATTATTGCTAACATATCTGCAAACAGTGACTGCTCAAAACTTACATATGTTTGTTTGCCAATTGCCTAGACGTGTCAAGCCCCCTCCACCCGCTGCTTGTGGGATAAACTTGCACCAAGCAAAAGACCGACCAGCGGAAACAACATATTGCAAATCATGATTTTTCAAAATTTATATATTTTTGTTTGCCAATTGCATAGACATGTCAAGCCCCCTCCACCCGCTGCTTGTGGGATAGACTTGCACCAAACAAAAGACCGACCAGCGGAAACAAAATTTATATATTTTTGTTTGCCAAATGCCTAGACGTGTCAAGTCCCCTCCACCCGCTGCTTGTGGGATAGACTCGCACCAAGCAAATGACCGGCCAGCGGAAACAATTTATTTATTAAGCAATCACAATCCACCCACAAACAAATTAGCAATTATACACTTATAATAATTCGTAAGCTACATTTTCCTTACAATTTGTAGCAATCATTAGGGAGGTTAGAAGAAATTTCATAAGGGCCTTTAAATTTTGATGCTAATTTATCCTTACACCTATGATTCTGTGAGACATATACTTCATATTCGACGAACAGTGTCAAAACGTTTTTTTTTTTTTTTTTTGAATATTTGCCGCTATTTGTATAATATATAGTTTAGCTATGTCTCAAGCACTCTAATTTAATTAAGTATCGTATTTCGTTTGCGAAAATTTACACCAATAAGTAAGGGTAAATATTAAAACCTTCTGTATGTTCCTGTTAATAGATTGTTGGATTTTCCATAAAACGTTCGGCCAATCTGACTGTCTAGCATATAGTATTAAGCAATAGTCACAATAAATACGTAACGTTCTACTTGCCCCTTACTTCTGAGGGTACAATGGAAATTAAGTAATGTTATACACGTAGTTCAACAAACAAAAAAATAACATGATTTGACTACTACTAAAATTAATTCCTTGACGTTTCGAACACTACAGTGATCATGGCCACGGGAGGACCAGGGTGTCTTACGCCCAATAAGTCATCGTTATTACAGAAATTTATGTATATCTACTACAGAATCAGTTATTAAATTTTGGCCCGCATTTTTAATACAAATTAATTGCCAGCACATAAGAAAATGATTCTATGTGTAAAATTTTATATTGTTTATGGTGAGTTATAACTATTAAACATTTAATTTATGATAATTATCATATTGTGGCAATATATAAGTTTATAAAACTAACAAATGTATTCAGCTACCTATATATTTTTTTAAACTAGCTAGTTATTCTCAAAACCAATATGACAATTTCTTTCGTGAAATAGGCGTAATATACTTTGCAATATATAACTTTATATGTCCATTTGGATTAATCTTGTAATATAGCAAATTACTACGAACTACCTACACATTGCTTTGAGTCTATTCTCACGTTTGTTCTCTATGTGAAAATTCTAACCGAGATTGGGTGTCATCTATTAAATTTACAGTACTAAGCATAGCTATAGGCAGTTCAATAGGATTTCGACCGAGGAAATCGAAATAGCTTATATATTGTCCCTTTAGTAAGTAATTTCAAACTGCATATTTAGCCACCTACGAGCTAAATGGGTTATTTTATTCATGGTTGATTTGATACATACATTCAGTTATAATTTTAAGTTAGTTCCTAGTAAATAAACTGTAATGTGTTTCACAGCATTGTAAATGGCTAAAGTTTCTAGATCGTATGAACTATGTTTCAACTTAAAGGTGTTGTTCTTTTACCGAAATAGGCACCCTAAAATTATTAAATTTTTGCAATAAAATAGATATCTAATATCACTAGTAACGTCATATAATTCAGTTTGTAAGCTAGGATCGAAAATCGATAGCGAAGGTCTAGACACTAGATACCTAATGTAAAACGTAATCTCTCGCGACCAGACTCGAGTCCCATTTTTTGTACTTTTTCTTTTGAAAAATAAGTTAACCAGTTCTGTACAAAAATGTGACCCAAGTCGACATTCAGATGGTCTTTATGACTAAATATACCAGAGCGAAGCCCTTTAATGCCTTACCAGCTCCTGCGACGGTACCGATACTGCGCAATCCCAATACTTTAAGACAGTTCCTCGATGTTGAGACCTCAGCCTTCTGCATCACGGCCCTCATCACTTTTCGCTAGGTCGAAGGCTGCATTTGCTATGTCATCATCAGCATGATGATTGCCGGATACAGCATCTTAGATTGCCTGGAGAACTTCTAAGACAGCGGGATCTATTCTGAAACTCGGATATTAGGTGTATTAGTAATTAAGGTATTTATCCCACTTCTGATGTTAAATTAATTGTGTATATATTATATTTTTGTATATATATATATAGGTATTACATTTACATATATGTATTATTAATACTCAATATTATCTGTAATAGGTATCAGGTTATTATCATATCGGATAAATAAGGTAGTAAAGCAAACAACCTTATAACAATACATTTAATTTACATAGCAATTTATCATAATACTATTCAATGAAAATCAGCAAAAGTATTACCATTAAATGCACAACTACATAATGATACAAAAATACAACCTTAGATGTTAACAGTACGAAAGCCAACAGCAACTGACTGTTTCACCGCGCTATCGCTCCTTAAATACCCACAAACTGCACAAACAACCGACAACCCACAACTTTGATATCAAATTAGGGACTATTATTTCATTTTAATCCACTTTTCACCCTAATAACACAAATCATATCGTAATTCATCATTATTTTTCAAATCGACGTAAAATAGAATCTTATTACCTTTTTTAAATGTTATATACCTATACATTTCTTCTATTATTAATCTAACACACGCATAGACCTTTAGTTGTATTCTTTCAAGTTAATCGTGTAAGCTGATAATGTAAGCTACCACTCCATAACGATTAGGAGTTAGGTAATTCTTTATGTTGGCGATAGAGTAATCTTTGTTACGTAGGTAGAAAATAACATACTAAGCTGGAAGGATGGACCATTTTCAATTCACCTTTCTCAAAGTCGAACTGTTGTAAATATGTATCATAATCTGGACTTAGCTTCTCTCATATTTTGTAAAGTACCCTGAAGTTTATATACCGTAACCGCCCAATGGAAGATTAGCGGAAGCATTTTCCGTTCATTATCCCGTAACCTTTCGTTGCCTGATATATGGTTGACACACGCACTATGGTAACTAACTCGTCACTGTCTTTCACTTTTGTAGCAATAGTGTCGTCATTAAATTTTATAAAAACCAAATCAGGTAACTAGCCTGTTTCAATTTGGTCACAACGAAGGGGAAGCGTACAAGTTTGGATATTATCCCTATTGCCCTCTTACCAAGCCATTAATGACAGAGATATTGCATCTTACCATGACTCTGAAGCCTATGTCTAGTTTTAAACAATTGCATCAAACTGTCTCAATTATTTATATCACTTGAATGTTGGTAGTATCTCATACCTAAGTTGCTGCCTCACGTGACGCATCAATAGCCCATATGGTGTATACGCGAATTGATTGAAACAGTGAAATTAAAACCATCGGCAACGAGATACAGCATTTCATTTCTATTTTTTCGAAATACGTTCTTATTTTTTTTATTTTGATTCCCTACTTCTATTCTTCCTCGTGCCACGTGCATTTTAGTCGATCTACTCATAGTGCTATATTTAATAAATAATTTAATTTATATGAACTAGTTAAAATTATTACTTAACAACGATTATTACATACATACATATCATCACGCCATATCCCTTGCAGGGTAGGCAGAGAGAACAGAGTGCCAGAGAACTCTATCTCTGCATACTTCGCTCGCTTCCTCAACATTCATAATTCTCTCCATACACGCTCGCCGGTTTCGGAGACTCTTGACTCCACCTTCCTTCAGTACATGACCGATCTGGTCTAGGTAGGTTAGTCTCGGTCTCCCTCGGTACCTACATCCTTCCACTTTCGCATTGTATATCTTCTTAACCAGGCGTTCGTTCGGCATTCTTTCCACATGTCCGAACCATCGGAGCATTCCCTTTCGCATCTTTACACCAATACTTTCTTTCATACCTACTCGCTCTCTTACGTCGTCGTTGCGAATGCGGTCGATCAGCCTAACTCCACAGATTTTCCGAAGAGATCGCATTTCGACCGCATTAATTTTACTTTCATACTCTTTTCTGCATACCCAACTCTCGCTTCCATACAGTAATGTTGGGACAAGCACTGCGTTATGTATTGCTACACGTGCCTTCTGGCTGAGGTGGTGGCTGCCGAGAAGTTGCCCCAACGCTCCGTTCACTCTATTTCCCGCATTCACTCTTCGCTCTATATCAGTGGTGTACCGTCCATCTCGGCTAAATCCACATCCAAGATATACAAATTCATCCACTTGCTCTAGTACATCATTACCTATTGTTACTCTTACATCTGTTCTGGCTTCATCTCTTTCAAAGACCATTATTTTGGTTTTGCTCACATTCACGCGTAGACCCCTATTCTTACAATCTTCTGTCATTGTGTAGACTAGGACATTAATTTTTCACAGTATGAAAAATTAATAAAATCAAAATATTAAAGGAAATAAGAATTAAAAGATGTATTCAGAACACTATAACTCCACAAATTTAATACCATTTGACATAACCGTGAACGACGTCTGCCCGTATGGATTAAATCGCTTAACCGCTTGCGCGATTTCTAGCATACATTGTAATTATATTTTATAAAAATTAATACATAATTAGAATTAGACAAGAATTAAATAGTTCATCTTATTTTTCGGTTTTTAGTGTTTTAAGTAAGTATGGTTTTTGGCTGATCTTATTTTGAAGTCGGTTTACATTTTTTTTAATAAGTTTATTCATAGTACATATTGTAGAAATTATTGGCAATAGTTTTATGGCCGGCTGCCTGCCAGACGTTAACCCTTCTTGGGGTAACCTCCTGTATGTGTGTGTGTGTGTGTGTGTGTGTGTGTGTGTGTGTGTGTGTGTGTGTGTGTATGTGTGTGCGTGTGCCTGCGTGCGTGTGTGCGTGCGTATGTCATTTGCTTCCTTATTTGACAACTAACCTTACATACTATCTGACCTGCCCCCGCTTCACGTGTAAATTACAAAGAGAAGAGAAAATACCTATTTGCAATCATGTTCATATTTTTACCAATTTACAAAATGTCGACCAATTATACATATTTTTAAATTGGTGGCAGGCTACGGCAAAGTTACACCCACCCGATCTAACCGAGGCGCCGGAGGGGACAGAGACCGACCTCATGACCTCCCGGATCATACCTCTCCAGCGCCGTGTGACCTGGCCACTGGTACCCGGTTCGCGTCATCAGTGTCGAGGGTCACCATCACGATTCGACGCGGTGACAGCTTTCCTTGTCGGGGCATCGGCATGATAATTACATTCACAATACGATTTTGAGTAACAAACAAACAAACAGACATATAGATGTAACGAACAGATCTTTATACATTAACGATTAATTTTAACTAATGTGGACAATGGCTTCACAAAGATATTTGTAGGTTTTAAAACTGAATTATGATATAGTTTATATTTCTATGTTGGTATAACTCGAATGTTAGATCTAAGGACAAGCTCGAGTGATTATCATCTCTTTAGATTATCTTCGTGTATCAAACTAGTGATAAGAGTCGGTATATAACTAGTGATTTAATATGATTAGTGATAGTAATAGTGTTTGTCATTCCACGCTCGTCTATCAAATAAGTATATGTAGACGAGTGGGTCAGTCGTGAGGAACAGGTAAATGCGGATATAAAGTTGCAAATGACCGTACTGTAAGTAATCCTTCACACCTGTACACCAATCACAACTCACACCTTAAGTGAACTCACAGGACCGACCCAGGCAATCGCCCTTGTACAACCAACTACATGATGTGGGTGGATGACACAGGATAGTCTTGCCCGTGCGACCACGGGACAAGACCACAACCAGCGCCACCCCTTTACCTGCCCGTGCAGGGGCGGCTCTAGCATATGTAGCGCCCGGGTGCAATCAATAACCTGGCGCCCTCTTGTATCAAAATGGAGAATAAAATGGAATAAGTTGATAGTTACAACACGTTCGACTCGACGTCTCGTTGTTTTACACAAAATCAGATAAACGCGATCGGATTATGAAGTTACAGTGAGCATGCCGACAAAGCAACCTACCCAAACCTGTCAAATAACACACTCAGTACGTTTATAGATGTTTAGACTCTGGCTGCGTACGGTGTGCCCGCTCCGTGTGGAGCTTTACAGAGGAGGCTCAATGTGTCACGAGCGGCTCTCGGCGTCCCCTAACACCCGGCGCCCCCTAACACCCGGCGCCGGGTGCACCGCACCCTCAGCACTATAGGTAAAGCCGCCCCTGTGACCGTGGATTCCTCAGCCAAATCGCCTAAGAGTTCACCAATAGAACGAGCCACAGCTGTTCCCCGGGAAACGTACACCACCCTCCGCTACCGCCAGCCCACCTGCCAAGCGCGGCAACCATGACACCACTCTCTCACACGAGTGACAGCATGAGAGAGGCCCACATGGCTGACGTTAGTAAGTTTAGTATGCGATATACGTGCACCGTGCCACTCGCGGGCCGAGACTGACTAACGGTTTTTTGTTTGTTTTTTGTGTCTGTCTTTTAGCTGCAGACCCTAGACGACACAATGACAGAAGATTGTAAGGGGTCTACGCGTGAATGTGAGCAAAACCAAAATAATGGTCTTTGAAAGAGATGAAGCCAGAACAGATGTAAGAGTAACAATAGGTAATGATGTACTAGAGCAAGTGGATGAATTTGTATATCTTGGATGTGGTTTTAGCTGAGATGGAAGGTACACCACTGATATAGAGCGAAGAGTGAATGCGGGAAATAGAGCGAACGGTGCGTTGGGACAACTTCTCGGTAGCCACCACCTCAGCCAGAAGGCACGTGTAGCAATACATAACGCTGTGCTTGTCCCAACATTACTGTATGGAAGCGAGAGTTGGGTATGCAGAAAAGAGCATGAAAGCAAAATTAATGCGGTCGAAATGCGATCTCTGCGGAAATTCTGTGGAGTAAGGCTGATCTACCGCATTCGTAACGATGACGTAAGAGAGCGAGTAGGTATGAAAGACAGTATTGGTGTAAAGATGCGAAAGGGAATGCTCCGATGGTTCGGACATGTGGAAAGAATGCCAAACGAACGTCTGGTTAAGAAGATATACAATGCGAAAGTGGAAGGATGTAGGTACCGGGGGAGACAGAGACTCACCTACCTAGACCAGATTGGTCTCGTACCGAAAGGAGTCAAGAGTCTCCTAAACCGGCGAGCGTGTATGAAGACCATTATGAATGTTAAAGAAGCGAGTGAAGTATGCAAGGATAGAGTTCTCTGGCACTCTGTTCTCTCTGCCTAACCTGCAAGGGATATGGCGTGATGATATGTATGTATAATAATAATAATAAGAATTTATTTACGTCTCACAAGGAAAGTAGTTACAAATGATATACAAATAATTGAACAAATATCGTTCGAAGTCCTTGTGAGAGTCTGGAGTCTATACTAGTGGGGCGTCGACGAGAGGAACCCGCGAGGGTAAACCGCCGAGCGGACCACCGAAGACAAAGATCGGGTACCGGTGGTCCGCTCGCACGGCGAAGAGAGAGGATTTTACGGTGGGTCTATGGGGTCACGCGCCGCTTTCTCCGTCACCCCGGATCGATTTGGCGGGGCGAGACGCACCCATAGCCCACCATTAAAAAAAAAAAAGGTCGAGACCTGTACTACAGAACTCCAGGCTCTCTCCCTTTTATAAATTTTGGTACATTAGCGTTATTTTAAGTTATTACAATTGTGAAAGGCAAACAATCATATAAAAATAAAAAAAGAAAATAAAATTAAATTATGATTAAAGTAAACAAATTGTGTGTGTATGTGTGTGTGTGTGTGAGTGTGTGCGTGTGTGTGTGGGAGTGTGTGTGTGTGCATGCGTGTGTGCCTATGCGTGTGTGTGTGATAGAGAGTGTGTGTGTATGTACATACTTGTGTTTATCTTAAAATGGTAATCAAGTCTTCCGTTTCATCATAAGATAATGTTAGTAACCATTTCAGTGTTTTACGTTTGACATTTAGAGTAGTTTCAGGATATAAAGATAATAATATATTAATTTTATTATATAAATAGGGACCCAGAAAACTGTAAAATCTTTGAGCATGAGAAGTGCGAAAGCTACGGGTTGATTTGGAGACATTATAAGATTTACGTTTTGTCAGAACTAAGGGGTCAAATTTTAATTCTTTGTTGCCTAATGACAGTTGTGAGGATATATAATTGGCGTATACTTAACATTTCGCTATCTTGGAACAATAAGATGGTTGGATATAGATAGGGTTTGAAAGTGGCTACCTTTAATAACGCTCTTTGGGCTATTTCCACCGGCTTTAAGATGGTTTTCGGAGAACCTCCCCATATAGCAATACCATATGTGGAAATAGATTGACAAAGTGCAAAATAGGTTGATCTTAACAATTGTGGAGTTAGAACATGGCGAAGCTTTTTGAAGATGATTAAAAGTCTACGGATCCTATTACTAAGAGTGGCTATGTTTAATTTAAAAGTAAGATTGTATTCAATTTCTATGCCTAAATATTGAGTATGTGCCGTTTTTTCAAGAGGTTTGCATGAACAAGTAGTATTAATTAAGTTGGGACAAGTATGAGCGGTCAGTGTAAAATTGGCTGGTGGTTTTAAGTTCCGGATAGAGAAGCAAATGTATTTTGTTTTAGTTGCGTTTAGAGATAGAAGAGAGGTTTGTAGCTGCTTTGTCACGCTATTTAATCCCCTTTGGGCAGCATGGAAGGTTTCTTTCCAGGAGTTGCCAGTGAAAATGAGGGCTGTATCGTCAGCATAAGAAATTAATTTGCCATGTGTGAGCGATGTTAGGCAGAGGTCATTGATGTAAATGAGAAAGAGAGTAGGGCCTAAGATGCTTTCCTGGGGAACACCGTAAGTAACCGGGAGGTCGGTACTAGTGAGTTGATTAATAGTAACTTTTTGAAGCCGGTCCTCCAAGTAACTTTTAAAAAGTTTTAGTTGAGTACCCCTTATGCCAATTCGATATAATTTATCAAGTAAGATTGGAGCAGAGACAGTGTCAAAAGCTTTTGCTAAGTCTAGGAAAATAGTAAGCGCTTTTTTAACATCATCTATCGTTTGCATAATGAAATCTGTAAGATTGTGAACAGCGTCTATAGTAGATTTGCCACGTCGAAATCCAAATTGGTTATCTGAAATAATTGCACATTTTTCCAAATAATTAACAAGGCGAAGATTAATTATTTTCTCGAGGATTTTCGAAATAGCCGGTAGTAAAGATATAGGCCTATATTTGCTGAAACTATTCCTGCTGCCCCCTTTATGAACTGGTACAACGAGTGATTTTTTTAAGCATGAGGGAAAGATACCCTTTTTAAAGCAGGAATTGAATATAAAAGCGAGCGGTGGGGCAAGGTGATGTTTTAATTCTTTTAAAATGTTATTGGAAATTTTGTCACAGCCTGCCGCAGTGTGTCTCTTAAGAGAGTTGATAATTAGTTCTATTTCTTGAGCATCAGTGTCTAAAATAGTGTTGCCCAAATGCAAGAACAAGACGAGACTTAGCCAGTCTTGGTCTTGGTCTTGCGCCAATACACCTGGTCTTGGTCTTGGTCTTGCGCTCCCAGTCTTGGTCTTGGTCTTGGTCTTGCAGCAAGAGTCTTGCAAGTCTTGCAATTACCTATTAGTCTATTACTATTTATTAAAGTTTACTTTAAATCTTAGAAAAACGTATTAGAATTGAAACATTGTGAGCTTGAATTAACATAGCCATAGTAAAGATCAAGCAGATTAATAAATAACTGAGGATTTGATAAGAAATTCGAAAAATCAACTGACCTATATGTCGTTTTCCATGGAAGTAACTGTTTCTTAATAAACATTTATGATTTATAAGCTTACATTTGCTAAAACATGTAAAAAACAAATTAATTACAATAACTTGACTGTATTTTAAAGAACAATATCTGTCTAGAAAGAGATTGAACCCTCAACTTATATGAAATTTAATAAAAGAGTTTTACGATTTATCATTTATTTCAATAAAAAATAAAATACAACACAAATCAAACATAACAGTACACAACAGCTTTATCATTAGGTTATGTTACTTTATATCAATTCTTTTGACCAAGAATTAATACAAAGTAACCATCTGGCTGACTCATCACTTAACCTATTTCTATGTTTTCTAATTACTAATGATGCTTTAGAAAATAATCTCTCAGCAGGTACTGAAGTATTGAGAGAAAATCACGGGCCATCTTCGATAAAGTCGGATACTCTGTCTCATGCGTCCTCCACCAATCTAAAATGTCTTCCGAGCTGACAGTTCTTGGTTTTCTCAGGTACTCCTCCAACTCGTCTATCACTAAGCCTTGAAGACAAGATCCAGATGACGTCGAGGGACATTCATAGAGTTTATCAAAGTCTATTACGTCTTCATCTTCATCACATACTTTATTTTCTTTTTTTGGTAATTCCAGAGATTTGTTCAGTGAGTGTAGACTTTTATATTCTTCATAAAGTTCATTGAACTTGCGCAGACTTTCTGTTTTAAGTTGCTTCCCCCACATTGTCAGGTCAAAAGTCTGAGCCTTATGCCTTGGGTCTAAAATTAAAGAAGTACAATAAATCCAGTTGCTCTTCTTATAATGTTTAAGCATTTTGTCTCGAGCTGCTTGGAAAGCTAGAATGAGCCTTTCATCCACTTCAGATCGATTAGGTTTCTCATCTAACTGTTTTACCATGGATTCAATTTTATCTAGCAAGAGATTGAATGATACTGTACAAGTTCTATCTACTTGGGATAGGTGTCGCTTTGAAATCAAACTAATAGATTACGATCCATATAGTGATTGATTTATTTGAATAAACGGCACAGGGTATATTAAACGTAATTTTAACTTTAATACCGTGATTCACAAAAGGCGCAATTTTTACTAGCGCCATCTAGTTATTTTTCTGGTACTAATTTTATTACGTATGCTAGGAATTAATTGTACATAGATCGCCCACCAAGGGCAAAGTGGACCTTTGTCCTTACATATTGTGCCGGACTACACTTGACAAACAATAAATAGTGTATCGATAAAATTAACTAATAAGATTACATAGGCATTTATTTATTTTCTATTGGAAGAACACACAATTTGGACAATGGTCTCTTAAGAGATCCATGTTTGGTTTTTACAGTTATTATGCGTACAATATTGTCGGCACCTGGATGGGTAGCAATAATCCTACCAAAAAGCCAACGAGAAGGAGGCAAGTTATCCTCCTTTACTACAACCACATCCCCGAGATTGGGCTGAGGAGTGGGAGACGACCACTTGTATCGATGCAAAAATTTTGTGAGATATTCTTGCGACCATTGGCGCCAAAAGATTTGCACCATACGCTGAGCGTGCTGCCATCTCCGTAAACTGCTGACACTTTGGTTTTCGAAGTTGTAGTCAGGTGCCACTACAGGGGGCTCACCTATTAGAAAGTGTCCTGGAGTCAATATCGTGAACTCGTTTAACTCATCCGTAATAGCTGACATTGGCCGTGAGTTGAGGCATGCTTCAATTTGAGCCAGCACTGTAGCCATTTCTTCATATGTCAAGGTGGTGTTTGCCACGATGCGTTTGAGGTGGTATTTTACCGACTTTACTCCGGCTTCCCACAAACCGCCGAAATTTGGTGAGTGGGGGGGAATGAAATGCCATTCACATCCACTTGTAGCCAAAGACTCTGCAACCTCTTTCAGCACAGAAGTTCCTTCAGCTACAGTACACCTTTTGATCTCTGCCGCTGCACCGATGAAGTTTGTTCCATTATCGCTCCAAATGCGTTAATTGCATGTTTGTAAAGTCCCCCGCGATACAAGGATTATTTTCCTTCGTGCTTCGTGTTTAAAAAAAAAAAAAAAAAAAAAAAAAATATGCGAACAATGACCTCTACGTCCTTGAAATCTTTTGAAAGCTTGCAGAAACCCTTCTGACGTAAGATCACTTACGACTTCTAAATGTACGGCGCGAGTCGCCATGCAAACAAACAAACAGATATATCCCTTGTAGGATTTATGACCCCGTCCTTTGGTGGTGCGAATTTGAATGGGGCCTGCAAAATCCACTCCACTATGGCTAAAAGGTCGCGCAGGAGTTACACGAGCTGGAGGTAATTGCCCTTGCAGAGGAGTTCTAGCTGCAGCTGCAACCTTTGCACACGTGACACATTTGCGGTAGTGAGCTTTCACGAGTTGATTTGCGCCAAGAATCCAATATTTTGATAATGTATACGTCAGCATCAGCTGAGGACCACCATGCAGGGTTTGTTTATGAGCGTCAGATATTATTAGATTAGTTATATGTGAGTCCTTTGGAATTAGAATTGGGTGTTTCTTGTCTTCATTTAACTGTGAGTGTTCTAGTCTTCCACCTACACGAAGTATACCGTTTCTGTCTAGAAAAGGATTAAGAGCTCGAAGACGGCTGCGTTTTGGTAACTCACGTCCTGTTTTTATAACAGATATTTCTTCCTTGAAACTATCCGATTGGCAATTTTTAATGCAGAGATTCAGTGTGTTTTGAAGTTCATGTGTGGTTAGAAATCCCACTTGCCTGTTCTGCTTTGCAATTTTTGAATTCTCTGTGAAGCGTCTGCAATAAGCTACAACTCGGATCATTCTGACTAATGATGAGAATCTTGTTGTTATGTTTTCAGTATCGCATTTGGTGGCACAATGACTTTTTACATTTTCTTCTTCAACCTTGGCGTATATTTCTTTAGGTTTTTTATATTCAATTACCTCGTTATGCAAAAATTGAGGCCCATTGAACCAGGTTTCATTGGATATCAATTCTGACGGCATTTGGCCTCGTGATGCTGAATCTGCTGGGTTGCATTTGGTTGAAACGTGCGACCAGTGGTGAGAGTCGAGATTTGTAATGATCTCAGATACACGATTCGCAACGAAGACTTTCCAGCGGCTCGGATGACTGTTCAGCCAAGCGAGCACAACTGTCGAATCTGTCCACGCGTGCAGGTGAGTTTTGTCAATTTTCATTGTCACCGCTAGCTCAGTCATCAACCTTGTTAGTAGCACTGCACCGCACAGCTCGAGACGTGGAATGGACACTTGTTTCACCGGGGCTACTTTTGTTTTTGCTGAGATCAACGAGACATGGATTTGCCCATTAGCATCGATGACACGAGAATACACCACAGCGGCATAAGCTTCCTTAGATGCATCGCTGAATCCATGAAGTTCTATGACGTCTCCTACCCGAAGTCCGATCCAGCGAGGTATGCATACATTGCTTAAAAGCTTCAATTCATCTTTATATGCTTTCCATTCATGCAGTATGTTTGTTGGGACTGGGTCATCCCAGCCCAACCCAGCAAGCCATAATTTTTGAATAATCATTTTGCTATGATCACGCTTGGGCCTACCCAACCAAGCGGGTCATAGAAGCGACTAATGTCTGAAATGATTTTCCTTTTTGTTGCAGGTTCCTGTACATCCGTCGAGTCCACTTGATAGCGGAAGGAGTCTTCGCTCCGGTTCCAGGTAAGTCCTACTATTTTTATGATTTCGTCCGTCTTTATTTTCAATGTTTCTCCTATTTCCTTTCCCCGTTGAACCCTTTCCTTCTCACTATCCTTCATTTCTTCAAGTAATTTTTCATTGTTGCTTGTCCATTTTTGTAAATTAAATCCACCTTTAGCTAAAAGTTTATTCATTTCGTTATACAATTTTCTACCTTCCTCTTTGTTTTGAACTCCTGTCATTAAATCATCAACATAAAAGTGTTTTAGAGTCTTTTCAGATGCTGCTGAGTACTCCATGCTGTGATCCTGAGCTACTTGCTGAAGGGCCTTCACCGCTAGGTACGGTGCTGACGCTGTACCGAACGTAACTCGGGTAAGTCTGTAGTGTTTAAGGTTTTGTGTTTTTTCATCCTTCCAGAGTATTCTTTGGTAATCTGCATCCTGACTATCAACCTTCACCTGGCGATACATTTTCTCCACATCAGCTGACAAGCAGATGGGAGACTCCCTCCATTGAGTCATGATGTGCCTGAGATCCGGTTGCAAGGTAGGTCCGACTAAAAGTTGATCGTTTAACGAACAATCATTTTTTCCTTTGCAGGAGGCATCGAAGACAACCCTAACTTTCGTAGTATCTTTGTCCTGTCTAACCACAGCGTGATGAGGCAAGTAGATCGCGTTTGGTTTGTTAACTTCGTTTTCAGGCACCTCCTCCATGTGACCTAACTCCAAATACTCTTTGATTACTTCACTATACTTCTGTTTAAGATCTGCATCTTTATTTAACCTTTGTTCTAAGGACTTTAATCTTCTTTCAGCTATTTCCTTTGATCCAGTTACTTCGGGGGTTTCCTTTCTGAAAGGAAGACGAACTACATTTTTGCCTTCTTCATCTCGTCGAGTCGTCGCGGCAAAATATTCTTCACAGCGTTTTTCGTCTTCAGTGAACATGACTTCACGTGGTGGTGGAATATCGGATTCGAGCTGCCAGAACCGTTTGAGCAGCTCGTTGTCTTCAGTTGTGCAACAATGAAGAACGTTTATTTTTGAAGAAACCTCGTCTGTTGAATTTGTTATTCCCGACAAAATCCAACCCAGACTTGTAGCTTGTGCTATAGGTGTGCCAGGAGGTCCGCGTTTAAAACCTTCTTGAAGTATTTGGCTATATACTTCAGATCCTAACAAAATTTGAATTTTATTAGGTATGTAATATTGTGGATCAGCGAGTGTTAGGCTGATCTCTTCCCATTGTATTGCCTCAACTCTTTTCGATGGAAGAAGAGAAGTTATGTTACTAAGCACATATGCCTTCACCGGAATCTTGAAGTTTGGATCGATCCGTGATTGTATGTCGATGGTGACCATTGATTTGGAAACAATATTTGTGTCTCCCCCTAAGCTTGTTACTTGATTAGTGGCTGGTGATTTTCTCAAACCCAAATACTGAACTGTAGCTTCAGTCACAAATGATCCTTGGGATCCTTGGTCTAGAAGCGCACGAATTGAGTAACGTTTCCCGTTCTTTGCCATAGCCATGACCACTGCCGTGGCTAGCAAGGTTTGCTGCTGGCCCTTGCCAGTAGCAAAACATGACACAACACCTGAAGTTTGCTGACCTGCATCGGAAGATGCTGACAAATTATTTGCTTTGTCTGATGAAGAAGCAGCCCGCCCACCGTGGCTGCTCTCAGGCGCTGTCGCGTTTGATCCAGATCCCGTGGGATGTAGCAGCGAATGATGAGATCGCTTGCAAATTCGACACGTTACATTACTGCGGCATTCTTTAGCAGAATGATTGCTACCTAAACAATTAAAACATATTTTGTTGTCCAGTACAAATTTGCGCCGGTTGTCGACAGTTTCATTATGAAAATTCTTACATTGACTCAATTTATGACCGTCTGAACAAGATGGACAAGAACGACTTGGTGCGTTGGTTACATGCATGGATTTAACTTTATTTACTTGGACTTTGCCGGCTGTTGTTGTCTTTGGATCCAGGAACTCGATTGCTCTAAACCGTTGTGTCAGGAATTCCTGAAATTGTTTATACGTGGGGAGATCATCTACAGTAATGTTGGTGGTTACATGAAACTCCCATTGACGTCTGGTTTCTGGATCCAACTTCAACGACAGTATATGGATTATTAGTATGTCCCAGTTGCTAACATTGATACCTATATTTGTGAGGGACGCTAAACAATCGTTTGTAGTATTTACAAGCTCTTTGAGCCCAGTTGCTGATTCGTTGGTGAGGTTTTTCTGACTAAGCAGACGCCTCAATACATTTTGAGAAACGTATTTTTTGTTGTTGTACCTCTCTTCCAATAACTTCCAACATCGTTCGAAGTTGGCGTCTTGGATCGGTATGTGCCTGATTAGTTGCTCTGCCTCACCGGTGAGGTACCCTTTCAGATAATGTAGTTTCTGAATACTATCCAAAGAATTATTGTTGCCGACCAATGACTGAAACATATCTCTAAAAGAGCACCACTCCGTATACAGACCAGAAAAATTTGGAATCTGTAGTTTAGGTAATTTTAAATGAGGTGATACATTTTGAACTTGATCGCTTACATAAGTGCTCATAGACTGTGTTTTCTTATTGCAATCAAATCGAACCAGTTCACATTTTATTTTACATTTATAACTGCTATATACTTCTTCACATTCATCATATTGTTCTGATTTGACATAATCAGTAGAGTTTAATTCTGGTGTGGTATAGCTGCGCAACAACTCTTTGTGGCCAGCCAAAAATTCGAACCACAGCTGCTCGACTGATTCCAATCTCCCTTCTACATACTCCTTAGTTAATCTATCTTTCGGACATTTTTTAAAATTTACATGTGCCTTTGAAATTCTTTTGAATATATCTACTTGAAAGTTTATTATGTTCTGCATTTTTAGGCAACGTTAAATAAATCAAATGAACAATCAAATACACTCAAGTTCAGAAATAAATTTATCAAATCACAAGTTAAAGACGAGTTCAAGAAAATTTTACAAGTGTATAGAACCTTGTCGCTTTCAATTTTGTAGAAATTTGGCGATAGGTTCCCCGTACCTTCGTTTTTTAGAAAACTATTCTAAGTCCTAGTTTACCATGCACATATTACAAATTTTCTAAGTCTAAAGTAAATATTTTAAATTCAAAGTTAACAAAATATTAAAAGTAAATTTAAAGTTCTTATGTTTGTATAATTATCACTTTGTATTTTTCACTTCTTGAAATAATACTTTGAAAGTACTCACAGTTTTACTTCCACTTATGACAATTCCGTTTAACTTTTGCGAACCTCGCAGTTTGCTTCTTCCTTCACGAGACGGGGACACGAACTTCACCCTGCGCCGCCTGCGTGACCGACTTCGTTGGGTCTCAACTCCGCCGTGGTACCAGTTGACGTCAGTTGCACTGTTGCACTCACTTCACTGTGCACTATTCACTTTGACCTCCGGGGCGGGGCATGTGCAATGGGGCACCCACACCTGGTATGCGGGAACTCCTTGCAGTGGCCTCGATCCACCGGCTAAGCTTGGCGATGTTGCAACAGCGATCCACTGTCCACCAGCTTACTACGTAGTTTTTGCTGTTATCCACTAGAGGACATCCAGCTACGAAGGACCATGTACAAGTTCTATCTACTTGGGATAGGTGTCGCTTTGAAATCAAACTAATAGATTACGATCCATATAGTGATTGATTTATTTGAATAAACGGCACAGGGTATATTAAACGTAATTTTAACTTTAATACCGTGATTCACAAAAGGCGCAATTTTTACTAGCGCCATCTAGTTATTTTTCTGGTACTAATTTTATTACGTATGCTAGGAATTAATTGTACAGATACAATGACTAGCGGTAATGTAACATATTTGTCTCCACCAAGTTTTGTACTTAAAAGTTTAAAGTTTATTAGAAATTTATGTAATTTTTCGAGTACCTGCCATTCACTAGCTGTGATTTGAAAATCATTCAATTCGGTGACAGAACTGCACAATATGTTAATGCCCGCTCTCACTTTTAAACCAAATCCAATCATATCATGTGTGGAATTCCATCTCGTTGGACAGTCAAGAATGGCATTTAGATTTGATGGCACGTCAGCTGCTTCACAAGCAGACTGAAACTTCTTCTTCACTATCTCACTTCTTTTTATTTTACTGGTAATACTGCGTAACTTTGTTACAGATGTACGCGAGTCAGCAATATTTGGTGCATATTCTTCATCTTCCTCATCCTCAGTTTCGTCTGCATAGTCTTCATACTGCTGATCTTGCGCGTTAGTGTCAGACTCATAGTGTAATGCTAAGGTCTTTAATAAATCTTGTACACCAAGGTTTAAAATGTGAGCAAAGCACCGGAAATGTTGATTGTCTGAATCAAAGTGTGGCGGCAGCTGTTTGCCCAGTTCATACATAAATTTGGTATTTGCAGTTGCGTTGTCGACCGATAAAATACAAGGTATCACCTTGTATTTTATCAATTATGTCATATTCCAATAAACATTCATGGAAAATCGTTGCAATATCTTCCCCAGTATGTCGACCGCGTGATGGTATAAAATCAAGAACTACAGATCGATACTTCCATTCGTTGTCTATATAATGCATAGTAACCCCGTAGTAACTCCTACCAGCAATTGACGTCCACCCATCAATAGTAAACGACATTTTAGATGATAATTGTTGAAGTCGTTCCTTGAGATTCAATTGGAGCTCTTCAAATCGCTCTTTGACTTTCCTTCTAAGTGTAGACCTTTTAAGAAACACCATATTAGGGCAAATACGTCGAAAATATACTTGTGTAGCTTCGTCATCGAAAAATGAGAAGGGAAGATATTTTCTCACCACCCAATCAACTGTAGCTGTCGTGATGTTGTCACTGCTGTTTTCCGACTGAAATAAAACAATAAATCTTGTGTTATTATTTAAAACATACTAGGTTTGAGCGTTTAGGAGGAGGAGGTTTGTTGTTGTTAAATCGAGAAAATCGTTAAATTGACATTTGTTATATTACCAAAATAAAGTACTTAGTTGTTACTGGCCGATTATGAAAACAAATGAAAATATGGGTGTTTATAAAAAATATTTAAGACGATAATTACATACTTAATATGTCGCACCCCTAGATGAAAACACCACTAACTCAAAAATACTTACGTAAGTTAATGGCGTTTTTGAAAGTATCGCATGAATAGCTACGCGGAGTTAAAATTCCCGTAGCGACAACTTCGACCATTGTTAAAAAAATATTCTTACCTGTCCACTTCTTCCAGCGGTTACTAAAAAGCTTGTGATATCTCCACTTAATTTTGGTTTAACAGGAAGAAATATTTGTGATTCCTTTTTGTGGAAAGATATTAGATGTTTCCTTAAGCCTGAAGTGTTTCTGTTTTTCATTTTTATTTCAATCTTTTTATGTTGGCACAATTTACACAAGGCAGTTTGGGATGCATGAATTATTTCGAAAAACTCCTCAAATTTGCTTTTGGGTCTTTTAGATCTGTGACTCAAACTCTCGTTACTCGGACTAGAATAATTTGAATCTTCGTCACTCATATTAAATTGTACACGTGATATGTTTTTAGAAAACAACAAGAATTAGTAAAAACAATTATTAAGTTAGACTCGAAGCACAGCTCAATTGGAAATGACTGGAATTAAAATAATTCCTTTATTTATAGTACGTTTCCTTGCTTTCTACCGCGCCGCCTCGCCACGTGCCGGCTCTATTAAAAGGATGCCGCCGCAAATCAAACGATGCCGCGTGCGGCGTACAAACACAGATTATTACCTACTTGTACAGACGCGACGCGTGAATAAAATATATGTAAAGAATTAGTGCCAATCACTATTCTTTACATATAAGTGAATGTTTTGGCGTACATCTATACTTATCTATACTAATATTATAAAGCTGAAGAGTTTGTTTGTATGTTTGATGACAGAAGTTTTAAAATAAATAAATAAATCCTGAACGTCACTATACCTCCAAAGTTACTATTCCTCGTGGACGAAGTCGCGGGCACTGCTAGTAAATACTTACTCTCATCATCTCTCTCAGAGATATTCGGGCTGGTAAGCAATACAAAACTCTTATCGCAGGCTTTTTATTTTATTAGTAGGTAAGTACCTACGCTTTTTATATTATTTTATTAGTTTTGTAGAATTTTTTTACACGTTTCAAGTATATTTAAAAGTGGCTACAATATTTATCAAACGGGTGATATTTGAACACTTTTTTGCTATTTTTTCTTGTAAAAACTTAAGAAATATAATGACTAAATGTACAATAATAGTACCTAAGTAATTAGTTTAAAACCATATAATCAATATTATAATATATACTTACTAGAATAAATTATTATGACATCTACTACCTATCCTTAACATTTTTTCCTATCATAATACTACTTGCGTGATCAGTATAATGTATTCATTTTCATTCTAAGCACTCTGAAACTTATTTATTCTTTGGAACACCTGTAGGTACTCTTAAAATTCGAAATTATTTTGCATGAGTATACCTACGCCCTGTGGCGGCAATCAAATAGTGTCAAATGTTGTGATTTCTGCGCGGCGGCAACGATTGTTGTATATGATTTCAAAAGAAGCCGCCGGCGCGTGTATCATAACCATGTACTTCCGAAAAGCGGCACATTTCTTTGAGAAGTAAGTACAAAACCTTTGATGCCGCATATCAAAGTGCCGATGGTTAAAACATAACTATGCATGCACTCAGTTTGATTTTAATGGATATTTTTTTATTCGCTATGTAGGTATGTTTATGGTATTAGTCGTAAGGCGCATAGGTCCAGTTTTTCATATTCTTTGATACAGTTTTTTTGCGTCTCATAGAATTCCTAAGCGTACCTATACACCGAACTGTTACACCTAACTACTCCGTGAAATAGCGCTAAGTCCTAGCTGCAAGACGCAAGAGTCTTGCAGGCTTAGTCTTGTTCTTGCTCAAGTCTTGCACGGTCAGTCTTGGTCTTGGTCTTGCTAAAAATACGCGGTCTTGTTCTTGGTCTTGGTCTTGCAAAAACGCAAGAACAAGACCAAGACTGCAAGACCAAGACTGAATTTGGGCAACACTAGTCTAAAAGAACAAACGAATGGGAAGAATTATATGTGTTTTGTCTTATGTGACACGTGGGTTGGCATATACTTTCTGTTAGAATTTTACCAGTGTTTGTGAAATATTCGTTAACTAAGTTGATAGATTCTTGTCGGTCAGTCAGTTGGTTAAGAAGTTCTGTAGGATATTGTTTAGAAGATTTAGATGTATAAGTTATATTTTTAATAGCTTCCCATATTTTTCTGTTGTTATTACCCGCGTTTTCTATTAGTGATCTGTCATGAGCAATTTTAACTTTTTTGATAAGGGAGTTGCAAAAATTTCTGTACCGCTTGTAGGTTGTTTTCAGGGTTTCATTTTCGGGATTGTTATTAGATTTTAAATGTAGATAATCTCTGTTACGCATAGACCGAAGCAAACCCTGAGTTATCCAAGGTTTTAATAACTTTTTACGCCGGCTGGCCTTACAAACAGTGGTATTATGTTCTATTGATGATGTTAACTTATTTATTAGATAATTAATAGAAATTTCTGGATCATCTGCTACGTAAATCGGTCTAAGGTCTAGTTGTAGAATATCTGAGATGACTTTTTCTCGTCAACTTTGTTACACACAATTTTTTCGTGGTGGATGACTTTTCCCAACTCCTGGAGGAAACAAATGACGACTCTATGATCAGTTACAGAAGAAAAAGGGACAAGCGTGAGCGTTCGTGTATTTGTTTTTAAAACTACATGGTCAATGCACGTACCACTTAAATCTCTAGTAATGAGTTTATGAGCAGGTAATAAGCCATGAAAAGCAGCAAGGTTCAAATAAAGTTCGGTATTATCATTGGACTTATCAGAATTGATAGGAATGTTTATGTCTCCAGTAAGAATAATATTTTGGTAAATAGATAACGTGTTTAATAAATTATTTAAGGACAGTAGGAAAGGGTTGATATTGTTATAAGATGGCGATCGGTAAATCGCTATGATAACAGTATTTGGTTTTAATTTAATAATGAGACAATTTGCTTCTACTAAAGTTATTTCTTCCACGCAGACACTCAGTGAGTTTTTAACAAATACGACAACTCCATCGTTTTGTTTATGTAAAATTTTGGTATAAAAACATGAGTAACTATCGAGGAAGGGTAGTGTTGTATTGCAGGTTAACCAACACTCCGTTAAGATTAAAATGTCTGGTTCTATTTTTAATCTTTCTAATAATACTAAGAAAGCTTCAAAGTTGCGATTTATACTACGAATATTTTGTATAAGGAATGATAAGCCAGTTTTGTGGAGGGGAGCTAAGCTAGCAACCAACTCAACATCACACTCCATAGATTCATTGCATGTGGAGTGCTCCATATCATTAGCGATATTTATTTCATCGAATGTGAAACAATATTATAGTTTCTAAAGTAGTCCCAAACAAGTGCGACTTCACATTTTTAAGATTATAGAGTTGAGATTGGTAATAAGGTTTATAGAATATAAGAATATAATTACAGCTTCTCTCAATGGTAGGATGAAATTGTAGGATAAAATCACAGTGTAGAGATACATTGGCACTTATAACCATAATTAAGCCAGGTGAAGGTATAAATTTTAACTTAAATACGATATCTAAATAAGTCAATTGTGAGATAGTGGTGTAAATGGCAATACTGAAATTAAATATTATGTATACGTGTGTTATACGATGTGATTTGGGAAAATGTGTGATAATGTGTTTAGAATAGATGGGGACGGGTTTTAGATAAAGTATGTTTTCTAAATATGTAGCAAGATATCTTCTTAAAGTATCTGATGGATAAATATATAGATGTTTGGCATCATATATTTTTATACAAGAAAATTCGTGCATGTTGGTAATATTAAGGTAATGTAAAATTAAATAATAATAAAGAGTAGTTGAGTTCACGTATATAATGAATGCAGTATGTAAGGAGTGAGTGAGATGTGCAATGTTAGTGATGCTGCGTAAGTTAATGTTTAAAAAAATATCATAAATTTTAGTTTTGAGTATATTTGTAGTAAGAAAATTTAAATGAGTTGTATTTAATTTCAACATTATTCTATATATTAGTATGTATGTCTTTTAGCTGTCAGTCGCAGATGGCTGTCACAGCTTAACCCGGACTATGTGAGCGCTGAGGGCTCTCAACCCGGCTGCCGAACGGATCTCGCTCGTTTACTTTTACACGTCTGTTAAACATTGATAACATGTTTCCGCTTAGCGCGTACTCGTACGACAAACGGAAGTACCGCCATATTAATATCAAAACAATAATGTCAATACCGTTGTATGCGCTATTTGGATTATTCCGGATATCAATATCGAAACGACAACTTTCATGAAAAGGTTACTTCATTTTATTTAATAAAAATAAATAGCCATATATTCTCCATGTGGCGATGAGATAGTAGGTATACAGTTGTCGTTACCCCTTACTTACCCATGGGAGTCATAAATATCGGCTGAGGGTCCCGCCGGGACAAGTGGGCAGCAACTCTCTTCTGGTAAACGTGTAATTCCTCACTGCGACCGCCAACCGCCGGCCAAGCGTGGCGATTGTGACATTACCGTCTCATTTGTGAGGAAGGCTTACGTTGGAAGGTCAGAGGAAAGGAAGGACGTGAGGGCTGAATGATGATGAAGTAGAGGCCATTGCGACTGAGATAGTAATACTCACCACAGTCCGGTTTTTTTTTGTTATGCTTTTAACTCATTAATATCTGGATGACCGAGCCTTGCTCGGTATTTTTTATTAGTGTGTTTTGGAAGATATATTTAAATATAATAGAAATAATGAAAAAATAAACTAAATAGACAAAAAGTGCAAAAAATTTAAACTAAAAAATGTATCGAGCAAAAAGGAGCCAAAATCACGTTTGTTGTATGGGAGCACTCCTTAAATATTTATTTTATTTTGTTTTTTAGTATTTGTTGTTATAGCGGCAACAGAAATACATCATCAGTGAAAATTTCTGTCTGACTGCTGTCTAACTATGATGGTTCATGAGATACAGCCTGGTGATAGACAGATGGACGGAGGAACGGACAGCGAAGTCTTAGTTATAGGGTGCCGTTTTACGCTTTGGGTGCGGAACCCTGAAAAGGTTGAACTCACAAAAAAGCTTGGTACAATAGAAATACTTCTTAAAATTGGAATGTCTCGAAAGTCACAATACTATATTAACACGGCATTTGAAAGTTTCTAAGCTATAAAGAGTTCATACATTTTTAGGACACGGCGTCATACACAGGAACGTAGAGTTTGAAATTTTAAATTGCTGGACAGTAATTTTCTAAGCCGAATATTGTAATTGAGAGCCATAATAACACATTGCATCGTATAATTGAAATCATTCGCTCATAAGATGTATTACCCGTTTTTATTTTGAATCATTCGAAGGGGTCGTATATTAAAATAAATCCTTCGAATAAGTGATAAACTCCGACTCCGACAACCGGTAGAGTTCCTGAAAACTCTGAAAGCTCCCGATCTCCAAACTCACATCTTAAAATTGAGAGCTGGCGCTCCAAAATTATACAATGCCACCTGTTTGCAAGAAAAAGCATTACATTGCAATGTAATCGTGTCAACTATACTGACCGGTTGTTCTCGAGCAGAGGCTGTATTTATTCCTAGGCTTCTCCAAATACCATCAAATTACTGCTTCGAATTTCAGAGAGTGCAGTTTGCCATTAAATTCTGCTTCGCAATAACCATAAACTAAGCTCGAGTTCAAATTTTTAAGGTAGCGGGAGTAGACTTGAGAGAAAGCTGCTTTTCTCATGGGCAGTTGTAGCTGACATGCTTCAGAGTAAGCTCACAGAGTAGTCTTGTAATTCTAGCATCCGAAAGAAAAACAACAGATATTTTTTACAAAAAAATACTGTAATAGGCGTAGTATCGCGAGTGGATTTCAAAGAAGCGGTCACAGTGGTCGGCCTAATTACGATGGAAAAGATGGTGGGATATAGAGCCGCACACTACCCTTTCGTCACCTCGGTCGGAGCGCCGTGTGTTCAAAACATGGCCTGCTAAGAAAAAGCCTGGTGTCCATAATATATAACAAAATTTCATTTGATTTTTATGTTTATTAAACCTTCCGTACACTATAACAAAGATTATTAGCATCATCATTATCACAGCCCATATACGTCTCACGGTCCCACTGTTGGGCTCAGGCGTCCTCCACAATAGGAGGGAAGTTAACCTACCATACCACGCTGGTATAGGGTTTTGTGTTATATGCATTTTATATCTCTTAGTCGTCTCTTAAGATCACCCACAGGTAAGATAGCGGGTGATAAATTATATTCTTACTCTGTCACCACATAGATACATACATACATATCATCACGCCATATCCCTTGCAGGGTAGGCAGAGAGAACAGTGTGCCAGAGAACTCTATCTCTGCATACTTCACTCGCTTCCTCAACATTCATAATTCTCTTCATACACGCTCGCCGGTTTCGGAGACTCTTGACTCCACCTTCCTTCAGTATATGACCGATCTGATCTAGGTAGGTTAGTCTCGGTCTCCCTCGGTACCTACATCCAGCGATGCGATTTATTTGAAATACTTCTATTTCAAATGCAAATACAAAATACCTATTTTGTATTTTGCATTTAAATGCCTTTTAGTAAAAAACATATTGTATTTTATTTGAAATACCTTTCGAGATGTATTTTGCATTTTTAATATTCATTTCAAAATGCAAAATACTTTGTGATTAAGTTTAGCCAACATTCCCAGTCAAACAAAATGAAATGAACGAATGACGCTTGTATTGCCGAATTTGGCCGATGGAGGCGCCTGCTAGCTATGCGCGCCCTTTTTGTGATTTGATTTGATTACCTACTTTTATGATATTGAAGTGTTGTTGTTATCCTTACAATACTGGAACGGCTATGTACTGTACTACAACCAGATAAGAGAAAAGGAAAGTGTATTAATAATAAAATAGGAACTAGATGCACAATCAACCGAAATAAATGGCCACACAATTCACAAAATGGAGCCATGGCTCTCTTTTCGTTAGTCTAGTTTTTTTACATTATTTGGAGTGAGTATTATTATTATTAAGAACATAACAGAATTTTTTGATACGCGTACTGATAAATATGACCAATATGTCATGCATAAGGTGCCATGTTATTAGACGTTTTTGTTTGGCTCGGCATTGTGTCCCTATTTCTAATGATAAATACCTATAGAAGAAGGAATCAGACACGAGGAATATAAATGCGGATATAAAGTAGAAATTGACCGTACTGCAAGTAATCACGATTACCTTCACACCTATACACCAATCACAACTCACACCTTAAGTGAACTCACAGGACAGACCCAGGCAATCGCCTTTGTACAAACAACTATATGGTATGGATGGATGACACAGGATAGTCTCGCCCGTGCGACCACGGGACAAGACCACAACCAGCGCCACCTATTTACCTGCTCGTGGATTCCTCAGCCAAATCACCGAAGGGTTCATTAAGAGAACGAGCAACAGCTCTTCTCCGGAGAACGTACAGCATCTCCCACCACTACCGCCCGCCCACCTGCCAAACGCAGCAACCATGATACTACTCTCTTACAAGTGACAACATGAGAGAGGCCTACAAAACTAACGTAAGCGAGAACACGATATGCGACCAGTGCACCGTGCCATTCGGGCTCAAACTGCCGAACGGAGGTCGGTCGTTTAGTTTTATTCGTCTCTTAAACAAGTTTGCGCTAGGTGGAGCGATTAGTGAATACTTTGTTATCATGTTTTCGCTTAGCACGTACGATAAACGGAAGTACTGTCATACGTAAAATAAATAAAAATATCTGACATTTGGTCAAAAGGTATTTTATTTTGAAAAAGTATTTTGAAAATACCTATTTTGCATTTAGCATTTGAAATACAAAACGCAAAACTATTTGGTATTTTGCATTTGAAATAGTAAATCTGAAAAGTATTTTGCATTTTGTATTTAAATGCTTTTTTAAAACCATTTTGTACATCTCTGCCTACATCCTTCCACTTTCGCATTGTATATCTTTTTAACCAGACGTTCGTTCGGCATTCTTTCCACATGTCCGAACCATCGGAGCATTCCCTTTCGCATCTTTACACCAATACTCTCTTTCATACCTACTCGCTCTCTTACGTCGTCGTTACGAATGCGGTCGGTCAGCCTAACTCCACAGATTTTCCGAAGAGATCGCATTTCGACCGCATTAATTTTACTTTCATACTCTTTTCTGCATACCCAACTCTCGCTTCTATACAGTAATGTTGGGATACGATTGTTATACTATACCACGTAGATAAGATTGTTATACTATATAAGAATACAAACATTTATACATATTTATTGATAAATAACAATAAAATTAATAACGTAAAAAACAAACAAAAATCCTATTAAAACATTATCGACTTCTACGCAGACAAAGACGCGGGCAAATGATAATAATTAATAAAATAATAAAAAAGGCCAAAAAGTAAACAAGAGAAAGTAAGGATCCGAACCGAGCTCTGGTTTGTTTGGATAAGACTACTCGATTTTCCAACTGAGCTAAATGTCAATTCTTAATGACAGCGTCAAAATTTGAAAACCTTCATATTCTAATAGTTTTAATACAACGAAAAATTATATTTTTTGTTGCCGAAAAATACTGATAAAACAATATTTTCTATAAATGAAACTTAGCTAGATCGACGGGACCCCTTGTATGCTAAATTTCAAGAAAATTGTTGGAGCCATTTCTGAGATTCAGATTAGATATATATATATATATATATATGTATATATATATATATATATATATATATATATATATATATATATATATATATATATACATATATACTAGCGGACCCGGCACACTTCATTCCGCCTGACATTAATGAATGAGATAAGCAGATTCCGATTAATTTAATATTATTAAGTTATTTTTAGCTGTGTGGTAGCGGCTACAAATACTACCAACCCTTACTTTGCTCGTGAATGTCGTATAAGACGGCTGAGAGCCTTATAACGACCTCGGCCAACTCCATCTGATGCCCTTTGGCCAACAATTACATTCCCAAGGAGGGTTGACGTCTGGTAGGCGGCCGGTCATAAAACTATTGCCAATAACTTTTACAATATGTACTATGAAAGAAGAGTACATATAGTATCGACCCCAAGTAATTGGGTTAAGAGTAGGAGAATGAAGAATAAATATGAATAATGTATAAATTCCAATAATCAAGTATTTTAATAACGTACCAGCAAGACGAAGAATTACCTTGTGTTATACGACATTTTCCTTAACTAAACTAATTGTTGATCTCTGAGATTTGTTCGATGATTTCGCATTGTCAACAGCACGGCCTGCCTCGCTTTACTCTTGTGATTAAGAAGTAACCACGGCAGAAGAACAATTTATTGCATGGGAAGACCGTTGCGTTAATATGGCCCACTCCGTACGGAGTTACGTTCGCTATGTTTCGAATTCTAACTGCGTTACGGTTTTGTTGGGAAAGATTTAATTTTATTGGTCGCGGCATTGTTGATGTCAATGTAGACATAATATGTTTTATTATAAGAATTTTCGTAAAAATTCGTAACACTCGCACAACTCTGACCGATGAAATTTTGCACGCTTCATAAGCGAAGCGTTGAGGTCTTGCTCTACTCTCGATATATGAAAATCAAGCACTTTTCAAACCTAAAAATGATTGTATTTATTTCTCATATTGCACTTATAGGATAATATTATCATACATATGTCAAGAAAAAACCTTTTAATCGTATTTGATATTTTTAAAAAGCAATTATTTTGTTTAAAGTAAGAAAATAGTTGATTAAAAAAAATATTCGAAGACGTCGGATAAACTATTCCGTATCTGGCAAGAATACGACCGTAAAAATTAATGTATCAAAATATTTCTTTTTTTAAAAGCTTCATCATCGCAACGCGCGGTTTCCTTTCGAAAATGGTTTGGTAATTATTTGTCGTTTAATTGCAATTAATAAAAAAAACTTCTTAGTCATTAGTGTACTATGAAAAAAAAAATGGGTTCGTTTACATTTTTTTTTCGTCCATTCGGACAAGCCAAGGAAATAGAACCCATACAGCCAATTGTAAACGAACAGCTATGTTTAGTACTGCGTCGAGAATAGCACGAAATTATTTTTCTTTTTCATTTATGACATTGACTAATAGTAAATGATAAATAAAATAATGAAAAATTAATACTACTCGTCACCGTATTTCTCATGTAATCCTAGAGTCATATTCACCGGCCCTTTAAATATTATTTCGTACCGTACAATCTCCTTCGTTTGACAGCCTACGAACGAGTCTTACGGGACATTGGCGAAGTTACGGTTAATCGCTAACAGAAGCCATTCATCAAGAAGAAGAACAATGAAAAATTGTCACATGTCTGCTAACTTCAGTATCTTAAAAATATTGCCTTTTTTTTGTTTCTCTAACTTTTTGAAGTGAAACTTTTTTATCGACGTATGGGAAAAAAATATATTGTAACGTTTTTCTGTTACGCGCCATATTTATTTTGAAGTGTAAAGCGCATGGGAGGGTTATCCTATCTGTGGTGGACCTAACGTTCGCCAGCCCTGCTGTCGCTCGCGAAGTGAATGACTGGAGAGTGGAAGAAGGGGTGGAGACCCTCTCGGATCACCGCTATGTGCGGTTCGAGATCTCCGCCCTTCGGGGACCACCAGAGCCCCGGCGCGGAAGAAGGGGTAGACTCCCAAAATGGGCCATTGGTCAACTCGACCTGGAAATGGTTCGGGAGTCTGCTATAGCATAGCGTTGGGGCAGGACGGAACAGTTATCCACAGATATGGAGGGGCTTGCAGGCCAAATGAGAAGTGCCCTTGAGGCAATCTGCGATGCGGCGATGCCGAGGGCTCGGCGGAGGCCGCTGCGCCGTCAGGTATACTGGTGGTCACCTGAGATTGCGAATCTTCGGGTGGCTTTTAACCGGGCGCGGCGTGCCTACGTTCGATGCCGTCAGAGAGTCGACCGGGACGACGTCCTTGAGGGTCAGCTGCGAGAAGAATACAAGACTAGGAAGAAGTCTTTGCAGCTGGCCATCAGCCAGGCGAAGGAGAGGGCCCGTGAGGAACTACTTGCAGGCCTCGACCGGGACCCATGGGGGCGCCCATATCAGCGGGCGCGGAACAAACTGCGTGCCTGTGGCGCTCCCATCATCGAATCGATGGACTCGGGTTTCCTGTCGGGGATAATGGGGGAGCTGTTCCCGCGTTCTATGGGACATGTTCCCCCTCGAATGGTTCCTCGGTCGGTGATGGAGGTGGAGACCACAATTCCACCCATCACCGACCGAGAAATGGAAGCGGCCCTCTCGCGACTTCACGAAAACGAAACGAAAAGGAAAGCGCCTGGCCCGGATGGCGTCCCGGGGCTTGTGCTCGGTATCGCCGCAGAATACCTCAAGGGTGAACTCCGGGAACTGCTCAACATGTGTTTGAGGTCCGGGCAGTTCCCGAAGCAATGGAAGGTTGGCAGATTGTGCCTGCTGCGGAAGGAGGGTCGGAGGGAGGTGCGGAGGAGGTCGCCCAGTTGACTCCCCTTCTGCGTACAGACCACTGGTGCTGCTGGACGAGACGGCCAAATTGTTCGAGAAGGTGCTTGTGGATCGTCTCGTACAGCACCTCGAGGAAGTCGGGCCGGGACTGTCAGGATGTCAATACGGGTTCAGGAGCGGCCGGTCAACAATCGGTGCATTGGCCGCCCTGAAGTCTCTAGCTACCGAAGCGGTGGCCCAAAAGGAGGTTCTTCTGGCAGTCTCGCTCGACATCAAGAACGCCTTCAACAGTATTCCACACGAAACGTTGATGGAGGCCCTTCGGCACCATGGAGTGCCTCCATACCTCCGAAGGCTGTTGGAGGCGTACCTCGAGGAAAGGCACGTGCTCTGGGAGGGGGGTGACGGGCGCATACATCGCCATCGGGTGGAGTGCGGCGTTCCACAGGGCTCGGTCCTCGGCCCGGCTCCTCCGGGGTCGGCTTCTCCCCGGGATGGGGGTCATTTGCTATGCGGATGATACTCTCGTCACGGCGAGGAGGCCCGACTTCCGGGGCGCTGCCCGATTGGCAGAGGAGGGAGTTGCGCTCGTCGTGGGCCGGATCGGCATGCTGGGCCTGAGGGTATCGGCGGAGAAAACCGAGGCCCTCCTATTCCATGGCCCGGGTCGAGGCCCCCCTCGAGGAGCACACATCGGTGTGTCTGGGGTTGCCGTGCCGGTGCGGGCTCAGATGAGATATCTGGGCCTGCACCTTGACTCTAGATGGAATTTCGGGCCACATTTTGCCCAGCTCGTCCCAAGGCTCGTCAAGATGGCCGCGGCGTTGGGTAGGCTTCTGCCAAACACTGGCGGTCCCGGGTCGTCCTGCTGGCGTTTATACGCCGGAGTCGTGCGCTCCATGGCGCTGTACGGAGCCCCTATTTGGGCGGAGTCCCTCACCGCCCGCAACAGAGCCCTTTTGCGAAGACCGCAGAGGGTCATGGCGGTGAGGGCTATTAGGGGCTACCGTACGGTTTCATGGACCGCGGCGACGTTGTTGGCGGGCACCCACCTTGATCGTTAGTGGCTGAGGCTCTGGCGGAGGCTTACCGCATCCGCGTTGCGGCGCGGGCCGACGGCGAGCGAGTCTCCATAAGGGGACCGAGCAGAGCATTAGAAGTGGCCCGAAGGGGAGTCATCCAGCGGTGGAGAGAAGAACTGGAGTCCCCCGTAGCAGGGCGGGGGACTGTAGAGGCGGTTGCGCCGCATTTTCATCGCTGGATCAACAGAAGGCACGGCCGCCTAAGTTTCAGGGTGGCGCAGGTGCTTACCGGACACGGGGTCTTCGGTAAGTACCTGCACAGAATTGGGAGAGAAGAAGCCCCAGGGTGCCATGAGTGTGCCGCGCCAGTGGACGATGCGCGCCACACACTGGAGGTATGCCCCGCCTGGGGGCCTCAACGCCACGTCCTGTCGGCGGTCATTGGAGGGGACCTGTCGCTGTCGACCGTCATCTCGAAGATGCTGGATAGCGACGGGTGCTGGTCGTCGATGGCCTCCTTTTGCGAGGAGGTCATCTCTACAGCTACAGCGGGGACGCGAGGCAATTGCGTCTGCAAATTCGCTCCGCCGCCGGCGGCCAGGGCGGGGGAGGCGTCGATATGCGCACCTCCTCCCACCGCCTTGAATGACGACAGAGCGTGGGCCAATGGCCAAGCGTTGGGGTGCCGGGTATCGAATGTCAGTAGACGATCTCTCTGGCACCCCGTAAAAGCGCGGAAGGGGCCGCTGTGGTTTTAGTGGGTATTCCGGTCAGGCAGCTGGCCGGCGAGTCCCACACTCCCCCTCGCCTGTCACCGGCGGGGGATAGCGCGGAAATGCGTTTCCACAGCGTGAAAAAAAAAAATGGGAGGGTTATCCGTGTGGTGACGGATTAAGAATACAATTCGCCACCCCCTATCTTAACCGTGGGTGATCGTAAGAGACGACTAAGGTAAGGGATATAAAACGCATATAACATCTTTGTAAGAGAAGGAAAACTTGAAACAAATCCCTATACAAACATGTCTGACCTGCGTGGTATAGTAGGTCAGTTGCCCTCCCATTATGGTGGAGGCGCGTGCCCAATAGTGGGACATATATGAGCTGAGATTATAAGCGCACCAAGGTAGAGAGAAGAGAGAGAGAGAGAAGGGAGAGAGGGAGGAAGAGAAAGAGAGAGGCAAAGAGGGAGAGAGGCATAAAGGAAGAGAGAGACAGAGAGACAGACAGAGGGGAGAAAGGCAGAGAGGGAGAGAGAATTTTTAATAGTGGCAGGATCATGCTGTTGATAGTTCTCTGTCTACAGCCGCGGGACGGTCCGTCCGGGGTAGTTCCATACTCTCGCAGAAGATCGACTTCTGAGTAATGGCAATTTGCTATTGCGCTTCGTTCGGTGAGTGAGAGTGCCGGTAGTCCAAGTGGGTGGGTTTGGAGATTGTAATGGTAGTCAGTGGCCTAGTTATACCCTTGGTATAGCAAAGGTCCATGGGCAGCTGTGACATTTACTATCAGGTGTGGTGCTAGCTCGTTTGCCACCATAAGCAATAAAAAAAGGCGGAGAGGGAGAGAGAGAGAGAGAGAGAGAGAAAGGGAGAGAGAGAGAGAAGTAGAGAGAGGGGGAGGGAGATAGAGGGGGGAGGGAGATAGAGGGGGGTGGAGATAGAGGGGAGTAGAGAGAGAGACAGAGAGAGAGGAGAGGGAGAGAGAGAGCGTAGTTAGCCAAAGTGTCACTTCTGATATGTGTACTTACACGCATGCATAATTTTTGTCCTTTTTTTAAAGTGCAATTTTATTTAATATTACTACCAGATCTTGCTCAATGAAATAATTAAGGCGCTTTATTTATCGTGCATATTATAGCATTATCTAATAGTAAATGCTAAATAATATAAAAATTATGAGGCGTGCACTATTGGATTTGCCAAATTATAATTTTAACTTTTCGCGGTATTTTCCAAACAAACCATTAGACCACGTAATGACGTGAGCTGTCAGTTGCCATGGTTACATCATCAACAAATGAACGTTAAGAATTGATGTTTTTTAATTTTCTTTTTTTTTGTTTATTAATATCATATTTTAATATACTATATCCTATTCCCGACGACAACAAACTCAAAAACATAAAAATCATAAAAATTGGTGCAGCCGTTCTCGAGTTATAAGTGTTGTAACTAACACAACTTTGTTTTATATATATATATATATATATATATATATATATATATATATATATATATCTATCTCAACAGATATTAATGCGTTTTATATCCCTTAGTCGTCTCGTTCGATCACACATGGGTCAGATAGATAGGGGGTGGTGAATAGTATTCTTACTCCGTCACCACACGCAAAACATATATATATATATATATATATATATATATATATATATATATATATATATCTATCTCAATAGATATTAATGCGTTTTATATCCCTTAGTCGTCTCGTTCGATCACACATGGGTCAGATAGATAGGGGGTGGTGAATAGTATTCTTACTCCGTCACCACACGCAAAACATATATATATATATATATATATATATATATATATATATATATATATATACCATCCGCCGTCCAAGGGATAACGTAATACTTGTTTCGAATGACTTTATATTCAGATGATGCAGGGCTGTTTATGTCTGTTTAGGTTATTGATGTTGTTGGTGGCGAACGATCAAGCAGCACAGCTCCTGTGAAGTGTCGCTGCCCCCCGCGGACCGCGGACCTCCACAATCCCGAGGGCACAGCCCGGCCGCTGCATATCAATAACATTCCAAACGCATCCAGAAACTTGAACTGCCAGCTCTCTCGCTCACTGAACGAAGCACAGCAGCACTGCTCAGACCTCGATATCCTGCCCAGTGTGGCGCCGGCTCGGGCTGCAGACAGACAACTGTCGACAGCGTGCTCCTGTCACTATCAAGTTGTGACTGTAATGACGTCGGGCGTCGCTTTTGTCGTATAGTCGTATAGTATATATTCCAAGTAGGTAGGTATATCGTTGTGTTGGCCTTACAAGTTAGTTATACTCTGTATCGGCCATGGTTACAGTTACGTTGTGAATGTTTCTCGGCTGACAGAGCCACACGCCTCATAGATGGAGTATCTATAGCAATGTGCTGTACCCCATACATTAAAAGGAAAATTAACAAAACCTTAGTAGAAAGAAGAAAGAAAACCATTTATTTTGCTCTCAGTAAAAACTAATAAAAATAAACAGAACTAAAGAAAATATTGCTGATATTAAATAACATTAACGAGAAACAAAAAAGGGTATGACACGTTCGTTATGGCGCGGCAGGTCGTTGGACCACAAACGGGACAGGTCGGCGACAGCTGCGTGTGGCAGAGTTGAACAATGTTGAGGGTTTTATATTTATTCATTACTTATGGTGGTAGACGAGCAAGTAGGACACGTAATGGTAAGTGTTACTGCCGGCCCGGACGGACCGGCCCGCTGCAGTAGACAGACAATTGTCAACAGCGCGGTCATACCACAAGTTATCTTGTGTTGTTTGCGTCCTCTAGTCATTTTATACTGTATCGACGAGAAATGGAATGAGCTGTAGCGTTACTTGTTGTACTGGCGCCCAACGCGGGACCGGACACGTCCCACGCGAGAGACAACGCTGTACTACAAATATATGTAACTAATGAGTGATGTACTGAGTGTATCACGTGGACAATACAATACGCCATTAATATTACATTTGTTCGTTTCGTTTGGAGTAACACAAAACGCTATAACTGGGACGGCAGCAGACAACACTGGTTCAAGAGAAGAGAAACTCTTAATAATATTTTATATCGTACTATCTTATCATTAGTGACGCGCAACGGGACGGCCAAGTTGTAGGTCACACCGCCGCCTCGGATGGGTGACAGTAGGGGTTTGCTTCGAGTTGACATTGTCTTGCCACTTCAGTCACCACAGGGCAAAACAAATTGTTTCAATGACGTATATTCGGATGTTTCAGTTCGTCGGGCGAGGATTGAGGTGGGGGTTGGGGAAGGACTTTGGAGCAGTGACAATAAATACAATAACACTCGCATGTAAAGTTTATTGAGGCCGGCGTATGGGGGCCGGCGGGCCGGCGGGCCGGCGGGCGGCGGGTCGCGCTCCGACCGCGGCCGGCGACGCGCGCCTCTCTCACTACTCACTATACAATACTTCGCAGTACATATATGTATAACATAAACTATATAATATTATATATTTATTGTTGCATTTGGACTAATATTAATGAGATCAACATCACAATGTAATTAAATGTTTAACGGGTGAGGCGACACCGCTGGTGGCGCTAGTGGCGCCGGTGGCGCTGGTGGCGCTGGTGGGGTCGCGTCCTCGTCGTTTACGACAACATACTACACGATCAAGTTATATAACGAGATAAGATATGAACATGAACCTGTACGACACACTGTCACGTACGTCCGTCTCTGTCGCACGCGACACACACTACGTCACACACGATATGATGTATATATATATATATCAGCTGGCACACGCACACACACACACACACACACACACGATACAACACGAGCTTTACATATAACAGTACATTACAGTAGTTGGATATCGTTCGTACACACATGTATATATATATAGTTATGTATCCAATATAATATAAATTATAGTTCCTTCAGTAGTAGCGTACATACAGACAGGCGAGCGGACAACATTAGCATGTCTATGTACCTATATGTAGGTACGTATATATATATTTGTGATTAAACATTACAACATGACCCTATACAGGTGGTCACTATGTGGGCACGTGGTCAGCGCCCCCTGGCGACTGGCGAGTGAACGCGAACGACTTATGTCTACGTATGTATGTGTAACGGAGGCCGTGGGGGACTCGCGGCACTCACTCCGAGTCCGAGTCCGAGGAAGGCGGCTGCGGGTGCGGGGCGGGCGGCGCGGCAGCGGGCGGCGCGGCGGCGGGCGGCGCGTCCCTCACGGCCGCCAGCGCGTACGCCGGCGCCGACTGCCCGCTGGTGCGCTCTATGCCCACACTACACAACAACGTTAACCGCATATAGTAGCCCCCACTCATCTTTTACCCACATGGCCCACTAAAGGACGGGCCCTTATTCTAGCACCATGAAATTTTGTAAAATAATAAGCTTTGAACTTATTACTTTGGGCTTAGCTATATCGTTATTGTCCTGCTTTTATCGCAATTACTTGTGATCGACGCGATACGAGTATGTACTGATGGAAGACCATCGTACTGCAAACCCTATTGGCAATAGTCTTATGGCCGGCCGCCTGCCTGACGTCAACCCCCCTTGGGAATGTATTTGTTAATCTTATGGTGTTGTCCCAGGTCGATATAAATCCCATAGTCGTCTTTTACCACATCTACGAGCTACGTGAGGCTGGGGTAGTGCCAGTAGACGTCACCACACAGCAGTGGCCATAAAAAACATATGCATTAAAATACAATGTCAAAGTATTTGTTAGTGTTGTGTCTGTACACGTGTACACGTGGGACCGGCGACAGCCACATGGGCGCTCGTTCATCATTCATCATCATTTCACCCTATCGCCGTCCACTGCTGGACGTAAGCCTCCCGCATGTTACGCCACAGAGTACGTTCCTGTGCCGCTTGCATCCAACGACGTCCAGCACCCTTCACTAGGTCGCCTGTCCATCTAGTCCTACACTGTGTCGTCCGGTACGTGGTCACCACTCTAGAACCTTTCTTCCCCAGCGGTTGTCGATTCTTCAAACGATGTGGCCTGCCGATTGTCACTTCAGCGTGCTGATTCTACGTGCTATGTCGGTTACACCCATTCTTCTGCAGATTTCCGTATTTCGGATTCTCTCGCAAAGGAATCCCGAGCATAGCCCGCTCCATAGCACGCTGAGCGACGAGGCCTACATTTAGGGACTACGTTTCCATGTCGTAAGTCATCACTGGTAACACGTACTGGTCGTGTAGAGCTGTGTTTTCAGACACTGAGGTATGTTGGACGTGAAGCTCCTCGACCCTTGCGCTCGTTACAGATCCGGCATCAACAGTGACAGTGTCGCCGGCTGCAGTAGGTACAACAGTAGGTACTCACGTGTACTCGTGCCGGGCGAGGTACCGCACGTACTTCTCGGGGGGGTCGCCGTCGTGGCCCTGGAGGGACACCGACCGGACCGTCACGTGGCTGACCTGCGTCGCCGGCATTGTGAACTCGACGTACGCGTGACGCGCCAGCTCCTGCGGCACCTGGTCGTACGACGTGAGCGCCATGCGGCACACCAGGTTGTGGGTGGTGTACGCGCCTGCAGCACACGCGCACAGTTAGCGGCGACACACACACACACACACACACATATATATACAAGTATTGCAAACAGTCGGGCACCTTGACCCTCCTTGGGCAGGCGCGGCATGCGCCACACGATGGCGCGGTGCTGGTGCTCGTACTTGGCCTGGCCTGACGTCACCTCGATCAGCGACTCCTGCAACGTGTCCACGGCGCCCAGGAATCGCTCGATGCCCTTTATCTTGCCGGTGCGCCTGTGGACAGACGCGAGCGGTGAGCGCGGCCGCGGCCCTCACGTCCAGCAGTAACGAGGGCGGCCGCACGTTACCTGTGAGCTGATTTAACTGATCCGTAACGGAAGTGTTTCTCAACACGGAACAAGTAGATCCAGCACTCGGGGATCGGGAAGCGGATGGACACGTCCTCGCACGGCACCTGCCCGAGCTTCCTCGATGCGAAACCCGGAACCAGCACGTCTGCGCGCAACTCCACCTGCAGCGCGAGGGCGACGCGTTAGACCTGGAGCTCGAGGGCAAGTGCGGCACTCGACCGGGAGCGTATCACACCTTATTCCCGGTGACGCACCAGACGGCCTTCAGCTGTAGCGGCAGCTCGCGGTTCTTGGGCGGTCGGATGCGGAAGCGCATCAGTTCGATGTAGCACGCGTCCGGCGGCTTGCACCTGGCGAGGGCGTCGCCCGTCGTATAGTGTTTGTAACAATATAACGATATAAATGTCCACGTACAAATATATAATTAACAAAGTACTTGATGATCTGCGTGTCGGTGAACTCGTCGGGCTGCACGCACGCGTGGAACTCCGCATTCTCGACGCGGATCCACTCCTCGGTGACCACAGGTATGATGTCGTGCCGGCCTACCACCTCGCGGCCCTGACGCCGCAGGTCATTCACGCCCAGCTCGACGTCGGGCATGCCTGGTGGCACCATTACATACAACACTCACACTGTCCCCACTTCAACTTACCGTTGTCCACGGGTGCGGTACATGCTGGGGGCCTATACATATTATTCGTTTAGTCATTATCATCATCACCGTGAAAGCTGTTCCCAATTGATATACCTACCTACCTATGCTGGACATGGTGTCTCCTTACTCTAACATCATTCATCATCATTCTCCTACTCTTATCCCAATTACTTGTGGTCGATACAATATGTACTCTTCTTTCATAGTACATATTGTAAAAGTTATTGGCAATAGTTTTATGGCCGGCTGCCAGACGTCTACCCTCCATGGGAATGTAATTGTTCACCAAAGGGCAGATGCAGGTGGCCCACGTCGTTATAAAGCTCTTAGTCGTTTTATACGACATCCACGAGCAAAATAAAGGTTGGTAGTATCCGTAGCCGCTGCCACACAGCTAATGCTGACATCTAAGTTATATAACCGACGACCTGTCTGATGTCAAACATATTGGTTACGCCATCGTTAATCATACAAGACCAGCTTAAGTTGATCGGTCGGAGGTTAGCGTCGTAAGTGCTCTTCGACTCTCCCGCCGGGACGTAATCGCCCGTTGGGTTACGTGGCTGGAGAGGCCTAGACATGGTGTTGTTATCGTTAAAGCCTTCGACCCGTACTGATGGAATGGATGGAGCGGCGGCACGGAGTCCTCTCCTTCCGGCTGGTGCAGGTCTTGTCGGGGCACGGTTGCTTCGGCTAGTACCTGCACACGGTCGCAAGGAGGGAGTTGACTCTGTACTGCCACCAGTGCGGTAGTGACGAGGACACGGCGCAACATACGCTCGAGGTCTGTTCGAGCTGGGACGGGTAGCGCTGTGACCTCGTCGCTGTCATCGGTGCCGACCTGACGCTGCCAGCTGTCGTGAAAGCGATGGACGACAGCGTCAGGAATTGGGACGCGACACAAGAGGAACCCGCGTGGGTAAACCACCGGGCGGGCCACCGAAGACAGAGATCGGGTACCGGTGGCCCGCTCGCACGGCGAAGAGACCTCTCTTTGCAGGGTCTCCGTTTGCAGGGTGAGTCTATGGGGTTGCGCGCCACCTCTCCCGTCGCCCCGGCTGATTTGGCGGGGCGCAACCACCTCCATTGCTCACCGCAAAAAAAATCAAAAAGAAAGTTTAAAGTCGTATATTACGACACCCATATGCTATGCTAGTATTGACGCCACAGGTGTCGGTGTGTTACCACTGAGGAAGGCGAGGAAGAACACTCGGACGCGCGCGATCTGCCGCAGCACCGAGCCCTCGGCGTCCTGCTCCACGTACAGCTCGTCCACGGCAGTGATCTGCACCTGCAACGCCCGGACCGAGCTCACAGCACACACAGCACGACCACTTTAAAGGTATCTGATGTTTGCGCGAGTGTTACACTTGAAATAAAACTACTGTTATGGATTGTATCGCGTTTGTACGGTCACGGGGGGAGGAGGCCCTGTAAAGTGACCATGAACACTGTAAAGTGTCTGAAATGTCAGGAAATTAAAAATAAAATACAAACGCGATAGAATCCGTAAAAGTAGTTTTGTTTCAACTTTGAGGGGCTTCAGCATGATGTAAACGATCGTGTTTTTATTTAAACACCACGCTAAGGACATAATACTTGCACTGCGGGGGTCTTTACAAATATATCTATTGCAAAACACAAATCACACACAGCCTCAGTGCGACAATTTGTGGATCGCACAAAGTATTATCATGAAGGTGCGGGCGTCGCACCCACTACACTTGACACTGTACGTCAGTTTACCGGCTGCGCCACCTGTGCATGTTATGGTCGCGGTACAGTTTTAATTAGTCCGCAATTAAATTAAAGATCATCATTACCCTGCACTTGGGATCGACGCAATATGTCCTTTTCTTCCACTCAATTCTATGCGATGTCACCTCTGCATTCACTCCCCTTCTATCTATATCATGCTTCAATCATGTAGTCCATCCATATTTTTACCCCTAACGCCTTGAACATTCACAGCCTTCCGCATTCACTTTTCAACTATTTCGTTACTGGCGCCACTTTCAAACTTTCTCATATAAGCTCATTATTTATCTTATCCATTCTCGTCAGTCATCTATCTTAACATTCGCATCTCTGCTACATGCAGCTGTCTCGCATCCATCGCTTGTGTAGCTCAACATGTTGACCCATACATTACAGCAGGCCTTTTAAGGATTTTTCTTTATTTTACTCTTAAATTTTAAGGGTACTTGAGAGTCACATATGGTACCCGTGACCTGCCGCCATTTCATCCATCCCACGTCAATTCTGTGTTTCATGGCACAATCCAAGTCCCCACTGCTTTGGATACGCGAGCAGAGGTATCGAAAGTTGGAGAATACTATATAGATACTCCATCTAGAGATATGGGTGTAAAATTAGAGAGACCACCGAAATCGCAGAACATGCGCTCTGTTTTTGTACTGCTGATTTTCATGCCAATGTTCTCCAATCTACAGTGCCATTTTTCCAGCGACCTCAAGCCCATCTTTTCCGATGAGTACAATGTCGTCAGCGAAAAGCATGCACCGGGCTGCCTCTCTCCTGCTACTCCGATGTTAAGGCATCCATTATCAACAGGAAGAGGTAAGGACTTAACGCCGATCCTTGCTACAGGCCCACCCCAACACTGAACTCATCGGAGTTTCCAATGGCTATTTATATGTACGACCTACATCGCCGGTACATAGCACAGACTAACCTTATATACTTCATAGGCACACTTTTCTCTTTCAGTGCCCACCACAAAACTGTTCTCGGAATTCTGTCGTATGCGTCTCGAGGTCAACGAATACCATATGCAAAATTTTATGTGCACTACAAAATTTTTCACAGTTGGCGCTGTGCAAATATAGCCTCTGTTGTCTCATCACCCGGCGTAATTCCGAACTGATTTTGGGTGACCTCACTTTCTTCTCGAAATCGCTTCTCAATTACTTTTTCCACACTTTCATACTATGTGACATGAGCTTTATTCCCCGATAATTGCCACAATCTTGAACATCCCCTTTATTTTTAAAAATGGGCACTAACACGCTATTTCATCACTCATCGGGGATTTCTTCTTTCTGCAGCAACTTATTGAAGAACAAAGTCAGCCACCTATAATCACATTCTCCCAAAATCTTCAACTGGTATACCATTCGGCACTATAGATTGCCCATCTTCCATACTTGTCACTGCAACTTGTCAATGAAATCATTGACTAGGCCGGCGTTCTCTGATATATCTTTTAAATCTCCACTCCATGCATTCTCTTCGTTCATTAATCTTTCAAAATACACTTTCCAATGCTCTTTTATTTTCTCATCTTTGATTAGCACCTTGCCCGTTTCATCTTTTATACACTTTACATGCCTAATATCTCTCATTTCATCATTCAAATTTTGTAATGCGATACAGCGCCCTTTGCCTTTTTTTGAGGCCCATTTAAAGAGTAACACATCCTTTCTTAGGCCTCGCCATAACTATTTTAGCCTTATTCTTGCACACCTTATATTTACTCTTTTCTACATTCTTCAAACTTTCATTATCCTCTTTCTGCCACTCCTTAAATATATTTTTCTTTTATTTCAGAGTCTGTTGCACATCTTGATTCCACCACCACGTATCCCTATCAATCACATATTTTCCTTTCGCTTTTCTCTAATATTACTCTAGCTGTATTTCCAATACAGCTAGCAATTTCATTCTGACATATATTCACAAATCTATTCTTTATATCATTCATTCCACTAATTTGATTTATCACTTATGTCATAAATCTACTTGCATATTCTTCCTTCTCAAGCATGCCCCATCCTACCCTAGGAGGGGGCCGGTTTTTGGTCTTAAGTAAGCGTATTTTATTTTAATATCTAACACTAAAAATCTGTGCTGTGATACAAGTGCTTCACCCGGCACCACCTTACAGTTCCTCACACAGCCCAACTTACTTCTTCTAATAAGACAGTAGTCGACCTGTGTGGAGTAGTTGCCACTTTTATAAGTGATTAGGTGTTCATCACTTTACTGGAACTATGTATTAGCCATGGCCAGATCAAGTGCAAAGCTACTTGGAGCAACGCCCCGTCACCAGCATTAAATAGATGATATAAGATAACAATTGTGTCTGAATGTGAGAGCTGCATACATTAACCAACGAGCATTGAATTTGTTTGTATGAGTTGTCATACTGATTACTTTATAACTTATAATAGTCACTGGAACGGTCCCAGTGTTGTGTAAGCATTACGTCACAGACACACGCGCACACACAGACAGAGAGCCAGCTGCACCGGCCCGCGCCAGCTGTCTGCCATAGTGACACACAGTGTGTATACAGTGTTACTATCAGACAAAACTTTTTGTAGCGTAATAATTAAATATTTAATTAAGGTTTAATTTGCGTCAAATGTATGTGCGTGTGCGTGTGTGCGTGTGCGTGTGCGTGTACCTCCTCCATCTTGTAAGTGAGGGCGCGGTCGCGGTGCGCCGACAGACGGAACAGCGCCTCCTCCACGCAACACGAGAACTGCTTGACGTCCTCGTACGCGAGCGAGCCCAACTTGAACAGCTGCGACACCTGCGGCGCGTGCTCCACCGGCAGACCGAGCTTGCGCAGGTCGCTGCCGAACTCCTTCACGCCCTGATAGTCGCCCTGTATAGCGTACGCGGCGAACTGCGACAGCTTGTTGGTGATGCGCTCCGCCTTCGTCACCTGGCCGGGCCTGCGGGCGGCGCGCGATATGTACATACACGTACGCACATACGGGCACGTGCGGCGGCGCCGAGCGACACTCACCTGACCCCCGGCCGCTCCTTGTAGAACACGTACTGTAGCTTCACTGTGAAGATCTTGCCGAACTGGTCGAACTGCTGCGCACCTATATCGGACACCGAGTAGCACGCCTGCAGCGGCAACTCCTGGAAGGGCTCCTTGTCGGTGGCCGCGTTGTACAGCTGCACCGCCGGGTTGTCGCCCTGATAGCTCAGACGCACGAATATCTTCTTCCAAAACCTTCACGATCACAATTGTAACGATGTACCTCGTCAACACAATACTATATAAATATACTGTCCCGTGGCATCCCCCGCCCGCGATCTATGCCCCTCCAGTATCGTTCTATTTAGTTAGCAACTACTGTACCCAACAGGGTGTTGTGGGTATTGTGAGTGTACTGCAACTATAACGAATGTGTGATGGAGCAGCACTGAGAGACAAAATGGCTTACGTCAATTGGCAATTACCAAATATTTAAAGGTTTAACTCAAATTAAACTACATTACGTACATATGTACATGCAATACTGGATTTTATAATTATTTTACATACATACATATCATCACGCCATATCCCTTGCAGGGTAAGCAGAGAGAACAGAGTGCCAGAGAACTCTATCCTTGCATACTTCACTCGCTTCCTCAACATTCATAATTCTCTTCATACTCGCTCGCCGGTTTCGGAGACTCTTGACTCCACCTTCCTCCAGTACATGACCGATCTGGTCTAGGTAGGTGAGTCTTGGTCTATCAGATAAATTACGTTTTGCCGGGGTATGGTTGGCAAATATCTGTACACGATCGCAAGTATGTCGACGACTCCGTGGTGCCAGCCGTGCGCCTGACACTTACTGCCACTAGCGACAAATGCGGTGGTACGTACGGTACTCGCGGGCACTCCAATAACCCGCTGATGGGTGGTCACAGACACAGATCTGGAACACCGCCACTACAGAGGGCTGATGACGGCGCGCGCCGGACATACAACCATAGCAACACTTGTAATATGTAGATAGCTGAGCACTAGCAGTGAGCAATGCAACCTTAGACGGTGACAGGCCGCACCTCTGTCCAGTAATTTTCTTCTTGTTAGGTTGTCTCAGGTGCATCTCCCAGCCTGGGCCGCTGTACGACACGCGCGGGAACTCCTCGAGCGGCACCGACACGTCCTCGTCGAACAGCGGCGTGGGCGGACTCTCGCCGCCGTCCGCGCGCACATCTGTACACAGACACACATACACGCTACGTGCGGGCTGCGGGCCGACCGCGCGGCTCGAGCACCCGCACTGTTACATACCGTGCGGGGATTCCAGGCGCTGCTGCTGCTCGAAGCCGCTCTGATCGAACGGGTTGACGCGCGGTGAGTCCGGCAGCGCGTGCGGTCGCGGCGGCGGTGCTAGCGCCGGTACCGCCGTCTCCTCGCCGCTCGTCTCGCTGTCTTTCGGTCTGTGTTGTGCAAGTCACACAGTCATTAGCAGGGTGTACCGCGCCGTGTGCAGCGCGCCGTGTGTAGCGCGCACAGTGTGTAGCGCGCCGTGTGTAGCGCGCACAGTGTGTACGTACCTAATGTACACAGAGAACGTGTCGTCGTTAGATTCGTGCGAGTGTTGGTGCTCGAGGCGCGGCGTCGCGGCCGGCGGCGGGGGAGCGCCCATACTCAGGAACGGGTCGAACGCCTCCGCCTCGAAGCCGTCCGCCAGAGCGCTCGCCGAGCCGCCATCGCCCCACGCCTCTGCACCGGTAACGCACATACATAGGTGTACACAGAGCCACACCTCACCAATGTCGGCTGACGTCACAGCACCACGTTCGACAAACGAGTTGACAATCCCGGTTAATATTATAAGTATCTCACTAGGGTGTCGCTACAGCCTCAACTGGTGGTCGTTTATTTAGTTTTTAAAACCGAACCGAACTGATTTATAAAGTAGGGGGTGACGGTATCTTGTGTCGTCATCACCCGTCAGCACGTCACCTAACGCGGTATACTCTTGCGAGCATTGGTTGCTGCTGTCTTATATTGTACTAGGCGCGACACTCTGACTTATCAAAGTTAAGTCATTACTGTAGTGATTGATATGTTGAGTCAGTGCTGATATACTGACATCTGAATAAATCAGAGATATCGTTAACCTTTTGATAAAGTGCTCTGTGGACAGTATCCCCTCGAGGGTGATGGTACGGGAGGCTAAATCAACAATATTGTAAATAATGATAAAATACATTAGAATATCTCACCTGAGTTAAGGTTGTTTGCACTTGTCGCGTCGAATTTGGCTGAGAATGCATCAAATGCATCCTGATCGTCTGCGAAGGCGTGGCGCATCACGCCTTCTACTGGAGCACCCCAACCAGTCTCTGCGGCCGGAGCGGTAGCGTCGGCTTCGAAAGCGGCAGCTTTATCTATATCGAATGCATCGCCTCCTATTATTTCTTTCGGTGCAGTAGCAAATAAGTTTTCATGAGCTTCTTCAATTGCGCCCATTGATATTTCACCAAACGTATCATCTTGTCCGTCTCCAAACGCTCCATTGCCGGGTGACATGTGTGCATCTCCGAAAGCATCACCGGCGGCCGCCAGAGCAATATCGCGCTGCTTTACACCAAATATGTCTACGTCGGCATCACTGAACACGTTTGTTGTCATCTCCATATCAATTGCAACCTCGAAAGGATTGCGCTCCATGTCGAGGCATTCTGCTCGAGATTCCAATTCGTTCTTTATTACATCTGCAAATGGTGAGTTTTTAGAAGTACTTGAGCCTATTTCCGTTTGTGATTCTGAACAATCCATGGGTGCGACAGTATCTATCGTTGATGCCGCTGTGGCAGTGAAGGGACTGTTGTTCGATACACTTGTCGTACTTGGATCTTCCGGCTCAGGCTCTGGTTGGTTGGTTGCCATAGAAGTGGAGATTGGTAGATCACTGACGAAGGACTGTGAAATTTCGTGTCCTCCGTCAGTTGCCATGTTATCCATTATATCGTCACTCAAGAAATCGATTTGTTTTGTTTCTTCTTTGGGTGCTGAATATAGGCTTAATATAGCTTCTTTTGTTGGTTTTACCATCACAGGTACTGGAGCATCAAATAAATTAATGTCGTCGGAATAATTGGCTGCCGTAGGCGCTGGCGGCGCTACTAAAGGCCGCGGTGGTGGAGGCTGTGGTCTTGGTGGCGGCGGGCGTGAGGCGGGTGGAGGCCTTGCTGGTGGTGGGCGAACCGGCTTATTGCGATTAATATCAAAATTGTCGGTTACGACATCTTCTGGTAGTTCAGGTTCCGGTGTGGGACTTGGTGAATGAATATCTCGCACGGATACGGGACTCGGGGTACGCGTTGGTGGTATGCGATCGAGGAGGTGTGAACTAGTAAATTCCATTTGTCCCGTTACACTTAGAATGAGACTTTGGGTTTCTGGAGGCAAAGGCCGAGTCGGCGGCTGAGACGCCTGAGATTCGTCTTCGCTCAATAAGACGTGGTCTGTAGAGGTCGACAGATCAAGATCTGTAGGTTTAACCATTCGCTCACTTTCAGTGAGATCATTGGCAAATATATCGAGTGACATTGATTTATTTTCATTAAATTCTTCAAAGTGTTTGGCCCCTGTTGGTTCCGCTCCTCCGAAAATATCCACAGGTACCGTATCACCGACGGGAGGTTCATATACCCCGCCGAAGTCAGCAAAAGGATTACTTGCAGCAAAAGGATTATCACCAGTGAATTCCGATGGCTCAGATTCAGTTATCATAAACGGATTAAGTACTTCGATGGTAGCTGGAGCACTGGGCTCATTCATACTCAAAAATGGGTTGTAAGCCATTTTATGATCTTTCTTTTTATTGACTTAAAAGTTCAGATTCCAGTAATTTCAGTTCAGTTTTTCCTGGATTAAGGTCACTGGCAAAAGAAGTATCAAATGGATCTATCTCCTGCTGTGGTATTCTGTTGGCGTCTGATGGTTCAGGTGTTAGCGCTTTCGCTTGAAAGATGTCGTCGGAAGGATCTAACAAATCAAGGTCCTTCTCGTCCAATTGCTTATCCTCACAAGAAAATTCTTTGGTTAAAAGCTTTAGTTCTGTTTTACTCGGTGCTATATTAGTCGCAAATGATGTATCAAAAGGATCAAGCTGCACAGAGGTTTCACTGGACTCCGAGGGTGTAAGTACTTTTGTTTTGATGTCGACTGTAGTACTTTGAAGTAAATCTCGTGTTTTGAACTTTATGTTGCTTAAATTTGAGTACTCTGAATATCGCCTCTTATTTTGATAATTAGTCTTCTGTGTTAAATCTTCGTCAGAGCGTGTACGGGTCAAACAGTCAAGTACAGTGTCAGTTTCTTCAGCGTCTTCGGTTATAGATAGTTCCCTAGTGTAATACGGTGTTAATGGCTTGACAGTTTTACCCTTAGTATCCGAATCGATTACCTCGTCTGAGTCTACATTAAAAACTACACTTTTACTTACAATCAGATTCTCAGGACGAGATGCACGTCTTTCACCTTTCTTGGGTTCGTCTGCTCTTGGATCAAAATCAGGGTCGCTTGGAACTCTGTATATTAGTGTTGAACTCGATGTAATTAATTCTTGCTCTAAAAGTTTTAATTCAACCTTCCCTGGTGCAACAATTCGATCGACAACAGTAGTATCGAAGGGATCAATGTCACAATTATTCACGTCAACGGGATCTAAGGGACAATCGCCTAATTGTGTTAAATCTGTGGTACTTCCACCTAGTAAATCACGGACCACTGGCGTTTCCTCTTTATCAATAATATCATCTGATGTAATGGATTCTCGTAAACCAGAAGGGTCTGTTAGATGAATTCGCACTGAAGATTTGCGCCTGTTGTTTAATCTACCTTGCACTTCTTCAGCTCGCGGATCAAAATCATCATCATCTTCTATTACAGCCTCCTTTTTAGCATATAATTGCGTTGTGGGTATCACAGCATCGGCAAAACTAGTATCAAATGGATCGTCTTGACCTAAGTAGGGATTAATAACATCGATTTGATCTTCAACTATAGATTCTGCGAATACCGTCTCGTTTTTATCAGCTTCAAACGCAGACCATGATTCTTGTAATACAGGTTCTAGTTTAATTTCAGAGCCTACAAATTTGGTAACTTCTGTCCCAACTTCCAGTGATTTTGCAGCCAAAATCGTAAATTCATCAAACTCTTCTTCGACTAAAGAATTTTCAATACATGGAAATTCTCTTTCTTCGTGATTGATTTTACTTCGTTGAATGAGTGTTGTATGAAGTGAAACACTCAAATCAATAGGTGATGTTATGGGTATATCTGCATCAATATCTAATATACTCTTTTCTACAAGTTTGCTCTCTGTCTCTACCACAGCGAATTTTTTAACTTCTGCTTCTGTATTCTCTAACAACAAATCACCGGGTATTACCCTTTTAGACCTTTTGGTAGTTACAGTAACATTGTCAATTCTACCAGTTAAGACACCGACAGCTAACCCAATATCTAATGCCTGTTTTCCTTTAGAGCTTTTCACCTCTTGTCCTTTAATTAGCACATCAACGTGAGAGGTGTCAAAAATATCATCGTCTTGAAATTGCTCGGGTGAGTCGGGAACATAAGCAAGTTTTACTTCTCCTCTTTCAACTGCTTCCACATACGAGGTGTCGAAGATATCGTCTTGATCGTCTTCCTCAGATTCGTCGTCTGTGAGTCCGTAATCACTCTTATCTATGTCGTCTCTTTCTGTAGTCGTTTGAATAAGTTGAGGGAAATCGGCTTCTGTAACTTCGACTACAGGTCTATGTTGAACTTCTTTTGGTTCAGGTTCAACTTGCTTCACTCCTGCTGGTATGCGTTGAAAAAATGAAGTGGACTTGATTCGATCAAGATCACCTTGAGTTTTCTTCAAAACAGAATCAATACCAGTCGTCAAATCATTAAATTTAGACCACTCCTCATTTTCTTTGGCAGATCCTGCCCCGTCAGAAGCACTCTGCTGTTGATGTTCTTTTCTATATTTTTTTAATTCTTCTTCGGTGAATAATTCCTCCTCTCCTTTACGTTTAGATTTCTTTCCCTTTTTCTTCTTTTTAAGACCTTTAGGTAGCTTTAGCATTATACGATTTTCTAAACAGTACCTGGTGTTGCTGAAACAAAACCGTTACTCTTATCTTATTCTATTTATTGGGTTTGATTGGTTTGCTAAAGGGAACATATTTTAATAAATAGATAAGTCTTAAAACACATTCTGGACTCAAATAAAATGTATGTATATAATTTATATTAGGTTGGTATATGATTAATAATCACCGTCATCATTCCTTTGTTATATTGACGTAAAGGAATCTTACAATATTAATTTCATTATCATCACAGCCCATATATGTCCCTGTTGGGTTGTAGGTTGAAGGAAATTAACCTAATATACCGCGCTGGTCAGACGTGTTGGTATAGGGTTTTGTTTCGAGTTTTCCTTCTCTTGCATAGATGTTATATGCGTTTTATATCCCTTAGTCGTCACTTACGATCATCCACGGGCTTACCCGTGGATGATCCCCTATCTTAATAGGGGATAGTGAATTGTATTCTTACTCCGTCACCACACGGATGATGTTAATTTACATTCAGAATATATTTGCAACCACGAACACAAACAGGATTTCAGTCGAAGAAATTGTGGATGATCAATGTCAAGAGAGAGCAATGAATCTGATGAGATTGGAGGAGAGAGAGTTTAGGATGTATGATCGCGTAGTGATGGGCGAGGGCGAGGGCGAGGCCGCGGGCACCTACCGGGCGGTCTACGGCCGGGCATACGCTAGCGCTACGTTAAGGGGCTCTCTACCTTCATGGCAACTCGCGGTCGGGCGCGGCGCGGATCGCTCTGGGCGCCTGCTGGCGGCTCACTGGCGCTCGGCAGCTCGGCGGCGCTGGGCGCGTATCGACCGACGCAGGCCGCATCGCGCATGCGCCGCACAAAGTTCAAGTGTCGCCCGTTACGTAACCGAACCGACACGAACCAAACGGAACTATATATTGACACAACGTCATTTTGGTTAACATTAACTGTACCGTGTACATAGGACGACCGACATAAGTGTGGCACCAGCATGTGCCTCCACCACGATACTGTTCTATCACACGCTGGCTAGATAGAGGATAAGTAACACCTAAGGCGCTTTAAACATCAATGTTAAGTATCGAATAAACAAATATCAATCAATTATTGATGTTACCTATGTGTTATATAAATTGCCTTAGGTGATACCCAAATTTTATGATATCGGACATTAGTATTAGGTATATACGTTACTATAAAATGATTTTTTGGACTTTTACCATTAGAATTTGGTATATACTAGGTTTTACCACTGATGGCTGGTAATTGTTGGTTTTAGGAATAAAACAATAAGTAATTCTTAATCATTTATTTCAGTTACCTATTAGTGAAAACCAGCGATGCGATTTATTTGAAATACTTCTATTTCAAATGCAAATACAAAATGCAAAATACCTATTTTGTATTTTGCATTTAAATGCCTTTTAGTAAAAAACATATTGTATTTTATTTGAAATACCTTTCGAGATGTATTTTGCATTTTTAATATTCATTTCAAAATGCAAAATACTTTGTGATTAAGTTTAGCCAACATTCCCAGTCAAAAAAAATGAAATGAACGAATGACGCTTGTATTGCCGAATTTGGCCGATGGAGGCGCCTGCTAGCTATGCGCGCCCTTTTTTGATTTGATTTGATTACCTACTTTTATGATATTGAAGTGTTGTTGTTATCCTTACAATACTGGAACGGCTATGTACTGTACTACAACAAGATAAGAGAAAAGGAAAGTGTATTAATAATAAAATAGGAACTAGATGCACAATCAACCGAAATAAATGGCCACACAATTCACAAAATGGAGCCATGGCTCTCTTTTCGTTAGTCTAGTTTTTTTACATTATTTTGAGTGAGTATTATTATTATTAAGAACTCAACAGAATTTTTTGATACGTGTACTGATAAATATGACCAATATGTCATGCATAAGGTGCCATGTTATTAGACGGTTTTGTTTGGCTCGGCATTGTGTCCCTATTTCTAATGATAAATACCTGTAGAAGAAGGAATCAGACACGAGGAATATAAATGCGGATATAAAGTTGAAATTGACCGTACTGCACGTAATCACGATTACCTTCACACCTATACACCAATCACAACTCACACCTTAAGTGAATTCACAGGACAGACCCAGGCAATCGCCTTTGTACAAACAACTATATGGTATGGATGGATGACACAGGAAAGACTTTCCCGTGCGACCACGGGACAAGACCACAACCAGCGCCACCCATATACCTGCTCGTGGATTCCTCAGCCAAATCACCCAAGGGTTCATTAAGAGAACCAGCAACAGCTCTTCTCCGGAGAACGTACAGCATCTCCCACCACTACCGCCCGCCCACCTGGCAAGCGCAGCAACCATGATACTACTCTCTCACAAGTGACAACATGAGAGAGGCCTACAAAACTAACGTAAGCGAGAATACGATATGCGACCAGTGCACCGTGCCACTCGGGCTCAAACTGCCGAACGGAGGTCGGTCGTTTAGTTTTATTCGTCTCTTAAACAAGTTTGCGCTAGGTGGAGCGATTAGTGAATACTTTGTTATCATGTTTCCGGTTAGCACGTACGATAAACGGAAGTACCGTCATACCTAAAATAAATAAAAATATCTTTTTTTTTTTTTTTTTTTGGGGGTGGGCTACGGTCGGCGCACTCCTCGCACCACTCCATCCGGGGTGACAGAGGGGCGTAAGCGCGCACACCCGTAACCCACCCGTGACGTCGCCTTCGTCGTTGGGCCGACCACCGGAGCAGAGTGACTTGACGTCAGTGGTCGGCCCGACGGAATACCCCTGAGGAGTACCCTCTCCTCGACCGACATCCCCCCCTCGGGTAGGATGTCGGTCTTTCCTCACGCGGTCGGCCTCTCGGCGGGTGACGGACTAATTCCCCGATCCAGTCACCCGCGGCCTTGGCTAGGGCGGCATCAGGCGCAGGTAATCGCGCCTGCGCCGCCCCAGTCGCCGGCGGCGGCTCGCGCCGTCGAGGAGACGCTCCTCGCGCACGCGCTCCGCCGCCTCCTTCCGCGAGACTACTGCCTCGCAGAAGGTTGCGACCGCGTCCCAGTTCCTGACGCTGTCGAGCATCGCCCTGGCGATGGTCGGCAGCGTCAGGTCGGCACCGATGATTGCGACGAGTTCACGACGCTGCTCTGCCCAAGCGGCACAAACCTCGAGCGTATGCTGCGCCGTGTCTTCGTCGCAATCGCAGTGGTGGCAGGACGGTGTACTCTCCCTCCTGACGACCTTGTGCAGGTATTTGGCGAAGCATCCATGCCCCGTCAAAACCTGCACCAGTCGGAAGGAGAGCACCCCGTGCCGCCGTTCCAACCACTGCATCAGCACCGGCCGGAAGGCCTCTACGGTCCGCACACCGAACCGAGGCCTCTCCAGCCGGACTGCCCAACGGGCAATGACATCTAGGCGGGCGTCAACGCGCCAGGCGGTGAGTTCCCTCAAAGAGACCACACCGCCCTCCGCGCGCACCCCCGACACCCGCCGATACAAATCGGCGAGCATTTCCGCCTCCAGGTCCCACGGGGGACTCCCGGCCAACAGGCACGCTGCCTCCGTCGCCAAAATAAAAATATCTGACATTTGGTCAAAAGGTATTTTATTTTGAAAAGTATTTTGAAAACACCTATTTTGCATTTAGCATTTGAAATACAAAACGCAAAACTATTTGGTATTTTGCATTTGAAATAGTAAATCTGAAAAGTATTTTGCATTTTGTATTTAAAGGCTTTTTTAAAACCATTTTGTACATCTCTGGTGAAAACAGGTACATATTTTTGTGTAGGTATCATATGAGAGAAATTAATTAACTAGTTTGCATAAATCGTTACCTATTTAAATTATTATCATTTGTCTTTTTTTTTGTCGAAGACTCACTTCTTTATCTTTAACAACTTCTTCAATCTTTATAAAATCTTCAAGAGCATGAGCAAAACTACTTTAGCACTCTAATTCTGGTACCCAGTTGGTAATACTCACTGTCCCTTACATCTATCACAACAGCGATAATGCCTTTCGGGTCAGTTTTAGCTCTGTCATTATTAAGTACTTTCAGTCTTACATTTTGACCAACTTTAATATTCGGATATTTATCAGTCGCCATGGCTTTCATTTTTTCAGCGTGGTTTTTCAAATTCAAAGACTGCCTACGAATACGTCCCGTATAACGCGCCGAACATTTTATGAAATGTTTTTTTCCCTTTTTTTTTTCCCCTTTTTTTTTCGGCATGTTGGACCATGGATGTGGTCGCGCCCCGACAAATCGTCCGGAGCGACAGAAGAGGCGGTACGCAACCCCATGGACCCACCCTACAAACACCTCTCTTCGCCGTGCGAGCGGGCTACCGGTACCCGATCTTTGACTTCGGTGGCCCGCCCAGCGGTATACCCTTGTGGGTGTGAAAGAGAGGACTTTTGTCGATGCCCCGACGACGAAACCTCACGCGGTGGCCTCACGTCGGGTGACCGGACAATTCCCCGGTCCGATCACCCGAAGCCTCGATTAGGGCGGCACCAGGCACAGATACTCGTGCCTGCACCGCCTCGGCCGCTGGCGGCGGCCAGGGTCCTGGGAATCCACCCGGACCCGTTCCGCGGCCACCTTCTGCGAGATGACAGCCTCGCAGAAGGCGGCGACCGCGTCCCAGTTCCTGATGCTGTCGACCATTGTTTTCGCGACAGCCGGTAGCGTTAGGTCTGCACCGATGACAGCGACGAGGTCACAGCGTTGCCGGGCCCAGGTCGCGCAGACCTACAGCGTGTGTTGCGCCGTGTCCTCGTCTCTGCCGCACTGGTGGCAGGACGGAGTCGACTCCCTCCTTGTGATCTTGTGCAGGTATTTGCCGAAGCACCCGTGCCCCGACAACACCTGCGCCAACCGGAAAAAGAGGACCCCGTGCCGCCGCTCCATCCACTCCGTCAATACGGGCCGGAGAGCCTCTACGGTAAGAACACCGTGCCTAGGCCTTTCCAGCCGCGTAGCCCAGCGAGCGATGACGTCTCGCGCCAGGTGGCTATCTCGCTAAGCGATGGGGAGCCACCTGCGTCGCGCACTGAGGTCACCCGCCGGTAGAGGTCGGGGAGCATCTCCGCCTCTATGTCCCACGGGGGTGTCCCGGCCAACACGCCTGCCGCCTCGGTCGACACCGTGCGGTATCCGCGGATGGCTCTGACCGTCATGATTCTCTGAGGACGCCACAGAAAAGCCCTCAGCCGGAGGGTCAGAGACCTCGCCCACACGGGTGCGCCGTACATGGCCATCGAGCGGATCACCCCCGCATACAGCCGTCGGCCCTCAAAGCTGGGTCCGCCCACGTGCGGCATGAGCCGTGATAGGGCGGACGCCGCGCCGATCAGCCGTTTCTACATTTACCCTGCCTTTAATGTAAATCCTAAGATTTACCAAGTGAATTATGGGAAAAGTTCGAATCGAAAACTGTTCGGACTTTTATCAACAACGGTTGGTAAATCTTAGGTTTTACCACAGTTCGAGCTTTTACAGTAACATAGGCGGAGACCCTATCGGACCACCGGTACATCCGGATGGAGGTCTCCCCTCTCCGGGACCCCAGTAGGGGTCACAGGGCAGACGGAGCTCCCGCGTTTCCGCGGTGGGCTGTGGGTCGTCTTGACAGGGACCTACTGGCGGAGGCGGCCATCGTTCACACGTGGCTGTCCTCACCGCCCCCAGCGGACGGGGTGGACGCCAAGGCTGTCCGCATCCGCAGTGCGTTAACGCAGATCTGCGATGCGGCCATGCCCAGAGTGCGGCGGCGTCTACCTCCGAGGCAGGGGGTCTACTGGTGGTCCCCAAGATTGGCGGACCTTCGTGCGGCATGTATCAGAGCCCGAAGGTCCTACACCCGCAGCCGGCGGCGTCACCGCGACGCTGAGCGGGAGGGCCAGCTGTACGAGGCGTACCGCGATGCGCGGACGGCCTTTCGGCTGGCCATCCGAGCCGCCAAGGGTGCGAGTTGGCAGGAGATGCTGGACGGTCTCGACCGTGACCTCTGGGGTCGCCCGTATCGCGCGTCGCTGAACAAGCTTCGCGCGCAGGACCCCCCCTCACCGAGACCCTCCAGCCCGACTTCCTCTGTAGGGTGGTCGAGGAGCTGTTTCCACGGCAGTCGGAACACACGCCCCCGGTCATGGCCTCGCCAGAACAAGACCGGGAGGCTGACGACGAGAGTGTTCCGCCCGTGACGGAGACGGAAGTGGGGGCAGCTGTGGCGCGGATTCGTTCCGCGACCACGGCCCCCGGCCCGGACGGAATACCAGTCCGGGTGCTGACGTCGCTCCTCGAGCACCTCGAGCCTCGCCTCAGGCAGCTGTACAACGCCTGTTTGGCGTCTGGGCGGTTCCCTGAGTGCTGGAAGGAGGGGAGGTTGGTTCTCCTGCCAAAGCCGGGACGGCCTCCGGATTCGCCGTCGCCCTACAGGCCCATCGTGCTCCTCGACGATGTGGGTAAGCTGCTGGAGCGCATCCTCGCTGCCCGCATCGTCCAACACCTGGAGGAGGTGGGGCCCGATCTGTCGGACGCTCAATTCGGTTTTAGAAGGGGGCGTTCGACCATCGGGGCCCTGCTACGACTGAGGCAGACGGCCGTGGAGGCTGTCACCGGCGGGGGAGTGCTGTTGGCGGTGTCGCTGGACATCGCCAACGCATTCAATAGTCTGCCATTCAGCTGCATCAGGGAGGCGCTCCGATTTCATGGGGTGCCCTTGTACCTGAGGCGGCTGGTGGCGGACTATTTGGAGGGGCGCAGTGTCCTCTGCGCGAGTCCCGCAGGGGACATTGTGCGGACGTCCATGTCGTGCGGCGTTCCACAGGGGTCGGTTCTGGGGCCGACTCTGTGGGACATCGGGTACGACTGGGCGTTGAGAGGGAGTCTCCCCCCCGGGCTGAGCGTGATATGCTACGCTGACGATACGCTCGTCACAGCCCGGGGCAGGACACTCGAAGAGGCGGCGAGCCTGGCCACTCTCGGCACCGAGGAGATGGTCGGGCGAATCGAGGCGCTGGGGCTCAGGGTGGCCCTAAATAAGACGGAGGCCCTATTGTTCCATGGGCCACGCGTAAGGCTGCCAATCGGCGTCTCGCTAGTCGTCAACTCCGTCCACATCAGCATCCAGGCCCATATGAAGTACTTGGGTCTGGTGCTCGACGGGCGATGGTGGTTCCGGGAGCATTTTCGCCGAATTGCTCCCCGGCTGGTCGGCGCGGCGTCCGCCCTTTCGCGGCTCATGCCGAACGTGGGCGGACCCAGCTTCGAGGGCCGACGGCTGTATGCGGGGGTGATCCGTTCTATGGCCATGTACGGCGCACCCGTGTGGGCGAGGGCTCTGAACGCCCAGCTCAGGGCTGTTCTGTGGAGACCCTAGAGAGTCATGGCGGTCAGAGCCATTCGCGGGTACCGCACGGTATCGACCGAGGCGGCATGCCTACTGGCCGGGACACCCCCGTGGGACATAGAGGCGGAGATGCTCTCCGACCTCTACCGGCGGGTGACCTCACTGCGCGACGAAGGTGGCTCCCCATCGCTGAGCGAGATAGCCACCTGGCGCGAGGACGCCCGCCGAGACGTCATCGCCCGTTGGGCTACGCGGCTGGAGAGGCCTAGACACGGTATCGTCACCGTCGAGGCTCTCTGGCCCGTATTGATGGAGTGGATGGAGCGGCGGCACGGAGTCCTCTCCTTTCGACTGGTGCAGGTGTTGTCGGGGCACGGATGCTTCGGCTTTTACCTGCACACGGTCGCGCAAAGGGAGTGGACTTCGTTCTGCCACCATTGCAACAGTGACGAGGACACGGCGCAACACACGCTGGAGGCGTGTTCGGGCTTTGATCGGCAGCGCCGTGACCTCGTCGCTGTTATCGGTGCCGACCTGGCGCTGCCGGCTGTCGCGAGAGCGATGGTTGACAGCGTCAGGAACTGGGACGCGGTCGCCGCCTTCTGCGAGGCTGTCATCTCGCAGAAGGAGGCGGCGGAACGAGTCCGGGAGGAGTCCCGCGACCCGGGCCGCCGTCAGCGGCCGGGGCGGCGCAGGCGCGAATACCTGCGCCTGATGCCGCCCTAACCGAGGCCTCGGGTGATCGGACCGGGGAATTGTCCGGTCACCCGACGTGAGGCCACCGCGTGAGGGCGACGCCCCGACGGCGAAATCTGTCGGGGCGTCGACGAGAGGAACCCGCGAGGGTAAACCGCCGGGAAGGCCACCGAAGTTAAAATCGAGTACCGGTGGTCCGCTCGCACGGCGAAGAGAGAAGGTTTTACGGTGGGTCTATGGGGTCACGCGCCGCCTTTCCGTCACCCCGGACCGATTCAGGGGGGCGAGACGCACCCATAGCCCACCAATAAAAAAAAAAAAAAAAAAAAAAAAGAAGCTTTTACAGTAACATGGTGGTCCCCAAGACTGGCGGACCTTCGTGCGGCGTGTATCAGTGCCCGTAGGTCCTACACCCGCAGCCGGCGGCGTCACCGCGACGTCGAGCGGGAGGGCCAGCTGTACGAGGCGTACCGCAGTGTAGGGTGGTCGAGGAGCTGTTTCCATGGCAGTCGGAACACACGCCCCCGGTCATGGCTCCGCCAGATCAGGACCGGGAGGCCGACGACGACGAGAGTGTTCCGCCCGTGACGGAGTCGGAAGTGGGGGCGGCCGCCGCCACGGCCCCCGGCCCGGACGGAATTCCAGTCCGGGTGTTGACGTTGCTCCTCGAGCACTTCGAGCCTCGCCTCAGGCAGATGTTCAACGCCTGTCTGACGTCTGGATGGTTCCCTGAGTGCTGGCAGGAAGGGAGGTTGGTTCTCCTGCCAAAGCCCGGACGGTCCCCGGATTTGCCGTCGGCCTACAGGCCCATCGTGCTCCTCGACGATGTGGGTAAGCTGCTGGTGCGTGTGCTCGCTGCCCGCATCGTCCGACACCTGGAGGAGGTGGGGCCCGATCTGTCGGACGCTCAGTATGGGTTTCGGAGGGGGCGTTCGACCATCGGGGCCCTACTACGCCTGAGGCAGGCGGCCGCGGAGGCCGTCGCCGAGAAGGGAGTGCTGTTGGCGGTGTCGTTGGACATCGCCAACGCATTCAATAGTCTGCCATTCGGCTGCATCAGGGAGGCGCTCCGGTTCCATGGAGTGCCCCTGTACCTCAGGCGGCTGGTGGCAGACTATTTGGAGGGCCGCAGTATCCTCTGCGCGGGTCCCGCAGGGGACATTGTGCGGACGCCCATGTCGTGCGGCGTTCCACAGGGGTCGGTTCTGGGACAGACCCTGTGGGACATCGGGTACGACTGGGCGTTGAGAGGGAGTCTCCCCCCCGGGCTGAGCTTGGTGTGCTACGCTGACGACACGCTCGTCACAGCCCGGGGCAGGACACTCGAAGAGGCGGCGAGCCTGGCCACTCTCGGCACCGAGGAGATGGTCAGGCGGATCGAGGCGCTGGTGCTCAGGGTGGCCCTAAACAAGACGGAGGCCCTACTTTTCCATGGGCCCCGTGTGAGGCTACCCATCGGCGCCTCGATAGTGGTAAACTCCATCCACATCAGCATCCAGGCCCATATGAGGTACTTGGGTCTGGTGCTCGACGGGCGATGGTGGTTCCGGGAGCATTTCCGACAGATTGCTCCCCGGCTTGTCGGCGCGGCGTCCGCCCTTTCTCGACTCATGCCGAAAGTGGGCGGACCCAGTTTCGAGGGCCGACGGCTGTATGCGGGGGTCATCCGCTCGATGGCCATGTACGGCGCACCCGTGTGGGCGAGGGTTCTGAACGCCCAGCTCAGGGCGGTTCTGTGGAGGCCACAGAGAGCCATGGCGGTCAGAGCCATTCGCGGGTACCGCACGTTGTCGACAGAGGCAGCGTGCCTGTTGGCCGGAACACCCCCGTGGGACCTAGAGGCGGAGATGCTCTCCGACCTCTACCGGCGGGTTATCACAGCGCGCGAGGAAGGTGGCTCCCCATCGTTGAGCGAGATAGCCACCTGGCGCGTGGATGCCCGCCGAGACGTCATCGCCCGTTGGGCTACGCGGCTGGAGAGGCCTAGGCACGGTGTGGAGACCGTTGAGGCCCTCCGGCCCGTATTGATAGAGTGGATGGAGCGGCAGCACGGAGTCCTCACCTTTCGGCTGGTGCAGGTATTGACGGGGCACGGGTGTTTCGGGTTGTACCTGCACAGGGTCGTGTATAGGGAGTGGACTCCGGCCTGCCACCACTGCAGGAGTGACGAGGACACGGCGCAACACATGCTGGAGGTGTGTCTGGGATGGGAGCGGCAGCGCCGTGACCTCGTCGCTGTCATCGGTGCCGACCTGACGCTGCCGGCCGTCGAGAGGGCGATGGTCGACAGCATCAGGAACTGGGACGCGGTCGCCGCCTTCTGCGAGGCTGTCATCTCGCAGAAGGAAGCGGCGGAACGGGCAAGAGACGATTCCCGCGCCCTGGGCCGCCGCCAGCGGCCGGGGTGGCGCAGGCGCAAATACCTGCGCCTGATGCCGCCCTAACCGAGGCTTCAGGTGATCGGATCGGGGAATTGTCCGGTCACCCGACGTGAGGCCACCGCGTGAGGGCGACGCCCCGACGGCGAAAGCTGTCGGGGCGTCGATGAGAGGAACCCGCGAGGGTGAACCGCCGGGCGGGCCACCGAAGTTAAAAATCGGCTCCCGGTGACCCGCTCGCACGGCGAAGAGAGAGGAGTTTTTACGGTGGGTCTATGGGGTCACGCGCCGCCTTCTCCGTCACCCCGGACCGATTTGGCGAGGCGAGACTAATCCATAGTCCACCAAAAAAAAAAAAAAAAGGCCATCTTGAGGAAGGCCCGGCGGGAGCTAGACGTCTCCGATATTGGAGATGTCGAAGCCAGGACCCGCAAGGGCCGGACAGGGGCTCGACTCCTCGAGTTCCCCGGGGCCGAGGGCTCCAAGACGGCCGACAGCGTAGCGGACAAGCTGCGAGGTTTGTTTGCCGAGGAGGGTGGCATCAGGATCGCCAGGCCCGTCAAATGCGCCGAAATGCGCATCGCGGGTCTGGACGACTCCGTGACGGTGGAAGACATCCGGGAGGCTATTGCCTCGAGAACCGGGTGTCCCATAGACACCGTCCGGGTTGGTGCCATTCGCCCCGGTCCGGGCGGCGTAGGTGCCGCCTGGGCGCAGTGCGCGGTGGAGTCGGTCAGGCAACTGGCCGGCTCACGCAGGCTCCTCGTGGGCTGGAGCTCGGCGCGGGTGACCGTGCTTGAGCGCCGGCCTGCGAGGTGCTATAAGTGCATGGCGGTCGGACATACTCGACCGACGTGCACTAATTGCTTCGACTGCGGCGGATTGTGTTTCCGCTGCGGTCAGACCGGGCACGTGGCGGCATCTTGCGCCGCCACGCCCCACTGCCCCGCGTGTGCGGCGGGCAATAAGCCCGCCAAGCACCGCATGGGCTCTGGGGCGTGCAAACCTCCAGCTTCGGCCCCAAAGGGGCGGGGCGGCCCTCCGACCACGCTCCCGCTCCTAGCGCGGTCCGATCGCCCGCCGGCGAGGGGGAGGTCATGGATACAGCCCGTTAATGGCTACACCATCCATGCACCACCTCTTGCAAGCCAACACCAACCACTCCGCCGGTGCGCAGGATTTACTCCTGCAATCCATGGCGGAGTGGTCGATTGGTGCAGCCGTAGTCGCGGAACCGTACTGCGTGCCTGATCGCCCCAATTGGGTGGTCAGCCGAAACGGAACTGCGGCAATCGTCGTCTCAACGCAGCGGCACTTCCCGTCCTTGTCTCTTTTGGATAGGGGCGAGGAATTGTCGCGGCGGAGTGGGGAGGGGTCACGCTCTACAGCGTATACCTCTCTCCTACCAGGAGAATGGACGATTTCGGGGCCTTCCTCACCAACCTGGAGGCCTCGATACTGCGACTGGCACCGGGCCTCGTCCTGGTTCTGGGGGACTTCAACGCCAAATCCAGGGCGGGCGGGCGGTCATCGAGTGGGTGGTTTCACTGGGCCTCTGTGTTCTTAACAGGGGCTCAGTGAACACGTGTGTGCGGCAGCAGGGCGGGTCGATAGTGGACTTGTCGTTCGCTAGCCCCGCTGTCGCGCCACGGGTGAGGAACTGGAGTGTCCTGGAGGAGGCGGAGACCCTATCGGTCCACCGGTACATCCGGATGGAGGTCTCCCCTCTCCGGGACCCCAGTAGGGGTCACAGGGCGGACGGAGCTCCCGCGTTTCCGCGGTGGGCTGTGGGTCGTCTTGACAGGGACCTACTGGCGGAGGCGGCCATCGTTCACACGTGGCTGTCCTCATCGCCCCCAGCGGACGGGGTGGACGCCGAGGCTGTCCGCATCCGCAGTGCGTTAACGCAGATTTGCGATGCGCCCATGCCCAGAGTGCGGCGGCGTCTACCTCCGAGGCAGGGGGTCTACTGGTGGTCCCCAAGACTGGCGGACCTTCGTGCGGCGTGTATCAGAGCCCGAAGGACCTACACCCGCAGCCGGCGGCGTCACCGCGACGCTGAGCGGGAGGGCCAGCTGTACGAGGCGTACCGCAATGCGCGGACGGCCTTTCGGCTGGCCATCCGAGCCGCCAAGGATGCGAGTTGGCAGGAGATGCTGGACGGTCTCGACCGTGACCTCTGGGGCCGCCCGTATCGCACGTCGCTGAACAAGCTTCGCGCGCAAGGCCCCCCCCTCACTGAGACCCTCCAGCCCGACTTCCTCTGTAGGGTGGTCGAGGAGCTGTTTCCACGGCAGTCGGAACACACGCCCCCGGTCATGGCCTCACAAGAACAAGACCGGGAGGCTGACGACGAGAGTGTTCCGCCCGTCACGGAGACGGAAGTGGGAGCAGCTGTGGTGCGGATTCGTTCCGCGACCACGGCCCCCGGCCTGGACGGAATACCAGTCCGGATGCTGACGTCGCTCCTCGAGCACCTCGAGCCTCGCCTCAGGCAGCTCCCCCCCGGGCTGAGCGTGATATGCTACGCTGACGATACGCTCGTCACAGCCCGGGGCAGGACACTCGAAGAGGCGGCGAGCCTGGCCACTCTCGGCACCGAGGAGATGGTCGGGCGAATCGAGGCGCTGGGGCTCAGGGTGGCCCTAAATAAGACGGAGGCCCTATTATTCCATGGGCCACGCGTAAGGCCGCCAATCGGCGCCTCGCTAGTCGTCAACTCCGTCCACATCAGCATCCAGGCCCATATGAAGTACTTGGGTTTGGTGCTCGACGGGCGATGGTGGTTCCGGGAGCATTTTCGCCGAATTGCTCCCCGGCTAGTCGGCGCGGCGTCCGCCCTTTCGCGGCTCATGCCGAACGTGGGCGGACCCAGCTTCGAGGGCCAACGGCTGTATGCGGGGGTGATCCGTTCGATGGCCATGTGCGGCGCACCCGTGTGGGCGAGGGCTCTGAACGCCCAGCTCAGGGCTGTTCTGTGGAGACCCCAGAGAGTCATGGCGGTCAGAGCCATTCGCGGGTACCGCACGGTATCGACCGAGGCGGCATGCCTACTGGCCGGGACACCCCCGTGGGACCTAGAGGCGGAGATGCTCTCCGACCTCTACCGGCGGGTGACCTCACTGCGCGACGAAGGTGGCTCCCCATCGCTGAGCGAGATAGCCACCTGGCGCGAGGACGCCCGCCGAGACGTCATCGCCCGTTGGGCTACGCGGCTGGAGAGGCCTAGACACGGTGTCGTCACCGTCGAGGCTCTCCGGCCCGTACTGATGGAGTGGATGGAGCGGCGGCACGGAGTCCTCTCCTTTCGACTGGTGCAGGTGTTGTCGGGGCACGGATGCTTCGGCTTGTGCCTGCACACGGTCGCGTATAGGGAGTGGACTCCGGCCTGCCACCATTGCAGCAGTGACGAGGACACGGCGCAACACACGCTGGAGGTGTGTCCGGGCTTTGACCGGCATCGCCGTGACCTCGTCGCTGTTATCGGTGCCGACCTGACGCTGCCGGCTGTCGCGAGGGCGATGGTCGACAGCGTCAGGAACTGGTACGCGGTCGCCGCCTTCTGCGAGGCTGTCATCTCACAGAAGGAGGCGGCGGAACGAGTCCGGGAGGATTCCCGCGACCCGGGCCGCCGCCAGCGGCCGGGGTGGCGCAGGCGCGAATACCTGCGCCTGATGCCGCCCTAACCGAGGCCTCGGGTGATCGGACCGGGGAATTGTCCGGTCACCCGACGTGAGGCCACCGCGTGAGGGCGACGCCCAGACGGCGAAATCTGTCGGGGCGTCGACGAAACGAACCCGCGAGGGTAAACCGCCGGGCGGGCCACCGAAGTTAAAATCGAGTACCGGTGGTCCACTCGCACGGCGAAGACAGAAGGTTGTACGGTGGGTCTATGGGGTAACGCGCCGCCTTTCCGTCACCCCGGACCGATTCGGCGGGGCGAGACGCATCCATAGCCCACCAATAAAAAAAAAAAAAAAAGCTTTTACAGTAACATATCATCATCAGCCTGATCTTATTTCAATTACTTGGGGTCGACGCAATATGTCCTTTTCTTCCACTCAATCCTATCCGATGTCATCTCTACGTTCCTCCCTTTCTATTCATATTATACTTCACGTAATCCATCCATCGTTTCTTCGGTTTTTTCATTACCCCTACAAAAGCGAGGGATGAGAGACGGCTGCATGTAGCAGAGATGTGAATGTTAAGATGAATGTGTGGCCTGATAAGAATGGATAAGATAAGAAATGAGCATATAAGAGAAAGTTTGAAAGTGGCGACAGTGACGGAAAAAGTTGAAAAGTAAACGCCTGACTTGGTATGGACATGCGATGAGACGTGATGAAAGTAATGTCAGGCCTACAGGCCAGTTGCAAATTTAGTAAGAAAAGGGGGTAAAAAAAAATACTACATATTCGAAGTCCCACATTTAATTAAATGTATCAGGAATAACTTACTGACAAATAATTTTGTACACGATGAAGAAAAAATATCTGGGGAACTAATCTAACTAATCAGGCTATGCAAGGATTTGAAGAAAGAAGTCATTAATTTTATGTTTACGAGATGCTTAAATCATAATTGCCTAGAAAAAATTTTTGGCACCACCCTCAACAGGGTGGTAATTGTCGAGACCCTACACCGATACAGTTCATGAGGGCATTCTCAAAATTATTCCTTTGAAATATGCTTGTGTTTGTGACTTAGTTAGGCTTAATGTTGTGAGAAAATTTTTAAGTACCTATGAATGTTGAAGGCTTTAGGCCTATTTTTCATCTACAAAATAAGTGTAATTCCCAAGTGCTACATAAATGTTTTCAAAAGGTCATCAAGCTCGCGAAGTGTATTATATCTCGAATGACCCACATATTAAGTAGAATGGTAGAAATTAGTGTTGCATATCGATAGTCTACTATCGATAGACAATCAATTGTCTATCGATAGTTTACGTATAAGCAATAGTATCAATAGTATATCGATTGTATTGTAATACGTCAATACTATCGATAGTATCGATAGCTCTCTACGAGCAATACTATCAATAACAACGATACTATCGATACTATCGATAGTGATTCATTCGATAGTATCAATACTATCGATAGTATCGCTAATACCATTAGTTTTAACTCAAAACTATCGATACTATCGATAGTATCGACTATTTTGGACTATCGATAGCAAGCAACTATTCGATAGTATTGTTGTCTAAAGTTATGTTATGTGGTAAGTCAAGTACTGACATTATTATTAAAGAAATTTATTTAAATTTGCGTCATCATAGAGTAGAATAAGACGACTTTTGACGGGAATTTGAAAACGTCATGTGGTGCTCTTATATTATATTCGATATCTTAGTGTTTTAACGTGTTATATTATATAATTTTGATGGCATTTTATGTAATGTGATGTGCGGCAATACTAGGATGTAGTGAATATCATATAAAAGTGCTTTACAACGTTTTCGTTTTCCATCAAAATTCCCACAAGATACCATTAACAGTGTGGCCATTGCACTGTTAATGGTACAGTTTGACTTAGACAACGACTGACTTGAAAGACCTAAAACGTGAAAATATTTATAACTTGACACTGGCACCAATAGCTCGTATATGTAGCTGATTGCCAATACATAAGAAGAAGAAGAAGAGTAGAACAAATTTTAGTCAGGTGAATAACATTAAATTTGTAATACTAACAAAGTGAAACAATTATAATAGCAATACTTGCTGCTGTCAATACTTCTTGAGTTTCGGTGGGAATGTGGAAGTATTATGTCATATCCTTGGATTATTTAATTTATTTATTTTCTTTTTTCTTTTTGTTAAAATGGGTCAATCCTATGAAGAAATTCGACATATTTTAAAACTTTATTACAAAAAAGATACATGCAACGCAAGCTGTGAACAAATTGTGACGTTTATGGACCTAATGTGGTGTCAGAGAGAGTAACACAATGGTTTAAATGTTTTCAATTCGGGAATTTTGATGTCAACGTTGCATCTCGCTCATTTCATTTTCAATTGTATATAACATACAATTAAAAAATTATTCTGGATTCAGTTAGATTTATATTTCTATATCCCTATAATGTGAAGTTACATATATGTAAGCATATTTTTAATAGAGCCTTCTAGATGGATCACATTGCAATCGAGCATACAGAGAACTTATGTTTTTCGGACCCTGTTAAATTTACTTCACTAGATTAATATCGCTAAAAATACAACAAATCTAATGACTAATTACGGCCATAATTCTGTGTAGAATTGTAACTCAGAATTCTTGATTATGTTTTTCATAATTTTGTTTAACTGAAACTTTCAAAGCTAATAATTACACTAAAATTTTATAGTAATAGACATTCTGAGTTTCATTAGTATACTGGAACAAACCATTTTTTTTCATTTTATTGCTTATGGTGGCGAACGAGCAAGCAGCACACCTGATGGTAAGTGTCACAGTCGCCCATGGAGCTTGGCAATACTAAGGTTATAGCTTAGGCCACTGCCTACTAATAAAATCCCCAAACCCACCCAGTTGAACTGCCAGCTTTTTCGCTCACCGAACGAAGCGCAATAGCACATTGCCATTACTCAGACGCCGATCTTCTGCGAAAGTGTTGTACTACCCCGGAACCACCGGCCCGCGGCTGTAGACAGAAAACTGTCAACAGGGTGGTACAAGTACAAGGTACCACTTACATTCATTCACACATTCCGACCCAATTGTCCAGAAGTCTCGCAGCATTATAATTTTACTCAACTTTCAATGGCTATTGATCTTAACCATTATTAGCTAACTTGGGCTTCAAAGTAAGAACGCAAATGCACGTTACTGCTAGAAAAGTCACCACAAAATTCACTGAAAACAAGCAACAGGGACACAACTACGGTATTTATATTTTTAAGCAATACTATTGAAAATTTTCTGGCAATCGATAGCCCGAAATAGTCGATACTATCGATAGTATCGATAGTTTTACGCTAAAACTAATGGTATTAACGATACTATCGATAGTATTGATACTATCGAATGAATCACTATCGATAGTATCGATAGTATCGCCGTTATTAATAGTATTACTCGTGGAAAGCTATCGATACTATCGATAGTCTCGATAGTATTGATATGTACGATACTATCGATAGTCCTATCGATAGTATGAATACTTTTTGAGGTTAACTATCGATAGTCAAACTATCGATTTTTATGCAACACTGATAGAAATACTGCCACAAAGAAAAAAAGCGATGTTTCGCAATATGTGTCATGTTAAAGTCATTGAATTACATTTTTATATTAACGACACCTGGTGATAAATTCTATATCTTATTTTAAAGCAAAGGTAATTACGAATATAATCTAATAATATAATCTGTGGCTGGTTTATATACCAATTTGTATTTTAAAAAATTCTGCTCCTAATTATATCATATCTAGCTTATTATTAACGCAGTATTATTTTTAATTTATAAATTGGGCATATACTTTTGTTAAAAATTGAAAGCAGTCAATGTCAGCTGTTTATAATGGTTCATTGTATAACTACCATATTTTGTTAGCGATTTACGCCATCTGTTGACAAATAACCTTTATTTCCATGTTTTTATTTAATTTAATTCTCTTTCTTTTTTCTTACTATTGCATTCACATGCAAATATAAGTGCGACTATGTCATTTCACCGCCTTACTATAAGGTTAAAAGTCTTAACATTGAATAATATATAAACATAATAGTTATCCAATAGATGTATAGAGAAAATTCCATAGAAGCGAAAAGTAAACTAATCGATTGATGTCAATTGCTGTAGTAATTTTTTTGTCCTTTCACAAATCAGTTATAATGAAAGTCTAGCAAATCACCAGATGGTTATAATAATTTAGTATAGGTATTTCATTATTTTGAATCTTAAAAGGATATTAATTGAAATTAAATAAATAAAAGCCTATTATTTTTAAAAGATCATGAATATTGAGGGATTTTTGATTGATGATTTTCATTGATTTTACGAAATCGAAAAAAGCATCTAAACCAAATTCCATAACGTACTAATTTCTGGCAATTTATTTGCAGGATCTGTAGGTACAGAATATAAATGTAATATCGACTAATAGCTGAGTCATACATATACATAGGCTAAACGAATAGTTTATAATAATATTTCATTTTATTATAACAAGAGCTATATATAATACTGATTATGTACTATCGAAAAATACTGATTATGTACTCTAACTATAATTTCATTTATTTGAACCCCGCTAACACTGAGGAAGTAAAACAAAACATTTAATCCCAATTGGAAGTATAAATTCTTTATAATTCTACAAAATCTGGTATATTGGAAATAGCGTAGTGAAAAGAGAGTGGTGGACGTTACATACTTTATTTTGTTTACTGCTGTTTTTATGTGCTTATTAATATAACAAATAACTTAAACTGATATAGGTGGCCCCTATTTTAAATGCATCACAGCGCACCTGGTGGCAGACATATAGAACTAATTTGTCAAAATAGGTTATTATACGACTAAATTTAGAGCATGAATTTGGAGTCTCGAATTAGTCGGATCTCTCATTTTCGCTTACTTTATTTACGAATTCGCCTTTTCTTTTGTACAGCAGACAGTGACTCTCTAAATCGTTGCCCTTGTACCGCGAGGCTACGTACCTACGTAGTAACATCGCTTACGTTCATGTTATTTGAGAAGAAAAACGTTCAAATCTGTGCCTATTTGCATTATTAAACGAGAAAATGTTCGGTGGCAGGCCGCCTGTCGTGATTCAATCCAGGTGAAACACGTACAGCGACGGTGGACCGCGAAACGTGGTGCGTCCCCCACGAGCTAGCGGGCGCCGCAGTTTGTTATCAAACAGCGCGCGGCGGGCGACGGCGCCATGGCCGAGGTGAGCTCCGGCAATATCGTGAAGGAGGGTTGGCTGCAGAAACGCGGCGAGCACATCCGCAACTGGCGCGATCGCTACTTCATCCTGTTCGACAACGGCGACCTGGTCGGCTTCAAGGCGCAGCCCGAGCGTAACAACTACCGCGACCCACTCAACAAGTTCACGGTGCGCGACTGCCAGATTATGGCCGTGGACAAGCCGCGCCCGTACACCTTCACCATCCGCGGCCTTCAGTGGACCACCGTCATCGAGAGGAACTTCTCCGTTGAAACCGAAAAGGAACGGTTAGTAACATTATATAGTTGTTAATTTGTAGCTCGTGGTGAGATCCAGGCGCGCTCGGGGTGCTGTCTCACGGTCCACACGTGCGGTATGTACAGGCAGTCGTATCGGGCCGGGCAGCACAGGGCTCCGCCCTATAGGAGTCCGTTAGGTGTTTTTGTTACAATAATATGTGTTGTTTTCCTGTTTTGACAGGTCAGTGACTGTTGCTACTGGGGCACTATATACGGCAGTGTTAGATAACATTGTCTATCTGTGTCAATAGCAATGCATGTTGTGTGAACATATAGCGGCTGCCATCTGACACGAGCTCAAACAGTACAATATAAATGATTAGATTGCTGCTGTGTGACGCCCTGATGTTGTTTATTTAATTGTTGAGGTGACAGTACCTAGTGGTCAGAGTGCCGTGTGAGCGCACCTGCCACTCAGACACTGATGTCACAACACACTCACATGACTGACACGGCTGTGCACTTGTGGAATGCTATTTAATTGGTGATAAACATGGTGCTATCCGCTGTACTCACTACTTCCTAGTATTGACAGTTGCCTGATGGGAAGCTTTAATGAAGCAAAAGTATGACAGTATGGGGCTGCACTCATATATGACACTGCTTACCAAACTTGTTTATTATTTTATAAAAAGTCAGTAAAGAAATAATAATAATAAACAAACCCACTGAGTTTCTGGCTGGATCCTGTGATAGTTATTGTATTAATTTAAAATGTTAAAATAGTCAATATGTAAGTGCACTCTCACGGTTTATAGGTAATAAATGAATTTGAATTAGACCAATGAATAGCTAGTAACAGTCATTTTGTAGAAAATATTTTTAACAATTTTGTTGGATCACAAATGTTGGGCCCGAGCCTCCTCCACAGTTGGAGGGAGGTTGGTCTACTGTATGTACCACGTTTATGAGATGGGTTGGTATAGGGTTTTATATTGTGGTCCTTCCCTTTCAGTGATGTTATTTCATTGTGTCTGCGTCATGTAAGTTGTCTCTTATGATCACCCAAAGGTAAAAAGGGTGCGGTGAATTGTAATTTATATTCCATTAGTACACCGGTGGATATGTTTATGTGACCTGTACCTGGGGGAGTTAACAAAGGTCACACTTCACAGTGCTAAGCTGTGTAATAGAGGGAGATTGGAAGGTATGGTTGTTGTGTTGCCACAGGTCCTCGGTCATGCTATCAAGCATTTTTGCTGCAATTCTGAATAATTGAGCAAATTTTTTACATTAAAGTGACCACACTGAAGTCTGTTGTCACTAGAGAATCCATTTTTACGTTAAAGTGACCACACTGAAGTCTGTTGTCACTAGAGAATCCATTTTTACGTTAAAGTGACCACACTGAAGTCTGTTGTCACTAGAGAATCCATTTTTACGTTAAAGTGACCACACTGAAGTCTGTTGTCACTAGAGAATCCATTTTTACGTTAAAGTGACCACACTGAAGTCTGTTGTCACTAGAGAATCCATTTTTACGTTAAAGTGACCACACTGAAGTCTGTTGTCACTAGAGAATCCATTTTTACGTTAAAGTGACCACACTGAAGTCTGTTGTCACTAGAGAATCCATTTTTACGTTAAAGTGACCACACTGAAGTCTGTTGTCACTAGAGAATCCATTTTTACGTTAAAGTGACCACACTGAAGTCTGTTGTCACTAGAGAATCCATTTTTACGTTAAAGTGACCACACTGAAGTCTGTTGTCACTAGAGAATCCATTTTTACGTTAAAGTGACCACACTGAAGTCTGTTGTCACTAGAGAATCCATTTTTACGTTAAAGTGACCACACTGAAGTCTGTTGTCACTAGAGAATCCATTTTTACGTTAAAGTGACCACACTGAAGTCTGTTGTCACTAGAGAATCCATTTTTACGTTAAAGTGACCACACTGAAGTCTGTTGTCACTAGAGAATCCATTTTTACGTTAAAGTGACCACACTGAAGTCTGTTGTCACTAGAGAATCCATTTTTACGTTAAAGTGACCACACTGAAGTCTGTTGTCACTAGAGAATCCATTTTTACGTTAAAGTGACCACACTGAAGTCTGTTGTCACTAGAGAATCCATTTTTACGTTAAAGTGACCACACTGAAGTCTGTTGTCACTAGAGAATCCATTTCTTAATACACTACTTTTAATTAATGTTGTAAAGTGGAAGTCCCCAAATCTTAGGAGATGGCTAATTTTCTCATCATCTTATCTCATACAGGTCCCACTACTGGGCTCGAGCGCCTCCAAAATAGGATGCAAATCAACACATCAATATCGAGTTTAATTTTTAGTTTTCCTTCTCATGCATAGAGGTTATCTGCATATTAGATCTCTAAGTTGTATTTTACGAAGACTCACAAGCAAGAAAGAGGATGGTGAACTGTATTCATACTGGATCACCACATGGAAGATGTGGGCCCATTTTATAAAATGTTTATACATACATATCATCACGCCATATCCCTTGCAGGGTAGGCAGAGAGAACAGAGTGCCAGAGAACTCTTATCCTTGCATACTTCATTCACTTCCTCAACATTCATAATTCTCTTCATACACGCTCGCCGGTTTCAGAGACTCTTGACTCCACCTTCCTTCAGTACGTGACCAATCTGGTCTAGGTAGGTGAGTCTCGGTCTCCCCTGGTACCTACATCCTTCCACTTTCGCATTGTATATCTTAACCAGACGTAAACACATAAAATGTTTATACATACATACATACATAGCCTCACGCCTGTTTCCCAGAGGGGTAGGCAGAGACTACGGATTGCCACAAACCACGATCCTGGCATACTTCCATCGCTTCATTCACACTCATAATAGTCTTCATGCATGCTCTACGATTACGCATACTCTTAATAAGACCTCTCGTCAACACATCTCCAACTTGGTGCAGAAAAGTATGACGTGGTCTTCCTCTTGTATTCGTCCCATTCACGCTTGCTTTATATATTTGCTTCGTCAACCTCTCGTTACTCATTCTTTCTAAATGTCCAAACCACCTCAGCATACTCTTTTTGATCTTTGTCACTACTTCTTCATTCACACCACAGCGCTCTCTTATAACACTATTCCTAATTTTATCTTTCATACTTACATCACACATACTACGAAGAGCTCTCATCTCAACAGCATTTATTCTACTTTCATGTCTTCCCTGCCAAATCCAACTTTCACTACCATACATGAGAGTAGGTACTAATACTCCCTTATGTACAGCTAAACGTGCCTTTTTGGACACGTTTCTGCTTTTCATAAAGGTGTATAGTGCCCCATTCACTCTATTACCAGCATTTACTCTTCTTTCAACATTATCATCATTTTTACCATCTCTAGTAAACAAAACACCCAAATATAAAAATTCTTTCACCTGTTCCAGTTCCTCACCATTTATAAAAATTTTACATTCCGTCATACATTTATCCTTTTCAAAAACCATAATTAAATAAAATGTTTATGCTTTCACTAATCTGTTTATATTTGTTAGTGGTAGTGGTGGTGGAGATAGCGCAGAGCAGACAGTGTAGTGTGGACGACTGGCACCCGGAGCCGGCAGTGTGCGGCACTTGTACTGCGTGCATTGTTCTCTGTGTTTGTTTAGTACTTAGTTATGATCGTTGATGCAACCTATACCTGCAGAGCAGTGACTATAAAATAATGATCAGATTAATCAGAATTTCAATATCAGACTGAGCTCAGTTAGTATTAAATAAAATATATTTAGTAATATGTCTTGTGTGTGCCGGTGTGCTCCCGGCGCTCAGCTCACTGTGTGTGTGTGTGTTGTTATTACTTTGTTATGTAAAAAGCAGGAAACAATATTTACATGGGGGTAATTCCCATGTGTTGACAATACTGCATTGTTTACCTAACAGAACCATATATTATTGAACTAATATGGAGTTACCTCCTGGAGAGATCTATGTTTTGGCCCATTGCCTAATAAGAAAATTTTTGGTGAATCAGCTTGACTGATCATTATTATTAGCTTATTGACTGTTGCTGATTATTTGATTTGGTACCAACATTTACTTTGTCTCATGTGTCACTCGACACCACAGTAGAGTTCACCCATATGATCTGGACTAATCTAAGCTAGATGACACTGTGCTCCAGTCTTCAGCATTCATTTCTGCCACTCACCACCACCACATGCAGGCTCTGTAAAGGACTACCTGCTGTGGTGTTCCTCGAGCGCTATTACAGACCCTTTTAACAAGATTTAAGAGCTCGTTTTCATGGTAAGTAGTGACTCACTTGTTCCCCTGGTATTGCGGAGTACCAGGAGTACCAGCTACCGCTTACGATCGTCCACCAAAGACAATAAAAGAAATATATATGGATGTTACCTGGCAGATAATTTGGGACAGGCGTTAAGCGTGAGTGTGACGGGCGCGGTGCGTATGTTCGCAGTGAGGAGTGGGTGGCAGCCATACGCTACGTGTCGCTGCAGCTGAGCTCGAGCAGTGACGGTGGCGGGGGCGGAGGCGCCGGCGAGGGCGCGGGCGCTCCGCCGGACGCCGAGGACCGCGACATGGCGCAGCTCGGCACCAGCTTCCGCGACCCGCGGCGCATCGTGAGTGCAACGCGGAGCTTACGATCAATCATTAACACATTTGCTTTTTATACAAGACAACACCCAACATTTTGCAGCTCTTTGGGTGAATCTTCCAATGACGTCACGTCTTCAAGCGCAGACGAATTCAAACCGAGACTGATACATGAACCTCTCAATCAGAGTTACAACTTTAGATACAAATGTAAAGCACCAAACTGGGCATTGTTTAGTACTTTACTTCCCTCGTGTGCGAGATATTTCACTCGCAAAGTGGAAAAACTGGAAAACGAGAGTTCGTGGTCTCCATTATATCACGAGTTTAAAATGAATCAATCAGTTAACTAGCTAGGTCACATACAAAATATCAAAATAAATAATAAACACAGCACGGGTATAGAGGACGCCACTGAGATTCTACCCTGGGTAAATCAACTATCGCTGCGGTCATTGCCGTTAGAAATATTGTTACGATATCAGCTTTTAATTTTATGTACTAGCCATTTTCCTGGATATCTGAGGTGCTTTCAAGGCTCGTGGATGCTTCAGAAACATCTATAAACTTATACAGTCATACTTTCTACAAGTTTCAATCACATTGAGACTCGGTCACTATGCACTGACGATGAACTGTCCTCAAGAATCCGTGTGACGACCATTTCATGGTTTAGGGTTTGATGACTTTGTTGAGTTACCTCTATCGCATTGATATATGTATATATGTGTGCGTGTGTGCGTTTGACGTCACACCCTTGTTACATACATACCATCACGCCATGTCCCTTGTAGGGTAGGCAGAGAGAACAGAGTGCCAGAGAACTCTATCCTTGCATACTTCACTCGCTTCCTCAACATTCATAATTCTCTTCATACACGCTCGCCGGTTTCGGAGACTCTTGACTCCACCTTCCTTCATTACATGACCGATCTGGTCTAGGTAGCTGAGTCTCGGTCTCCCCCGGTACCTACATCCTTCCACTTTCGCATTGTATATCTTCTTAACCAGATGTTCGTTCGGCATTCTTTCCACATGTCCGAACCATCCGAGCATTCCCTTTCGCATCTTTACACCAATACTCTCTTTCATACCTACTCGTTCTCCGTCGTCGTTACGAATGCGATCGATCAGCCTAACTCCACAGATTTTCCGTAGAGATCGCATTTCGACCGCATTAATTTTACTTTCATACTCTTTTCTGCATACCCAACTCACCTTTCCATACAGTAATGTTGGGACAAGCACTGCATTATGCATTGCTACACGTGCCTTCTGGCTGAGATGGTGGCTACCGAGAAGTTGCCCCAACGCTCCGTTCACTCTTCGCTCTATATCAGTAGTGTACCTTCCATCTCGACTAAATCCACATCCAAGATATACAAATTCATCCACTTGCTCTAGTACATCATTACCTATTGTTACTCTTACATCTGTTCTGGCTTCATCTCTTTCAAAGACCATTATTTTGGTTTTGCTCACATTCACGCGTAGACCCCTTTTCTTACAATCTTCTGTCATTGTGTCGACTAGGGTCTGCAGGTCAGTCACTGACTGTGCCAACAGGACTGCATCATCTGCATAGAGCAGAGCAGTGACCACTGAGTCGCCCATCTGGACTCCCACATCCATATCGTTCAACCTTTGGAGACAGTTATCCAGATATATGATAAACAGTCTGGCTGACAGAACGCACCCCTGCTTAACGCCGATATTGACGTCAAACCAAGGCGACATTCCATCATCTAGCTGCACACAGGCTCTACAGCCCATGTAACTGGACTGCACAGCCTGTAACAGTTTACCGTTAATACCATACTCCGGTAAAATGTCCCAAAGTTCCTTTCGTACAACCGTGTCAAATGCTCTCTCCAGATCCACAAAACTGCAGAAAACCCTCTGACCTAGAGCCAGATGCTTCTCCACAATGTTGCGCAGAGAGAACACTTGATCCATGCATCCCCTTCCACTCCTGAAACCTCCTTATGTCTCACACAGTAAACCATCGGACACCATCCTCATTCTCCTTTCAATAATTTTACCGTACACTTTTGCTGCCAAACTGGTCAAGCTTATGGCTCTGTAATTTGCGCAGTCATAACGTGAACCCTTGTTTTTAAACAAAGGCACGATGACTGCGCTATTCCAGTCCCTGGGAACCATTCCCGAGCTCCAACATAAATTGAGGAGCAACAGGAAGGCCTCCCAGACACAGGAGCCACCAAGCTTGACCATCTCAGCAGACACCATATCAATGCCCGCTGCCTTACCATTTTTCAAACTTCTTATCGCTCATTCAACTTCATCCATACTGATGCCATCGAATGACGCCGGTGCTGAATGTTGATCTACTAAACCACATGCTACACCGGCGCCAACTCGAGTATCCGCATACATATCGCCAAAATATTCACTCCGTCGGCTTAACAGGTTTTGTGTTTGTGTAAGAATGTCTCCACCTTTAGACCTTCTTTTATTCATTCTGAAGGCTGACCAACCACACCGAGACTTCTTCACCTCCCTCCAAAAGAGTTTGGTGTTACCCTCTAAGTTTTTAGTCAGCCTATCTTCTGCACTCATATTTGCTCTATCACGTTTCTCTTTCACTAAGGCCTTGGTGTCATTCTTACATTGCCGATATATTTCTTTCTTCTGTTCAGTCATACTGTCATTCAGATTCAAAGAAGAGATATAGTCCAGCCACGCTTTCTTCTTTTGCTCTACGGAAGCTGCCACTTCCGCATCACACCATGCATCACCATTTGTTTTTCTATGCTTCTTTAAACTTCCACATACTTCTTTCGCTGTATCTACCATACTCTCTTTCAATATTCTCCAGCGTTCTTCAATGTCCGATTGCGGCTGGCTTGCCATCGTCAGCCGTTCTCGGACACCCTCTGCATACTTTTCTCTTACACACTCTTCTTGCAACCTTTCAACCTTATTCTTTCAAGTCCTCCGAAGTGGACACGCTCTCGCCAGTGTCTCCACTTTCTGAACAGACCACTAAATCTCGCAATAACGAGATAGTGGTCCGTATCGACTGTGGGGCCCCTGTAGGCTCTTGCGTCCAATATTTTGCTTCGGAGGCGACTGTCTACCAAAATTAAATCTATTATACTTTTCTGTTCATTCGTTCTCCATGTATACATATGGATGTCCTTATGTTGGAAAAATGTGTTTGACACAATAAGGTTTCTCTCCATGCATATATCCGCTATGAGCCTACCTGCGTCGTTCACTCTCTTGTCACCAAATGGACCAAGTATGTCCTCATAGTCGGGACGCTTGATCCCCACCCATCCGTTCAAATCTCCGCATACAATCACGCGTTCACTGGTTTCTGCAATATACAGAACTTCCCTAACATTATCGCAAAACTTCTCTAGGTCTGATGCCACCGAGGATCCTACGGGAGCATATGCTACAACCATGAATACCTCGGTGACACCTAGTTTTATACGGGCCCAAAGAAGTCTAGGATCATACATTCCGTAATCCTTCACACCTGAGGCCAAGCGAGAGGACAACAGCACTCCTACCCCCATGCTGGCTCGATCGCTCTGTGGTACACCAGACCACAGAGCCATCCCGCCACCAGGAAGATCGCAGGCGTCGCTGCCCCTTCGCTTGGTCTCTGTTACACAGAGCACGTCTAGCTGTTTGTCCGCCATGACGGTTATCAGCTCGTGTAACTTACCTTCCACACAACCTCTAACTTTCCACGTGCCCACCCGGCACTCTGCTCTCCGCGACTCGCCTGACTGGGCAAGGTGTGATGGGTGGCGGCCCCATCACCGCATCTGCTGATGTTCGTACCGACGGGGGCGGGTCGGTACGCGTCGCCTCCGGGGGACGCCCTAACCCGCACTGCGGCACGCATTCGAGCCGGATTAGCAGTCTAATTAGACTGGCAGGGGACGCGACGAGCACGCTCCGGACTATGCCCCCCCACCCTTGTTGCTATGTATAATGTAATGTTGTATTACGTACGACCGACAGACGCTCGAGAAGTTTGAGTTCGTGAAAGTGCTGGGCAAGGGCACGTTCGGCAAGGTGGTGCTGTCGCGCGAGAAGGGCGCTGGCAAACTGTACGCCATGAAGATCCTCAAGAAGAACGTCATCATACAGAAGGACGAGGTGGCGCACACCATCACAGAGAACCGTGTGCTCAAAAACACCAAGCACCCCTTCCTTACGGTGAGTTAGCGCTGCGCTCGTGCGGCGGTGGGCGGATGTTGCCGCCCCCACCCCCAACTTACCGGCCGCCCCCGCGCGCGCGCAGGCGCTGCGCTACTCGTTCCAGACGGCGGACCGCGTGTGCTTCGTGATGGAGTACGCCAACGGCGGCGAACTGTTCTTCCACCTTTCGCGCGAGCGCTCCTTCTCCGAGGAGCGTACGCGCTTCTACGGCGCGGAGATAGTGTCCGCCCTGGGCTATCTGCACGCCGAGGGCATCATCTACCGCGACCTCAAGCTGGAGAACCTGCTGCTCGACAAAGACGGACACATCAAGATCGCTGACTTCGGCCTGTGCAAAGTGAACATCACGTACGGTCGCACCACCAAAACGTTCTGCGGCACCCCCGAGTACCTAGCGCCGGAGGTGCTCGAGGACTCGGACTACGGGCCCGCAGTGGACTGGTGGGGCACCGGCGTGGTGCTGTACGAAATGGCGTGCGGCCGTCTGCCCTTCTACAACCGCGACCACGAGGTGCTGTTCTCGCTCATACTCAGCGAGGAGGTGAGTGACATCGACCCAGTACACCCAGGAGCGACAGTATATACAAGGAGAACTAGATATGTCTGTGAAGCAGACAGTGAGCGCGTGTGTCACGCGTAGCCACCGAGGGTCCGAGGGAGTCGTATAAACTTACTGACCAATCGCCAGGAGTCTCGGCAACAGTAATGGGGACTTTGCAAATGTATAGTTAACGGACACAAACTGTATCCAGATTCGGCGCCGTGTGGATCGCACAGTCGCCACGAGAGGTCGCTACCCGCGGTGTACTCGATATCTCTTGTAAAAGTTATTACACCCGTTTATTGTTCCATGTACTGCAATCTGTGTGTGTGTGTGTGCCGCTTGTCTCAGGTGCGGTTCCCGCGCGCGCTGTCCGCCTCGTGCCGCGGCCTACTGTCGGGCCTGCTCACCAAGGAGCCGGCGAGCCGCCTCGGCGCCGGCCCAGACGACGCGCACGAGATCATGAATCATCCGTTCTTCGCGTCCATCAACTGGGCGGACCTCGTCGCCAAGAGGGTAACGGTCCACCTCTACCGCTACACCGGCACAGCACTCGCTCACCGCACTTGTTGTAAGAGACGACCGGGTGATGTGAAACATATCGCACACCTACATATGAAGCTGCATCGGATTCCTCATATTGATACCCATAGACCTCTTTTTAATACCACCTGCACTAAGGAAATAATTATTGTACTGCGGGGAACTTAACAAACATATAAATTGTATATTTTTATGCAGACAAATTACAGCCAGACTCGGAACATCACTTTGTGGATCGCACAAAGTATTGTCCTGCGTGGGACTGGGAATCGAACCCAGGGCACTGGTACGGAAGGGCGTCATCTTAACCACTACGCCATGTATGCAGTCTATGTACCTATCAATAAACAGATATTAAAATATCTGCACTAGTCGATGCTAAACGGCACCACGTGTCCTTGTTGTCGAACGAGCGAGCCTCCCACTACCCACCAGACCCACTACAAGCTGCGCACGCGCCGATCAAAACATATTGAACTTATTTTGAGTTATACCTTATTGTTCAAATTGGAAACAGTATTATTTTAAGTTGTTCGTTATTTATTTTAAAAGCTTTTATTTAAGTAATAATAATAAAAGTTTATTGCAGATAACCATGCATATGTGTTAGTTATACAAAAATAAAAAACCTACAAACTATGTTAGTAACAAGACTTTACAAATAATTAATTCAAATACCTGCGCCCCTTACCGGGTGCACTCTCGCCGTAAATATGTATACGGCAATAGTGCACCAGGAGTGGACAGTCAGGCCTATTAACAATTGCACCCAAGATGCTGTTAGCGCTCCTCCATAGCCGGCTCATCAAACATGCCTGAGGCGCTACAAAACCGTGGGAGCCCCATCAACACCCTAAAGGCATTGTTATATTGAATACGGAGAGCGTTGTATGCCCTCAGCGTATATTTAGTCCACAGGCTGCAAGTATAAAGTGATTGACAAAATGCCTTAAAAAGCGTGATCTTAACTTCTTGTGAACATCGAGCAAACCTGCGTGCCAACATATTGCATCGGACAGACAACGCCCTCCGCTCCCTTTCCATATCTTCGTCATCTTTTAAATCTTCGGCAACAATATGGCCGAGATATTTAAAACGAAATACTCGTTTCAAATGTATACCGTTAATATAGACAGGTGGTAATGTTTCACATATCTTGTTCCCCGCCCTAAATACCATAACCTCACATTTCTTTTCATTATATACGAGACCGTGATCGTTTCCGTATTTTTCACATACTCCGAGTACCCTCCGAAGAGCACTGATCGAGGGGCTCAGTACCACCATGTCATCAGCATAGCTTATACTATTTATAACACTACCCATGAAGGAGCACCCGACTCTGGTACCACTAAGCTCCTCGACCAGCCGATTGATGTATAGATTGAAAAGCGTTGGTGAGGTCAAGCCACCTTGTCTCACCCCGCATTCCAACCCATACTCCTCGGAAAACTGACCCGACCATTTCACTTGGTTAATTTGGTGATTGTACCAGTATTTAAAAAGTCTTACCAGGTCTTCAGGTAGGCCTTGCTTCTTCATTTTTGACCAGGATATTATAATTAACCAAGTCAAATGCCCTGGATAGATCCAGGAACGCAGCATAAACAGGGGTATTTCTTGACGTGTAATACTTGAATCTGTGCTTAAGAGCTAATATAGCTGACTCAGTAGACAGACCCGCTCTAAAGCCGAATTGTGCATCATGTATATTTATAGAGCTAATATAGCTGACTCAGTAGACAGACCCGCTCTAAAGCCGAATTGTGCATCATGTATATTTATAGAGCTAATATAGCTGACTCAGTAGACAGACCCGCTCTAAAGCCGAATTGTGCATCATGTACACTACCGTCCAAAAGTTTGGAAGCAGCAAGGTAAAATCGAATAAAACCAAACTAAGTCATTTAAATTTAAATGTATTGATAAAAAAATAAAGAACAAACAGAAACTAACTTAAACAAAATAAAAAAATAATATACAATGGTAAATTAGATTAAATTTTAGCTTCATCAAAGTGTCCACCTTTCTCCTTTATAATCTTCTCACATATTCTGGGCATTCTATTAATCAATTTTTTAAAATAATCTTTATCTAATTTGTTCCATTCGTTCTCTAATAGCTGCCACAAATGTTCTGAGCTCGTAGGACAACGACTTTTCACCCTCCTGTCAAGTTCATCCCAAACAAGTTCAATGGGAGAAAGATCAGGGGATTGAGATGGCCATTGCATGATGTTTAAAATGTTTTCAGCTTTTTTCTTGTTTAAAAAGTTCTGGCACAATTTAGACGAATGCTTAGGATCATTATCCTGTTGAAAAATGAATTCAGAACCAATGAGACTTAGTCCACTGGGTATGGCAGAATCTTGGAGAATTTTTAAATAGCCTTCCTTGTTTAATTTTCCGGTTGTCCTCACAAGATTGCCGGGTTTACTGTTGCCAAAACACCCCCAAACCATGACATTACCACCACCATGTTTGATGGTAGGCACTGTACATGCCTCTGAAGCCCTCTCTTCTTTTGACCGGCGTACAAAGACACGTCTATTGGATCCGAAAATCTGAAATTTTGATTCGTCACTCCAAAGGACATTTTCCCATTGTTCTATAGTCCAGTTTTTATGCGCTTTTGCCCATTCTAGTCTATTTTTCTTATGTCGATTTGTTAGTTTGGGTTTTTTAGCAGCAACACATCCTCTTAATCCCGCAGACAGTAAGCGTCTTTTAACAGTAGTTGTTGAAATGGGTGTTTCTCGCGTATCATTCAGAGCTGCAGTGATCTGTGGTGCAGTTAAGCGTCGATTCCGTTTAGAAAGAACTCTAATGAAGTTGTCCTCTTGATTTGTTGTGGATTTGGGCCTACCAGATCTCTTTCTATCTTCATTTTTCCCCGTTTCTTGTTTTCTAGCAAGGGTATAGTGGACACCTTTACAAGAAATGCCGAGCCTTTCTGCGATTTGACGTTCACTGTATCCTTCCTCGCGTAGAGTGCAAATAGCGCTTCGCTGTTCAAGCGTGATTTGCTTGCGTTTTGCCATTTTCAGAAGAAAAAATACGGTCAAAGTAGTAGCCGATATCTTTCGAATACAGACAATGTTAATATCACAACTTTCACGTGCCAATGCTCAAGTGCGACTGAATAAGGTCTAAAAAAGTTAAAACCAGCAAACATTATCAATAAAACTACACCATTGCATAGGATAAAGTAGCCGACGGATTAAGTCATAAAACACGTGTTTCGTCAATATTAAGGAATTCCATAAAACTTGATGAATGTAGGATAATAATCCTTTTGTGTTTGTGTGGACAGTCGTAAAAGGTTGTAAAACTTAAGATTATTGCTAATTTTTACCGCTATTAGTCGGCATTTATTTGTTTTGTTTGAAAACAGGTGTGCTTCCAAACTTTTGGACGGTAGTGTATATTTATAGAGCTAATATAGCTGACTCAGTAGACAGACCCGCTCTAAAGCCGAATTGTGCATCATGTATATTTATAGAGCTAATATAGCTGACTCATTAGACAGACCCGCTCTAAAGCCGAATTGTGCATCATGTATATTTATAGAGCTAATATAGCTGACTCAGTAGACAGACCCGCTCTAAAGCCGAATTGTGCATCATGTATATTTATAGAGCTAATATAGCTGACTCAGTAGACAGACCCGCTCTAAAGCCGAATTGTGCATCATGTATATTTATAGAGCTAATATAGCTGACTCAGTAGACAGAACCGCTCTAAAGCCGAATTGTGCATCATGTATATTTATAGAGCTAATATAGCTGACTCAGTAGACAGACCCACTCTAAAGCCGAATTGTGCATCATGTATATTTATAGAGCTAATATAGCTGACTCAGTAAACAGACCCGCTCTAAAGCCGAATTGTGCATCATGTATATTTATAGAGCTAATATAGCTGACTCAGTAGACAGACCCGCTCTAAAGCCGAATTGTGCATCATGTATATTTATAGAGCTAATATAGCTGACTCAGTAGACAGACCCGCTCTAAAGCCGAATTGTGCATCATGTATATTTATAGAGCTAATATAGCTGACTCAGTAGACAGACCCGCTCGAAAGCCAAATAGTGCATCATGTATATTTATAGAGCTAATATAGCTGACTCAGTAGACAGACCCGCTCTTAAGCCGAATTGTGCATGTATATTTATTTGTTCAGCCACATATCTCCCAAGCACACCATCAAGCACGTTTGCAGATATCGTTGCCAAAGAAATGGGCCTGTAATTTTCTTTATTGGAAACATCACCTGTCTTATTTTTGATTATTGGTACCACTAGTTTTAGTCATATCGTCAGGCAAGTACGAGTGTGTAACAGTAAGATTATATAGCATTGATAGAACCCTTGGGAGATGCGGGTCTGCTTGTTGATAGTGTTCTATACTGAGACCATCGCACCCCGCGGACTTGCCTCGTCATGGACCTAATAACTCTGTTCACCTCTTGAGCCGTAATTGAGGTCGGTATACCTCTAAAAATTCCCTTGTTAACCTCTTCTTTATGCAAGGGTAGCTTCGAAGTGACCTGAAACTGCCTCTTAAACAAGTCCGCAATTTTCCGGGCATCTGTCACACCATTGACGCTCGCGGGAGCCACAGGTTTGGGACTAAGGTTTTTGGTGGATTTCCAAAATTTATGGAATTCTTTATTTTTCCGTTCAGCCGCCAAAATATCCATACGGATCTGCTCCCTATTGTCCTGACAAAACTTTAATTTATATTTAAAAGTTTTCCTAGTCTCTCGCATATGTACATAATAGTGGCCGGGGTGGGGTTTACCAGTACATTTACATACTACTAAATGTATCGACACAGGCTCAACTCAAAATAAAGTAAATATACTCGTACATATATTGTTACACAATAACGACACAACTACAACATTTACAACTAAAACATTACAAAATAACAAAATTTCTACAATATCCATATTTTAGCTGAAATATAGACAGTGACCTGCAGCGCACCTCTATGGGTACAGCTGTCAGTCTATTACCGTTACTGAGAAAACGTTCTTTATGCGTTAATATTTGTTCAGATGTTGGTGTACGATATACCGAGATGTGACTTATCTAAGATACAAGTATCTAAAATACAGACACATAATACGTATTTCCATCTTGTATCTAAGATACTTTTAAAAATTCATTTTGTATCTTGTATTTAGATACCTTTAGCTTGGTATCTTAGTATTTTATAAATACTTTTTCTGATAAAATACTTTTAGTAATAACATATTACATATATTTAGCAGACATTTATAAAATTATTAGTCCAACATCTCATTGATGTCACATTTTTTAACAAACTGTGCTAGGGTCTTGCATAATTTTTAATGCTTTTCTTTTAAAATCCGTCAGCAACTCAAAACAAATAATATCCCCATACAGTTTTACAAGTCACGTGTTTCAAATGCAGTGCTGTCATTGGTCAATATTATTTTAGGGGACTTTGAAATTAGTTATACTTATTTTGGCGGCGTTTCCAACTAACCTTATTTTTTATATCGAATTTATGGCAAATTTTAGTGAGTTACGTTAATAAGCATTGACTTAGCAAATGAAATATAAAAATGTTTCCTTTGGTACAAAAGTGTATCACAAATGAAATATAAAAATGTTTCCTTTGGTACAAAAGTGTATCACAAATGAAATATAAAAATGTTTCCTTTGGTACAAAAGTGTATCACAAATGAAATATAAAAATGTTTCCTTTGGTACAAAAGTGTATCACAAATGAAATATAAAAATGTTTCCTTTGGTACAAAAGTGTATCACAAATGAAATATAAAAATGTTTCCTTTGGTACAAAAGTGTATCACAAATGAAATATAAAAATGTTTCCTTTGGTACAAAAGTGTATCACAAATGAAATATAAAAATGTTTCCTTTGGTACAAAAGTGTATCACAAATGAAATATAAAAATGTTTCCTTTGGTACAAAAGTGTATCACAAATGAAATATAAAAATGTTTCCTTTGGTACAAAAGTGTATCACAAATGAAATATAAAAATGTTTCCTTTGGTACAAAAGTGTATCACAAATGAAATATAAAAATGTTTCCTTTGGTACAAAAGTGTATCACAAATGAAATATAAAAATGTTTCCTTTGGTACAAAAGTGTATCACAAATGAAATATAAAAATGTTTCCTTTGGTACAAAAGTGTATCACAAATGAAATATAAAAATGTTTCCTTTGGTACAAAAGTGTATCACAAATGAAATATAAAAATGTTTCCTTTGGTACAAAAGTGTATCACAAATCACTTTAGAGGGTTTTGAAACTATACCTTTCATTTCAGCGATTTACACGATTTATTCGTAAATAATATTAATGTCAATTATCAAAAATAAACTTAGGTTCATTAAAATAAAATCTTGTTTTCTTACAAAAGTATTTTCATCTTAAGAAGTATTTAGAAGATACCTATTTTGTATCTAGTATTTCAGATACTATTTTCAAATGTATTTTGTATCTGGTATCTGCAATACTTAATTTAAAAGTATCTTGCATTTGGTATTCCAGATACTTTGTACCTACAGGGTGTTGTGTACATCTATACGAGTGTAGTAGTATTGAATGCGACCGCCGCGTGCAGTGCACAGTGCACAGTGCACGCAGTGAGCTAAGTCCGTTGTCCGTGCGCAGATCCCGCCGCCGTTCAAGCCGCAAGTCGAGTCCGAGATGGACACGCGCTACTTCGACTCGGAGTTCACCGGCGAGTCTGTGGAGCTGACGCCGCCCGAGAACGACTCGAGCCTCGCGCGCATACAGGAGGAGCACTTCCCCCAGTTCTCTTACCAGGTGTGTATGTGATCGGCGACGCGGGGAGGTGACGGCGTCTTATATAGATACTTGGTTGATTGTACTCGGTGCAGCGCGTGCCGACATGGCCGCGCGGGTGACGTCACCAGCTCCACATTGTACCCCGCCCGTTGCCGTCTGATCAACAAGTACATTGGCGAGGTGTGTTGCCGTGAGTCGGGCAGACGGCCGGTTATATAACATCGCCCAAACCGTTGTACGATGTAAGAAGAACACGAACACGTCGCGTCGGCCACAGACTGGTCACTGATAGAAGCGTGATAATGATGGTCGTCGTGACAATTTTGTTTTTTTTTTATAAGATAATATTCCGTTCTCTAGAATAAATTCTCATATCACAAGGAAGTTCAAATAAACCTCATCGTCTCAGTTCATATAGGTATGTCCCACTCCTCCATAAGGAGAGAGAAAAATGACCACACGGGTCAGGCGTCATGGTATAGGGTTTGGAGTTTTCCTTCTCTCGCATAGATGTTATATGCGTTTTATATCCCATAGTCGTCACTTACGATCACCCACGGGTAAGATAGGGGGTGGTGGATTGTATTCTTACTCCGTCACCACCCGGAATAAAATAAAATAGACCTACTCTTCATTATTTTTGAATTTACTTTTGTATCCGTTGTCCTGTCGCGACTCGCGAGGACCGTCCGATTGATGTATTTTCACCAGTTCAATAGATCTCTTATAACAGGGTGATGAAAATTATGGAAAACCCTTAAAATCTCGAAAATAAATGATATGATCGAAATATTAAAATCATGTATGTCAAAGGAGATGTTCACTTCGGGTTCAAAACCTTCAAGTTGACCTTGAACTTAATTTTTATGGTAAACTTTGCTTTTTTATGACATCTGAAATCAAAAGAAAAGAAAAGTTGCGAAGGAATATGTCAAGATGACCACCGAAGGGGAAATATAGAGTCAAAAAAAGTATGTCGACTGTTGAACATCTAGGAAAGGAACGATTTAATCGAAATATGACAAAATGCGTTGAAAAAAATTGTTAATTAGAAATAACATCATCTTTTTTTTTTCATTTATTAGAGGGCTCTGTCGCTGAGCGAGCACATCACACTATGAAACAATTACACAATAATTAACAAACAATTATGTTGTAAATAGTGAACAACCAGCCGCTCCCCGGGGCCGTGTCCGCTAGTTTACATAAATAATTTACATTTATTAGATATACGGGCAAAAGTGTGGTACAGATCCCAACGTCCCCCCTTGTCGCAGCTGCAGTACCTGTAGGTACTACTCGTCTTACATTACTATAAAGTGCGCTACACGTGCTCTCCCACGCCACAGTCCTCACAATTTGCAGAGGAAACTTTTTTCATTATAAATGATAATGTGCGAGGAGGTGTGTACTCGTGTGTGGTCAGACCGTTATCTAAATGTATGAGGTGGTGTGTACTCGTGTGTGGTCAGACCGTTATCTAAATGTGTGAGGTGGTGTGTACTCGTGTGTGGTCAGACCGTTATCTAAATGTGAGAGGTGGTGTGTACTCGTGTGTGGTCAGACCGTTATCTAAATGTGTGAGGTGGTGTGTACTCGTGTGTGGTCAGACCGTTATCTAAATGTGCGAGGTGGTGTGTACTCGTGTGTGGTCAGACCGTTATCTAAATGTGCGAGGTGGTGTGTACTCGTGTGTGGTCAGACCGTTATCTAAATGTGCGAGGTGGTGTGTACTCGTGTGTGGTCAGACCGTTATCTAAATGTGCGAGGTGGTGTGTACTCGTGTGTGGTCAGACCGTTATCTAAATGTGCGAGGTGGTGTGTACTCGTGTGTGGTCAGACCGTTATCTAAATGTGCGAGGTGGTGTGTACTCGTGTGTGGTGAGACCGTTATCTAAATGTGCGAGGTGGTGTGTACTCGTGTGTGGTCAGACCGTTATCTAAATGTGCGAGCTGGTGTGTACTCGTGTGTGGTCAGACCGTTATCTAAATGTGTGAGGTGGTGTGTACTCGTGTGTGGTCAGACCGTTATTTAAATATTGTCACTAATGTTTTTCTAGTCAACGAAATATTATCCATCCATGGCAAGATGGGGTTATATCATCACAGCCCATGACTGTCCCACTGTTGGTCTCGGGCCTCCTCCGTAATGGAAGGGAAATTAACCTGCTGTACCGCGCTGGTCAGACGTGTTGGTATAGGGTTTTGTTTCGGTTCTCCTTCTCTCGCATAGATGTTATATATGTTTTACATCCCTTGGTCGTCTCGTACGATCACCCACGGGTAAGACACGGGGTGACGAATAGTATTCTTACTCGTCGCCACACGGAAGTGTATCGTTCGGTTCCGTTCAAATATTTTGATGAAAAATCGAAAGGTATTATTACATTTTCATTCGATTTTTCATCAAAATATTTTTGTCAATACATTGGTCTCTTACATTACTCACGCAGTAATCACATTATACACGAATAATGTATATTGAGACACCGGCGCCGCTCGCTGCACACATAATACACTTGTCAGGTGTCATGCTTCAACTTATTACAAAGACACATAATGCTATAATCTTGTAATTTACCATGCCTGTCCATATTTGGTGTTCTCTTTGTATTGTCGGGGAGGTCGTCGGAGCTTCCAGATAACTTCCCATCTTCAGTCTCTATTACATAGAAATCATTCAAATCTCCGGCAGGTAATGGCGTAGGTGGTCGTTGCTTCTTACGATTTTTACGTCCTTACTTTGACTTTGGCGAGATTTTGGTATGACGGAATCATGTGAGGATGGTTTCGGATGATCATTTAGCTCTGCCGTATTATGTTTTACATCATCTATTATGTGTCTCTCGTTATTGCTCGTACTCCGTTGTTCTTTCATGCAATTTCGTTCCGTTATAATTACATTTGTTGCAGATCTGAACAGGGCGAGACATGTGTGGACACAAGGCTTTCCGATATGGACAATAAACTCTGACATTAGCTCTTTGATTCGCCACCCCTGTGTTTACATAGCACATTTTTTTTTACAGAGTCATGATCACCCGTACAATTTGCAGAAACACTTGTATATTGTGGTTTCACAATTTTCGTAATTTTTTGTTACATTTTGGGCAAACTACCTTCCAAACGAGCCAGATCTTCCAAACGAGCTGCCGAGAATTAAGTAAATATTATAGATGATCGCGACGAGAGTTGCGCGAGCTGACGACACGAGGTGGCGACAACGACTGCATCGTTATCTTAGATTCGACTTTAATCTTCAATTTTACCGACATTCGGCACCAGAAAATATGTATCAAAGCGATCCCTGAACATTTTTGTGATACTGAAGAAACATGTTTATAAAATGTCAATTAAAAAAATCAAAGTTTACTTTCAAATTGAAGTTCAACTTCAATTATAAGGTCACCTTGAGATCCCTAATTATAAATTATCCTTGAAGTATTTTGGTAGAGTTCCATTAAATCATACCTCTGGGATCTTCAGGGCTTCCATTTGGAATTTGATGGACATCCAGGAATTTGATATTCAAGGTTACGATGAGATTCCAAATCAAAAATCAATCCAAAAGCATATCGGAGCGCTGTTACCGACGAACTATACTAAATGGCTGTATTCGGTATATGTATACTGGCGGTCCTTCGCCGTACGGTGACGGACTACGAATACCTCAACTTGTGTGTTGACAACATCTATGCACGAGAGAGCAACTCGAAATAAAATCACTTGTGTTATTTATAAATACCCGATACGAAACTTCACTTGTGTTAGTTTTAAATACAGTAAATATTAATGATTTATTTTGAGAGATGACTGGAGGAACGAACGCGCTCATAGTGGAGAGATGTTTAGGGCAAAACTATACTTTTGTTGATCCATCTAATATATTTTTCAACCATTTGGTTTGTTTTTGATAGAGAGATATATATATCAGAATCATTTTCTTTTTGTACTGGCAATGAATTTGTATTAAAATGTGGCTAAAACTTTTTGTGTACTTTTTTTTCTTGTGTACCTTACACACCGTTGGGCAGAGGCTTTGGAGGGCAAGGGTGAGGCGCTAGCATTCGGCCTTGATATCGCAAAGGCGTTCGATAGGATCTGGCACGGGGCCCTTCTATCGAAGCTACCTTCTTATGGAATCCCCGATGGACTCTGTAAATGGATCGCCAGCTTCCTGGTTGGTCAGAGTATAAAAGTCGTAGTCTATGGCTCTTGCTCCGATACCATGACCATTAACGCTGGTGTACCACAGGGCTCGGTGCTCTCCCCGACGCTGTTTATCATGCATATCAATGACATGCTCTCTATAGAGAATATGCATTGCTATGCGGATGACAGCACGGGTGACGAGCGGTATACCGAGCATCAGAATATCCCTCTGAGTATATTACAGGAAAGAAGGACTCAACTTGTGTCTGAAGTCGAGCGCTCTCTGGGGCGGGCCTCGAAATGGGGTGAACGGAACTTATTCCAGTTCAATCCCACTACGACACAAGTTTGTGCGTTCACTGCAAAGAAGGACCCGTTTGTCATGGCGCCTCAGTTCCAAGGAGTAACTCTCCAAATTGCCGAGAGTATTGGGATCCTCGGCGTCGAACTATCAAGCAAAGTCCAGTTTTGGAGTCATTTGGAGGACAAAGCCAAATTGGCAAGTAGAAAGCTGGGCGTCCTGAACAGAGCCAGGCGATACTTCACACCGAGACAACGTCTTGTGCTATATAAGGCACAAGTCCACCCTCATGTGGAGTACTGCTCACGCGCGCCCAAATATCAGCTAGACCCACTTGACTCCCTGCAAAGACGTGCTCTTCGAATCGTCGGTGATCCTAATCTCACGGAAAGACTGGAGTCATTGGGGAGCCGGAGAGACTTTGGGTCTCTCTGTGTACTTTACAGGCTCTTTCACGGGGAGTGCTCTGACGAACTATTTGACTTGGTACCACCGTCACCATTTTTATCACCGTACCACTCGACACCGCAGCAGGGTTCATCCATTTCACCTGGAAACGATACGGACATCTACTGTACGTTTTCAGCGATCATTTCTACCACGTACGTGCAAGATCTGGAATGAACTACCTGCTGCCGTGTTTCCCGAGCGCTATGACATGTCCTTTTTTAAACGAGGTTTAAGAAGAGCACTTTCTTCACGGTGGCAGCGGCCTAGCTGTGCTCTGGTATTGCAAAGGTCCCTGAGAGGTAGTGTCACTTACCATCAGGTGTGCTGCTTGCTCGTTTGCCACCACCGGCAATAAAAAAATAATAACTGATACTGGAGCGGGTAGATATAAGTTTCTGTAATAACGATGACTTTTGGACGTAAGACACCTCAGTCCTCCCGTGACCATGATCACTGTAAAGTGTTGGAAACGTCGGGAAATTATAAATCAAATACAAACGCGGTAGAATCTGTAAAAGTAGTTTTATTTCAAATGTGTAATACTCGCGTAAACATCAGAAACTATAATGATGTGTGTGTGTGTGTGTGTGCGTGCTTGCAGGACATGTGCTCATCGGCGCACTCGGCGCTGTCGCAGCACGCCGAGCTCGCCGACAAGCGTCACTAGCGCCGTCGCCGCAGCCGCCGTGACCGGTGAGCGACACCTCTATGTATCAGACGGGAGTGTGGCGACAACGACGGTGTCGTAACTTGTTAATACAATGTGACACATATGAACTTCGTGGGAGTTGTAAAACTCGACTGAGGAATCGTCAAGAGAGTGAGAAGCAACAATCGCAGCGGCAACTTGTAACACCAAGTGCGATCACCAACTCGCCTCCTGGCGCGGCGCTATGGCATCAGCATCTCTCGGGAAGGTCCAAGTACAACAGTGGACTGCTTTTGAACATTTTGGTTTTTTGGTCCTTCGAGCTAAATTCTTAATTCTATTCGAAGCACTAAAAGACGCATAAAGATCGTTAAAAGCCAGTTCTCAATAATTTCTTCATTCTTTTATAATTGTTTTTTTTAAATATATTGTAAATAATATTATTGATATTGTATTAACTCAAATGTAACTTTATAGCAGATGCCGGCGTGAGCCGCGTGCCACCACGCGCCACGCCGCCGTGTCGCAGCGCTGCGCGCGGCGCACAGAGCACTGCACGTCGCGCACAGAGCACTGTACGCCGCGCACAGAGCACTACATGCGGCGCACAGAGCACTGCACGCCGCGCACAGAGCACTGCACGCCGCGCACAGAGCACTGCACGCCGCGCACAGAGCACTGCACGCGGCGCACAGAGCACTGCACGCGGCGCACAGAGCACTGCACGCGGCAGGAGCGGCGCGGGCGCGTGACGTCACGGGGCCACCGCTCATGTATTTCCTTTTGTATATATTATTAAACGTTAGGATTAAAGCGACCCTGAGTTTTATTCGCTCCCCACCCCAGCAGTGCCTGGGGTGGGGTGAGGTAGTGGAGCAGGGGTGACAATAAAACCACACGCCTCAGTTACATCTGTCGGTATATTCTCGTACGAAGCACAAGTGCGAGCGCGCCCGGGGCGCCCCGGGGCCGCGACACGGCCGGGGGCGCTGAGCGTCCACCCGTCGCCGTGTGATAGTATCTGTTACAAGTGCTAATAAACTATAAAATATTGCTTTTTATAAACGTTACACGTAAAGAGCTTATTGTTCTAGTAATTCACAATTTTTACAATTTTATACATTGACCCCGGCGGTGGGCCACGCCACCGCCACATTTGCAGGGCACTGCGCGCCCAACAACAACAACATTTACATGGTATGTTAAAACAACTTATAGGTTCAACTTAAAGTAATATTAATCAAATTTCGTGCCGTGACATCCGGCATATATACCCTGAGGCATCACCGCCGCTCTATATGAGAGAGTGAAACAACTATAACGTCACATAATTTTATAGCTATCTCGTTCTCTCAATTGATAAAACGTCACCAAAACTGCTCCGCCGTTTTGGTGTTGTAGTGAGTCACATTGATCACGTCACGGAATGAAATTGGATTATAAACGTTAAGAAGAATTCTCGTCATACAAATAGATTACGAAATCGAGATAAAAATTCGAAGTTTGCAAGAGCTGCACTGGTCCAGTCTCGAAGACTCATCGAGAAGGTACAATACTGTTGGAGATGAGTTTCAGTTATGAAATCGAGATAAAATTCGAATGACAAGAATTGCCCCCCTGATGAGAATGTATTATGAGATGGTGATAGTCCCCAGCGCGGGCACATAACACGTGTGTACATAACAGACATCTTGGCAGTTTTTCAAACCGTTTCCAAAACAAACCGATGTATTTTTCGTGTCAAGTCCACGTTAAGTTTATTAACTATATATTACTTTTGTTCAAACTTTAATAATAAATTGAGATTGAATAGAGTGTCGCGGCAGACGCGGCCGTCGACCGGTGCGGACATTGCACTACAGTGTTGCCATTTGGACAATCTAGTTAGTGGCTACGACAAGGACAAATGGTTGCTAGTTTTATAAATAGATCACATTCGATAATCGGCTAAAAGTGACTAAAGAATATCTGGCCTACTATAATAATATTCTGTTATACAATTGTAAGGATATTTTTAGTACTTAACAGGGATAAAATAACTGGGTTAATGAATTAATATTTAATAGTACATGTATTAAAATAATGGTAAAGAAAGTTAGTAAAGAATTAAAATCAATTTGTAAATCTATAATGTCTTCTGGGATCTCTACGTCAACGGATGAATGTGGATGGTATTTCAGATTAGTGAAACAATCTTTAGATTTGACCGTTTTTAAGACTTTGGTTAAAACTTCAGGTGGTAAAACATAACGGCACCCTTTCTTTAATATTTTTAGTTGGTTTCTAATCAAAATTAACGAATTAAGTATTGATGCATACGGACTGTTTCTTAATTTACGTTTTACTGCATTCATTACGCTAAAGAGCCTTTCCACTTCTGCGTCAGAGTGAGGAAGCAACAGCAATAGCCAGGTCGGCTGGTCCTCTGTATGAGTTCACTTCTGCTGCATTATTGTATTTTAAAACTTGAGCCCATAACTGTATACTGTATCTTGGAAGTTTCCCATTCTGTGAGATGAATAGTGTTCCGTTGTTGAATAATTTTATCTATGATATTGTCATCGAATTCGAATAATAATTAAAAGTAGCTACATTAATTTTTGTGACTAAAATAGATTATATTTGGCTAAAACAGATGAAAATCCACTAGATCTAACCACAAAGTAGCTAAAACGGCAACACTGCAAGTTATACGAGTAAAGGTACCAAAGCAGCGCGATATACAGTTATTCAGTCATTTCGTAGTGGATCTTTATTTGAGCGCCATCTAGTGCTGTGCTCTAGTACTGGTGAAGATAAGTGTCGTGCTCCTTCCGAATGGTGAAGTGGTTATTGTAAAAATGCATTCATCCTTGCTTCCTAAGTTCACGGCTACATTCTATTGAACACAGATATGTACCGACGGCAGCGTCCATCTCGCCGCGCTTATTGAATAGAAACTGCAAATCATTTAAATATGATGAACAGAACTAATTATAAGTAAGACGATGAGCCGGCACCGTTCTGTTACAAGTTTTCAAATTGATTTTAGTTTAATGGCGTTACGCGATTGTAGAGTTACCCGCTCGAGTGCTGTATACATATTACATACAGCACGACGGCGAGGGAGGCATCGAGTCGTGTGCCCGCAACACGCGCTACGAATGAACCACAAGATGTAACATTGCATGTCAAGAGGCTCGACTTACTTTACGCCTACACTCAATATTATTAAGTTTGAAATTATCCTGCCAACCCAGAAGCCACTAAGTTCACCTTTCAACTGGATCGTCTATTGAGATATTATATTCGATAGCGTCGACATTTTTTATAATTAGTATCATAACGGTGCTGAAGGCAATATCACACCAGTGGTATCCGCTTCCGCATTAACATGTAATGTATCTAATGAACAGTGACCTCTGGTGACGAGCCCTACACACTAAAAATCCAATTATGTCTTTGTACAAGTTATGTGTAAATCAATAATAGATAAGTGAATATGTAGGTCTACATGCGCGGGGTGACGGCTCCACGACACAGTGTACTCTGGTGGGCGTGTACAATGTGTAAGTCAGCACCGGGGGAGATCACGCTATTATCATATGACTGGAAGTCATAATGTAACTGAGGTGCCGAGCTAGGTGTCACCTAGCAATTAACACTCACCGACACGGCCACACTCCCTACATATTACCTCTCACGTGGTCCACACACACAATCTTCGATATTAAATTTTTTGTATTTATACATTAACTTTCAAACTCATCATACATACACACAGACATGCGCACACATCGCCCACTATCTCTACATATCTCTCTGGCAGGCCGACGCCGACGGCCCGCTTCGTTGATAACGACAGGCTTGTTGACTGACATTAATGAATGAAGTGCATAATTAATTTACAAAGGTTGTGTCGAGTCATTGTAATGTAAGGGTGGGGCGAGCACACGTGCGCCCCGCGGTGCGGCGTGTGTAAGGCACGGCTCCTGGCGATAGCTGACAACTGTACGGTGACGTGTTGGCGCTGCACTAGCTCGTGGCGCCGTCGGGCGGCGTGGTGGCCGGCGGGGTGGGCGCCGCGCCCTTGCTGCGCGCCTGCGGATAGAGAGCGTCGTCAGTGGGGCCGCGCCGGCGCGAGGGTGCCGCAAATATACCACCACAGTCTCACCTTCGAACGACGCTTGCGGGCCAGTGTCACGTCACTGCGCGCCCCCTCGTCGGTGGAGACACTCGGTGCGGGCGCGGGCGCGGGCTCGGCCCCGAGCCGCGCCGCCAGCATCGTGAGCAACTCCTCCACACGCCCCAACTGCGGCACCAAAGCACCAGTGATATACTCGCACAACTTGTATATACAAGGAGGTCCGGTCACGGGTTAACCATACAATCTGTATTAACAACTAGCTCAACTGTCACCGACACTAACGCGCCAAGTGGTTGACACTTGCGGCCTGAGCCGCCCATCGTGTGTCATACGACAGCTCACAGTTGACTAAGTGGTAGGAGGACTGGAACCAATTTTTAATAAGTTGCAGGTGTGGGTTCGAGTTCGAATCCCACGTACGAATTTCATTTTTCGCTCGTGAACAAGTTTTTATGAATTGTCGCCGATAGAATTGCTAGCAGTTCGCTTGTAGGGAATTTATAACACCAACTGCGATGGCCACCTTGTAAGTGCTGCGGTTATACCTTTTGCTGTAGTCGCTGCACCTCGGTGCGCACGTCGCGCCGCAGCTCGGCGAGTGCGGCGTCGTGCGGGGAGGTCGCGGGTGTGGGGGCGGGGGGCGCTACTGGAAGTGGCGCCGGGCGGCGCTCCTCCAGCTCCTCTTCGATGGTATCTTGTCTCGTACTCGCGCCGCTCGCACCCAGAGCGCTCACGCTACGCCCCTTTGCGAACGACGCCTGCAATGGCGAGCTATTACACTACCGTCCGACGCGACAACATACTCGTCTCTAACGTGACAGCAAACATCACCTTCAACATGAGCGCGGCGGCGGACTGTGTGGCCGGCGCGGGGAGCGGCTCGGTGCCCGCGGTGGGAGCGGGCGCGGCGGCGGGCGCGGGCCGGTCGCGCGCACTCAGGCTGCGCGTGAAGGTGGCACGCACATGTGGCTCACCGCCCGGCGCGTCCAGCGACCCCGTCGCCAGCAGCCGGCCCCACTTGCCGCGCGCCGCGTTCGGTGCAGTTTGGGTAGCGCTGGGTGTCGGTTCACCCCGCTCCGGATCAGGCGGCGCCGCAGTGCCGGCGGCGGACGAGGGTGCGGGTGTGGCTCGTGCAGGCGTCGGCCCTGGTGCCGCGGCTACGCTCCGCTCGCGACGGAACCGCGAGAAGATCTTGCGCACGAGGTGGTCTTGCGCCTGCTCCAACTGCGGCTCCCGCTTGCGCCGCTCCATGAGCTCGCGCTCGCGGCGCACGTCCGCCACCTGTGACGTTACATGAGTGGTCACGCCGGCTCGCTGCCACACCCCCACGCGGCCGGCACACAATCTACCTTACGAAAGATGAGTCGATGTCGCAAGTTGTACGTGAGCGTGAGATTGCGTGCGAAGCTGTTCGCGAACGCCTGGTAGAAGTCGAGCACCTCGAGCAGCCGGTCGCGCTTGATGGTGTGCAGGTCGCAGTAGGTGAGGGCGCGCACGTTGGCCGCCGACTGGCCGACGGCGCTGTCTTTCCAGAACGAATCTCCGAACACGTCACCTTTGCCTGTAGAGAGGGAGGCATACGCGTCGGTGAAGTGGGGCGGCACACTTGTGGGAGGAGTGGTAGCGACGCCAGCCGCACTCACCGAGTATGGCGACCACCTCGTCGTCTTGAATGACCTCGAGGCTGCCGGTGACGATGAAACAAAGCGAGTCGATAGACTCGCCGGTGTGGTACAGCAGGTCCCCGGGTGCCGAGTGCGACATCTGGAAGTGCATGGCGAGCGCCCGCAGACAGCCGTCCGACGCGAGGCGGAAGGCGGGGTGTTCATTGAACACCTTCCGGTTAAGATGCACGCAGATGTCGGCTTTCATATCCTTGGGGCAGTAGTTGAGTACCTACGAGAAGCGGTGGGTGAGCGAGGGAACCTACGTGTGGTGTTGGAGCGCAGTGCCACTCACCTTGTCCGTGTCCAGACCCTTGGTCATTGCCCAGGTCGACACTACATAGTCCATGACTCGCTCGCTCAGCGCCTTGGGCACCTCGTGCAGCTTCATGAACTCGCGCACGTTGTTGAGCATGTCGTGGTACTTGGCCGTAGCGGAAGTCATCTGCTGGATAATGGTGGTCACGTGGCCGAAGATGGTCGCGTACAGCAACGCTGCAAGCATGGCACGCCGCCGCGTCAACGGCGCTCGCACTCCCCACCACACCACGTTACATACATATACATCCGCTCGCACTGCCCACCACACCACATTATAATATACACATACATCCGCTCGCACTCCCCACCACACATTATATATATACATGCGCTCGCACTCCCCACCACATTATATACATATACATCCGCTCGCACTCTCCACCACACATTATGTATATATATACATCCGCTCGCACTCCCCACCACATTATATACATATACATCCGCTCGCACTCCCCACCACATTATATACATATACATCCGCTCGCACTCCCCACCACATTATATACATATACATCCGCTCGCACTCCCCACCACATTATATACATATACATCCGCTCGCAGTCCCCACCACATTATATACATATACATCAGCTCGCACTCCCCACCACATTATATACATATACATCCGCTCGCATTCCCCATCACACATTATATACATATGCATCCGCTCGCACTCCCCACCACACATTATGTATATATATACATCCGCTCGCACTCCCCACCACATTATATACATATACATCCGCTCGCACTTCCCACCACATTATATACATATACATTCGCTCGCACTCCCCATCACACATGATATACATATGCATCCGCTCGCACTCCCCACCACACATTATGTATATATATACATCCGCTCGCACGCCCCACCACATTATATACATATACATCAGCTCGCACTCCCCACCACATTATATACATATACATCCGCTCGCATTCCCCATCACACATTATATACATATGCATCCGCTTGCACTCCCCACCACACATTATGTATATATATACATCCGCTCGCACTCCCCACCACATTATATACATATACATCCGCTCGCACTCCCCATCACACGTGATATACATATGCATCCGCTCGCACTCCCCACCACACATTATGTATATATATACATCCGCTCGCACTCCCCACCACATTATATACATATACATCCGCTCGCACTCCCCACCACACATTACATACATATACATCCGCTCGCACTCCCCACCACACATTATATACACATACATGCGCACTCTATCCACTGCATACTTCCCGTTCCACCTTAATCCTGCCGTACTCTCGCCATTGCACAATCTGTACAGCACTCCCCACTACAGCCACCACTACACACAGAGGTATTGCCACCACACTACTACATGGGCCGTGATACTACACACGATACGAATGCATCTTATATTTATAGTATTTTATTTTACGAGCATTGTATCACTATATGTACTACTTACCTAGCATCGATTTCTAATTTACAAAAACCTAAAATATAATAGTAAAGTCACTATTAAATTCTAGCGTCAGTATCCAATATTCAGTGCGTTACCGCCTGTAGCGGCGAACGATGATCTCGCGGCCGCTCTATACTTGACGCACATCTCTAGCGACTGTCTCGTGAACGCACGTACGTTATACGTAGGTTTACTTGTTCTCAATGCCTACATCGCCTTTGTGTCGCACACGTGCACACACCCACAATGGCTGTCGCTACTGCTTGCTATTGTTCTTGAAACTTTCTAGGGGAGAGTTTTGTAATTCTGATTTCCAATGTTTTAGTGGGACGTATGGGGTAAATACTGTCCAACAGAATGGGCGCGGTGTCTCACTTGTCTTTGGGTATCGCCGGCGAGTGAAACATACGCTCTTCTCGCGCCCACAGTCTGTGCTAGTCAAAAGTGATTGATGAATAATTAAAATGCTTCCCTTTAATACAAAAGTGTCACTATCGTATGTATTTGCGACACACCCTTTCTATTTTTTTTAATTTTCATCCTAGTGATCTAGTTCAGTCGTAATGAAACTACTAAAGGCAGTAACAATTCACACGCACTGTTTGGGCGGACGGATTGAAGTTCAAATCTTTGGCTGATACCGTACATTGGTCACCACACGAACGGTGGGAAGGCCCACGACACCAGGGGGCAAGCACCTGCGCGTGCGGCGAGCACTGTCGTGCGAAGGTAGCTAGGTCATCACATTACTGGAGTCTAGTTTACAAACCAAGAACAGGCAGAATTCTCCAGCTCCATGATATTATATGAACGCGTACGTAAATACGTATTTCAGTAAGGTTTAAAACTAATTTGTTTATTGTTGAGCGAACTTACATATTATAGTGAGAAACAGTTACATAGGGCATAGTCCGGAGCGTGCTCGTTCGCGTCCCCTGCCAGTCTAATTAGACTGCTAATCCGACTCGAAATGCGTACCGCAATGCGGGTTGGGGCGTCCCCCGGAGGCGACGCGCACCGACCCGCCCCCGTCGGTACGAACTTCGGCAATTGCGGCGATGGGGGCCGCCACCCATCACGCCTTGCCCAGTCAGGCGAGTCGAGGAGAGCAGAGTGCCGGGTGGGCACGTGGAATGTAAGAGATTGTGTGGAAGGTAAGTTGCACGAGCTGATAGCCGTCATGGCGGACAAACAGCTAGACGTGCTCTGTGTAACAGAGACCAAGCGAAGGGGCAGCGACGCCTGCGATCTTCCTGGTGGCGGGATGGCTCTGTGGTCTGGTGTACCACAGAGCGATCGAGCCAGCTTGGGGGTAGGAGTACTGCTGTCCTCTCGCTTGGCCTCAGGTGTGAAGGATTACGGAATGTATGATCCCAGACTTCTTTGGGTCCGTATAAAACTTGGTGTCACCAAGGTATTCATGGTTGTAGCATATGCTCCCGTAGGATCCTCGGTGGCATCAGACCTAGAGAAGTTTTGGGATAATTTATTTATTTATTAAACTTCATGCAACGAGTACAATGGCGGACTTAATGCCGGAGGCATTCTCTACCAGTCAACCAAATAATGTTAGGGAAGTTCTGGATATGGCAGAAACCAGTGAACGCGTGATTGTATGCGGAGATTTGAACGGATGGGTGGGGACCAAGCGTCCTGACTATGATGACGTACTTGGTCCATTTGGTGATAAGAGAGTGAACGACGCAGGTAGGCTCATAGCGGATGTATGCATGGAGAGAAACCTTATTGTGTCAAACACATTTTTCCAACATAAGGACATCCATATGTATACATGGAGAAGGAATGAACAGAAAAGTATAATAGATTTAATTTTGGTAGACAGTCGCCTCCGAAGCAAAATATTGGACGCAAGAGCCTACAGGGGCCCCACAGTCGATACGGACCACTATCTCGTTATTGCGAGATTTAGTGGTTTGTTCAGAAAGTGGAGGCACTGGCGAGAGTGTGTCCACTTCGGAGGGCTTGAAAGAATAAAGGTTGAAAGGTTGCAAGAAGAGTGTGTAAGAGAAAAGTATGCAGAGGGTGTCCGAGAACGGCTGACGATGGCAAGCCAGCCGCAATCGGACATTGAAGAATGCTGGAGAGTATTGAAAGAGAGTATGGTAGACACAGCGAAAGAAGTATGTGGAAGTTCAAAGAAGCATAGAAACACAAATGGTGATGCATGGTGGGATGCGGAAGTGGCAGCTTCCGTAGAGCAAAAGAAGAAAGCGTGGCTGGACTATGTCTCTTCTTTGAATCTGAATGACAGTATGACTGAACAGAAGAAAGAAATATATCGGCAATGTAAGAATGACACCAAGGCCTTAGTAAAAGAGAAACGTGATAGAGCAAGTATGAGTGCAGAAGATAGGCTGACTAAAAACTTCGAGGGTAACACCAAACTCTTTTGGAGGGAGGTGAAGAAGTCTCGGGGTGGTTGGTCAGCCTTCAGAAGGAATAAAATAAGGTCTAAAGGTGGAGACATTCTTACACAAACACAAGACGTGTTAAGCCGATGGAGTGAATATTTTGGCGATATGTATGCGGATGCTACGGTTGGCGCCGGTGTCGCATGTGGTCTAGTAGATCAACATTCGGCGACGGCGTCCTCCGATGGCATCAGTATGGATGAAGTTGAATGGGCGATAAGAAGTTTGAGAAATGGTAAGGCAGCGGGCATTGATATGGTGTCTGCCGAGATGATCAAGCTTGGTGGCTCCTGTGTCCGGGAGGCGTTCCTGTTGCTCCTCAATTTATGTTGGAGCTCGGGAATGGTTCCCGGGGACTGGAATAGCGCAGTCATCGTGCCTTTGTTTAAAAACAAGGGTTCACGTTATGACTGCGCAAATTACAGAGCCATAAGCTTGACCAGTTTGGCAGCAAAAGTGTATGGTAAAATTATTGAAAGGAGAATGAGGATGGTGTCCGATGGTTTACTGTGTGAGACACAAGGAGGTTTCAGGAGTGGAAGGGGATGCATGGATCAAGTGTTCTCTCTGCGCAACATTGTGGAGAAGCATCTGGCCCTAGGTCAGAGGGTTTTCTGCAGTTTTGTGGATGTGGAGAGAGCATTTGACACGGTTGTACGAAAGGAACTTTGGGACATTTTACCGGAGTATGGTATTAACGGTAAACTGCTGCAGGCTGTGCAATCCAGTTACATGGGCTGTAGAGCCTGTGTGCGGCTGGATGATGGAATGTCGCCTTGGTTTGACGTCAATATCGGCGTTAAGCAGGGCTGCGTTCTATCAGCCAGGCTGTTTATCATATATCTGGATAAATGTCTCCAAAGGTTGAACGATATGAATGTGGGAATCCAGATGGATGACTCAGTGGTCTCTGCTCTGCTTTATGCAGATGATGCAGTCCTGCTGGCACAGTCAGCGACTGACCTGCAGACCCTAGTCGACACAATGACAGAAGATTGTAAGAAAAGGGGTCTACGCGTGAATGTGAGCAAAACCAAAATAATGGTCTTTGAAAGAGATGAAGCCAGAACAGATGTAAGAGTAACAATAGGTAATAATGTACTAGAGCAAGTGGATGAATTTGTATATCTTGGATGTGGATTTAGCCGAGATGGACGGTACACCACTGATATAGAGCGAAGAATGAATGCGGGAAATAGAGTGAACGGAGCGTTGGGGCAACTTCTCGGCAGCCACCACCTCAGCCAGAAGGCACGTGTAGCAATACATAACGCAGTGCTTGTCCCAACATTACTGTATGGAAGCGAGAGTTGGGTATGCAGAAAAAAGTATGAAAGTAAAATTAATGCGGTCGAAATGCGATCTCTTCGGAAAATCTGTGGAGTTAGGCTGATCGATCGCATTCGTAACGACGACGTAAGAGAGCGAGTAGGTATGAAAGAGAGTATTGGTGTAAAGATGCGAAAGGGAATGCTCCGATGGTTCGGACATGTGGAAAGAATGCCGAACGAACGTCTGGTTAAGAAGATATACAATGCGAAAGTGGAAGGATGTAGGTACTGGAGGAGGCCGAGGCTCACCTACCTAGACCAGATCGGTTATGTACTGAAGGAAGGTGGAGTCAAGAGTCTCCGAAACCGGCGAGCGTGTATGAAGAGAATTATGAATGTTGAGGAAGCGAGTGAAGTATGCAAGGATAAAGTTCTCTGGCACTCTGTTCTCTCTGCCTACCCTGCAAGGGATATGTCGTGATGATATGTATGTATGTATAGGTCTATAAATATGTTCTAATGAACCAGGAAAAGTTTCGGCCATTAATTTAATTCGTTTAACGTATTGTGGTATTATAATGTGTCGTGTTTTTGTTTTAGCTATATACCACCGTTTTGTCTACATAAACTTAGTGTATAGGAATGTTTTTGTTTACGTTACTAGATGTCGTTGACTAACTATTGTTAAGTATTTTAGTAAATGCTTATGCGAGGGCCGCACCTGCGTGTGTCGTCCCGAAGTAATGTGTGGCGAAGCTTCGTACGTTTTATACACTAAAAACTTATCGCGATAGTACTGTGGTCACATTATCTATCTATCTGTATCATCATCTCAGAATATATATCACATCTGAGATTTTTTTTTTTTACCGAATCGATTTTTTTTTAGCCTATCATTATAAGTAGGACTAGTAGGGTTACCTGCATCGATATATATGTACTACGTACTAGATAGGTACTACGTACGACCTACGACTAAACTGTACTGCAATCCGTACACCTCACTTTAGTGTGACTGCGACCATCATGGCGTGTAGATGTATACAGAGCAGCGTTGTTAATACGATAATTCGAATAATACCAATCAAAACTTGCACATGTGGATGTGAATAAAAATTCTTTATTTAACCAAGTAAAATGTTTTGTTGTTAAAATGTACAAATAGATAATAATATCGAATTAGCACAATAAACAAAAATATTCTACATTTAAATGTCACACCATCTTTGATAATAGACTAAAGCCCGCAGATGTTCAATTACACTGGTTGGAGGTAAAAATGTGTGACTAAACACAGACTTGACGTAGTGTTTAGAAAGTATTTTGATTACTTATATTATTTTTCCTTTAGTATATATTATCAGTTAATACTTATTTGTCAAAGATCAGAAAATAGAAAATCTTCAAGTGAATACACGTGTCTTCCTACAAAATATTCGTTTATCTGTTCTACACACTTTCAAGCTACTGATGTTTATACAACTAAAGCTGTAAAGCAATTTCTTAAGAAGTCAGCAAATATTGTTATTATGGAAAATATTAGAAGGGAACTTTATTTATTATATTTTACCGAATAAAAAATATTTGATTTTTATTTAATTTGATTTCAAACTATTCATCACCATCTCAGCTCATATACCTACGTAATACGTCTGGGCTCAAGCCTTCTTTATAGTAGGAAGGAAATTTACCTACTATACTATGCTGATCAAACAGGTTGGTATAGGGTTCTATTTCGAGTTTTCCTTCTCTTGATAGATGTTATATGCCTATTATATCGTTTAGTCGCCTTTTACGATATCCACGACTAAGACAGGTAATGATGAATTGTATTCTTATTCCGTCATCACACGGATATTCAAAACTATTGTCGTATGTTAAAGCAAAGTTTATATAAACATATAATAGTTCATTTTCTTTTATAATTTACTAGTATTTTTATTTATTTAACTACTTAACAATTCACTTTGAAATAGAGTATACTGTATGAGTTCTAATGAATGTTTGTAGGTACAAAAACTGTGTCACTTCTGCGGTGTAAAGTCTATAGTACCACGCTTTGTTACATAACGTTGAACGAAACGCGTAAGTGCGCATGAAATGCCTACATCTTGCGACGTTTTGGTCGCGAGAAAATTACAACTATAAAGCGATCTAGCGCTGTGTGCTTCAATGTTCGCCTTAGATTACCTATTTATTCTTTTAGCGCTGCAGCGGACTTTAGGTTAACTGTTACCAAAATGGAACAAAATATTTATTCGGGATAGCTTCTCTATACATACCTATAACTCTATGGTTACCTGTCTTTGTTTTCGGGAGCGGTTCCCTTCCACCCTGTATATAATAATTATTCTAGAAATGAATCAAATAATTTCATCTAGAATCAACAATATCTTTGTACGCGTAAAGATTTAATGTTATTGTTACTATCTAAGTGTATTTTTATTGATTATGATGACGAGGGGCGACCGAGCCAGCAGCGCACTTGGTGGTGTGTTACTGCTGCCCCATCAGCCCCATGGCCTTCAGCAATGTCTGGGGTACCGTTGCGCGCTGCCTACCAACTAATACCTATCCAAGTTAAGCTAACCTTAAATATAATCCTATGTTTTAAAAATCGGAAACTTTGTTTTAGAAACTTTCAAAATTGTGGAATAATTTGATCATTTTCTTAAAGTGTATTAGAAGTTTTATTGTTGAGTGTTAATATTGTTGCTCTTTTATATTTGAAGACAAAATTGTATTTCTGTTCTGTATGTATATTATTTTGTAGAGAATGTGACGAAATGATCGAAACAGACACCGATGACGCGTCAAATATACAGGACCGTTTGATCTGAATGTACAGTATTAATTCGATGCAACGTGTCGCATCTCGTACGGAGCGGGCTCCGTGGGTACACAGACACATAGACACACACAGACACACACGCACACCAAGCGATCGCTACGGTCGTTGAGTATTGAGCGTGTTACCCACATCCTTTTGTTTGTGCCGAAGGTGAACAGAACGTAATATCAAACGTGAGATATAACCACATACAGTATGCACGCAGCTCTCGACACACAGGCCTACGGTGACGCTAGCGGGCGCGCACGAGCACTGTGACCACACAGGTGACGCTTCGTGGGCTTGCACGGGGACGAGGACGGGCAGTGGGTGGGGGACCGAACAAACAAACAGTAACACAACCGAAGTGCGCGGGGTCCAGGAGTAGGTGGGGATGGGGCGCGGCCCCCGGCGCAGCGGCTGCGGCGGGGGTCGCGCCGTGCTCCGGCTAATAAGAGAAGAATTCCGGCACCTGCCACGATCATCATGCAGATGGTGAAGATCTTCTCGTTATCGGTCTCGGCGGCGACGTTGCCGAAGCCCACGGAGGTCATGCAGGTCATGGTGAAGTACAGCGCGGTCACGTACATGGTCTTGCGCGAGGGTCCGTTCACGAGCTCGGGCCCGTCCGACTCGTTGGACCACACGTACGAGTAGGGGCTTTGCGTCACGTTGGCGAGCTTCCATAGCCACGAGTACTGCAGGCCCGAGTCGGCGTCTGAGCGCCCGATGCTGTACCAGACGCAGGCCAGCCAGTGCGCCACCAGCATGTAGAAGCACAGCAGCAGTATCAGCATGGCGGCGCCGTACTCCAAATAACGGTCCAGCTTACGCACCACGCGACCCAGCCGCAGCAGGCGCACCACCTTCAACGCACTGAACAGGCTGCCGATACCCTGCGACACGGAGGCGACCCTTACCTTGCAGCTGCACGTGCGCATGCATAGATGCACGTGCAGGAGCGCTCTACTCACGTCCTCATCGTGGTCGAACGCGTTGAACACGTCGTACGGCAAACACGACAGCAGGTCGATGAGGAACCACGACTTGAAGTAGTTCTTGCGGATGACCTTGGGGTCGCTCACCACCTCACCGCCGGGCCCCACAAACGTGGTGTGGAAGTTGAGCACTATGTCGATGAAGAACACCACGTCGACGATGGAGTCGATGACGAGCAGCGACACGTCCTCGCTGGTTTTGTTCTTGAATGCGACATTGTAGGGCACCATGATAGCCGTGTAGAAAGTGAGGCACAGGATGATCCAGTCCCAGATGGCCTTGAATGCGCAGTAGTGCAGCAGGATGTGGGGCGGGGTCTTGGGCGCCTCCTGCCGGTACTGAGGCAGCACGTCGCCCGACAGAGACAGCACCTGCGCACACGCACCTACAGCCCGCGTCCTGCGGCCACGTCCGCGGACGCGCGAACATTGCACACGGTCAAGCGTTTTGTACAGCTTAAGCAAACGTTTGCCGAAAGTGTATGGTGATAGTTACACAAATATTGAAATATGGAGACAAGCTAAATGGTTTTGTTTAGTAATAACTATAATAACAGCCCTTACCCACGACGTTCATGTTTTATAGAACAAAGATAAAATATGGAGACAAGCTAAATGAATTTGTTTAGTAATAACTATAATAACAGCACTTACCCACGACGTTCATGTTTTATAGAACAAATATAAAATATGACAACAAATGTAATCAATGCATATGATTAAAATATCTATATTTCAAAAATATCATATTTTGACACAGGTACTTACATTAATCTATAATGCAGTACATTTTTAGCAATTTATGTGAACATAGTTATTTCCACAAATTGAGTAAGTTATGTGTTACTTTATTTCAAAAATGTAACAATGTATACCTATTGGTACCCCTGACTGTATCTATTTAATTATTTTTTAGCTTTTAGTTTGCAAAATGACCACGACTGCTTACAGTAAAACCGTTTAACTTAAATTTTTTTTCTTACCTTTTTTTTATTTCTCATTCTATTTAATTCATTTAAAGTCTCATTATTGCAATGTTTCTTGGCCGTTAATTTATTACATTCTAACTCCTCGATACGTAATCCCTCCAAAGATCTCACTTTACTAAGAGCCACGTAGGCTTGGCCTTCCTCAAATAGTTTCGCGCCTAAGTATACGACTTCGTGATCCACGGTGCCGACATATCATTTTTAGTCGCCCTAACGCCACACAGTCCTCGACACGGACAGGGATCCTACTAGTCCTACTTTTGATGATGATAGGCTAGAAAAAAATCGATTCGGATGAAAAATATTTTTTTCCGCAACGAATTTTAATTTTTTCACTCTCCATTGTATTAGGACAGGGCCATGTAAAGATAATTGCATAAAAATACGTAATTTTACTCAGATGAGAAAAGACGCAATCTGTTATAAACTCACAATCATACGTTCCAGAGTTGAACGAGCTTGCGTGGAGAAAATTTTTTTTTTTATTCCGAATCGATTTTTTTTCTAGCCTATCATTACAAGTAGGACTAGTAGGGTCCCCTGTCTCTGTTTCCGGGAGCGACCCCCTTACATGTATATGATAGCATAGGTAAGAGCTGCTAAGGTTTACCGCGAGAGGGCGCAGATAGAGTAGTGCGTGCGTGTTTACATGGAGTGCGGCGGTACTGACATGCGCCAGGTGGCTCTGCCTCTGCGGCTCCTTGAGCGCCGGCAGTGCCGACACCAGCACGGACCGCGAGCGCGTCACCGAGCGTGCCAGCTTCGCGAACTTAGACAGACCTGCGACAAGCAGTCACGTCAGAGGGCGGTGCGAGCTACGCGCCCCGCGCCGCTCGGGTACTCACCACCTTTGGGGTCGTCCGCGTCGATGGGCTGCTTAAGCGCAGTGATATCGCGGAATGTGAGCAGAAACAGCACCACCAGCTCACGTTCGTTGCGAATGGGCGCCACGTGCACCAGCAGCCACAGCGGCGTGCCTGCGTACACATGCACGGGGTCAGGCGGGTGCGCACGCGCATACACGCACGCACGCACGCACGCACTCTACGCACGGTTCTTTTTGTAGAGCAATATCTCGAACTGGTCGGCGAGGTGGTGGTCGAGCGCGCGATCCACGCGCTCCAGCGCCTCCTTCTCTGTGAGCTCGCCAAACATCCAGGCGCAGCGGCACGACTTCTGCATCACCTCGGCGCGGTTGTAGCCGCTCATTTTGCAGAACGTCTCGTTGCAGTACACGATGGGGTAGTCCACGATCTGCGCGTTGGCCAGCAGGAAGCTGCTGTCTGCTGCACACAAGCGCGCGTTAGTGTGTGGGGAAGGGGGGGGGGGCTTGGTCGAGGGCGGGCCCAAGGGCGGCGCCAGTACACTCACGCTGCGACGATGAGCGGCGGATGATGTTCTCGAGAAAGGTGTTCTGCGGGGCGACGAGCCCCCGGCGGCCGCCCGGCATGCCGCTGGCGCCGCGCGGTGCTCACATGCCGCCCCACCACACCGGCGTACGCCTGCACCTGCACATGGCACGTCATCACATCAGTACCTGACGTATCACTCGCGACCCTTGCAATAGTCATTACCCTTCACTACTTCTAGTTACAATGTCGCACGAGTCCGGGTACGCGTCAAGGGTGGCGAGCTAATCTCTATATTAATGGGTTAATTAATAGATAGCTCCGACTACCACTCATGTTTTCTTTTTATTTATTGCGTATGGCGGCCAACGAGCAAGCAGCACACCTGATGGCAAGTGTTACTGCCGCCCGGGGACCTTTATAATATCAAGGGTATAGCTAGGACTACCAATACAAACCCCAAACCCACTCAGTTGGGCGTCCGGCTCTCTCGCTGACTGAACGAGACGCAATGCACAGTGCCATTACTCAGACGTTGATCTTCTGCTCAGTGCGGTACTACCCAGCCTGTTCAGTGCGGTACTACCCCCCCGCTCAGTGCGTTACTACCCCGCCTGCTCAGTGCAGTACTACCCCGCCTTCTCGGTGCGGTACTACCCTGCCTGTTCAGTGCGGTACTACCCCGCCTGCTCAGTGCGTTACTACCCCGCCTGCTCAGTGCGGTACTACCCCGCCTGCTCAGTGCGGTACTACCCCTCCTGATCAGTGCGGTACTACCCCGCCTGCTCAGTGCGTTACTACCCCGCCTGCTCAGTGCGGTACTACCCCGCCTGCTCAGTGCGGTACTACCCCTCCTGCTCAGTGCGGTACTACCCCGCCTGCTTAGTGCGGTACTACCCCGTCTGCTCAGTGTGGTACTATCCCGCCTGCTCGGTGCGGTACTACCCCTTCTACTCAGTGTGGTACTACCCCGCCTGCTCGGTGCGGTACTACACCGTCTGCTCAGTGTGATACTACCCCGCCTGCTCGGTGCGGTACTACCCCGCCTGCTCAGTGCGGTACCACCCCGCCTGCTCAGTGCGGTACTACCCTGCCTGCTCAGTGCGGTACTACCCCACCTGCTCAGTGCGGTACTACCCCGTCTGCTCAGTGTGGTACTATCCCGCCTGCTCGGTGCGGTACTACCCCGCCTGCTCGGTGCGGTACTACCCCGCCTGCTCAGTGCGGTACTACCCCGTCTGCTCAGTGCGGTACTACCCCGTCTGCTCAGTGTGGTACTATCCCGCCTGCTCGGTGCGGTACTACCCCGCCTGCTCAGTGCGGTACCACCCCGCCTGCTCGGTGCGGTACTACCCCGCCTGCTCAGTGCGGTACCACCCCGCCTGCTCGGTGTGGTACTACCACGACTGCTCAGTGTGGCCCGCGGCTGTACACAGAGAGCTGTCAACAGCGTGGTCCTACCACTATAAAATGAATATAATGATGTATTGTAAAATGAAGGTATATTTGTTTTAAATAATTTAAATCGCTACTTCGCACCGTTACCGATGCAGTCGGACACCGTGTGTCGGCCGCTTGCGTCACACACATAGTGTTATGTCGGTCCTCGCGTAAAGAGTTTGACTTTAACAAATCGTAGAGGGAGCGGCTCGACGAGGCCTACATCTGACGTCGCACGTTACGAGTCTGACGGACGGATTTTATTATATTTTTGGGGCCGCGTCAACGCGGCGACGCAGCCCCAAACATCCTGACCTGGCCTCAATGACAGATTGCCTAGTTGGAACCACTTCGAAGTCCACAAAAAGATATCAGTCACCAACAGACAAACGAGACCATTTCATTAAGTAATTTTAAAACATAATTTCTTGTTTGTTTCCTACTAAAAATATGTTTTTTTTTATTATGACTTTTTAAGAATGTTATACGTTGTTCTAATGAATTGGGTTGTATACAGTCTCCTTGTCAGCCATTGAGTACACGAAGTCAGGTTCTTGTAAGTCCCAAATGTTACAATAATGTGTGTTGCGAATATCGGATTGCGAATATCAGATTGAAGAAAAGTCGTTTAAATTATTAAAGCGTTTACTGAGTAAAATTACAATGCAATTGAGCGAGTATATTAATACAGTGTTATTGACGGTGGGTGAATATTGGTAATGCGAAAAAGTTTCTTGTTTTCGTGGCGCTGGTATCGCCGTCCCTCCTCTTAGGTTGGTTTATCGCAAATATGAAATATGAGCAGGTATGCGTGTGTAGGTGCAACTAGTAGTTTTAAAATAAGCGCCAACAATGTACCTACGTTATTGTTGTAAGTCCCAAGTGTTACAATAATGTGCGTTGTTGTTGTTGTAAGTCCCAAATGTTACAATAATGTACGTTGTTGTTGTAAGTCCCAAATGTTACAATAATGTACGTTGTTGTTGTAAGTCCCAAATGTTACAATAATGTACGTTATTGTTGTAAGTCTCAAATGTTACAATAATGTGCGTTATTGTTGTAAGTCTCAAATGTTACAATAATGTGCGTTATTGTTGTAAGTCTCAAATGTTACAATAATGTGCGTTATTGTTGTAAGTCCCAAATGTTACAATAATGTACGTTATTGTTGTAAGTCTCAAATGTTACAATAATGTGCGTTATTGTTGTAAGTCTCAAATGTTACAATAATGTGCGTTATTGTTGTAAGTCTCAAATGTTACAATAATGTGCGTTATTGTTGTAAGTCCCAAATGTTACAATAATGTACGTTATTGTTGTAAGTCTCAAATGTTACAATAATGTGCGTTATTGTTGTAAGTCTCAAATGTTTGGTCGATGACTTCGACAAGTTGACAACCACACAGTAATTAGGTACTATAACATTGAACTTGACTGACATCTTCACATTCAAGTATCGGCGGTATATATATATATGTATATATATATATATATATATATATATATATATATATATATATACATAGCATTATTTTTGTAAATAAATTTATAATTATTTAAAAGTGATCTAATTGATTGATTGGTGTGTTGCCAGCGATGACTTACGGCACTGAAACGAGGTCTCTAAATGTCGGACTCATAAAAGGGCTCAAAGTCGCTCAGAGGGCTATGGAGAGGGCTATGATCGGTATTGCTCTACGTTATAGAATCCGAAATACAGAAATCTGTAGAAGAACGGGTGTAACCGACAGCCCGAAGAATTAGGACGTTGAAGTGGCAATGGGCAGGTCACATCGCTCGACGAACTGACAACCATTGGGGAAGAAAGGTTCTCGAGAGGCGACCACGAATCGGACGACGCAGCATAGGACGACCCCCCACTCGGTGGACTGATGACATTGTCAAGGTCGCAGGAAACCGATAGATGCAGGTGGCACAGGACCGTTGCGAATGGCATTCTCGTGGGGAGGCCCATGTCCAACAGTTGACGTATACGGGCTGGTGGATGGATGAATGGATGGATCTAATTGAAAAATATAATATAATTAAGTATATTTTGAACACTAGCTCGTTTAAAATGTATAAGTTTATTTATATTTATTTGGTAGTGTTCTTTACACGACTGTATTGTATATTCACTGGGCTACTTCAGTTGTAACTGAAATCTATTAACTCGACCTACGAAATATAAAACGTTAACTCGTATGTTATTGAAAGATGACCGAACGTCACGCGGCCGCGCTCCGCTCCGTGCGCGCGACGAACGCGTCACTTCATTATTTAAATAATTATGTATGCATCAGTGATCTAGCTGTGTGGTGGCGGCTACGAATACTACCAACCCTTACTTTGTTCGTGGATGTCGTAAAAGACGACTATGAGCCTTGTAACGACCTGGGCCAACACCATCTGATGCCGTTTGGTCAACAATTACATTCCCAAGGAGGGTTCACGTCAGGCAGGCGGCCGGTCATAAAAGTATTGGCAATAACTTTTACAATATATACTATGAAAGAAGAGTTACATATTGTATCGACCCCAAGTAATTGGGATAAGAGTAGGAGAATGATGATGATGTATCAGTGACATATTTTATACAAATAATACAATTTTTATAAATAATTCATATTAATGAAAGTACATTTTTTTTTGAAAGAGATGAAGCTAGAACAGATGTAAGAGTAACAATAGGTAATGATGTACTAGAGCAAGTGGATGAATTTGTATATCTTGGATGTGGATTTTTAGCTGAGATGGAAGGTACACCACTGACATAGAGCGAAGAGTGAATGCGGTAAATAGAGTGAACGGAGCGTTGGGGCAACTTCTTGGTAGCCACCACCTCAGCCAGAAGGCACGTGTAGCAATACATAACGCAGTGCTTGTTCCAACATTACTGTATGGAAGCGAGAGCTGGTTATGCAGAAAAGAGTATGAAAGTAAAATTTAAGCGGTCGAAATGCGATCTCTGCGGAAAATCTGTGGAGTTAGGCTGACCGACCGCATTCGTAACGACGACGTAAGAGAGCGAGTAGGTATGAAAGAGAGTATTGGTGTAAAGATGCGAAAGGGAATGCTCCGATGGTTCGGACATGTGGAAAGAATGCCGAACGAACGTCTGGTTAAGAAGATATACAATGCGAAAGTGGAAGGATGTACGTACCGAGGGAGACCGAGACTGACCTACCTAGACTAGATCGGTCATGTACTGAAGGAAGGTGGAGTCAAGAGTCTCCGAAACCGGCGAGCGTGTATGAAGAGAATTGTGAATGTTGAGGAAGCGAGTGAAGTATGCAGAGATAGAGTTCTCTGGCACTCTGTTCTCTCTGCCTACCCTGCAAGGGACATGGCGTGATGATATGTATGTATGTATGTACCTTTTTTTTCTGGCGGCGTGCTATGGAGTGGTCACGCCCCGCTAAATCCGTCCGGGGCGACAGAAGAAGCGGCGCACGACCCCATAGACCCGCCCTACAAGTACCTCTGCACGCCGTGCGAGCGGGCCACCGGAACCCGGTGTTTGTCTTCAGTGGGCCGGCCGGCGGTATACCCTCGCGGGTTTCCTCTCGACTAATGACAGTACCTACCAAGCTGTAACAAACTATGAAATATCGTTCTGTAACGGTACCTACTGTGGGGCAGAAACATTTATAATGATGTGCGTATCACTACTTAGTCTGTGTGATGACGTAAGCCGCCAAATGTTGTCTCCAATGATGTAATCGATTTATTGAAAATAAAAAACTCTCATAAATCCACCGTTTTCGGATTATTTCTTTGTATACATCTATTTAGCTGAATGTGACATTTGTACTGGCTGGTCACCCGGAAGTGGCTGATAGGTATGTGTACGGTGACATTGACGATTTGCTGGGATTAGTAGGAATGAAGAGACTTCTTGTTCAGTAGATTAATCTTGCTTTATTTTCTTAAGAGTTGTTTCTTCGGAGAGAAGCACCTGACGACGGTGCCGGTACCACGGTTTGGTCCCGTATTTATATATTTTTGGCCGACCCCGCGATTGGTCGTAATTTTACAGTTTTTCTTGACCAATCACGGAGTCGGAATTATAGCCAATCACAAAGCTCTAAAATTTACTTAAGTACAACGCGGCGTTACCGTTGCGAGAGCCGCGCTTAATTTCAATACAATTAATTACCTTAAGTACTATGCGGCGTTACCGTTGCGAGAGCCGTTTACAATATTAGTACTTACGTGCTAATACTAAATCTATATTTATTCTTTATTTAATTTCGTAAAATCTTATAACTAATTAATTACAACTGTTACAAACTATTCTTAAAACTATTGTTTATCTGCTGTCCCGCACATCTCTCCCGCCGTGCGACTGCGTTGCATCAAGTTCCGGTGCGGGTTCGGCGTCGGTGTACAGCGGCAGGATAACCAATTTCCGCACTGGACGTCTCAGCACTCCACCCTTGGTCCGGATGTCCACAGTTCTCACGACGTTGTCTGGTCCCGGGTATGTTGCGACGACTCGACCCCATATCCACACGTTGCGGGGTAGGTTGGTGTCCACTACTTGCACCAGGTCGTTGACTCGTACTGCTGCTCCTTTCCCATGGGGCTCCCGCCGGTTTTGGAGTTCGGGAAGATACTTCTTCAACCGACGTGTCCAGTATATGTCGGCTAATCTCTGAGCCGCTCGCCAGCTGGTTTTCGATAGGACGTCTCTGTCGGTGAATTCACCCGGATGTGGCATTCGTCCAGGTCCCCCCAGCAGGAAGTGATTGGGGGTCAGAGCTTCTGGGTCCTCGGCGTTGACTGATACATGCGTCAGCGGGCGGCTGTTTACGGTGTTCTCCACCTCGGCTAGCAGCGTGGCGAGAACTTCTTCTGTAGGATGTCGTTCGTGTAGCGTTGCTGCAAGTGCGGTCTTGACTGAGCGAACCATTCTCTCCCAGGCTCCGCCCATAAACGGTGCTCCCGGCGGTATGTAGCGCCAAGAGATTGTCCTTTTTGCTGCTTCGGTTTCGGTTGCTTCGTCGACTGCTCGTCGTAGTTCTTTGTCTGCTGCCTTCAGGTTAGTGCCGTTATCCGACCAGATTTCCGTCGGACATCCTCGTCTCGCGATCATTCTTCTCAGTGCCATTACCGCGGAGTCAGCGCTGAGTGAGCCGGCTATTTCCAGATGTATAGCTCGTACGGTGAGGCATGTGAAGATGGCTACGTATCTCTTCTGATGTGTTCGTCCGACAGTCACAGAGAGAGGCCCGAAGTAGTCGACCCCAGTGTAAGTGAAAGGTCGTCTGTGGTGAGCTAGTCGACAGGCTGGCAGTTCTCCCGTCCTTGGGTATGGTGGCGCTTGTGTTTTCATTCGACAGAACAGGCACCTTCGCAGTATCGTGCGCGCAATAGGACGTAAGCGCAGCACCCAATACTGTTGTCTGCAGTCGTTGACTGTTGCTTCCACACCTGCGTGATGTAGTTGTCTATGCACTGATTCTATCCAAAGTTTTACTGTATGGTGGTCACCGTCGAGCACCAGTGGGCTTTTGAAGTCCTCCGTAACGTTGCGTGTAGCTTGAATGTGACTCCTGAGTCTTACGGTTTCGTTCACGTATTCGACGCTTAACTGCTTTAGTCGACTCTCTCTGCTGACTGTTCTATTGTTCTTCAAGTCTTCTATTTCAGCGTGAAAGGAGTCCTCCTGTGAGGAGCGCATGAGGAGTTCTTCTGCTTGCTTAAGTATTTCAGCGGGGATTAGTATCAGTTTTCTCCCGCCAGGTACCAGCGTCTTCTGTGTTGTATTTGTGCCCGTTGGTTTGACTATCTTCTTCCAATCTGGATCCTTTTCTTTATTTTTATTCGTTCTTCTATGGTTCACAGATTGTTTCGATGATCTGCAGAGTTGAATGAATTGCAGAACGCGAGCTGTTGAATATCGAAGTCGGTGCCAGCTGGAGAATCTTGAGGGTTGAGGAAGACCTTCCGAGAGTTTCAATTTTCCTTCTCGTATATGATGTACTCTCTCTTCTCCTGAGGGTTCTGGTATTGCTGTTGTAGAGGATTCGGTCGGCCAGGCGTCTTCGGTTTCGTGCAGAAAGTCTGGGCCCTTATACCAACGGTGATCTTTACTGAATCCCATTGGGACGTCCCTGGTGGCGTCGTCTGCTACGTTCATCTTCGTCGGGACCCAACGCCAATCGTTGACTGTAGAGCACTCTTCTATTGCGGCCAGCCGATGAGCTACGTACGGTTTATATGACCTCGACCCAGTCTTTATCCAGGACAGGGTTGTTTTGCTATCCGTCCAGAAGATCTTACGTTCAGGTTTCCTTTCGTGCTCCGCTATGACCGTTTCTGCGAGTCTGGCGCCCATGACTGCTGCTTGTAACTCCAACCTTGGTATCGATGTTAGTTTCAGGGGTGCCACCTTAGCCTTTGCCATCACGAGCGATATGTGTACTTTGCCGTTCGATGTTACTGCTCGCCAGAATAGGACTGCTGAGTAGGCTGCTTCGCTGGCATCGGTGAAGATGTGAAGTTGTAGAGAAGTGGCATCGCTGTAGTGAAGGTATTTCCTTGGTATGGTTACGTTGCAGAGGTTCTTCAGGTGTGTCATCCAGTTTGCCCATTGATCCGCAAGGTCTTCGTCTATTTCGTCGTCCCACGACGTGCCTCGCCGCCATACTTCCTGCAGGATTTGCTTTGCTCTCACGGTGACGGGCGATGCAAGTCCGAGCGGATCGAAGAGTGACATCACTATCCTGAGCGCTTCTCTCTTTGTTGGATTCTTTCCTTCCAATAATGTCGGTGGTATTCTGGCTAGGTTCAGGTTGAAGGTGAGTACGTCTGAGTCGACCTTCCAAATAATGCCTAGCACTCGTTCCGTTTGTTCCTCGGATGTGTAGAGTTCCATATCCTCTACGTGTTTGGTTTCACCGAGTGCTTCCAAGAGGGCTGGTGAATTCGATTTCCATTGTTTCAGATCGAAGCTGGCTTTCAGATGAATTCTTCTTACATCCTTGGTGATTCTTTCGGCGTCTTCTATGCTTCTGAAGCTATCTAGGTAGTCGTCGACGTAGTGCTTATGGACGATGGCTGCTGCGGCTTCGGGGTGAGTCTCCTCGTGTTGCATGGCATTCAGGTTCTTGACATATATTGCTGTTGAAGGCGAACACGATGCTCCGAATATTAATGACGTCATTCGGTATTCTTGTGGTGGTCGATTATCACGTCGGTTCCCTCGCCATAGATATCGAAGCGAGTCTCTGTCTTCGGATCGGAGCTTCACTTGCATGAACATTTCCTTGATGTCAGCTGTGACTGCGATCTCGTGCTGTCTGAACCGCATGATTACGCCTGGTAACGATTGTAAAAGGTCCGGCCCCTTCAGTAGCATGTCGTTGAGGGAGATACCCTTAGTCTTGGCTGCAGCGTCGTGAACCACTCTCAGCTTGTCTGGTTTCATGGGGTTAACTACACCGAAGTGAGGTAAGTACCACGTCCTGTTAGGCGTTTTCTGTGCTGGAGCTAGTTCAGCGTACCCCTTTGTGATGAGGGCTTCCATCTGTTCTGTGTACTTTTGTATCAACGTAGGATCACGATCAAGCTTCTTCTCGATGTTGACCAGCCGCTTCAGTGAGTTGTCGTAGTTGTTCGGGAAGGTGACGTGTTCGTTACGCCAGAGTAGGTTGGTTTCGAATCTTCCGTTTTCTGTTCTGGTCGTCGCCTTCTCAAGTATCCGTAGCGCTTGTTCTTCAGGATCGGACTTCGGTCTTCTAGGATTTAAGCAGAGGGCGTCCATTTCGAAGTATTGTTTCATCATCTTTTCTAGGTTGTCCTCTGGTTCTTCGGTTTCTTCTACTATGTGTGACACGAAGTTGATGCTGTGGCTGCGGTTGCGTGTTTGGCTGCCATGGAGTACCCAACCCAGCGGTGTTAGTGACGCCACCGGTTGGTTCCTGTCTCCTTTCCTGACCTCGGATGTTAGCAGTAGATGCCAGTTGTCTTGCCCGATGAGTACTAAAGGCTTGGCGTTCGGATAAGCGAGGTACTTGCTGATGTCTGCCAGGTGTTTGCATCCTTCCACTATTGTTCCTGAGACTTGTTGAGACGAGACGTGTAGATTCTTCACTGTGCGCGCTTGTACTTGTTCCTCGTGATTGTTGAGCCCTTTTATATTGATGGTGACTCTTCGTGAAGTCGATTCCGAAGTCTTCATGTCGTTGATGCCTTCTATCTTCAATGGGTCTATGGGACCGGTTGCTCCTATGGTGTCGACTATGTTGTTGTCGACCAATGTCACTGTTGACCCGTCGTCCATCAACGCGAAGGTGTCGAAGGATCCCTTCGGACCTCGTATCTGTACTGGTAGAATCTTCAGATAGGATTGTTTCTTCTTGGCTGACCAGGTGGAATTAATTGCTTCTACGTAGTGCGTTTCCTGACTCTCTTCAGTGTCTGTCTTTTCTATCTTCTTAACGTAGTGCAACAACTTGTGGTGAGTATTCCCACAGTCGTTGACACCACACGGCTTGGTTCGGCAGTTGTGAGTCTTGCTCCTATATCGAAGACATCTGAAGCACAGGCGTTTATTCTTCGCTACATCCCATCTTGAATTTTCATCTAATTGTTTGAATTCTTCGCAGTCAGATGTGGTATGTCCCGTTTCATCACACACTGGACACTTCGGTGTATAAGTAATATTGTTGACCTTCTGCGTCCTTTTCTGTATAGTGGTCGGTGGATATATTTTTTCCGTAATATTGTTGACCTTCTGTGTTCTTTTCTGTATAGTGGTCGGCGCGTGTGACGTCACTGGTTCGGGCGCCGCGTACGGTGCGCATAGGTCGGCTTCTTGTTTGAAAAAGTTTTCTAACTTCATAAGATCCGGGCTGTCTTGCGGTTGTTTCGCCGAGAAGTCGTAATATCTGTAGCGGAGTGTCGGGGTAAGCTTGTCTATGACGGCTTTCGTAACTTCGGGGTTGTACAAGTAGTTAGTACAATTTGAGTCTTCAGAGTTGCCACGATGTTGGATATTTTTGTCGCGTAGATGCAGATGTCTCGTGGTGATTCTGTGAGGCGCGGTAGACCACGGAGCGCTTCCATATTCATCATTGCGATCGCTTCTGGTCTTCCAAATCGGGACTCCAAAGTCTTCATCACTTCCATCGGATGAGCGTTGGTGATCAGCAGACCATCGACGGCTTCCTTCGCTTTACCCCTCAAGTTTCTTCTTAGGCGGTTAGTATTCTCCACTGTGGTGAACATTTTTTCAGTTTCGTAATACGCGGCGCGGAACGGTAGCCACTCTTGATGTGACCCGTTGAACGTTGGTAGCTCGATTAATTTCGGTCGGTGTGCAGCTTTGATGGCGAGGGTGATGGCGTCGGTCATCATCTTGACGTCAGATTGCACTCCCGCCGGTGTCTGTAGTGGCTGCTGCGGTTGATGATGCTCTTCGGTAGGTCTGGCTGGAGTCTGCGGCTCGGTGCTGGCGATCACTGGGTCTTCCACTGGGTGGGTTTGATGCGCCTGGTTCTTCAGCCAGTTGTCCACTCGTTCGTTCGCGTTCGACTTGGAGCAGATTGAGACATCATCTTCTTCATCATCATTGCTATCTTCGGTTTCTAGTGCGGCGAGGCGTGCGGTGGCCAGTTCGACTTGTAGACGTAATAATTCTTCTTTAGCTTTCGCTATCTTGTACGCCTTAGTCTTGCTATGGGTAGATACCCCCCCACCCCCCTTCTTGTTGGAGGGCCGAGGATTCGGTGGTCCACTCGGCGGCGACGGGCCGACTATATTCTTCGCTCGTTTCACTGTATCGGTTTCTTGACGAGCCTCTCTTCGATTTTCGGTGACCGTAGTAGGCGGCTTCATGTTCGTATCCACGGGCAGCGTCGTGGCGGTCGAGTAGGCGTCGGCGGGGGGCGAGGTAGCAGCGGGCTCGGCGGTTGCAGCGGCGGAGACGGCGGATTGGGCGGTCGCGGCGGAGGCTTCTGTACGTTCGGTTTGTTCGGTTGTTTCCGTAGCGACGCTTGTTTCCCCGCTGTATTCGGTTGCCGAGGTAGTTGCGGTGTTCTCAGACGACGACTGAGTTTCTGTAGGCTGCTTGCGACCATTTCCCTCGGAGCGTGTGACCGGCATACTTGCAACCAGTGGCTTCTTACTTGCTGTTTAGACTTTGTCTCATCATCATCATCATCATTTCAGCCTATTGCCGTCCACTGCTGAACGTAGGCCTCCCTCATTTTACGCCACAGAGTGCGGTCCTGTGCCGCCTGTAGCCAACGACGCCCAGCAACCTTCACTAGGTCGTCTGTCCATCTAGTGGGGGGGCGTCCCACACTGCGTCGTCCGGTACGTGGTCGCCACTCTAGAACCTTTCTTCCCCAGCGGTTGTCGGTTCTTCGAGCGATGTGGCCTGCCCATTGCCACTTCAGCGTGCTAATTCTTCGTGCTATGTCGGTTACACCCGTTCGTCTGCGGATTTCCGTATTTCGGATTCTATCTCGCAGAGAGATCCCGAGCATAGCCCGCTCCATAGCACGCTGAGCGACTTTGAGCCTGGTTATGAGGCCTACATTTAGGGACCACGTTTCCGTGCCGTAAGTCATCACTGGTAACACACACTGGTCATAGACCTGTGTTTTCAAGCACTGAGGTATGTTGGATGAGAAGATCTTCTTAAGTTTCCCGAACGCTGCCCAGCCGAGTTGGATTCGTCGGCTGACCTCTTTCTCGAAATTAGATCTACCTAACTGGACTGTTTGTCCAAGGTAAACATAATGATCGACAATTTCGAGAATCGCATTGCCAACTAGGACCGGTACAGGAATGACATGGGCATTTGACATGACTTTCGTCTTGTCCATGTTCATTCGTAAACCCACTAGTTGGGATACCCTGCTGAGATCGTTGAGCATGGTGCCCAGGTCCTCCATGGATTCTGCCATGACGACAATATCGTCTGCGAATCGAAGGTGAGTGATGTATTCGCCATTGATGTTGATGCCGAGTCCGGTCCAGTCTAAAAGCTTGAAGACATCTTCCAGTGCAGTGGTGAACAGTTTCGGAGAGATGACGTCTCCCTGTCTCACGCCTTTCTGCAACTGGATCGGTTTCGTACTCTTATCCCGAATACGGACTGACATTGTGGCGTTCCTATACAAACACTTCAGCACTTCGATATAACGATGGTCGATTTGGCACCGCTGAAGGGACTGCAGCACCGCCCAAGTTTCGACTGAATCAAAGGCTTTCTCATAGTCCACAAACGCTATACACAGAGGCCGATTGTACTCCTCGGTCTTCTGGATAATCTGCCGAAGCGTGAGGATATGGTCTATGGTGCTATAGCCTTTTCGGAAGCCAGCTTGTTCGGGCGGCTGGAAGTCATCAAGCTTGCACGTGAGTCGATTGGTAATGACTCTCGAAAACAACTTGTAGACGTGGCTCAAGAGTGAGATGGGTCTGTAGTTCTTTAGAAGAGCTTTGTCGCCCTTCTTGAAGAACAGCACCACCACACTCCTGGTCCACGACTCTGGAACGTCGCCCCCGAGGATAACGGAATTAAATAGCTTCTGAAGGGCTTTTAAGACCGGCTTGCCGCCTGCCTTCAGGAGCTCTGCCGTAATTCCGTCATCTCCCGGTGCCTTACCGTTTCTTAGTTGTTCGAGAGCCATTCTGATCTCGCACAAGACAAGACTTTGTCTACCAATAGATAATAATTTTCTTCGCTTCCCACTGGATCCGGCTCGGTAAGGACCATTAAATGTACGGTGACATTGACGATTTGCTGGGATTAGTAGGAATGAAGAGACTTCTTGTTCAGTAGATTAATCTTGCTTTATTTTCTTAAGAGTTGTTTCTTCGGAGAGAAGCACCTGACGACGGTGCCGGTACCACTTTTTTTTTTTTTTTTTTTGTGTCTGTCTTTTAGCTGTTAGCCGCAGATGGCTGTTACAGCTTAACCCGGACTATGGGTGAGCGCTGAGGGCTCTCAACCCGGTAAAATTTTAAGCGACAACGCCCGAGGGCTCACCCTGTGGTGAACGGACCTCGGCTCGGGGCGTCGCTGATAGCAAAGTGGGCGTGCCCACGTTTGAGTTTAGGACTTTTACGCGTCGCAACTTACGACCTCGGCGGCGAGGTCGGAAGCGCGGATATTTATGTGTTGTGGCCGCGCGGGCCGTGTAGGCTCTTTCTTGAGCGATTGTAATTGAATCGTCAGAGTCGGTCAGTACATGTCGAGGACGTCTGATCACGGATATTTTTGATGGGACATAGTTAGCCGCCCCAACCACTAATTGGTTGGGGTGTGTCATGGCAGAGTCAATGAACCTCTGGGAGCACCGCTTCATGTATTGCCTGATGGTCGGCAATTCGAGGTCGATGTGAAGGTCGACGTTTCGAATGAACCACGGTGCCCCCGTGGCTCGACGCATGAACCGGTTTTGTAGTGTTTGTAACCTGCGGATCCTTGGTGGATTAACGTGTGCGAACACTACGCTGGCATAGGTCATAATAGGCCGTATGCAGGCAGTGTATAATCTGACCTTGTTCTTCAAGGACATTTTGGATTTAGCGTTTAATAAGCAATGAAGGCGGCCCATCACAAAGGCGGCACGCGCGCGAACTTGCCTTATGTGTGGTATGAAGGTGAGTCGATTGTCTAGGGTCACTCCTAGGTATTTAGCTTGCCTGCACCAAGTGACAGGCTTATTAAATAATCTGAGGCGAGGGATGTCTTCCGGAGAGCAGATGCGGGCAGATCGTTTAGTGAACATGACCGCCTGACTCTTCTCGGGATTGATTTCTATTCTCCATTTCCTATACCAATTGGCAAGGGCGGTAACCGCTTTCTGGAGTGTCTTAACTACGGTTGTCGGGGTATTACCTGCACAGAAGAGTGCGGTATCATCGGCGTAGAGAGCCGTGTGTACGCGAGTGAATACGGGTAAATCGCTAGTGTATAGCGTGAAGAGGTACGGAGAGAGGACCGATCCCTGAGGGACGCCGGCCTTGAGAGGGTGGGGGGTCGACAACGTCCCTTCCACCCTGTAGCGAAAGCTGCGATGACTCAGATAGTCATGTATTATTAGAATTAAATATTCAGGGATTTTTAAAGTATATAATTTGTAAATTAGGCCCTCATGCCATACTTTGTCGAACGCTTTCGCTACGTCTAGGAATAATACACCAGTGTATCTGCCCCTTACGAACTGACCACTTGTGTATTCAACTAATCTATATACCTGTTGTACACAGCTGTGCTGCGTACGAAAACCGAATTGTGTGTTAGGCACGAGGTTGTTGGCCTCGGCGAAGGTGCGTAACCTACTGAGTACTATACGTTCGTATAGTTTACCTAAGCTGCTTAGTAGGCTGATAGGGCGATAACTACTAGGTTCGGTACGTTTCTTGCCGGGTTTGTGGATTCCGATTACCACGGCCTCTTTCCACTGTGAAGGAAAGATGTTATAAGTGAGGGCTGCGTTAAAAATACTACACAGTATTAATATTAGGTGGGCGGGGAATAATTTAATGACTCTATTTGTTAATCCGTCCGAACCTGGGGCTTTCCTAGCTTGTAAGCCCTTGACTAGCGACTCGACCTCGTCGGTGGACACTGCTGGAATAGGTTGATCGTGACTGTCGTTTATTTGCGATCGCGAAAAAATGGTACGACGGACCACTTCGGTGTTGATGTGGTGGTGGTGTACCGCGTCTTGGTCGTATAGTGTACTCGGCGTACATTGAAGCTCCAGACTGTCGGCCAGACATTCCGACTTGTCGTCGTCCATGAATGCCGGCGGTTGGTTGGGTCGGTTGAGAGGGGGAAGTGTGGACACTATATCCTTTTTGAGAGAGCGGGAAATCTGCCAGAAGGCTGTGTGCGAAGGCACTAGCTCTTCTAGTGTGGCGTCCCATTTGCTCTGTCTGAAGTTACTAATTTCGAGTTTGACCTTCCTTTGGAGGTGCCGCAGGCGTTTGCGGTTGTCCTCGGTAGGATATCGGTCGTACGCGCGGGTCGCGGCGTTCTTTTGTCTTAACAGCTCACGTACGTCGGCCGGCAAGGGCCCTCTACGATCACTCGTATCGGGTACTCGCCGCGAGCAGCCGTCAATTAACGACTGCACGTGTTCTGTGAACGAATCGATCGCCTGGGAGGTCTCTTCCTTGGACCTAATGTCCTTAGGAATTTGATCAAGGTGTACCGATGTGGTCGTCTGTAGATTTCTCTTCAGTCGAACCCAATCGGTGGTCAGCCTTGTCGTTACGTTGTTTTGGCCTGAGGGGCCTGGGGTGGGGGAGGCGAATTCCAGAGTCACCGGACGGTGATCTGAGTCTAATTCGTGATGTACTTCTATTAAACATAAACGTAAATTTATGTTTTTGAGTAGTACTATATCTAATATGTCTGGCGTGTGCGAGACGATGTACGGGAAGTGCGTCGGCTCTAATGGCCCTATGACGTCAAACCCTAATCTGTCTGCGTATAACTCTAGAGCCTTGCCCCTCTTGTTGGAACTGAGACAGTTCCATGAGGTGTTCTTGGCGTTAAGGTCACCGCCCATGATGACGGCGCCGCCCAAGTCAAGCAAGGCTTTGAGATCGCTTTCTATGAGATGATTATCCGCTCCCCTAGGGGAGAGATAGGCTGAGACTATTGTAATTGGCTGATGGCCGGTGAGGGCTAGGCAGCATACGGATGCTTCAATGTGCGCCATAGGGGGCGGATCCACAGGCGTGCAGTGCAACGATTTCTTATAGTATATGAGAGTTCCCCCCAATCGCCCGGTAGTCCTATCATTACGAACTATATTATAATTCGCAATTTTAGGGTCCCGGTTGAAAGGTTTAAGGAACGTCTCCTGTACCAAAAGAATGTCGAGCTGATGTTCCCTTAGGAATGTACCTACTTCATCCCTCTGTTTGAACAGGCTATTGGCGTTGAATGTTCCTAACTTGAGGTGTCGTGGTTTGACTCTACCGCTAGGATGTGAATCCATTTTTAGTTGATTTTTAGAGTGCCCAGCCTTTCGAGCGTGGGAGCGAATCTGATGGCGATATTGAGGAGGGCAAGGGCATCTCCCTCGTTCCTCCTCATTTCCGCTGCTATTTCGCGGATCTCCGCGTAGTTTATTTGAGCCGCGAGGTTTAGCACAAGGGCTAGCTCCGGGTCTATGCCCTGTGGGGTTTTAGGGAGCGCGTTGCTCACTGCTCTAACCGGCGGTGTCGCGGGTTTGTTGATTTTAATGCCCATAAGGGGCTTAGGGTGGCCTCCGGTAGGCTTGTTATGCCCAACGGTTGGCGGGGGAGCTGTTGATGATGTCACCTGCCTAGTGGGGGGGGACATGGGGGGCTGCCTTTGCGGGAGGGCGGGGAAGGCCTCCTTAGTGATAGCTAAGGGGCGGTTCCATGCGTTTACGGTGGGGAGGGGGGCGGGCACGAAGGCCTTGTTATAATAACGCGCCCTGCTTTGTTGCGGGGGCGTTCTTCGCGGGGCTCTTGGGCAACCGCGATAGTTGGCCGGGTGGCCTGCTTCTCCACACAGGACGCACGAGGGCGGCTCTGTGCAGAGTGTGTGGTCTTTGGGCCGTTCGCACTCCGAGGTGTGATGGTCACCCAGACACTTCACACATCTCGGACGGGCGAAGCAGTTATTGGACGTGTGTCCATATAACTGGCATTTGTGGCATTGTGCCAAGTTGCCGGTCTTGTAGGGGGGCTCTACCGAAACCCCGGAGAGGCCACACACTTTTGTGACGCGGTAGATGCCTTTACCCTCTGGGGTGTTGGCGAGGCAAACAAGGACCATGTTCAAGGCCATACGGCCCTTACCGCGGACCATGCGGTGGACCTCTTTAACTGGAAGATCTTGGGCCTTGAGGGACTCGAGGATCTCCTCAGTGCCGATCTCCCTTGGGATATTGCGCACTACGGCGCGAAGTAACTTTGCCTCTGGCATAGTGTATGTGTGATAGGGGATACGCTGTTCCCCTAGCATCTTGGACAGGGCGCGGTGATCGTCTGTAGTGCAGACGTCAACCCTTATCCCTTGCGGCGTTGATTTGGCCGTCTTGTAATTGACATGGTGCGTGTAGCACCATGAGGAAATGGCAATCCATTTCTCCTTATCCCTGATATACAGGGGGGGAGGAGATGGAGCCTTTGGGGTGTTTTTGGAGGGAGCCGAAGTGGCATTTGGGGTCTGGGTGGCGACCTTAGGGGTCAGTGCGACCAAAGGGGTCGTGGTAGCCTTGGTGGCTAGGGAGGGTGGCGTTATCGGCGCTGGTGGTACCGGTGAGGCCGGGGAGTCGGGGATCGGGACTGTCTCATTTTGAGACGTGACTTTGATGGCCTTGGCGGCCTTGTTTTTAATCGCCTTACGGCGTTTACGTGAAGCCGCCTCTGTAAATTCACCATCATTTGGCGAATCTTCGGCGTCGGAGGAGGTAGTGGAAGCGGAGCGGGCCGTGGCGGAATCCGCTTCGGTTTCCGTCTCCGTCTCCATTTCTGACTCTTCATCCCCGCTTTCGGGGGTGATGGTTACGGCTGGGGATGATGGGCGTGATTGATAACGGTGTGGTGCGTTATCGCCGTACTTCTGGACGACTATTGCCCAGATATCGTCGTCCAGTAAAATGTTTTCTAAAGGCACCCTGCTCATTTATAATTAAAAATTAAAAATTTTTTTGCAAATAGGTGCGGCTGTCTATCTACCAATATTTTGAGAAATTTGTCTCCTAACAATCCCTAACACACCGGGGGGAGAACCCGGAGGTGTGTGATTATGTTCCCTCCCAACCGGGATAGGTCGGGAGGATGTGCTTAATAATAAGGTGTACCCTAAGCTTGTATCCGTTCGCCGATCTTAATGTGCGAAACGGTTCCTAACTGCCCAAGTGCAGGGGTGGTATGTGCCCTTTCGGGCAGGCACACCCAAACTCAGCACCCAGGAATGGATGTAAGGATCGGAGGGGTTGGTATAGGCGATACCTAGGGCCGACTAGGGGCAAACCCCAAGGCCGGCTGTTCTAGGCCCGTCCGTTTGTTTTGCCGATCCCTGAGGGGGACCGGCAGGCGAGTCGGGGCCTCGCCCACTCGGCTTGGTTAGCACCGTTAGGTTTCCACCGAGGACCAATATAAAAATTGGATTTACCCTTATGGGGTCACTTGACTTTTATCTGAATAATAATAGAAAAATATTCTCCTTCCTGTAACGGCTTTGTGCCGAGCAGTAAGGAGAATATGTGAGACAAACAATTAGCCTTGAAAAAGACGGTTTGGTCGTCCACTCGATGTCCGTAGCGATGTCCGTAGCGACGATTGGGCGAAAGCGCGCGAAACACTCGTGAGCGGGGAACGCGAAACGGCGGCACGTGTGCACGCCAGAACGGACCAACGCAGTATGCCGGTACCACGGTTTGGTCCCGTATTTATATATTTTTGGCCGACCCCGCGATTGGTCGTAATTTTACAGTTTTTCTTGACCAATCACGGAGTCGGAATTATAGCCAATCACAAAGCTCTAAAATTTACTTAAGTACAACGCGGCGTTACCGTTGCGAGAGCCGCGCTTAATTTCAATACAATTAATTACCTTAAGTACTATGCGGCGTTACCGTTGCGAGAGCCGTTTACAATATTAGTACTTACGTGCTAATACTAAATCTATATTTATTCTTTATTTAATTTCGTAAAATCTTATAACTAATTAATTACAACTGTTACAAACTATTCTTAAAACTATTGTTTATCTGCTGTCCCGCACAGTATGTTTTTGATTTATGTGTCAGTCCGTCATAATGATGATTTCAGTCAGAATCACGATCTTTGGACGTTAATATCTAATTCATTTAAATTCGTCGTTTTAGCGATGTTTATACAATTTGGGATGCAAATTTATACAGCGGAGTTTAATATAGGTACTCGTATTTTCCAAATTTGGTGCATGTTGCTTAACATATATTTTCCAAATTCGGCGCATTTATGTGAATAGGTTTTGAGTTCTGAAGGGGTCAAAAGTGACTCGAAAAGCTTCATTTAAGATATACATTTAAGTTATACATGAATGGTGAAGCCCGGGCGGACGCACGGCAAGCGGCCACGTGGGCACGTGGGCACGTGGGGCCAATGATAATGTTTAATGGGTATGCCGATCAATAACACATAGCGCTACGTGCGGTGCGGCCCGACCGTTCGTCTACAACGGCTGCTACTGTACATGCATTTACCGCGAGGTGCAGCGGCCGTGTTGCGGAGGCACGTGTCCAATAGTGGGACGTGAGTGGGGGAGGAGGTCGAGCAATATGTGCACCATGAGCGGGGGGCGGGGGCGGGGCCGCACGCGCGCGCCGCGTGTCCCGCCGGCCGGGCGGTAGTGTAATGTAATTAGCCAGTTGTGGCGGGCGGCAGGCGGCGGGCGGCGCACAGTGGGCTGAAAATCGCGTTTCATAGACATAGAAACTTAAGTTATTACATATGATTTTTTGTGTGGAAATGGGTTCTCCTGATCATTACTACATTATAAAATATCATACGAGATAATTTGGTCAACCATTGAACGAGTTAAGATTTTTTTTAGAAAAAATAACGAACCTAAAAAATGAGGATATCTCTGAAATCGCAAGGTTGGCCGTTATATCCTCGCAGACGTATATAGTAATAATTATTTATGATTTTTTAACGTACTTCGTATTACGGCATCGCTTGCGATATTTTTTTTAAAAATCGTCAAATTTTAAAATATTATTTTCGTTGATAACTACTTTTACTTGTACATTTATTTAATAATAACGTTTAAATTTTTCAAATACGCATGTATCTAGCTTACAAACAAAGAAGTGTATATAAATCACGTTAGTCCGTTGTTTTATTTATCGTTTATGTCCGTTGAACGTAAGTTAGTAATCTCTAATTCTTAGGTACTATACTATTACTTAATGACTTCGCAGTAGCTAATCATTTCAAATATCATTAAGAACCTTCATTATACTTACGGCATTGCTTAATAAAACATAAAAACACACACACAAAAGAAATAAACGAGTATATGGTTAATGGTGCAATTAGGTAATGTCATGAGCACCGTGTATTTAAGAAGAGTATTGTGTTTTCCTAATTACCTTCTAAAACATCAATTACTCAATAGCAATAAATAGTCAAAATTGAAATCGAAATTTTAGTTCATTTCGAGTATTTCTACCGCTAACATCTTTTAATATTTTTGTAAGTTGTGATTGTGAATAATGGAAAGTGTAATTACAAACTTGGACTTGTTTGTTATTTTGAGTAGTCAGGATACTATTTCGTTTGATCACGAAGTATTATTCAATTCACTAGTAGTTCGATTGGGTTCTAGCCTTTCTGATGAAGACAGTGTTACATTCAAAGAATTTTGCCAAAGATTTACACGAGCTGTTCAAAAGAGGTGGTTGAGATCCAAACGTAATTCTGAGAAATTTAGACGTGACTACTCTAATTGGCTTCAGACAAATATTGACTGACCCAGTTGCGTGCAATCTGATTTACTCATCCAACATCCGTTCAAAGAAAATTTGAGTGATGAACCTTTACCATCAACGTCAACCATGATATCGATTTCAACAATGACAAAAAGATCTCGGAAGCCTTTTGAAGATCTAGGCAATAAGCAGAAGAAGAGAAGGTCTAACGAACATAACGGCGAAAAACCTTTTGAGTTAGCATATTCAGCTGCAGCACTCTTGAAAGAAGATGGTCGTGAAGATATTGCATCCGTTATTGAGTATATGCTCAAGAACCCACAAGCAGCAGCAAAATTCAAGGAAATAATGAGGAAACCAGCTTCTTTATCATTATTTTCGCCAGAAAAAGCACTCGCATTGCTACTTACATTAAAACTCTCAAAATGGCAATATATCACTTTGAGGGAAACTACAATTCGAGAAGGTTCTAAAGATGTATATCCATATTATTATAAAGTACAAAAAGCTAAGCTGCAGTGTTACCCTCTAAAAAAACTTCGTAACTGTAACGGAATCTTCAGCTAAAATTGCACTTCAAGCATTACTGGATTTAACAGTAAACAGGATTTTAGAAAATCTTCCTGGTGCTACTAGGATACAAGACCAGAAATTGAATTTTATATCAAAGTGAGGATTTGACGGTGCATCTAACCAAAGCCGATTAAACAGAAAATGGACAGTGAGCAAGATGATTCCAGCATATTCATGACCTCTTTGGTTCCAATAAAATTGACAGCTGGAGATGATACAATATGGACGAATCCAAAACCCTCCTCATCTACATATTGTCGTCCAGTGCAGTTTACTTTCATAAAGGAGAGTAAAGACGTTGTCATGAATGAAAAAACTAGGATGGGTAACGAAATCGAAGCACTGCTCCCCACAAAATACAAAGCAAATGAGGTCAGTCACCAATTATTGATGACAATGATAGACGGTAAAATTTGTACATATTTATCTGATGCCAAATGAAGTGCTGCTTGCTACCTGTGTTTAGCTAAATCTACAGAAATGAATAATCTAAATAGCGTTACGTCAAGGACAGTGTCTTCTGGTGTATATGAATTTGGATTATCATCATTACATGCCCGCATTAATGTGATGGAATGTCTTCTACATATAGCCTATTGTCTCGATTTTAAAAAGTGGTCTGCGAGAGAAGAATTTCACAAACAGATGTTAAAGTCAAGAAAAAAACTTATCCAAGATAAATTTAACAATGAACTAAATCTTTTAGTCGACATCGTTAAGCAAGGATCTGGCACAACTAATGACGGTAATACCGCGAGAAGGTTTTTTGAGTTTCCTGACAAAACTGCTGCAATCACTGGACTAAACGAAAACCTAATTCGCAGGTTTGCTGTGATTCTGCAGGCAATCACTTCTGGTGAGATTATAGATGTACCGAAATTTAAAGAATATGCCAAAATAACAGCTGAGAAATATGTAGAACTATATAATTGGTATTACATGTCGTGGACAGTCCACAAGTTGTTAATCCATGGAGGTGACATAATCGCAGAAAATGCTACTATACCAATTGGTAGTCTTTCAGAAGAAGCTTCACAGGCGCGCAACAAAGACTTCAGAAGGTTTAGAGAACACCATTCTAGGAAAACAAGTAGGCAAACCTCTAATGAGGATATTCTCAATATGCTTATCCTCTCATCTGATCCCCATATTACAGCAATAAGACCAAAGCTGGACGCTTATAAGAAACAAGCATATTTTAGTGAAACATTAGACCTGCTTAAACGCCAGGAACCTTCGATAGAGTTTTTGGGTGTAATGGAAAACATAGAGTCCGATTCTGAAGGATTCGGATGGTGATGAAGAATATTAGATTTTTTTTATTTAGTTAACTTAATTATTGCAGTTTATTTTTGTTACTTTAGGTTAAGATTTATTTATATCTAAATATCATGTTAATTTAAATAAATATAATATATTAGATATCGTATACTTGCTCTATGTAACATTTATTTGTGTCTAGTGATCTGAGGCATTTTTTTATTTATAAAATGTATATTTTCATTTCTTTTTATTAAGTTTTTGGTAATGTAGTTTTAGTTTCTTTAATTAAATAAAAATAAATACTATGTTTAAAACTATTTTTATGAAAACATTATAATTTATATTTTTAGCCCTTTTTTAATAAAATGCGTAATATTATAACTGTTTTTATCATACAATCCAACTAATTACAACAATAGACGCTTTTATGTTTTACTAAGCAATGCCGTAAGTATAATGAAGGTTCTTAATGATATTTGAAATGATTAGCTACTGCGAAGTCATTAAGTAATAGTATAGTACCTAAGAATTAGAGATTACTAACTTACGTTCAACGGACATAAACGATAAATAAAACAACGGACTAACGTGATTTCTTACACTTCTTTGTATGTAAGCTAGATACATGCGTATTTGAAAAATTTAAACGTTATTATTAAATAAATGTACAAGTAAAAGTAGTTATCAACGAAAATAAAAATTTTAAACTTTGACGATTTTTAAAAAAAAATATCGCAAGCGATGCCGTAATACGAAGTACGTTAAAAAATCATAAATAATTATTACTATATACGTCTGCGAGGATATAACGGCCAACCTTGCGATTTCAGAGATATCCTCATTTTTCAGGTTCGCTCCATACATTATTTCTAAAAAAAATCATAACTGGTTCAATTGTTGACCAAATTATCTTATATGATATTTTATAAGGTAGTAATGATCAGGAGAACCCATTTCCACACAAAAAAATCATATGTAATAACTTAAGTTTCTATGTCTATGAAACGCGATTTTCAGCCCACTGTGCGGCGTGCTGACCGCGCGACCTTCGCTCCCGGCGGCGGCGTGTGACGAGCCAGTTGTATGAGCACCATACTAACATTAAACAGAAAATCCCACCAATAACATAAATGGGAGCCAAGTTCAATATACTGATACTATGGTGTGGCCGGCGACTTCAGGTCTAAAGCGGCGTCGAGTTGTGTAGACATCTTGAAACTTATTTATTACAAGGATGCATCGATATACATATATGTACTACGTACTAGATTTCGCGTTTCGAACACTTGCTTTGTTCGACCTCACTTTAGTGTGACTGCGACCATCATGGAGTGTAGATGTATACAGAGCAGCGTTGTTAATACGATAATTCGAATAATACCAATCAAAACTTGCACATGTGGATATGAATAAAAATTCTTTATTTAACTAAGTAAAATATTTTGTTGTTAAAGTGTACAAATAGGTTTATATCGAATTAGCACAATAAAAAAAAATATTCTACATTTAAATGTCACGCCATCTTTGTTAATAGAGTAAAGCCCGCAGATGTTCAATTACACTGGTTGGAGGTAAAAATGTGTGACTAAACACAGACTTGACGTATTGTCTAGAAAGTATTTTGATTATTTATATTCTTTTTTCCTTTAGTTTATGTTATCAGTTAATACTTATTTGTCAAAGATCAAACAGGTTGGTATAGGGTTCTGTTTCGAGTTTTCCTTCTCTTGATAGATGTTATATGCATATTATATCGTTTAGTCGCCTTTTACGATATACACGATCAAGACAGGTAGTGATGAATTGTATTCTTATTCCGTCATCACACGGATATTCAAAACTATTGTCGTATGTTAAAGCAAAGTTTATATAAACATATAATAGTTCATTTTCTTTTATAATTTACTAGTATTTTTATTTATTTAACTACTTAATAATACACTTTGAAATAGAGTATACTGTATGAGTTCTAATGAATCTTTGTAGGTACAAAAACTGTGTCACTTCTGCGGTGTAAAGTCTATAGTACCACGCTTTGTTACATAACGTTGAACGAAACGCGTAAGTGCGCATGAAATGCCTACATCTTACGACGTTTTGATCGCGAGAAAATTACAACTATAAAGCGATCTAGCGCTGTGTGCTTCAATGTTCGCGTTAGATTACCTATTTATTCTTTTAGCGCTGCAGCGGACTTCAGTTTAACTGTTACCAAAATGGAACAAAATATTTATTCGGGATAGCTTCTCTATACATATAACTCTATGCAAGGATGTATAATATTTTTAAGTGAATTTAAAACACAACTTATTTCATTCCTAATACGAAAGATCACTGTCACCAACGTCTACGACGATACAACTAATGATTGAACCCCAACATGCCACTCGACCAGACACAGTTCGCTAATCAACTTGGCTATGTTGAGGTACCTATATGAGGTACCTAATGGTTGAACCCCAACATGCCACTCGACCAGACACAGTTCGCTAATCAACTTGGCTATGTTGAGGTACCTATATGAGGTACCTAATGGTTGAACCCCAACATGCCACTCGACCAGACACAGTTCGCTAATCAACTTGGCTATGTTGAGGTACCTATATGAGGTACCTAATGGTTGAACCCCAACATGCCACTCGACCAGACACAGTTCGCTAATCAACTTGGCTATGTTGAGGTACCTATATGAGGTACCTAATGGTTGAACCCCAACATGCCACTCGACCAGACACAGTTCGCTAATCAACTTGGCTATGTTGAGGTACCTATATGAGGTACCTAATGGTTGAACCCCAACATGCCACTCGACCAGACACAGTTCGCTAATCAACTTGGCTATGTTGAGGTACCTATATGAGGTACCTAATGGTTGAACCCCAACATGCCACTCGACCAGACACAGTTCGCTAATCAACTTGGCTATGTTGAGGTACCTATATGAGGTCCCTAATGGTTGAACCCCAAAATGCCACTCGACCAGACACAGTTCGCTAATCAACTTGGCTATGTTGAGGTACCTATATGAGGTACCTAATGGTTGAACCCCAAAATGCCACTCGACCAGACACAGTTCGCTAATCAACTTGGCTATGTTGAGGTACCTATATGAGGTACCTAATGGTTGAACCACAACATGCCACTCGACCAGACACAGTTCGCTAATCAACTTGGCTATGTTGAGGTACCTATATGAGGTACCTAATGGTTGAACCCCAACATGTCACTCGACCAGACACAGTTCGCTAATCAACTTGGCTATGTTGAGGTAGGTCTATATGAGGTACCTAATGGTTGAACCCCAACATGCCACTCGACCAGACACAGTTCGCTAATCAACTTGGCTATGTTGAGGTACCAATATGAGGTACCTAATGGTTGAACCCCAACATGCCACTCGACCAGACACAGTTCGCTAATCAACTTGGCTATGTTGAGGTACCTATATGAGGTACCTAATGGTTGAACCCCAACATGCCACTCGACCAGACACAGTTCGCTAATCAACTTGGCTATGTTGAGGTACCTATATGAGGTACCTAATGGTTGAACCCCAACATGCCACTCGACCAGACACAGTTCGCTAATCAACTTGGCTATGTTGAGGTACCTATATGAGGTACCTAATGGTTGAACCCCAACATGCCACTCGACCAGACACAGTTCGCTAATCAACTTGGCTATGTTGAGGTACCTATATGAGGTACCTAATGGTTGAACCTCAACATGCCACACGACCAGACACAGTTAGCTAATCAACTTGGCTATGTTGAGGTACCTATATGAGGTACCTAATGGTTGAACCCCAACATGCCACTCGACCAGACACAGTTCGCTAATCAACTTGGCTATGTTGAGGTACCTATATGAGGTACCTAATGGTTGAACTCCAACATGCCACTCGGGCAGACAGTTCGCTAATCAACTTGGCTATGTTGAAGTACCTACCTATATGCAAGCTGTTAGATATTTGACTTGCTGCTAAAGTCCAGCTCGGAGGACGACAAATTTCAACTTTTCAGGTTATGTAGAAGTGAGCTAGATGTTGATCTATACCTAGTCTTGCCATAAATACTGTAATAAAGAAAAACATTTCTTTTTCTATTGCAATTAACATTTATTACTTTTACAGTGTGTTGGTTTAATAGGTAGGTACATAAATATAAAACAACTAGCTTTCGCGCGTGACTTCGTCCACGCAGAAGTCATCTCTGACAGAGTTAAATAGAAAAAGCAGTGCAAGGTGTTCAAGGTTTGTCGCCAGGACGGTGATCAACAGCGTCAGAAACTGGGATGCGGTCGCCGGCTTCTGCGAGTTAGTTGTCTAACGGAATTAGGCAATAGGGTGGGTCCGAGAGAAAATACTCTACGTTGACACGCTCCACCGTCGGCGCTTTGGGCGGCGCAAGCGTGAGTACCTGTCTAGAGGTTCACTGCATGAGGGCTTTTCGACTCGAGATGATACCCGGATGCGGTGGCCCGCCCGCACAACGCAGATGTACGTGTACGGCGCGCGTGTGTCTATGTATCATAGCCGGTCACTAAAAAAAAGGTGGTTCAAAGTTCTATTCATTCTATAAATTATATTGCCATTAATATAATATTTACGGTATGACCATGGGATAAAAATATAATTATCGCCACCCTTTATTTGACTGTTTTGTTTCACCAGCAGCAGAGTAGCGACCTCGTTAGATATGATTTATTATTTGAGTTAAAGAGTGGACATTTTTGAAGCCAAACTTAACCTGTATCTTAAACCATTAGGCAAGAACCTATTGCCGTCTACTATATATATCGTGTGAGCTCTCACGTCGACACTGGTCGCCACAACGGCACTGGTGCGGGGTTGATGGAGAGGGAGAGAGAAACACGTGTTTATTTATTTTTACCGAAGAATATTTGTACGTAATTTGAAAAGAATCGATAAAGAAATTTTCTCCCCATACACACTTTGACACTTTGTTACACCCCCTTAGGGGCGGAATTCATATCACTGCTGAACAAGCTTCGCGCGCAGGGCCCCCCTCACCAAGACCCTCCAGCCTGACCTCCTTCATAGGGTGGTCGAGAAGCTGTTCCCGCGGCAGTCGGAGCACACGCCCCGGTCATGGCTTCGCCAGATTACGACCGGGAGGCCGACGAGTGTTCCGCCCGTGACGAAATCGGAAGTGGGGGCGGCTATGGAAGATTCGTTCCGCCACCACGGCCCCCGGCCCGGACGGAACACCACTCCGGGTGTTGACGTTGCTCCTCGAGCACCTCGAACCTCGCCTCAGGCGACTGTACAACGCCTGTCTGACGTCTGGACAGTTCCCTGAGTGCTGGAAGGAAGGGAGGTTGGTTCTCCTGCCAAAGCCGGGACGGTCCCCGGATTCGCCGTCGGCCTACAGGGCCATTGTCCTTCTCGACGATGTGGGTAAGCTGTTGGAGCGTGTCCTCGCTGCCCGCATCGTCCGGCACCTAGAAGAGGTGGGGCCCGATCTGCCGGACGCTCAATTCGGCTTTCAAAGTGGGTTCGACTATCGTGGCCCTGCTACGCCTGAGGCAGACGGCCGCGGAGGCTGTCACCGGCAGAGGAGTGCTGTTGGCGGTGTCGTTGGACATCTCCAACGCATTCAATAGTCTGCCATTCAGCTGAGTCAGGAAGGCGCTCCGATTTCATGGAGTGCCCTTGTACCTGAGGCGGCTGGTGGCAGACTATTTGGAGGGGCGCAGTGTCCTCTGCGCGAGTCCCGCAGGGGGCATTGTGCGCACGCCCATGTTATGTGGCGTTCCGCAGGGGTCGGTATTGGGGCCGACTCTGTGAGACATCGGTTACGACTGGGTGTTGAGAGGGAGTCTCTCACCCAGGCTGAGCGTGATATGCTATGCTGACGACACGCTAGTCACAGCCTGGGGCAGGACACTCGAAGTGGCGGCGAGCCTGGCCACTCTCGGCACCGAGGAGATGGTCAGGCGAATCGAGGCGCTGGGGCTCAGGGTGGCCCTAAATAAGACGGAGGCCCTTTTATTCCATGGGCCCTGCGTAAGGCAGCCTATCGGCGCCTCGTTAGTCGTCAACTCCATCCACATCAGTATCCAGGCCCATATGAAGTATTTGTGTCTGGTGCTCGATGGGCGTTGGTGGTTCCGGGAGCATTGCCGCAGGATTGCTCCCCAGCTGGTCGGTACGGCGTCCGCCCTATCGCGGCTCATGCCGAATGTGGGCGGACCCAGTTTCGAGGGCCGACGGCTGTATGCGGGGGTGATCCGCTCAATGGCCATGTACGGCGCACCCGTGTGGGCGAGGGCTCTGAACGCCCAGCTCAGGGCGGTTCTGTGGAGGCCATCGTCTGACGAGATAGCCACCTGGCGCGAGGACGGCCGCCGAGATGTCATCGCCCGTTAGGCTATGCGACTGGAGAGGCCTAGACACGGTGGCGGCCCGGGTCACGGAAATCCTCCCGGGCCCGTTCCGCCGCCTCCTTCTGCGAGATGACAGCTTCGCAGAAGGCGGCGACTGCGTCCCAATTCCTGACGCTGTCGACCATCGCTCGCGCAACCGCCGGCAGCATCAGGTCGGCACCGATGACAGCGACGAGGTCAAGACGCTGCCCGTCCCAGTTCGGTCACACCTCCAGCGTATGTTGCGCCGTGTCCTCGTCACTGTCGCAATGATGGCAGGACGGAGTCCACTCCCTCCACACGACCGTGTGCAGGTACTTGCCGAAGCAACCATGCCCTGACAAGACCTGCACCAACCGGAAGGAGAGTACTCCGTGTCGCCGCTCCATCCACTCCATCAGTACGGGCCGGAGGGCCTCAACGGTAACAACACCATGTCTAGCCTCTCCAGCCGCGTAGCCCAACGGGCGATGACTTCTCGGCGGACGTCCTCACGCCAGGTGGCTATCTCGCTGAACGATGGGGAGCCACCCTCGTCGCGGATTGTGGTAACCTGCCGGTAGAGGTCGGAGAGCATCTCCGACTCTAGGTCCCACGGGGGTGTCCCGGCCAATAGGCATGCCGCCTCGGTAGACACCGTGCGGTACCTTCGAATGGCTCTGACCACCATGGCTCGCTGTGGCCTCCACAGTACAGCCCTGAGTTGGGCGTTCAGAGCCCTCGCCCACACGGGTGCGTCGTACATGGCCATTGAGCGGATCACCCCCGCATACAGCCGTCGGCCCTCGAAACTGGGTCCGCCTACGTTCGGCATGAGCCGAGAAAGGGCGGACGCCGCGCCGACCAGCCGGGGAGCAATTTGACGGAAATGCTCCCGGAACCACCATCGCCCGTCGAGCACCAGACCCAAGTACCTCATATGGGCCTGGATACTGATGTGGATGGAGTTGACGACTAACGAGGCGCCGATTTGCAGCCTCACACGGGGCCCATGGACCGTCGAGGCCCTCCGGCCCGTACTGATAAGAAAAGATGGAGCGGCGGCACGGAGTGCTCTCCTTCCGGTTGGTGCAGGTCTTGTCGGGGCACGGTTGCTTCGGCAAGTACCTAGTAGCACACGGTCGTGTGGAAGGAATGGACTCCGTCCTGCCACCATTGCAGTAGCGACGAGGACACGGTGCAACATATGGTCGAGGTATGTTCGGGCTGGGACGGGCAGCGCCGTGACCTCGTCGCTGTCATCGGTGCCGACCTGACGCTGCCGGCTGTCGTGAAATCGATGGTCGACAGCGTAAGGAACTGGGACGCAGTCGCCACCTTCTGCCAGGCTGTCATCTCGCAGAAGGAGACAGCGGAACGAGTTCGGGAGGATTGCCGTGACCCGGGCTGCCGCCAGCGGCCGGGGCGGCGCAGGTGAATATCTGCACCTGATGCCGCCCTAACCGAGGCTTCGGGTGATCGGACCGGAGAATTGTCCGGTCACCCGACGTGAGGCCACCGAGTGAGGGCGACGCTCCGATGGCGAAAGCTGTCGGGGCGTCGACACGGGAGGAACCCGTAAGGGTAAACCACCGGGCGGGCCACCGAGGACAAAGATCGGGTACCGGTGGCCCACTCGCACGGCGAAGAGAGGTGTTTGCAGGGTGGGTCCATGGGGTTGCGCGCCGCCTCTTTTGTCACCCCAGATCGATTTGTCGGGGCGCGACCACATCCATGGTCCACCCAGCAAAGAAAGAAAAAAAAAAGTGGCGGAATTCCTAAAATCCTTTCATATTGAATCTCTATGTCATAAATAGAAACATGCTTCAAAATTTGGCGGGGCGAGCCGCATCCATAGTCCACTGCAAAAAATAAAGGTCTCCTTGTACCTAATAATAGCCCGGTACACAAACATTTTACTCATACCAAGCGTATGGAGAGTTTTAAAAATTGCATTTGGCTCCATACCTACCTACTTTGTGCAATGCAATCACAGCGATTTGGTTCTCTTTATCACCCCACTGCATTTTAATATTGCAAAATATTGTACAATGTGTTGGCACCAAAATAACGAAACACAGCCATCAAGTTTGGACTCATTGGCTCGTTTGGTTTTAAAACTAATATTTATAAACTATACGAATTATTTTACTGCGTTTCTTCTGCATTATTACCTATTTCTTCTGGATCACACACACACACACACACACACACACGCACGCACTCACGCACGAACGCACGCACGCACGCACACGCACACACGGCTTACAACTATAGCAAAAAGTGTCGTTACCACTTTGGTCTTTTTTTTCCGTCTAGCCCCCTTTCGCAACGCACGATAAGGAACTTCGTTCGAAAACCACCCGACGCAAAAATAGCGCCAAAAAGTAAAATAATTAACATTTCTTTTGGAGTTTTAACTTCATTAAACTAATCTATTCATATTTTTAAGATGAGTGTCGTCGCGTCGGGGACCTCTAAGTAAACAAAATGAATTTAATCAGAATACAAATAAAATAATATCGATAATGGTAAAGTATGTACGTACATACAGTGTGCGTATTGATATTGTATGTCCTGCGAGTGTGGCGGGCGCGGGCGCACCAACGACAGGTACACTACTGCTGATGTCCGTGCTAGGTTATCTTGTGATTGTACCGACGGCTACGTTGTTGGCGAGCCTCAATATATATAAATAACTAATTATACTTGTTCACTTGGCGAACTATTGGCGCGGCGGCGTCCATCTTAAAAATATGAATAAGTTATTTTAATGAACTTAAAGAGCCGAGAGATCGCATTCGTTATGAAGATTTTTTGTAAATAAGAAAATCTTTTAAAATATTGTAGAAATGAAGAAACAGTAAATAAAAATCTTAAAACTGAAAACTGTGAGACATTGACTGTACATACCTATATGTAGAGATCCGATCCGAGGACAAATGGAGGCAACAGTTAAGAGAGAGAACATTCCGAGAAAAAAATTTGCAACGGCCTCGAGATGGTGTCACTACGGGCGCACGGGCGCTCCAGCTACTGCCGTCGTACCCATGGGGGATAGGGTAACCTATATCCCATGACACACACAACGGCCTCGAGATGGTGTCACTACGGGCGCTCCAGCTACTGCCGTCGTACCCATGGGGGATAGGGTAACCTATATCCCATGACACACACAACGGCCTAGAGATGCGTATGTTAAAATGGATGTGTGATGTGACAAGATCAGATATATCAGGTGGAAGATTGTCTCGGTGTGGGGTGCGGGGAAAGGGATGAGAGACGTGACACGAAGAGTTATCAATATGTTTGTGAATGAACGTAAGAGCTATAGGTGACAGGGGGAGAGACGGATGGAATGTGCAGCTGTGACGGCTGGTAGGTAGACGATTATGGAAGGCACGGAACATGAACACTTGAAAATTAAATATTGGTGTAAGTATGCAATAAGAAGGGATTTTTGTAAATTCCCAGGGTAAATGAATATATTTTTGTAAATGCCCAGGTGAAATGACACTTCCATGAACGGACGGCCTCTTTCTATGAATTGTTTATCTATCATATGCCTACGCTATATCGTTACAACGTCGCCGTCGCCGCCGCGATCTAAACACTTCTATAAAATTGTAACTTTACTCTAGAATTCAAAGACTAAGAGATAGTTTGCAGTTTTATTTTAGATTTTATATAAAGGGAATAAAAGTACTCGACGTTAAATAATATATTTTAAAATACTTATCGTATTTAACAATGTACAGTCGAACGCCGAACGCACGCCATTATTCCTCTTGAACAATTCTAAACAAGTAGCGCAGGTAGCTACTGCCACCCCTGGCTCAGGAGTCGCACTTATTATCATTTGTACCCGACTGCGCGACGCAAAGGACTGGTATTGTGTTTAACAGTCTATTTATGTATGTATGTATGTTCCTTTGAAGCACTATACAGACCAAACGCCTGGGCCGATTTTTATGATTCACACGTCAATCGATTCCTCTTAGTCCGGCGAGTGTCACTAAAGACATGACGTTATTGAAAATTCAATACGGCAGCCCCTGGACGCCATATTGTGAAAATGAAAAAAGTGAAAGTTAAGAAGCTATTATATTTCAAGTGGGATATCGTTGGAAAGCTATTTAAAAATCATTATTAGTTTTCACTCAACATTTTTCGATTCGACTGACCGTTTAGGATCCATATCGATTTAAAGTTGCGTAACAAACATTCTCATAGGGATATACCTAGGTCTTTAGAGAGTAGAAATTTACGATGAAAAGACAAAAACTTCGTGTGAGTGTGGATGGACATATTATACTAAACTATCTAATAAGCTGCACAAAATTTTATCATTGAACTTTCAAACCACTTACAAAACTAAAGTAATTTTGCAAGAATGGCTTCTTCAACAATCTTATGGTGATACTGACAACTTTGTTGAGGTTATTATATGATCCGAAACACACGCTTGTACTGATGTACGAGAATACACATGCGTGAAGTACCTACATGATACGTACGTATGCATGCCCAAACACGGATACACATACACACACTCAATGGTTCCAATACCCGTCATACAGCCGAAGCGCTTGCACATGTTCCTAGTGACACCCAGTTCAATTGTATATGGTCCCCGTGGATGTCCTGGTGACTTGTATTACAGGTAGTCTTGTTACCCACCACAAGCACCTGCGATCCATAATCATATTTGTTAGAGTAAGTGTTATTGTGTACTGTAAAGTGTTATGGTGAGAAATAAATCAATTTATTATTATTTATTTATTATCAAGTACGTAGGTATATTGGACTTCCTAAAGCATGGATGCACAGACCGCGGCCCGCCGGTCGAATCATAGATAATATACTGGTCGAATACTGGTGGCCCGCCGACAGCAAAAATAATACTCTCGTACCTACATTCGAAAAATATTGAATTCTATTCCAGAATAAAACCAAAAAAAATATGTTCGAAAAGTAATTTAAATCTCGCGCACGCACTATTAAGTGCGCTTATTGGTGCGCCGTGCGTGCGTCGGTAACAGCGGTCGGTAAAGCTCGTGCTGATCTCGGTTAAATTCGTTTTCTTGAGGAAGCGCGGCGGCCGGTGGCGCGGCGACGACGGCAGTGCGGTGGCGGCTTATCCACGGGTTATATTGTTGGTGTTAATTTGAAAACTGTTTTATTATAATTACTAAGATAAGATAAGATAGGATAAGAGAAGATAAGAGATTATTACAAAATAATAAATATTAAAGTACTTTGTTTCTTTTGATATTGTGAGCGACGTCCATAAAACTTATGAAAATCATTCAAATACCGCGCCACTTCATGAATAAAACGACGCCGTGGCCGCGCCGCCTCAAGCGCCCAAAAATACTAAGTCAAGTAACATCGCTTGCCGCCTTTATATAAAGTTCAAAATAGTAGAGAAATCTAGAGTTTTCTAGCGTGGTGTGAGCAAGCGAGATAGCAATAGTCCCGAATTCCCGATTGCTCGCGTAGGTAGATACACGAAACTTCCAGAGTCGGTTTCGAGATTTCTCCAGACAGTTTTCGACTCTATATGCGCGATATAAAAGCCACGCTAACCGCAGCGATCGACAGTTCGGTTTTAATTTGAGTGAAGTGTCAACAGAAAGAAAAAAGCGCGAAAATACAAAGCGAAGTAATAAGTGATTGAGAATAAGTGCAGTTTAATAGTACATATATATCATCACGCCATATCCCTTGCAGGGTAGGCAGAGAGAACAGAGTGCCAGAGAACTCTATCTCTGCATACTTCACTCGCTTCCTCAACATTCATAATTCTCTTCATACACGCTCGCCGGTTTCGGAGACTCTTGACTCCACCTTCCTTCAGTACATGACCGATCTGGTCTAGGTAGGTGAGTCTCGTTCTCCCTCGGTACCTACATCCTTCCACTTTCGCATTGTATATCTTCTTAACCAGGCGTTCGTTCGGCATTCTTTCCACATGTCCGAACCATCGGAGCATTCCCTTTCGCATCTTTACACCAATACTCTCTTTCATACCTACTCGCTCTCTTACGTCGTCGTTACGAATGCGGTCGGTCAGCCTAACTCCACAGATTTTCCGCAGAGATCGCATTTCGACCGTTTAATAGTGTAATAGTTTAATAGTGTTTTTGGAAGGCAATAGTTTTGGTGTAGATTTTAACTCGACTAGCCGGTGTCATATATTTTGATCCACTTTCAACGTAGATTTCCTGTTGCAGTGTTAACCCGTCAAGTGCCGTGTATAATAGGGTAGTGAAATCGTAAGTAAAACTTTGTTATTAATAAGTGTTTCCCTACCTATTTAATCAATTATTTTTGATAATTTAAAAAAGGATGGGTAAATTAAGTAGGTACTGTAATTATTTTTAGGTGCTGTGTTAATCCTAGCCAGGATTAAAACGCAACATGGAGAAGCCAGGACCTAGTAAAAACGTAAGGTTAAAGATGAAAATCGGCAGTTTCAAGAAATTTGGACTGAGAAATACTTTTTTGTGTGGTCGCATAACAAAGTCGTTTGTTCAATTTGCAAGAATTCTGTTGCGATTGCAAAAGAATATAATGTAAAAAGGCACTATGAAACGCAGCATCCTACTTTTACAAAGTTTACAGGCGAATTAAGAAAGGAAAAAATGTTGTCTTTAAAACGGGAGCTTATTGGTTAGCAAGCTATGTTTACAAAACCCATTCAAGATTCAGAAACAGCTACAGAAGTTAGTTATGAAATTTCTCGAATGATAGCAAAGCGAAGTCGCTCCTTCAGTGATGGGGATTTTGTAAAAGAATGCATAGAAATTGCCGCTAAGAAAATGTGTCCAGAAGCAGCAAAAAAGTTTGAGAAAATTCAACTGAATCGTATGACTATCCAAAGACGAATTATGTCTTTGTCAGGTAATATTGCGGAACAATTAACTGAAAAAACTAAGATCATTGAATATTTTTCATTAGCACTCGACGAATCCACTGATATTAGTTCCACAGCTCAATTTCTCATATTCATACGAGGTGTTACTCAAGATTTTGAAGGCTTAGAAGAGTTATTAGGAATGTGTTCATTGAAAGGTCAAACCAAAGGAGTTGATATACTTAATGTACTATTGGATGAGTGTTCAAAAACAGATTTGGACTTATCAAAATTATCGGGAGTTGCGATTGACGGTGCTCCTTCGATGATTGGTGTCAATTCCGGGCTCGTTACTTTGCTGAAAAAGCATCTGCGAGAAAAAAACATAAACGCTGAAGATCTCATGCAGTTGCAGTCACTGCATTATACACCAAGAAGCCCTCTGTTCTAAAAAAAATGAATTTCAAAATGTCATGAAAGTGGTAGTTTCGACTGTAAATTTCATAAAATCACGAGGACTCAATCACAGGCAATTCAAACAATTCCTTGATGACATCAAAAGCGAATATGGAGATTTACTGTATTATACAGAAGTAAGATGGCTAAGTCGTGGATTGACACTGGAACGATTTCTAAATTTAATAGCAGAAATTGGAATGTTTCTGGCGGAAAAGCAAATGGATGTCCCGGAACTTAAAAACCTGATTAGTTGTGTGATTTGGCTTTTTTAGTTGACATTACAAATCATTTGAATGTCTTGAACACACGGCTTCAAGGCAAAAATCAACTGATATCCCAGCTCTACGCTCATGTATCATCCTTTCAATGCAAGCTGACACTTTTCAGATCGCAATTGAATTCTGGAAATTACAATCATTTTCCGAATTATAAGAAAATGGCTGAAAAATTCAACAAAACTGCGATTCATTTCAGTTATGTAGAAAAGCTAGATATTTGGATTCAATCTTTTCAAGACAGATTTTCGGAGTTTAAAAAAGTGACACCTCTGTTGGACATATTCAGCAATCCTTTCACGATTTCAGTTGAAAATGCGCCAGAGTCAATGCAGTTAGAAATTATCGACATTCAAAACGACCAAGATTTACGCAACAAATTCAACGAAGGAGACTTGCTGAACTTTTACCGCTGCATTGATAAAAATATGTACAAAGAGTTGCGCATAAACGCTCTGCCAGCTTATTCGGTTCTACCTATATATGTGAACAAACTTTTTCAATACTAAATAATAATAAAACAAAAAATCAAACCCGCCTTGCAAATGAAAGCTTGGAAGCAGTTTTACGTGTTGCTACAAGTAAATTTGAGCCAAATATAAAATAATTTGGAAAATCCAAAAGTGCACGCCTCATAATTTTTATATTATTTATCATTTACTATTAGTCAATGCCAGAAATAAAAATAAAATTAAAGAAAAAAGCCTTTTTTAAAAACAAGCTTTTACATACATACATACATACATATCATCACGCCATATCCCTTGCAGGGTAGGCAGAGAGAAGAGAGTGCCAGAGAACTCTATCTCTGCATACTTCACTCGCTTCCTCAACATTCATAATTCTCTTCATACACGCTCGCCGGTTTCGGAGACTCTTGACTCCACCTTCCTTCAGTATATGACCGATCTGGTCTAGGTAGGTTAGTCTCGGTCTCCCTCGGTACCTACATACTTCCACTTTCGCATTGTATATCTTCTTAACCAGGCGTTCGTTTGGCATTCTTTCCATATGCCCGAACCATCGGAGCATTCCCTTTCGCATCTTTACACCAATACTCTCTTTCATACATACTCGCTCTCTTACGTCGTCGTTACGAATGCGGTCGGTCAGCCTAACTCCACAGATTTTCCGCAGAGATCGCATTTCGAAAAGAAAAAGCCTTTTTTAAAAACAAGCTTTTATTATTTGCTAATAAAATAAAATAAAAAGTTAAAAATAAATTAACTCTAATAAGACATATAACACTTTATAAGTGTCATCATCAGTCATTGTAACCTTTAACGATAATTAAGTTTCTTCGTCTACTACAAAATAATTCCATATCATACATAATTATATATTTTTAACACGAAAACTTTACACCATAATTATTAAATCTTCCCGTTTCTATCACAGTCTCAATTTTATAAATAAAAGCGTGTTACATTTTGATGGTATGATTAAGAACATTTAGCACCTTCTTTTTCCTATAGCCAGCTTTCAGGTCCAACATCAGACCCTGGTTACCATATAGTATCAAAGTACTCGTCAAGACGAATCAAACGAGTCCAAACTCGATGCAGTTGCGTCGTTTAATTACGGAGTTCCTATGGCCCGCTTCCAGGTCGATCATCAGACCCTAGTTACCATATAGTATCAAAGTACTCGACAAGACAAATGAAAGGAGCCTAAACTCGATAAGGTTGCGTCGTTTAATTATGGAGTTCCTATGGCTAGCTTCCAGGTCCATGATCAGACCCTGGTTTCCATATAGTATTAAAGTACTCACCAAGACGAATCAAATACTGATCGATCGCATTCGTAACGACGACGTAAGAGAGCGAGTAGGTATGAAAGAGAGTATTGGTGTAAAGATGCGAAAGAGAATGCTCCGATGGTTCGGACATGTGGAAAGAATGCCGAACGAACGTCTGGTTAAGAAGATATACAATGCGAAAGTGGAAGGATGTAGGTACCGAGGGAGAACGAGACTAACCTACCTAGACCAGATCGGTCATGTACTGAAGGAAGGTGGAGTCAAGAGTCTCCGAAACCGGCGAGCGTGTATGAAGAGAATTATGAATGTTGAGGAAGTGAGTGAAGTATGCAGAGATAGAGTTTTCTGGCACTCTGTTCTCTCTGTCTACCCTGCAAGGGATATGGCGTGATGATATGTATGCATGTATGTAAATTTCAGCTCAATCGGAAACCGAGAAGTGGATCAAATTTAACTTGCAAGATTTGATTACAGACAACGGGACAGGTAAAACTGAATATAGGTAAACTTGTAATGAAAGAAAAGAAATACTTTTGAAATTTCGTGCCATTCTCGACGTAGAGCTAAACATAGCTGTATAGGATGAATGGGCTTTATTTCCTTTGCCTGTCCGAATGGACGAACAAAAAAATGTAAACGAACGCAATTTTCATAAGGTATACATACACTAAAGACTAAGCAGTTTAGTTTTTTATTAATTGCAATTAAACGAAAATGAATTCCAAGCCATTTTCGAAAGGAAACAGCGCGTTGCGATTATGAAGCTTTTAATAAAAGAAAAACTTCGATACATTAATTTTTACGGTCGTGATCCTGCCAGATACAAAATATTTTCTCCGACATCTTCGAATATTTTTTTTAATCAACTATTTTCTTACTTTAAACAAAATAATTGCTTTTTAAAAATATCAAATACGTTTAAATGAATGTTTTACATACATACATACATATCATCACGCCATATCCCTTGCAGGGTAGGCAGAGAGAACAGAGTGCCAGAGAACTCTATCTCTGCATACTTCACTCGCTTCCTCAACATTCATAATTCTCTTCATACACGCTCGCCGGTTTCGGAGACTCTTGACTCCACCTTCCTTCAGTACATGACCGATCTGGTCTAGGTAGGTTAGTCTCGGCCTCCCTCGGTACCTACATCCTTCCACTTTCGCATTGTATATCTTCTTAACCAGGCGTTCGTTCGGCATTCTTTCCACATGTCCGAACCATCGGAGCATTCCCTTTCGCATCTTTACACCAATACTCTCTTTCATACCTACTCGCTCTCTTACGTCGTCGTTACGAATGCGGTCGGTCAGCCTAACTCCACAGATTTTCCGCAGAGATCGCATTTCGACCGCATTAATTTTACTATCATACTCTTTTCTGCATACCCAACTCTCGCTTCCATACAGTAATGTTGGGACAAGCACTGCGTTATGTATTGCTACACGTGCCTTCTGGCTGAGGTGGTGGCTGCCGAGAAGTTGCCCCAACGCTCCGTTCACTCTATTTCCCGCATTCACTCTTCGCTCTATATCAGTGGTGTACCTTCCATCTCGGCTAAATCCACATCCAAGATATACAAATTCATCCACTTGCTCTAGTACATCATTACCTATTGTTACTCTTACATCTGTTCTGGTTTTATCTCTTTCAAAGACCATTATTTTGGTTTTGCTCACATTCACGCGTAGACCCCTTTTCTTACAATCTTCTGTCATTGTGTCGACTAGGGTCTGCAGGTCAATCGCTGACTGTGCCAGCAGGACTGCATCATCTGCATAAAGCAGAGCAGTGACCACTGAGTCGCCCATCTGGACTCCCACATTCATATCGTTCAACCTTTGGAGACATTTATCCAGATATATGATAAACAGCCTGGCTGACAGAATGCACCCCTGCTTAACGCCGATATTGACGTCAAACCAAGGCGACATTCCATCATCCAGCCGCACACAGGCTCTACAGCCCATGTAACTGGACTGCACAGCCTGTAGCAGTTTACCGTTAATACCATACTCCGGTAAAATGTCCCAAAGTTCCTTTCGTACAACCGTGTCAAATGCTCTCTCCAGATCCACAAAACTGCAGAAAACCCTCTGACCTAGAGCCAGATGCTTCTCCACAATGTTGCGCAGAGAGAACACTTGATCCATGCATCCCCTTCCACTCCTGAAACCTCCTTGTGTCTCACACAGTAAACCATCGGACACCATCCTCATTCTCCTTTCAATAATTTTTCCATACACTTTTGCTGCCAAACTGGTCAAGCTTATGGCTCTGTAATTTGCGCAGTCATAACGTGAACCCTTGTTTTTAAACAAAGGCACGATGACTGCGCCATTCCAGTCCCTGGGAACCATTCCCGAGCTCCAACATAAATTGAGGAGCAACAGGAACGCCTCCCAGACACAAGAGCCACCAAGCTTGATCATCTCGGCAGACACCATATCAATGCCCGCTGCCTTACCATTTTTCAAACTTCTTATCGCCCATTCAACTTCATCCATACTGATGCCATCGGAGGACGCCGTTGTCGAATGTAGATCTACTAAACCACATCCAACACCGGCGCCAACCGTAGCATCCGCATACATATCGCCAAAATATTCACTCCATCGGCTTAACACGTCTTGTGTTTGTGTAAGAATGTCTCCACCTTTAGACCTTATTTTATTCATTCTGAAGGCTGACCAACCACCCCGAGACTTCTTCACCTCCCTCCAAAAGAGTTTGGTGTTACCCTCGAAGTTTTTAGTCAGCCTATCTTCTGCACTCACACTTGCTCTATCACGTTTCTCTTTCACTAAGGCCTTGGTGTCATTCTTACATTGCCGATATATTTCTTTCTTCTGTTCAGTCATACTGTCATTCAGATTCAAAGAAGAGACATAGTCCAGCCACGCTTTCTTCTTTTGCTCTACGGAAGCTGCCACTTCCGCATCCCACCATGCATCACCATTTGTTTTTCTATGCTTCTTTGAACTTCCACATACTTCTTTCGCTGTATCTACCATACTCTCTTTCAATACTCTCCAGCATTCTTCAATGTCCGATTGCGGCTGGCTTGCCATCGTCAGCCGTTCTCGGAATGAATGAATGTTTTAATTGTAATTGTAATAATAATAATAAATGTTTTAATGTTTTTTTCTCGGAATGAATGTTTTATCTTGACATATATATTATTATATTATCTTATAAGTGCAATGTGAGAAAATTACAATAATTTTTATGTTTGAAAAGTGCTTGATTTTCATATATCGAGAGTAGAGCAAGACCTCAACGCTTCGCTTATGAGGCGTGCAAAAGATTGTAAGCACTATGCAGTGCCACGCTTCAAATTAATAAATTCTTTTTCAATTTTAATACATTATTATCAATTATTTATTGTCTTTAATTACCTATACTTCTGGCGGCGCGCCATCAGTTTATGATTTGCCCCAGTGGCCCCCAGTCTTAATAAGTCTGTGCATCCCTGACCTAAAGTATCTAATGTCTGACGCGGTCGCCTATGTCGAACTTTAACGATTTAGTACTCAACTTCAGTCGAAAAACTATATATAGAGGCAGGTACCTACTTATTAATAAATAAAATAACTATAGCTAGCTAGGTATTCTTAACTAAAAAGTATAAAATAAAAAAGAAAAGATAAATAATCAAAAAATCCGACTACCTACGTAAAAAGTGAACGAAACTACGTAGGTATATAATAAAAAAAAACTGAAAAGAAAAATCAAGCACTTAGATGTCCGGTGGTCTATAATTCTATAATATATTATTGAATGCCTACTATTGAAGAAAATAAAATATATTCTAATAATGGAACATGACAACTGAACAGTCGGGATCCATTATTCGACAGCAAACGTAATTTTCAATGTGTCACAGCAAACCTAATTTTCATATGGCTGTGTGGTGGCGGCTACCAATGTCCAATACTACCAACCGCTCGCGGGTGTCGTAAGAGACGACTAAGAGCTTCATATCGACGCGGGCCAACACCACCTGATGCCGTTTGGTCAACAATTACATTCTCAAGGAGGGTTGACGTCTGGCAGGCGGCCGGTCATAAAACTATTGCCAATAACTTTTGCAATATGTAGAAAGAGGAACACATGTTGCGTGGACTCCAAGTGATTGGGACAAGAACAGGAGAATGATGGTAATGTTGTTGATTTATTGACAGCCAAATATGTTATAGTAGGTAGTTAACACACGACTAGGTACCTACCTCCTCACTGAGTGCATGTCGATCACACCAGCCAGTGGCCGATTATCACATGACTCTTTTATTAATGTTACTTTTGTTATGTATTTTGGTGTTTCATCATATTCGTGCGCAGTAATAATAAGTCGTATCCCGCACCAACACGTCACTCCGCCGCCACTTACACATTAGGTGGTGCTTTGTTGTTATAACGTGATATGATAAGAATTATTGTTTTTATTGATTTTTAAGTTGGTACATTGTAATAATGTTATTAAGTTGGCATTGCTTATTCAATCTATGTGAAGGTAACACAAGAAAATGTTAATGTGATTTCACAGAAAATTAACTCTCGAGGTCAGGATAGTGACAATAGTGCGTGTCGTGGATAGTGTGTATAGATACTGTCTCCAACGCCTGATACTGTCTCCAACGCCAGATACTGTCTCCAACGCCTGATACTGTCTCCAACGCCAGATACTGTCTCCAACGCCTGATACTGTCTCCAACGCCAGATACTGTCTCCAACGCCTGATACTGTCTCCAACGCCAGATACTATCTCCAACGCCAGATACTGTCTCCAACGCCTGATACTGTCTCCAACGCCTGATACTGTCTCCAACGCCAGATACTGTCTCCAACGCCTGATACTGTCTCCAACGCCTGATACTGTCTCCAACGCCTGATACTGTCTCCAACGCCAGATACTGTCTCCAACGCCTGATACTGTCTCCAACGCCTGATACTGTCTCCAACGCCAGATACTGTCTCCAACGCCTGATACTGTCTCCAACGCTCACAAGTGTTGTGGGCGAATGGGAGCGTAGAGTGGAAGCTTATGGTGTTCCACTTATGCGAGGGCCGCACCTGCTTGTGTCGTCCCGAAGTAATGTGTTGCGAAGCTTCGTACGTTTTGTACACTAGAATGTTATCGCGATAGTACTGTGGTCACATTAGCGACTTCGGTATTTTACACAAAGTATCGTGCAATAATTAAAGATGGCCGAAATAATTTCCATACGTTTAACTATGGATGACAAGTTGCTTTACTTTTACAGCTACATTATGCTAATAATTACATAATGATTTATTTGGATCCCGTGATAGGTTCAGCTTTATAATAGTGTAAACATTCTAAATAAAATAAGAAAAATAATTCTATTCGTAACGACGACGTAAGAGAGCGAGTAGGTATGAAAGAGAGTATTGATGTAAAGATGCGAAAGGGAATGCTCCGATGGTTCGGACATGTGGAAAGAATGCCGAACGAACGCCTGGTTAAGAAGATATACAATGCGAAAGTGGAAGGATGTAGGTACCGGAAGAGACCGAGACTCACCTACCTAGACCAGATCGGATATGTACTGAAGGAAGGTGGAGTCAAGAGTCTCCGAAACCGGCGAGCGTGTATGAAGAGAATTATGAATGTTGAGGAAGCGAGTGAAGTATGCAAGGATAGAGTTCTCTGGCACTCTGTTCTCTCTGCCTACCCTGCAAGGGACATGGCGTGATGGTATGTATGTATGTATGTTTTTTTTTTTGTGTCTTAGTTGTTAGCCTCAGATGGCTATGACAACGTTACCCGGACTGTGGGTGAGCGCTGAGGGCTCTCAACCCGTGTGAAAAATGCTAGCGCGCTAAAGCCCTTTGACTTATCGCCTACCAAGCGATAACGCACACGATGCCCGAATGTTCGCGACGATAGCCGACAATGACCGGTCACATCTGCGTGTGTCGTCTCACTGCACGAAGCTTCGTGACGATACACGCGGGTGCGGCCCTCGCGTTACTGATCACCAAACAATAAATAATACTAATACACATAGAAGGTTCGCTCGGTAATTTACTTATTTAACAAAGTGAAGCCCAAGGTCCTGTTAGTGTGCAAGCGATTACACGAGTACACACGCACACCACTATAAAATAGGGCTGCCTTTAAAATGTAGTTTCTCCAAAACCAGGGAAAACGAAATGCGTTATTTCTTAGACATTGACATGCTCCTTCCCCGCGTATTCTTAGTCGTTGACTTCAACTCAATACCCAAGGAAACAGTTTTGACGTTTTAACCATACATTTCATATTGTTACGACCAGGGCCGGCGTTACCTATAGTGCAGAGGGTGCGGTGCATCCGGGCGCCGAGTGTTAGGGGGCGCTTCAAACGTGTTGTAACTATCAACCTATTCCATTTTGTTCACGCATTTTGATACAAGAGGGCGCCAGGAGATTGATTGCACCCGGGCGCTACATGTGCTAGAGCCGACCCTGGTTACGACAAAATTATTCTTGAATGTGGAGTTGAATTAAAAATAAATAAGAATACGGCAATAATTAAATACAATATTCCTAACGCCCAATAAAACGCTTATTACATTGTTAATGTGCACGCTTGTACAAGACAGAAACGTATTATCATCATCATCTCAGCTCATATATGTCCCACTGTTGGGCTCGGGCCTCCTCCGTGATGGGAGGGCAATATACCACGCTGGTCAGGCGTGTTGGTATAGGGTTTTGTTTCGAGTTCTCCTTCTCTTGCATAGATGTTATATGCATTTTATATTCCTTAGTCGTCTCTTACGATCACCCATGGGTAAGATAGGGGGTGGTGAATTGTATACTTACTTCGTCACCACACGAATAGGTAAGGTATAGCTAATTATTATTTATTGCCTTTGGTTATTTGGTCATAGCGTCGTTTCAAAAAGCTTATAGAAACTGTGGGTATTATTATGGAATATAAATATTGGTTTAACTAAATGAACACCCATTATATAATTGCTTAAATTCACTTGTGGCTCGAGCAAATACATAAACAATTGTTAGTGACAAGCAATTTCATACCACCATCTGTCATTGCTAAAGTCCATACATTGTATTGTATCAGAGAGACTGAAAATAAAGTCACGCAAAATGGTGGTTACGGTGTGATATGGTTGTAAAACCATATCACATATAACACGAGTAGGTTGCTACTCTGTAAAGAGTAGCAACCTACTCGTGTGTGCACACTAACGTTACCTATCCACGATGGGGTAAACCTATATCCAATAATGTTGTTTGAAGTTGACATAATGAGGAATACAAACCTAACCGATCATTATGTATTATTGTATTTTCCTGAGTACAATACAAGTCGACTAAGCTGTTGCAGTTTCCCTAAATGTATTGTACCAACATTTTCAATTTTATTTTAAATATTGCATTAATTATTTTATAATTAAATACGGCGAAAGATAATGACACTTTGTATAATAATTCAAATTGAAAAAAAATATCGTTTTAATAGCGTCCGTTAAAATGGGAAAATAATCTCCTTATCTGGCAATACTGAGCATTTACAAGTTGTGAAATAAAATGATTGCATAGAACGTCGAAATACTGCAATATATTGAACGCTTACCTGTGGACAGTGATGGCAGTCGGTACACTCTCTATGTTAGTGGATAATGTTGGGACACCATTCAATTGTAGGTACAAACCGTCATCATCATTCTCCTACTCTTATCCTAATTACTTGGGGTCGATACAATATGTACTCTTCGTTCATAGTATATACTAGCAGACTCGGCCACGCGTTGCTGTGGCTAAGGTAGTCTCAGTAACACGTGGTGGTTATGCTAATAAATTGTAGCTTATATGAAACGTTTGTACGTTTAACATAGCGCCATCTATTAAATACTTACTCAATCCAGTCAACAGATACCACCATCTGTTAGAATCGTTTGGAGATAATAGATAATTGTGACTGTCAAATAACAGACAAATAATTTGCAATAAAATAAGATTTTAATCAAATTTGCGTAATATGTGTAGTGGATCAAACTACACATATTACGCAAATTTGATTAAAATCGGTTTAGTACTTTAAGAGTGCATGGATGATATATGGGCTGTGATGATGATGCGGCGGAACCACTGGGATGTAGTGAATACATATAAAAGTGCTTTACAACATTTTCGTTTTCCATCAAAATTCCCACAAGATACCATTAACAGTGTAGCCATAGCACTATTGATGGTCATATTTTGACTTAGACATTGACTAACCTGAAATACTAAAAACGTAAAAATAATTATAACTTGACACTGGCACCAATAGCTCGTATAAGTAGCTGATTGCCAATACACAAAGAGAAGAAGAAGAACGTTTATGTGATATCAACCTTTTTAGAGTTCCATAACCGAAAGGTAAAACAGGACCCTATTACTAAGACTCTGTTGTCCATTCGTTGCTTCGCCTGTCTGTCACCAGGTTGTTCTCATGAACCGTGATAGTTAGACAGTTGAAATTTTCATAGATGATGAATTTCTTTTGCCTCTAAAACGACAAATAAATACTAAAAAACAATAAAATAAATATTTAAGGGGGCTCCCACACAACAAAGGTAATCTTTTTGCTCGTTTTTGCTCGATATTGATAACAAAAATAGGTAGACGTTTGAAATATTCACAGAATATTTAGTAATATATTCCCTTTAGAAATAAATAATTAAATTAAAATAAAACAAATAGAGAATTTAAGCTTCCATACAACAAACATGATTATTTTGCCATTTTTAGATAATGGTACGGAACCCTTCGTGCGCGACTCCGAGTCGCTCTTAGCCGGTTTTTTGAATATAATCGAATTGAGTTTTCAAACATGTGTCAAAATAAAATGTCTTTTAAATCAATAGGTATCACTAAAAAGTATTGATATCAACTTTAAAGCAAATCACTCCTAAAATAACTTTCCACCCCTTTTTAATCCAGTTAGGAGATAAATCTCAATAAAATATGAATCACATCTTTCATCAATTCTGTTAAAGAATGTTTATGCAAAATTTGAAATAGATTGGACCAAGGAATCACGTTGTCCCATACAAACTTTGCCCTGCTTTTTCACCCTTTTAGGGATATAATTTCGTAAAATCCGTTCTTAGCTGACTTCTACTCGGTGAAAGAAATATTCCTACCTAATTTGAGGTTTGTAGGCTTTATGGTTCCAGAGATATCGTGATGAGTCAATACATAGGTGGAAATCTCTTATATACAAGGTGGAGACGACCATACGACAATAATTTTAATCTAGTGTATCTGATGACTTGCCCAGCCTGTATACAAACTTTGAATACAATATGTCGTATAGTTTAGCCGCAGCACATTACTTTGTATTATTAACAATTTCCACACTCTGTATAAAAATTAAAATTATTCGCCTATCAATGAGCTCCCGCGCCGCATCGGTATAAACCAATATGAAACTAGTACCTACATATCGCCATGTTTACCAGTTCAAGTCTTCCCCAAACGTAATACAAATCAATGCATATTATACCTTATTCCTAAATCTTAAGATCCATACATATAAACCGTGTCATCAGACTTAGATGAGAAATTTAAAACTACCTAATGCGGCTTAATGAAAGAAGACCTCGGTCTCATGTTCAAAACTATTATAATAGGTCTGTAGGTCAGTGTGCCATCGTGATCCTGTGACGTGAAAGTTGCGTAATTAGACGCTTACTTTGTGTTAGAATAGTATTTCTTTCTCATTTACAATGCCTCGTTATAATTACACAGCTTCGGGTATACAGATATGATTTTAATTTATGGAGAATATCACGGCAATGCAGCTTTAACCATACGTACGTACCGAAAGAGATATGGAAACACACGTGTTTGTACTACCAATGGCCGAACTATTGTGCAAGCTGTCCAGAGGTTACGGGATAATCAATCCTTACTGCCTCATATGGATAGTGCTCCTTCGCGTGTAAGAGTCACCCTAGATGAACAAATTTTAAATTATTTTTCTCGCAAATTTGACAGAGGTTGATAATGTAGAGAACTTAAAAAAAGGAATTGTACGATCTTTCGACAAGTTAAAATACATCGCCGTCAATGGCGACCTGTTAACAAGAGTTCGAAATAATATTTTAAGACGATATAATTTGTGCGTTCGGGTCCATGGCGCACATATCGAAAATTTAAGTTTAACGACCAAGTGAATTATTAAAGTTATCGTGATTTGTTTAATAAAATAATCAAGTGAGAATGAATAGTATAGCGCCCAATGTATTTACCTACGTTTCGAAGTTGTAACATATGATACCACAAGGTCACTCGCGTGCCGACCACAGGTTAGTGAACTAATATTTACAAACGGTGTTCTATTTTGTTTCAATATTTATGATAAAAAGTTTGTTTGAAAAAATTGTTTTTTAAATATGCATGCGAGGACTTTTTTAATAGTTTCAAAATACTCCTATACACTAGTATTGACGGTGTTTTCATTTATTGTCGTATTGACGTCTCCACTCTGTATATATAGATTGTAAAAGTTATTGGCAATAGTTTTATGACCGGCCGCCTGCCAGACGTCAACTCTTCTTGGGAATGTAATTGTTGACCAAACGGCATCAGGTGGTGTTGGCCCAGGTCGTTATAAGGCTCTTAGTCGTCTTTTACGACATCCAAGAGCAAAGTAAGGTTTGGTAGTATTCGTAGCCGCTACCACATAGCTACACTACTTGTACAAACTGTCATATTTATTTATTATCTTAGAGATGCGTCCAGGGCACAGTGACCTTGAACACTATAGAACGGACCAAATTGGAGTCATTTGTGGCTCCAATTTGGTGGCTTCAAATTTTGTATGCCGAATGGCTTCTATATGTTATTATTCTTAGATAATACGTAATAAAAATGAGTCATTGACAAGTAAGACAATAAAGTGTAGGAGGAGTAGTTCTGGTGTTAATTGTTGCAAACTTTGGTAAACATCGTGATATTTTAGATATTTGTATAAAATAAAATTTGTGTTTTGTCATACAGGTGTTTGAACAACCTAAGATCGTATCTGTAGAACGTTGTCTGTGGTCAGAGCGGTGGGCGGTGGGCGGTCGGCACAACACAAGCATTACATAAACATCATTGGAACATGTTGTAACTGAGTTGTACTCGCGCTCCTCACACGTATATATCTGTGCAGGCGTCACACAGACACACGCGGTCGGTGGTGTATGTTATTGTCTGGGATGTAGGTACTGCAGCAGACTAGGACCTGGTGACAAGGTGGACGGTAACACCGGAGGGAGGCGCACCGCGTCCACACACACACGGCAATGTCTGACCGATAGATATATGTCGAATAGTGCGCATGCCGAAATTGATAAACTGTCATTAGAAAACGGTGAACTTCGCAAACAATTAGAACATTTATCATCTTCCAAAGAGACTTTTAAAAAAATGTATACGGAAAGGCTCATTACGCCGACATCAAGAAAAAAGCTTCGTAAACAAAAATGTGGTATTAAGACAGACTCTAGGTACACGAGAACCGCTTACTTTTCTACCTAGCTTGCAAATGAATAGTCACCAAGTGGATGCAACAAATACGAGTACAGCATCCAGTAGACGTCCTCCCGACACGCGAACTGCTTCGCCAGTTTCAAACAATCGGATAAATCCCAACAACACATGCACTAAACCAAAACTTTGTTTACTGAGCGGCGCATCTTCAAACAGGATTTATACAATTGTGGAATCCATCACTCACCTAAACAACTATGAAATATGTCATTTTCGAAAACCGAAATGTGCACTCAAACATATATAAGATGGTAAAGTGCGTAACTTTACGAAGTCCGCTGATTGTGTAATTAGTATACCGTACCTACATATATAGGCGCAGAACATTTCAAGGTGACACGGAATTATGTAGAACTTATTATATTTATTCGAGAAAAACTAATCAACTTAAGTCTTACAAATTTTATTACCTATAGGTTTACCAAGTTATAGATTCAATAGTCATAATATCATGTATAATAGCCGAATAGAGGCATTTAATAATTTGCTATATATTGACAATGAGTCACATAAATATGACTATCTTTTAGACTCAAATCTCAATCTCTCATGTGATTGTAGAATGTTTAGTCGCCGTAACGGTATTTATAGAATGTTTAGTCGCCGTAACGGTATTTATAGAATGTTTAGTCGCCGTAACGGTAGTTATAGAATGTTTAATCGCCGTAACGGTATTTATAGAATGTTTAGTCGCCGTACGGGAGTTATAGAATGTTTAGTCGCCGTAACGGTATTTATAGAATGTTTAGTCGCCGTAACGGTAGTTATAGAATGTTTAATCGCCGTAACGGTATTTATAGAATGTTTAGTCGCCGTACGGGAGTTATAGAATGTTTAGTCGCCGTAACGGTATTTATAGAATGTTTAGTCGCCGTAACGGTAGTTATAGAATGTTTAATCGCCGTAACGGTATTTATAGAATGTTTAGTCGCCGTACGGGAGTTATAGAATGTTTAGTCGCCGTAACGGTATTTATAGAATGTTTAGTCGCCGTAACGTTATTTATAGAATGTTTAATCGCCGTAATGATATTTATAGAATGTTTAGTCGCCGTAAGGGTATTTATAGAATGTTTAGTCGCCGTAACGGTAGTTATAGAATGTTTAGTCGCCGTAACGGTATTTATAGAATGTTTAGTCGCCGTAACGTTATTTATAGAATGTTTAGTCACCGTAACGGTATTTATAGAATGTTTAGTCACCGTAACGTTATTTATAGAATGTTTAGTCGCCGTAACGGTATTTATAGAATGTTTAGTCGCCGTAACGGTATTTATAGAATGTTTAGTCGCCGTAACGTTATTTATAGAATGTTTAGTCGCCGTAACGGTATTTATAGAATGTTTAGTCGCCGTAACGTTATTTATAGAATGTTTAATCGCCGTAACGGTATTTATAGAATGTTTAGTCGCCGTAACGGTATTTATAGAATGTTTAGTCACCGTAACGGTATTTATAGAATGTTTAGTCGCCGTAACGGTATTTATAGAATGTTTAGTCGCCGTAACGTTATTTATAGAATGTTTAGTCGCCGTAACGGTATTTATAGAATGTTTAGTCGCCGTAACGGTATTTATAGAATGTTTAGTCGCCGTAACGGTATTTATAAAATGTTTAGTCGCCGTAACGGTATTTATAAAATGTTTAGTCGCCGTAACGGTATTTATAGAATGTTTAGTCGCCGTAACGGTATTTATAGAATGTTTAGTCGCCGTAACGGTATTTATAGAATGTTTAGTCGCCGTAACGTTATTTATATTGGTGGCCGTAACGGTATTTATAGAATGTTTAGTCGCCGTAACGTTATTTATAGAATGTTTAGTCGCCGTAACGGTATTTATAGAATGTTTAGTCGCCGTAACGGTATTTATAGAATGTTTAGTCGCCGTAACGGTATTTATAGAATGTTTAGTCGCCGTAACGTTATTTATAGAATATTTAGTCGCCATAACGGTATTTATAGAAGTTTAGTCGCCGTAACGGTATTTATAGAATGTTTAGTCGCCGTAACGTTATTTATAGAATGTTTAGTCGCCGTAACGGTATTTATAGAATGTTTAGTCACCGTAACGTTATTTATAGAATGTTTAGTCGCCGTAACGGTATTTATAGAATGTTTAGTCGCCGTAACGTTATTTATAGAATGTTTAGTCGCCGTAACGGTATTTATAGAATGTTTAGTCACAGTAACGGTATTTATAGAATGTTTAGTCACCGTAACGGTATTTATAGAATGTTTAATCGCCGTAACGGTATTTATAGAATGTTTAGTCGCCATAACGGTATTTATAGAATGTTTAGTCACCGTAACGGTATTTATAGAATGTTTAGTCGCCGTAACGGTATTTATAAAATGTTTAGTCGCCGTAACGGTATTTATAAAATGTTTAGTCGCCGTAACGGTATTTATAGAATGTTTAGTCGCCGTAACGGTATTTATAGATTGTTTAGTCGCCGTAACGGTATTTATAGAATGTTTAGTCGCCGTAACGGTATTTATAGAATGTTTAGTCGCCGTAACGTTATTTATAGAATGTTTAGTGGCCGTAACGGTATTTATAGAATGTTTAGTCGCCGTAACGTTATTTATAGAATGTTTAGTCGCCGTAACGGTATTTATAGAATGTTTAGTCGCCGTAACGGTATTTATAGAATGTTTAGTCGCCGTAACGGTATTTATAGAATGTTTAGTCGCCGTAACGTTATTTATAGAATATTTAGTCGCCATAACGGTATTTATAGAAGTTTAGTTGCCGTAACGGTATTTATAGAATGTTTAGTCGCCGTAACGTTATTTATAGAATGTTTAGTCGCCGTAACGGTATTTATAGAATGTTTAGTCACCGTAACGTTATTTATAGAATGTTTAGTCGCCGTAACGGTATTTATAGAATGTTTAGTCGCCGTAACGGTATTTATAGAATGTTTAGTCGCCGTAACGGTATTTATAGAATGTTTAGTCACAGTAACGGTATTTATAGAATGTTTAGTCACCGTAACGGTATTTATAGAATGTTTAGTCGCCGTAACGTTATTTATAGAATGTTTAGTCGCCGTAACGGTATTTATAGAATGTTTAGTCGCCGTAACGGTATTTATAGAATGTTTAGTCGCCGTAACGTTATTTATAGAATATTTAGTCGCCGTAACGGTATTTATAGAAGTTTAGTCGCCGTAACGGTATTTATAGAATGTTTAGTCGCCGTAACGTTATTAATAGAATGTTTAGTCGCCGTAACGGTATTTATAGAATGTTTAGTCGCCGTAACGTTATTTATAGAATGTTTAGTCGCCGTAACGGTATTTATAGAATGTTTAGTTGCCGTAACGGTATTTTGAATTTCAATGGTTTGAAACGTATTGTTTTGGACTTGCATGATCTCATTCTAGACTTAAACAAATTTAATTTTAGTAGTTTATCACAATCTGAGGCGGAAAATATGCAGTTTTTCCTTCATATATCATATACTTCACCAGAACATAGCAGGTCTTATTAATGAATCGGATATGTTTTTGATCAAGTCAGAGGAACTCCGTAGTATAGGAATAGTTTTTTCTAATTATTACCCAGCGGCTTTCTTTTCTAGAAAAAATGTTAATTGTGGAGGCACATGTATATTCGTTAGGCCAGGACTGCAATTTAAAGAATTACCAGAGATAGGACAGCTGTCAGTTTCTGGTATTTTTGAATGTTGTGGCTTGGAAATCGTACCACATCACATTACAGTTGTATGCATTTATAGAATTCCATCACATGATTATACAGTATTTTATGAACAATTGGTAAAACTTCTTACAAAAATAAGCTTAAATTCAAAGAAGAAAATTATCTTATGTGGTGACTTTAATATTGATGTAATAAAAAAAACTAAAAGCACATTAGATTTTGAGTATTTTCTTTTAGGTTACAATTTAAACTTAGCAATTAATAGCCCAACAAGACTGCAAAGTCAAAAACATGCGTTGATAACTTTGCTCATAATGATCAAAAGAATGGTCAAGCAGAAGTACTTGATCTTGTATTATCTGATCATACTTCCCAATTATTAAAAGTACTAATAAACAAAACTTGTAACTATAAACTAAACTACTAACTGCGGAAAATAAAAAAGCAGATTATTGTTAAAGAAAATTTACAGTTGTTTAGAAATAATTTGCGATGTTTATCTTTTAAACATGTTTATGAGGCAAAGGATATAAATGAGGCATATGATGGTTTTAATGATGAATTTATTTTACTATACAGATTGTGTTTGCCCGAAAAACTTATAACTATAAAAACTAATAGAAAAATAAATGGATATCTCGAGGAATAAGAATATGTAGCAAAAGACAAAGACATTTACTTTGGAAGTTTTGGTTCAATCCCACTTCAAAAAATAAAATATTTTTTAAAAATTATAGTGCTTTGTATAAAAAAAATATTAGATTAACACAAACAGTTCAAATTAATCATCTCATAAATACATCTCAAAACAAATCAAAAGCTACCTGGCAAGTTATTAATAAAGCTAAATTTTGTCTACCAAAGGAAGATATAACCTCAATAAGAAGCGGGAATCTATTACTAACTCAACCACTAGATGCAAATGAATTTAATAATTATTTTATTGATGACATTGAAAATAATATTAATTGTAATTTTAATATTTATAATTTTAAATATTTGACTTCACATTCATTATTTATGTTGCCAATCTTAGAAATTGATGTAATAAGAGTAATTAATAAACTTAAGAACACTAGTACTGTTGGTTATGACGGCGTATCGACTAAAGTAGTTAAATTTGTGGATACAATCATAGCTCCATTACTAGCTCATATTATTAATCTAAGCATTACAGACGGAGTATACCCTCAGAGTTTAAAACATACAATCATCAAACCTCTCTATAAAAAAGAAGATAAAACACAATTAAAGAACTACAGACCTATAGCTAGACCTATCGCTAAAATACCTATTTTATCTAAAGTATTTGAGAAACTTATAACATTCAATTTACAAATACTTTGTTAAGCTTCAATTGTTGTGCTACGAACAAAAAGGATTTCGGCAAAACATGTTAGTAAATAAAGCCATTTTTGAATTTCTTTCTCATGTTATGACTTCAGTAGATAAAAAATCACCTGTATGCAGTATATACATGGACATGTCCAGACATTTGATTATGTTAATCATAATATTTTATTTAAAAACCTACAATGTTACGGAATAAGGGGTAACATACTAAAACCCTTAGAATCGTACCTAAGTAATCGAACACAGTGTACAGAAATTTCGAAAATATGTCCAAAATCCAAATTAGAGATAATATACCATTCAGAACCAAGGATTGTTAAATATGGTGTACCGCAAGGTAGCGTCCTATGTCCGCTATTATTTTTAATATACATTAATGATCTTCCAAAATCAATAATCACAATATGGTTTTATTTGCAGATGACAGTACCGCTATAATAAAACATTCTAATAATATTGAATACGAAGACGACGTAAATAATTCACTATCTGACATCATTAAATGGCTTGACATCAATAATTTAGTAATTAATCTAAGTAAAACTAAAGTTATGCACTTTCATCAAAGATGTAATATTCCGTATATTAATGTCACTTTTAAGGGATGCACTATAGAAGAAACTCAGAGAGCTAAGTTTTTGGGCTTAATAATCGACAATAAATTAACTTACAAACCACATATAGAGGAACTATGTAAAAAACTTAGTAAAGCAGCTTATGCACTTCAACAACTTTAAAAAAAAATCGAGAATCACTTTTGACCGCATATCACGGTATGGCAGCTTCTATCCTGAGACATGGCATCATTTTCTGGGGTCAATCAACTAATAATTGTATTTAAAATGCAAAAAAGGTGTATTCGGTCAATATGCCAATTGAATAGATCAGATGCTTACCTTTTTTCAAAGAATTGAATATATTAACTGTACCGGGATTGTATATATTGGAAACTGCACTCTTCGTTAAAGCCAATCCAAAAGAATTCAAAAGAGTGTCAGATGTTAGAAAAGGTCCAATACGCTCGCAATATGCTGACCACCTACATATATAATCTCAGTTGTAAAACTACTCTAATGCAAAAGAGTGTATTTGGTCTAGTACCCTAAATTTTCAACAAAATACCCTTTGAAATAAAGCAAATGCCTCTAAGCCAATTTAAAAAGTGCCTCCATAAGATTTTAATAAGAGAAAGTTATTATTCACTGGATATGTACTTTAATGATAATTTAAGTTTTTGTCATTTTTTTTAATAATATGACATCTTAATAACGTGATTTTTTTTTAAATTTTTATTTATATGATATTTTTGATAATAAAGATCTGATTTTTTTTATTCTTTATATAATATTACATAACCTGACATTTTTTATATTTATATGACATCTTTAATAATATAGATCCAATATTTTTTATACTTTTTAATTGCAATTTTAATTTTAATAGTGTTGTGTGTGTAGTGTTTTGTTTTTATTAATAAATTCGATTTACCTTGTGTAATATAAAGATAAAATTTTATCAAATTTGTATTTCCGAGTCTAGACTCTAGAGGCAAAACATAGTGAACTAATTATTGTTATAAGATCATTTGTGTATGTACCTATGTTAGACAAATAAAATTATTCTATTCTATAGTTTATAGATCGTACATGACGCTATGGAGGCCTTTATTCAACAGTGGACGTCTGCCGGCCGGTGGATGGATGGATGAAACTTTATTTTCACAAAAAAGTATATTGAAGCATTTTATAAAAACTTGTTTTCAAAAATCTTTTTTTGTATTATTTTATTTGTATCCTGTATCATCATCAGGATGTCCCTGACTATCACCCAGGGATGTGGCGTACGCCGTCGGGGAGGCGGGCGCGGGCGACACTGTTGTATAAATATCCGCTATTGTTTGTATAATGGAAAACAATTTGTACGATATATATATCGTCGTCGATGTCAGGATCTACGCGGTCCTGGCACGTGGACAGTGTCGCGAGGTATGTCGGCGCGGCACCCTCGCACACTCACCGAAAGTATCTGCGGCGTGCTCCCTGGTCGCTGGACGCGTGCGGGCGGCGTAGCATGAGGCCCGCGGCGGGCGCAGGCCGCGTGGCGCCGGGCCGGCCGCGCTGGGGGATCCCGGGCTGCGTGACGCGCGCCGGACGCGCTCGTGTTTACTACGATCGTTTCGCAGAGATTGTTATCTAAATAAGAAATGTCAAAATATACCCACCCGTAGGGGACTGTGAGATGGCAAGACTAAACAAAACTACACAGAGCACGGCGCACAGTGCACGGCGCTCAGTGCACGGCGCACAGTGCACGGCGCACGGTGCACACGACGCGTCGGTGTCCGCGAACGGCCTTGAATTATATATGATATGCAAGTAGTTGTGTCACGGCGTGGTGACGGTCCACCACGCGCCACAGCACCACGGCACCGCCCGCGGTCACCACTCCTTCGTTACATGTCTCGCAGGTTTCTTAACAGTCCAGTGTATAGTGTGCGCAGTGCACAGTGCACAGTGCGCAGTGCACAGTGCGCAGCTAACATCGCCGTGCAACAAGAAACTCTCGAAATATGTATAAGTGAATGTGAACTCGCTCGTAGTGCTGCAGTAGGTCACGGCGGGGGGGTCGGGGGACGACGGGCGCGCTGGGGGTGCCGGGCCGGCGGCGGGCGCGGCGGCTGCGGCGACGGTCGGCGCGCACTGCCGCGGCGCCGCGCATGCCCGCGCCGCCCCGCGCCGAGCCCGCGCCCCCCGCCCTGCCACCCGCCTCCACCGGCACATTTATATTGGATCCCTCGGTGATATCCTGCGTCACCCGCGAGGGACGTGACGTACCTCATTGGTACGCCACGTACCCGGCCGGTCCCCGTCACAGCGAAGGCACCAAACGGGTGATCCATATTACCCACTACTATACAAATACATAACTATAAATTCAGCTTTAAAAATTCCATTAGAACGAAGGGTCTGACGGTGGTGGTGGTGGTGGTGGTGCCAATTGTGGGCGACGGGCGGCGCACACTCGTGGTGGTGCACCAGTGACTGTGACGTCACCGCACGTCCCGCCCGGTGCGAGCCGGACGCGGAGTACGCCGGCGGCCGCACGAGACAACACTGTCGAAGGCGGCCGGTGGACTCACTGACGGAATATAACTTTAAGTAAAATTATATTCCTTTATAAATAAGGACATCATGTAGGTGCCTAACACTCGACACCGACACTAAGGGGCTCGTATAGTAAAGCTTCTTGCACTTTTGCTTTTTAGGGTTCCCTACCTCGAAAGGAAAAAACGAAACACTTATAGGATCACTTTGTTGTCCGTCCGTCTGTCCGTCTGTCTGTCAAGACCCTTCTTCTCAGGAACGGAAAGAGGTATCAAGCTGAAATATATTTCAAATACTCAGGTCTACTGTCCCTTGGAGCTGTGAAAAATTCAAACTTCTAAGCCAACTCAATCAGAAGAATCAGATACAGCTGTTTATGTCGCAAATATCTGCAAATTTTCGACACTCGCAAGGGAATGAAAACCTACAAGGTACTTCCGTGAACTCATAATCTTGAAATTTAGTACAAAGCAATGTCTTATAGCACAGATAAAGGAAAAATTGTGAAAACCTTTATTTAATTACATCATATATAAAAAATATTTTTAATAGTTTTAAACTTACTACCCCTTTTCTCCTGAACGTGTAGAGGTATTAAATTGAAATTCATATCAAATACTCAGGTCTATAATACCTTTAAGCTGCAATAAAATCAAACTTCTATGTCAACGCAATCAAAAGAAACAGCAATTTAAGCCGCATATTTTCAAACTCGCAACTACTCGCAAGGGAATCAAAACCTTTTTTTTTTTTTTTTTTTTTCTTTTTTTTTTCGCAAGGTGGGACCATGGATGTGGTCGCGCCCCGGCAAATCGGCCCGGGGCGACGGAAGAGGCGGCGCGCAACCCCATGGACCCACCCTGCAAACACCTCTCTTCGCCGTGCGAGCGGACCACCGGTACCCGATCTTTGTCTTCGGTGGCCCGCCCGGCGATATACCCTCTCGGGTTCTCTCTCGTCGACGCCCCAACAGCTTTCGCCGTCGAGGCGTCGCCCTCACGCGGTGGCCTCACGTCGGGTGACCGGACAATTCCCCGGTCCGATCACCCGAAGCCTCGGTTAGGGCGGCATCAGGCGCAGATACTCGCGCATGCGCCGCCCTGGCCGCGGGCGGCGGCTGGGGTCACGGGAATCCTCCCGGACTCGTTCCGCCGCCTCCTTCTGCGAGATGACAGCCTCGCAGAAGGCGGCGACCGCGTCCCAATTCCTGACGCTGTCGATCATCGCTTTCACGACAGCCGGCAGCGTCAGGTCGGCACCGATGACAGCGACGAGGTCACGGCGCTGCCCGTCCCAGCCCGAACATACCTCGAGCGTATGTTGCGCCGTGTCCTCGTCGCTACTGCAATGGTGGCAGGACGGAGTCCACTCCCTCCGCACGACCGTGTGCAGGTACTTGCCGAAGCAACCGTGCCCCGACAAGACCTGCACCAACCGGAAGGAGAGCACTCCGTGCCGCCGCTCCATCCACTCCATCAGTACGGGCCGGAGGGCCTCGACGGTAACAATACCGTGTCTAGGCCTCTCCAGCCGCGTAGCCCAATGGGCGATGACTTCTCGGCGGGCGTCCTCGCGCCAGGTGGCTATCTCGTTGAACGATAGGGAGCCACCCTCGTCGCGCATTGTGGTAACCCGCCGGTAGAGGTCGGAGAGCATCTCCGCCTCTAGGTCCCACGGGGGTGTCCCGGCCAATAGGCATGCCGCCTCGGTAGACACCGTGCGGTACCCTCGAAAGGGAATCAAAACCTAAAGGATACTTCCAGTCGACCTAGAATCTTGAAATTTGGCATGAAGCAATGTTTTATAGCACATATAACGAAAAAATTCAGAAAACCTTAAATTTTTAGTTACATCACATTTTTTTTTTTGTTTTACGGAACCCTTCGTGCGCAAGTACAACTCGCACTTGTTTTTATTGCTAATGGTGGTAAACGAGCTAGCAGCGTACCTGATGGTATGTGTCACTGCCGCCCATGGACCTTTGCAGTACTCAGGGTATAGCTAGGCCCCTGCACCAATACAAACCCCAAACCCACCCAGTTGGCTTCCGGCTCCCTCACTCACCGAACGAAGCGCAATAGCATATTGCCATTCCACCGACGTCGACCTTCTGCTCAGTGTGGTACCCCGGACGGACCGGCCCGCGGCTGTAGACAGAACACTGTCAACAGCGCCAGCGTGGTCCTACCACTAAAATTATTACAAAAAATCAAAAATAAGTAGAAGAATACATTTTCTTCATCTTTTTATGTATTGGCAATCAGCTAGTTAATATACAGCCTTTGTTGCCAATGTCGAGATATAATTATCTTCACGCGTTTAGTTGCTTCATGTGAGTCATTGTCCGTCAGTACGTCACACGCCGCGCCGCCGCCCCGCTACCAACAGCGCTACGGCGACACTGTTAACGGTCTCTTCTGGTAACTTTGATCGAAAACGAAAACCTTGTAAGCACTTTTATATCATATTCACTACATCGCAGCAGTTCCGTCGCATCACATTTCATAAAACGCTATCAAAATTACATAATATAACATGTTAAAACACTGAGATGTCGAATATAATACAAGACCACCACATGACGTTTTCAGATGCCCGCCAAAAGTCTGAATACATTTTTCCATTGATTGTTATACCGACATTACCGTCTATTCCTTATTCTAAGGGAAAGGGCAAACAGATTAACAAAAGTGACTTTTGGCGGGAGTATGAAAGTGTTATGTGGTGGTCATGTGGTATATTCAGTATCTTACAGTTTTAACGTGTTGTATTAAATAATTTTGATGACATTTTATGTGATGTGATACGAAGGAACTGGTGACACGTACCCAGTGACTTTGATACAAGTACGTTACAACGTGTGCATTTCTCATTCCCAGAAGATACGGTCAACAGTGTGGTTATATCATATATAGATGTGCCTCTCTGATGGACAATGACTGGTGTAAAGAGACTAAACATGTGAAGAACCAATTGTAACTCAACACCAGCAGCGACGGCCGGTAGGTATACGTAGACAATACAGAAACGCACGACAGCAATGAAAACTTAAACTAATCTAACTTGAACTATTTCATATTGAAATTTTTTAACTTGAGTTAAACTTAGGTTTTTAGCTTAGATAAGCTTAGATTAGATATATAATGTAAGGAAAGGTTATTTATTAATAGATGTATATATAAATATGTAATTTAACAATATAATATAAATAAATAATTATCAATAATATTGTAAATTAGAAATATTTATACATTATACATACATACCATCGCGCCATGTCCTTTGCAGGGTAGGCAGAGAGAACAGAGTGCCAGAGAATAGACATGCGCGAAACAGTACTTCGCGAAGTGATGTGATATGGCATTACATTTCGTGCCGAGTAATATCACATTTTACTATCACTTCAAACATCACACATGACATTTCATGTCACGTGTGATGCGTAATGCGATAGCGCTCTATATATACGGCAGGCGACATCAAGAAATATAAGCCTTAACGTTCTCAAAATAAAACTCAAAATAAATACTGAATTGACAGACACCGAAAATTGCAGAAATGCAGAACAGTACACGGGTGTTCGCGTCATGTTTAATATGACAGTTCGCGGTCGGGTGACCTGCAGACCCTAGTCAACACAATGACAGAAGATTGTAAGAAAAAGGGTCTACGCGTGAATGTGAGCAAAACCAAAATAATGGTCTTTGAAAGAGATGAAGGCAGAACAGATGTAAGAGTAACAATAGGTAATGATGTACTAGAGCAAGTGGATGAATTTGTATATCTTGGATGTAGATTTAGCCGAGATGGAAGGTACACCACTGATATAGAGCGAAGAGTGAATGCGGAAAATAGAGTGAACGGAGCGTTGGGGCAACTTCACGGCAGCCACCACCTCAGCCAGAAGGCACGTGTAGCAATACATAACGCAGTGCTTGTCCCAACATTACTGTATGGAAGCGAGAGTTGGGTATGCAGAAAAGAGTATGAAAGTAAAATTAATGCGGTCGAAATGCGATCTCTGCGGAAAATCTGTGGAGTTAGGCTGACCGACCGCATTCGTAACGACGACGTAAGAGAGCGAGTAGGTATGAAAGAGAGTATTGGTGTAAAGATGCGAAAGGGAATGCTCCGATGGTTCGGACATGTGGAAAGAATGCCGAACGAACGTCTGGTTAAGAAGATATACAATGCGAAAGTGGAAGGATGTAGGTACCGAGGGAGACCGAGACTAACCTACCTAGACCAGATCAGATATGGCGTGATGATATGTATGTACCTATGTACATTTATATTTCTTCTCTATTAAGCATAATGTCATGTGTTCATAAGCATTGATGCTTGTATCACACTTACGTACTTCCCATCCGTAAGCTCATGGGAGAAAATTCTATAATTCCATTTTTTATGTCTGCCACAGGAAATTGTGTAAAGGAGTGTTGACTAGTTTTTTTATAAACCCGTTACCACATGAGGAAGTACTTACCGATTTTATTGCAAATAGAATCTACTGGCAACACTAAATGCGATAACAGCGACGCTGTCACCGGGTCAGATAAGTTTGTGGCACTATAATTAAAATTTCACCCTCTTCCTGATAACCGATTGACTTGAAATTTGGTATACGCCTTTGGTTCTGGAGAAAAATATAATTATGTATGCTAACATTTATTGTAAATTCAAGTTGGCCGCCGTAACAAAATGGCAGATAACCCATTTTTTTTCAATCACATCAATATGGGTATCAAATAAAAGAGCATGATAAGTAAAATACAGTGCACTATACAAAATTAAAATCTAAGATGGCCGCCGCAACAAAATGACGGATAATTCGATATCTGAAACTCTCACTCAAGTCAAGATTTCGTATCGTGTCAAGGACTGTGTGGCGCTAGAATGGCTAAAAATGAAATGTCGTTAGCGGTACACCACCCAAGTTAAGGTAAAAGGCTAAAGCGCGCCGAGAGCTGTATGGTATTAGGGTGACGCTATAGGCTACATGAACGAAATCATTTGGTCCCAATTTCGTCGAACCCAGATTTATGCAACAGATGTACCATCGCTTCGAATTGACTTTGCAAGAGACGGCGTACATCTTATACACCCGAAAGACATACAGTTTCCAGCCAAGTTTAATTACGGGACGGCTGAAAGTTAATATGGTCATGGGCTTCCACGCTGCATAAAATGCAGGCAGCACTGTGGATCACGCAGTCGTATACTTAGGCGCGAAACTATTTGAGGTAGGCCAAGCCTACGTGGCTCTTAGTAAAGTGAGATCTTTGGAGGGATTACGTATCGAGGAGTTAGAATGTAATAAATTAACGGCCAAGAAATTTTGCAATAATGATGCATTTAATTATTTTTTAATTTTTAATACATTTATCTGTAAAATTATCATGACTGTTTACAATAAAACCGTTTAACTTAATTTTTTTTTACCTTGTTTTTGAGTTTGCTGTTGTCGGGAATAGGATATTAAAATATGACATTAATAAACAAAAAAAAATCATTAAAAAAACATCAGTTCTAAACGTTTATTTGTTGATGATGTAACAATAGGCATCTGACAGCTCACGTCATTACGTGGTATAATGGTTTGTTTGGAAAAATCCGCGAAAAATTGAAATTAAATTTGACCGGCCAGTGTTCGTTTTGTGCGAGTGTTACGAATTTTTACGAATATTGTTATAATAAATCATATTGTGTCTATATTGTCATCAACAATAGCGCGACCAATAAGATGAAATCTTTCACGACAAAGCCCTAAGGCAATTAGAATTCGAAACATCACGAATATAACCACGGTAGAAGAACAAGATATTGCACCGGAAGACCGCCACGTTAATATAGCCTAACTGTGAAACGGTGTCGGTTGACAATGCGAAATCGTTGAGCAAATCTCAGAGATCAACAATTAGATAATTTTCTATGTGCATGAAGAAAAATGTCGTATACTTCTTCGTTTTGCTAGCACGTTATTAAAATACTTAATTTTTTAGATTTATATAACATTCATATTTATTATCATAATAAAAAAAATAACGTAATAATTTAGAATTAATCAAAATCTGCTCAGTCATTAACTGTTAGGCGGAACGAAGTGTGCCGGGTCAGCTAGTTAAATATAAATTTTTCGATTTCTTTTTTGTTTTGTTTTTGTTTTGGGGGCATAGTCCGGAGCGTGCTCGTCGCACCCCCTGACAGTCTAGTTAGACCGCTAATCCGGCTTGAATGCGTGCCGTAGTGCGAGTTAGGGCGTCCCCCGGAGGCGACCCGCCCCCGTCGGTACGAACATCGGCAGTTGCGCCGATGGGGGCCGCCACCCATCACGCTCTCGCTTGGCCTCAAGTGTGAAGGATTACGGAATGTATAATCCCAGACTTCTTTGGGTCCGTATAAAACTAGGTGTCACCAAGGTATTCATGGTTGTAGCATATGCTCCCGTAGGATCCTCGGTGGCATCAGACCTAGAGAAGTTTTGGGATAATGTTAGGAAAGTTCTGGATATGGCAGAAACCAGTGAACGCGTGATTGTATGCGGAGATTTGAACAGATGGGTGGGGACCGAGCGTCCCGACTATGAGGACGTACTTCGTCCATTTGGTGATAAGAGAGTGAACGACGCAGGTGTCATAGCGGATGTATGCATGGAGAGAAATCTTATTGTGTCAAACACATTTTTCCAACATAAAGACATCCATATGTATACATGGAGAAGGAATGAACAGAAAAGTATAATAGATCTAATTTTGGTAGACAGTCGCCTCCGAAGCAAAATATTGGACGCAAGAGCCTACAGGGGCCCCACAGTCGATACGAACGACTATCTCGTTATTGCGAGATTTAGTGGTCTGTTCAGAAAGTGGAGGCACTGGCGAGAACTGTTCCTTCGGAGGGCTTGAAAGAATAAAGGTTGAAAGGTTGCAAGAAGAGTGTCTAAGAGAAAAGTATGCAGAGGGTGTCCGAGAACGGCTGACGATGACAAGCCAGCCGCAATCGGACATTGAAGAATGCTGGAGAATATTGAAAGAGAGTATGGTAGATACAGCGAAAGAAGTATGTGGAAATTTAAAGAAGCATAGAAAAACGAATGGTGATGCATGGTGGGATGCGGAAGTGGCAGTTTCCGTAGAGCAAAAGAAGAAAGCGTGGCTGGACTATGTCTCTTCTTTGAATCTGAAAGTCAGTATGACTGAACACAAGAAAAAAATATATCGGCAATGTAAGAATGACACCAAGGCCTTAGTGAAAGAGAAACGTGATAGAGCAAGTATGAGTGCAGAAGATAGGCTGACTAAAAACTTCGAGGGTAACACCAAACTCTTTTGGAGGGAGGTGAAGAAGTCTCGGGGTGGTTGGTCAGCCTTCAGAATGAATAAAATAAGGTCTAAAGGTGGAGACATTCTTACACAAACACAAGAAGTGTTAAGCCGATGGAGTGAATATTTTGGCGATATGTATGCGGATGCTACGGTTGGCGCCGGTGTTGCATGTGGTTTAGTAGATCAACATTCGACAACGGCGTCCTCCGATGGCATCAGTATGGATGAAGTTGAATGGGCGATAAGAAGTTTGAAAAATGGTAAGGCAGCGGGCATTGATACGGTGTCTGCCGAGATGATCAAGCTTGGTGGCTCCTGTGTCTGGGAGGCGTTCCTGTTGCTCCTCAATTTACGTTGGAGCTCGGGAATGGTTCCCAGGGACTGGAATAGCGCAGTCATCGTGCCTTTGTTTAAAAACAAGGGTTCACGTTATGACTGCGCAAATTACAGAGCCATAAGCTTGACCAGTTTGGCAGCAAAAGTGTACGGTAAAATTATTGAAAGGAGAATGAGGATGGTGTCCGATGGTTTACTGAGTGAGACACAAGGAGGTTTCAGGAGTGGAAGGGGATGCATGGATCAAGTGTTCTCTATGCGCAACATTGTGGACAAGCATCTGGCTCTAGGTCAGAGGGTTTTCTGCAGTTTTGTGAATCTGGAGAGAACATTTGACACGGTTGTACGAAAGGAACTTTGGAACATTTTATCGGAGTATGGTATTAACGGTAAAGTGCTACAGGCTGTGCAGTCCAGTTACATGGTCTGTAGAGCCTGTATGCGGCTGGATGATGGAATGTCGCCTTGGTTTGACGTCAATATCGGCGTTAAGCAGGGGTGCGTTCTGTCAGCCAGGCTGTTTATCATGCCGGGCGGGCCACCGAAGTTAAAAATCGGGTCCCGGTGACCCGCTCGCACGGCGAAAAGAGAGGAGTTTTTACGGTGGGTCTATGGGGTCACGCGCCGCCTTCTCCGTCACCCCGGACCGATTTGGCGGGGCGAGACTAATCCATAGTCCTCCAAAAAAAAAAAAAAAAGGCTGTTTATCATGTATTTAGGATAAATGTCTCCAAAGGTTGAACGATATGAATGTGGGTGTCCAGATGGGCGACTCAGTGGTCACTGCTCTGCTCTATGCAGATGATGCAGTCCTGCTAGCACAGTCAGCGACTGACCTGCAGATCCTAGTCGACATAATGACAGATTGTAAGAAAAAGGGTCTACGCGTGAATGTGAGCAAAACTAAAATAATGGTCTTTGAAAGATATGAAGCCAGAACAGATGTAAGAGTAACAATATGTAATGATGTACTAGAGCAAGTGGATGAATTTGTATATCTTGGATGTGGATTTAGCCGAGATGGAAGGTACACCACTGATATAGAGCGAAGAGTGAATGCGGGCAATAGAGTGAACGGAGCGTTGGGACAACTTCTCGGTAGCCACCACCTCAGCCAGAAGGCACGTGTAGCAATACATAACGCAGTGCTTGTCCCAACATTACTGTATGGAAGCGAGAGTTGGGTATGCAGAAAAGAGTATGAAAGAAAAATTAATGCGGTCGAAATGCGATCTCTACGAAAAATCTGTGGAGTTAGGCTGACCGACCGCATTCGTAACGACGATGTAAGAGAGCGAGTAGGTATGAAAGAGAGTATTGGTGTAAAGATGCGAAAGGGAATGCTCCGATGGTTCGGACATGTGGAAAGAATGCCAAACGAACGTCTGGTTAAGAAGATATACAATGCGAAAGTGGAAGGATGTAGGTACCGGGGGAGACCGAGACTCACCTATCTAGACCAGATCGGTCATGTACTGAAGGAAGGTGGAGTCAAGAATCTCCGAAACCGGCGAGCGTGTATGAAGAGAATTATGAATGTTGAGGAAGCGAGTGAAGTATGCAAGGATAGAGTTCTCTGGCACTCTGTTCTCTCTGCCTACCCTGCAAGGGATATGGCGTGATGATATGTATGTATGTTCTTTTGTTTTTTTTTTGTTAAATGAATGATTGTAATATGGCACAATTTTTCTTTTTTTGACTACAAATATATTTTGGTATTGTATTGTTGCCAAAATATTTAATGTATTTAATGCAAATTTTATTTAAAACTAATTTATTTTAATTTCATTATTTATATCAAAATGACTGTATTTCACATGCCAAAGCAAAGGCTAAATAGATAGATCTATGTATGTTAAAAATGACTGTAACATCTGATTATTGTACTCTATTTAAGGTGAATAAATGTATTTGATTTGATTTTCATCATCATCATCATTTCAGCCTATTGCCGTCCACTGCTGAACGTAGGCCTCCCACATTTTACGCCACAACGTGCGGTCCTGTGCCGCCTGTATCCAACGACGCCCAGCAACCTTCACTAGGTCGTCTGTCCACCTAGTGGGGTGGCGTCCCACACTGCGTCGTCCGGTACGTGGTCGCCACTCTAGAACCTTTCTTCCCCAGCGGTTGTCGGTTCTTCGAGCGATGTGGCCTGCCCATTGCAACTTCAGCGTGCTAATTCTTCGTGCTATGTCGGTTACACCCGTTCGTCTGCGGATTTCCGTATTTCGGATTCTATCTCGCAGACAAATCCCGAGCATAGCTCGCTCCATAGCACGCTGAGCGACTTTGAGCCTGGTTATGAGGCCTACATTTAGGGACCACGTTTCCGTGCCGTAAGTCATCACTGGTAACACACACTGGTCATAGACCTGTGTTTTCAAACACTGAGGTATGTTGGATGAGAAGATCTTCTTAAGTTTCCCGAACGCTGCCCAACCGAGTTGGATTCGTCGGCTGACCTCTTTCTCGAAATTAGATCTACCTAATTGGACTGTTTGTCCAAGGTAAACATAATGATCGACAATTTCGAGAATCGCATTGCCAACTAGGACCGGTACAGGAATGACATGGGCATTTGACATGACTTTCGTCTTGTCCATGTTCATTCGTAAACCCACTAGTTGGGATACCCTGCTGAGATCGTTGAGCATGGTGCCCAGGTCCTCCATGGATTCTGCCATGACGACAATATCGTCTGCGAATCGAAGGTGAGTGATGTATTCGCCATTGATGTTGATGCCGAGTCCGGTCCAGTCTAAAAGCTTGAAGACATCTTCCAGTGCAGTGGTGAACAGTTTCGGAGAGATGACGTCTCTTTGTCTCACGCCTTTCTGCAACTGGATCGGTTTCGTACTCTTATCCCGTATACGGACTGACATCGTGGCGTTCCTATACAAACACTTCAGCACTTCGATATAACGATGGTCGATTTGGCACCGCTGAAGGGACCGCAGCACCGCCCAAGTTTCGACTGAATCAAAGGCTTTCTCATAGTCCACAAACGTTATACACAGATTTGATTTATATCTAATTAATTATTGTCCAAGCTATGTTCTTTTTATTTTTGGCGGGAATATGAAAGCGTCATATGGTAGTCGTGTACCATATTCAATAGCGTTTTAATGTGTTATATTAAATAATTCGATATAAAACTGCTTAACAACGGTTTCAATTGTCACCAAAATGCCCAGATATGGGAGCTATACATAGTTATTGATTGGCTAGGAGAAATAGGAATTGCTACAATTAGATATGAATGGGGGAATATGCACGTGACTCCAAAATGAACAAAATTTTTATTTGTAATCTTTATGACTTAAAAAACATACCTATACCATTATTTTTGAAATTAATCATTATTTAATAGTGAAATTTAATTATCAAAAATCGGCGATTTTGAAATTCGCTCGCAAATTTCTAAAATGCGACGCGATTGGTTGTTCATAACGTGACGTCATCGTACAGTCGAGTCTTCTGGTATCAAGGTGTTTCTAGTGATTATTTTGTATCGTTACCCAGTTATTTCATGAGTTATTAGTTTCCTGTCTTCAAGTATTAATCCTTATGAATTAGAGACTTAACAAACGTCATTTTTTGTCCCTGTTCTAATCCCTGGCGGTTTTGTGGTCACAGTGAAAAAACCATGAAATGTCGGTAGTTCTCTTTATGATCAACAGTGACAACTTAGTATTACAACAGTGTTTTCACGGTGTATCATTCGTGCTTTTGTTTCATTTCACAACTGTCAAAATATGGTATATATTAGAATATTAGACCTAGGTACAATGGTTAAAACGACACTTTTATAGGGCAGCTATAGAGTGAAACCATGGTAAACAGTTGATAAATGTATAGTTAATTGACAGTCAAAGCACTATTGTGACACAGTAAAATAGGAGTGAATCCAAAGTTGTTTCACCGTCGTTTCATGGTCGTTTAACTGTCATTTCATTGTCGTGTCACTGTTTCATGTTCCTTTCACAGTTAATACTTTAAAATTCTGATGAATACTGTGAATCCTGTTTCAAAATTCACGAATAATCATATTAAATACTTTTTAATCCTGGAATCATGAAGAGAAGTAGTAGAATATAACAGAATTAAAATAGCATTTTGTAGCCGGGCCAGTCAGTTTAGCTAGTCTTCAGGGTTAGATTTTTTTTTTTTTTTTTTGTGTCTGTCTTTTAGCTGTTAGCCGGAGATTGCTGTCCTGGGGGGGCACACTTAAAACATTTCTTATTTTTACTGACCGTCGCGCCGCCTACAGATTGGTTGTACAAACTTAACTGCTGCCATTTTGTCCTGCCTGTCAAACGTTTGACAACTGAGAATTGTTATTTTTTGTTCCTAGCATAGGTACTTATTGTCATCGATCTATTTTCGGTTATTGATATTTTTTCTGAAAATTATCTCAAGTTTCATTGTTAGGCTGATATTATTATTGTTTAGTTATCAGCTGATATGTTATTTTTTATATTTCAGGGTAGCTTTCATAGTAAAAGAAAATTCTATGTAATAACATACACATGTAGATATGTATATATATTACTTCAACGTTAGTTCACCGCCTAAACTCTGGGTGGCAGCACTTTCCATACATGCATATTTTATCATCGAGTTGCCACTCTTTTTCAGTTTAATAACTTTACTCTTTGTTGCTGTCACAGCTTAACCCGGACTATGGGTGAGCGCTGAGGGCTCTCAACCCAGTAAAATTTTAAGCGACAACGCCCGAGGGCTCACCCTGTGGTGAACGGACCTCGGCTCGGGGCGTCGCTGATAGCAAAGTGGGCGTGCCCACGTTTGAGTTTATGACTTTTACGCGTCGCAACTTACGACTTCGGCGGCGAGGTCGGAAGCGCGGATATTTATGTGTTGTGGCCGCGCGGGCCGTGTAGGCTCTTTCTTGAGCGATTGTAATCGAATCGTCAGAGTCGATCAGTGCAGGGTTAGATTCAAACAACTCAAGAGGTAGCAAGAAGATATTTGAAACCATATCGCGTTTTAGAAAATGGTTCATCGCCATCTATCAACGAAAGAGATAATTTTCCGTTACAATTTGTAATTTTTAATTCTATTGAAAACGTTTTGATTCTGAAATAATATTTTAATTTGAGTATTTTTTTAGAATATAAATTAATTTAACCAGCATTTAAAATTTTTAATTCTATTGAATACTTTTCAATCCCGAAATAATATTTTAATTTGAGTAAAAAACATTTTAATTTGAGTACAAAAAAATTTCAACACTGACATTTTTTAAATATATTTCTGAACAGTTATTTGAGATAAACTGTTGCCTTGCATTGATAATATACATAGATTCTTTAGAATTTACTATCACCGTGGTAAGTGACGTGTTATTTTCTTTTTATCGAGCGAAAAAATAAATTTTAAATGAAATTTTTTTTAAGGGCTTACTTAAAATTTTTTTTTATCCTGAAAATTGAATTCAAATTACTAAATTTAATGCGAAATGTCAATACAGTTCAGAACTCTACACTAAGCTTATAAAATGATAATTAAACAGTATTTAAATAATTATATCATTTGTTTTGAAAAAAAAACTACCGAGTATATACGGTGAAAAGATAGTGATTTTACGGTGAGTTGAAGGTGAGTTGATGGTGAGTTGACGGTGAGTTGACGGTCGAACCACAGTAGGTCCACAATAATATCACTATAAATTTATGAGGTGTTTTTTTTTTTTTTTTTTTTTTTTGTTGTGGCTCTGTTTATACTTAAGCCAATGTCAAAGTTAAGTTGCAGCTTCTTCTTCTTCTTCTTTTTATGTGTTGGCAATCAGCTACTTATACGAGCCATTTTTGCCAGTGTCGAGTTATAATTATCTTCACGTTCTTAATCTCTTCAAGTTAGTCATTGTCTGTCAGTCAGTCGAATTGTCGCCATCAACACTGCTATGGTGGCACTGTTAATGGTATGTTGTAGGAATTTTGATGGAAAACGAAAACGTTGTAAAGCACTTTTATATGATATTCACTACATCCCAGCTGTTCTGTCACATCATATTACATAAAACACCATAAAAATTATCTAATATAACACGTTAAAACACTAAGATATCGAATATAATACAAGAGCACAACATGACGTTTTAGATTCCCGCCAAAAGTCCTATGAGGTGTTCACTTGAAAAAATATTTTTCCACAGTGTAAATATGCCATATCGACGACAGAAATACTAAGCTTCCACAGATTAGAAACGGTCTTTTCACCATAGAACTGCCGATAAGTTAACTCTTATTTACCATCCGTAGTTAGTGACGCAACGGAACGAATATACTGTTTTTCGACAGTGATTTCACTGTACGACAACCCTAACTAAAGAGTGAAATAGCTGTGACATGAAACTACCGTGAATCGTCCATCTTTTCACTATGGAGTCACCGCGAATTCACCGTAAGCATGAAACCGACAGGGATGATATTATTTTGTATTGCATATAATTATCTGTGATCTGAAACCCAATAGAAAGATAAATTATAAATAATTTCGAACTTTTCTCTTACTCTAATAAGTTACCTATATGTTTTCATTCATAGTTATCATAGATAACATATATTACTTTTATGAATAAAGACCCATATAGGTACCTACCTATTAGATATTGAGAATATATCTTTAAGAACTTTACGTAAACTAGGTAGGTATGTGTACGTCGAAGTTTGTAAACAAAACAAGTTTGTGCATGTAATTAAGGAAAAATGATTCTTTTATGTACTTCATCACTTCTCTAATGTGTTTACTTACGTTAAAATGATCTTCACAACAGTATAAACAGCTCAAACACGACACATTGTCTGTTCTCATCACCTTGCATCATTTTGTTCTTATTTATTACATTTCTCGGCATAAGGAAATATACTTTGTTAGGTGCAGTTTTGATAATATTTTGGCACATAGGAAATACGGTATGGTACGAAAATATTTATAATACGGTTTCCTGTTCTTTTCCATGGTAATAAGTTGACTTTACACTCACTTTTCTAATTTTCAATAATTTCGTGAACCAAACATTTCGTTGTTGACATCCAACTTGTGTGTGTATTCTGACGTCACAGAAGCGCGCCATAATAACCGCGTTTAAATCGCCCAAAAATAATAGTGATTTTAATATATTTTTTTAGCTTAATGGTTTATATTTTGCAAGTGGATGAATTTGTATATCTTGGATGTGGATTTAGCCGAGATGGAAGGTACACCACTGATATAGAGCGAAGAGTAAATGCGGGAAATAGAGTGAACGGAGCGTTGGGGCAACTTCTCGGCAGCCACCACCTCAGCCAGAAGGCACGTGTAGCAATACATAACGCAGTGCTTGTCCCAACCTTACTGTATGGAAGCGAGAGTTGGGTATGCAGAAAAGAGTTTGATAGTAAAATTAATGCGGTCGAAATGTGATCTCTGCGGAAAATCTGTGGAGTTAGGCTGACCGACCGCATTCGTAACGACGACGTAAGAGAGCGAGTAGGTATGAAAGAGAGTATTGGTGTAAAGATGCGAAAGGGAATGCTCCGATGGTTCGGACATGTGGAAAGAATGCCGAACGAACGCCTGGTTAAGAAGATATACAATGCGAAAGTGGAAGGATGTAGGTACCGAGGGAGACCGAGACTAACCTACCTAGACCAGATCGGTCATGTACTGAAGGAAGGTGGAGTCAAGAGTCTCCGAAACCGGCGAGCGTGTATGAAGAGAATTATGAATGTTGAGGAAGCGAGTGAAGTATGCAGAGATAGAGTTCTCTGGCACTCTGTTCTCTCTGCCTACCCTGCAAGGGATATGGCGTGATAATATGTATGTATGTATGTATGTGTTTATATTTTGGATGTGTTATATTTATTTTTGGTAATGTAATAACTAGTAGAAACGTTTAAAAAAATAAAAAATAATCATGCATATTCCCCATTGCCATAATCTGCTTTAACGAACACATATTTCTTCCACTTTACTGATGATTCATTCTTTGGTGTTTTGGAAATGTCATGTCACGCTCTTGTATTATATTCATTTCTTTAGTGTTTTGTGGTGTTATATTGAATAATTTTGCTGGTATTTTATGCAATATGGTACAGTTAAAGTGCTAAAGTGTAGTGAATATGGTATAATAGTGGTTTACGTGTATTTTCATATTTGCCCAAAATTCCCAAAGAAAATCATTGATTAGGTTATCAGCGCCCGATTAATGGTAACAACTTGACTTACTGACGGACGATGACTATTAAGACTACATAATATGAAGAAATGATGAACAATATATGAAAAATAATTAAATAAGACTTGGCTGTATGGGCTTTGATCCCTTTGCCTGTCCGAACGGACGAACAGAAACAAAAAAAAATCTGTGATTATTATGAAGTATGACAGTTTCAAGATCGTATATGTTTGTAGAATATTTAATTTATAGCAAAGAAGCGTGTTGTAATAGAGAATAAAGTATTATACAACAAGTACTCGTAGTTCAATGTAATGACTTTCATTTTAACTGTGATACATCGCGCATTGCTTCGGAGTTATGCTGTGCTGCTAGCACGATAGAACATTTGGACACTATTTTCTCAATCGACTGCTGAGTAAATGGTGATGGCGGCGGGCAGTCTGTGCCGACAACGCGCCACCGTCGAGCTACCGCATGAGGTATTAGTGTCACCTTACTGAACAATGCAGTGAAAAGAGGTCCTTGCCCATCTGACACCAGCTTTGGTTAATAGATTTAATCAGCATTGTAAACCGGCAAATTTTCCTCTACTATTAAATTACTTTGTTTACGACTCTACTATAACAGAAATTGGCCTAATTTCGTCAACTAGTCGCATAGCCATTGCTCAAAACGAAGGAGAAGACACCAGCTTTGAGGTTAATTCTCTCCTCAACTTGGCGGAGCCTCGTATACAATTGGGATTCTGATGTGTTGTAGCACAAGCTGTTGCTTAAGTTGTTGGGCTTAGCTTGAATGTGTAGCTCACTGTAACTTGCACAGTTCAGAGCTCAGTGAAGGGAGCACTCACTGAACTTCAATGTCAATGCTTTGAGTAGACGTTATATGAGATTACTTCAGCAAACTGCTTATAGCCTGTTTTTTGTCTTAGAGACCAATTTGACACATGCAAATGTCAAATTAACAAATAATGGTGCCAGCTTTTTTGTGAAGTGATGTACCTACGATACCGGTATATCAAAACGTAACAATTTGTATTTATTAGACTTTAAAGTTTTCTATTCCAAAGCGTATCATTCAAAGTATGTGTGGCCACACGAGGCGCTATGTACTAGTATAATGTGACATATGACCTTACCCACTCAAGTGTTTCAATGTTTTTAAATCATACAAAAAGAATTTAGTAAACGTCATGTGTTCTTTATGGATATGTTAAAACGGCAATCTAAACCCATTTCTCTTAGTGGAACTTTTAAAAATTATGTCAATTATTGGAATTTGAGAAGATTTACAATTTTAAAACAAATTATATTACCATATACTAAGGCAGTTATCATGTGTTTTACGGAATAATGCGGCAATTATTTAATATATCATCCCTAAACATAGGAACTACACTAGATGCCATTTTCTTTATAACCCATTCATATAAAAAACTAATCTAAAATGGTGGTTAGCACTTGTAATTAAAAGTTGGATCATCAGCAAAACAGGATTGCCTAATAGGGGATATTTTTTAATACAGACTTTTGTTATTTGATAATAAATAGCTAGATATTTAAAAAGCCAACATGTAATGAAAGTAACAAAGAACCACGGTTACCTAAATAAATATCTATATATTTGTCAAGGTAAATTGAAAGAAAAACAATACTTGTTTATATTAATGCAAATGATCGATAGACACGTGGCGTATCGCCCCAAAGTGGCCCATCACTATTTAAGAATTGCAAGAAACTGGTAACACATGTAATGTTAATTTAGTCTCTGAGATTAAAAATACATACAATGAAACATAGAACCTCCTCCTTTTTTGAAGTCGGTTAAAAAACGGACTTTGGCCTGTTGTGACTGAGGCCTGTGTCCTACCGTGACAGTGGATAGTGTAACACTTATCACACTGCAGTAAGTGCCGCGGCCATGGGGGGCACACACAACAGCAGGTGGCAGCGTGTGAGCCCACTACAATTACAATATTTGCAAGTCTTGCTACACATTTGCAGGACAAAGAGAAACATTCAATATTTTAGTTTTCAAACAGCACAATTTGAAATTTTCATTATCAGTACACGCACACGTACATACCTTCTGTGGCTATTTTATGGGGTTTTAGTTTATTTTAGTGTATTTAATGTAACATTAGATCTATTGATCACATCTTAATAGTTACACAGACATCACTCTTGTGGGGGAGGGCTATGTCCAACAGTGGATGTCTACAGGTGATGGATGGAGTACAATAGGTACCATATAGATCCCACTGGGAAACTCAGGAGGCTCTTTTCACCAGGTATTTTGTAGTGTTTGAAAACAAAAGCTTATAACCAGTGTGTGTGCTACCAGTGCTGACATGTGGCATTGACGTGTGGACTCTAGGTAAGTAGCTCAGTTGTTCAACATCAACAAGGTGGACTGTCGACATCTAGAAAGTGGCAGAAGGCGGTGTTTGTAGGTGGCACAGGGTCATTCAGACTGGTATTCTTAAGGGGAAGAAGCCTACGTCAAAACAGTGAAAGTCTACGAGCTGATGGACGATAGGTCCCGCGGCGTGTTGTAGCATCCTCAAATGAGTTTATTTCGTAACGAACTTGTGCAGAAGTTCGTCACAACATTCAGTCCTTGGTTGTGTGTTGCAGACGGCGGGCGATGCGGCGGCGCTGCACGAGCGTCTCGTCGCCTACGTGCACTCGCTGGCGCCTTCGCAGGTGGGTCCGGCGTCACTACACGTGTAGCTCTCTCTGTGCCCCGCCGTCGCCCACCACCGGGCAGCTGGTGTACATGTACTATAGTGATTGATGTCGACGTAATGTTGTCGCCGGCGACTGTGTGTTACAGACGTGACCCCTTGTACGTACTGCGCACCGTCCGTTGTACCGCAGCTGTACCGTCCCCGGCGTCGGACGGCGCGACAACTATACAATAATAAACTTATCAGAGTTGAAATCGAGTATTCTTTTTCTGGTACAGACGTTACATACATCCTGTAGTCCTGGGTCATGTTGTGTGTGTGCAGGAGGTGCACTCCGGCGTGTGGGTGGAGCACTCGTACGCGCGCACGCGGACCTCCGCCCCGCCCAGCGCCGCGCACGTGCGCGCGCTGCTGGCGCCGCCGCCGCACGATGACATCGCGCCCGCACTCGTGGACGTGCTGAGCGACGCGCCGCCGCCCGCGCAGCCCGCCGACAGCACGCCGCCGCACAGCGACGACGACGACGAGGACGAGGACGAGCAGTGGGAAGCCCGTGTGAAAGCTCTCGCCCCCGCCGCCGCCCACGCTCTACTCGCCGAGCGCGCACTCGAAGCGCTGCGAGCCCTCCGCCTGGCGCGTCTGGCGCGCGCGCACGAGCCCGTGCGGGTGGCGGCGCGGCGACTGCGGCACGCGCTGGTAGCGGCGCCGCGCGCGGGGCCCTGGCTGCACGCGACGCTACCGGCGCACGCACCGCGCTACGTGCGCCGCCTCTACGACGAGGCGACGGCCGAGCTGCGCCGCATGGCGCCGCGCCTAGCGGAGCGCGCGCTCGGCGCGGGCGGGCCGGTGGCGCGGCGCAGTGCGCTCGAGCGCGTAGGTCCGCTGGTGGGCCCGGACGGCTCGCCGTGGCTGTTGTGGCTGAGCGGTGGCAGCGCGCGGCAGGATCGTCGCTGGCGGCGGCGGTTGGGTGCGCTGGTGCACACGCGCGTGCTAGCGGCGCCGACGCCGAGTGCTGCGGCGCCGGACGCGTGGTGCGCGTCGGTGGCGAGCTCGATGCGCGCGGCGCTCGTGGACGCGCTGGCCGAGGCGGGGTGAGTGCGGCGGTTGTGTAGAGAGGTACCATCGGTCACCCGCGGCAGAGGTAGTTCATTGATCCCTTTACTAAACACCATGGGCTGGGCGAGAATCAATAAACTCTTTGAAGGCGGTTTGGACTGCCGCATCGCAGTTGAATTATTTACCTTGTAAGAAGTTGTCCAAATTCAGGAAAAATGGTAACGTGTTGGAGCAAGGTCCGGGGAGTACGGTGGATGTCGCAGGCATTCCAATTGTAGCTCATCTAACTTAGTGGTTGTTTATTATGCAGTGTGTGGTCTTGCGTTGTCGTGAAGCAGCAGTGGCCTAGAGCGATTGCCCAATCTCTGTTGCTTAGCAGCTAGTTCTTTCATGGTTTGCAGTTGCTGATACTAGATATCTGCCGTAATCGTTTGGTCAGATTTTAGAAAGCTGTAGTGAACGACACCAGTGCTAGTCCACCAAACACTCACAAGTAACTTTTTCTGAGTCAATTTTCGTTTAGAACAGGATTTGGCTGGGTCTCCAGGTTCAGCCATTACGACGAGCGCTTCCGATTATCGTACAGTATCCACTTTTTATCACAAGTAATGATTTGATTTAAAATCCCTTCATTATTGTGTCGGTTGAGCAAAGTAACACAGCAGTCGACGCGCGTTTGAAAGTTCGATTCACTCAATTCATGAGGTAGCCATCGTTCAAGTTTTTTTACTTTCCCGATTTGCTTCAAGTGGATTAATACAGTTTTGTTACTTACCCCGAAGCTTGCAGCTATCTCCGAAGTGCTTTGTGATGGATCCGCTTCCACAATAGCCTTTAGTTCTTCATTTTCCACTTTGGTCTCCGGCCGTCCACTGAAGATCGAAATTTCCAGAACGAAAACGTTGAAACCAAAAACGTACCGTGCTTTCTTTTGCGTCACCAGCGCCGTACACATCATTAATCCTGCGAGCTGTTTCTGCAGCACTGGTGCCACGTTAGGACTCGCACTCGTAAATATACCGATATTTCATGTTTTCCATTGTGCGGTAATAAGCGACGCCAAAGAAAAAATAATGACGAAAAAACAAATGAATGATTGTTTTTAAAACTCAAATGTACCAGTTAAATGAATTTATAAATGTATGATATTATTGTGTGCGTATATTATTATGTGCGTATATTATTATGCGTATGATATTAATCGAAATCAACTCATTCATTAACTGTTAGGCGGAATGAAGTGTGCCGGGTCCGCTAGTTTTTTATATTTTAACACCTAATTATGGCCACAGTGTCAATAATATATCATTTTTAGGGTTCCGTACCTCGAAAGGAAAAAAACGGAACCCTTATAGGATCACTTTGTTGTCCGTCTGTCTGTCAAGACTCTTTTTCTCAGGAACGCGTGGAGGTATCAAGCTGAAATTTATATCAAATACTCAGGTCTACTGTCCCTTAGAGCTGTGAAAAAAATCAAACTTTTAAGCTAACGCAATCAAAAGATACAGCTATTTATGTCGCAAATTTCTGCAAATTTTCGACACTCGCAAGGGAATCAAAACCTACAGGGTACTTCCCGTGAACTCAGAATCTTGAAATTTGGAACGAAGCAACGTCTTATAGCACAGATTAAGGAAAAATTGTGAAAACTGTAAATTTTTGATTACATATAAAAAAAATATTTTTAATCATTTTAAACTCACTACCCCTTTTCACCTGAACGTGTATGGTTAACAAGCAGCAGTTAATTTTGCACTGACAATGAACAGGCAGCGTGACCGAGTGGTCTAAGGCGCTGGTTTAAGACCCCGTAGGCACGAGTTCGTATCTCACCGCCGCCGAGCTCTTTTTGCTATTTATTTTTGCAAAATTTATTTATAATAATTTAATAATATAATATTGTTCATTAAATGTTTTAAAAATTAGTAGTTTTAATATTTATTAAAACTACTAATTTTTATTTACTTACTAATTTAGGTGTAACTTGAATTAATATCAAAGAAAAAAGAAACTTGAATTCATCATCATCATTCTCCTACTCTTATCCCAATTACTTGGGATCGATACAATATGTACTCTTCTTTCATAGTACATAATGTAAAAGTTATTGGCAATAGTTTTATGACCGGCCCCCTGCCAGACGTCAACCCTCCTTGGGAATGTAATTGTTGACCAGACGACATCAGATGGAGTTGGCCCAGGTCGTTAAAAGCTCTTAGTCGTCTTTTACGACATCCATGAGCAAAGTAAGGGTTTGTTAGTGTTCGTAGCCGCTACCACACAGCCCAAAAAAAAAACTTGATTTAATATAAAAAAAAAACTACTGCATAAATATTTTTTTAGTTTTACGGAACCCTTCGTGCGCAAATACAACTCGCACTTGGCCGATTTTTTTTCTATAATTGATAGATATTGTCAAAAGCTAACAATTGAAACTAAAACGAACGCCATAACTTTTCCAAGTTAAAAGTTATAGTAAATATACTAATACGTGCATGCGTCCAACATTTTAAAATTATATTCCTGTTATGACGTCGTCACACACACACGTGTATGGGGGCGTGCGCGGGGCTGTACCCGGCCGTCAACGAGTGTGTCGCCGCCGCAGGGAGCGCGCCGTCGTGCTGGGCGGGAGTGGCGCCGGCGCGGCGCTCTGTGCGGCGTTGGCGGGCACCGCGGCGGGCTCGGGGCGCGTGCGCGGCCTGCTGCTGCTGGCACCGCCGCTGCGCACCGCGGAGGGCGCGCGCGACGCGTCAGACGAGCCGCTCGCCGAACTGCGCCTGCCGCTGCTGCTGGTGGCGGGTGCGCGCGCCGCGCAGAGCTGGCGCGGCGCGCTGAGACGCGCGGCGGTCGCGTGCGATGCGCGACACGTGCTGGAAGTGTGCGGTGCCGATGACGCGCTCCGACTACCGGCGCACGCGCGCCGCGCCCTGCGTCTGTCGCAGCACGCGCTCGACGCGGCCGTAGCGGTGAGTAGTACGCGTCGGGGCCTCCCCCTCCGCTCTGCGCCGGCCCGCGTTGACCGCTGCTGCTCGTGCGCAGGACGAGTGTGCGCGGTGGGCGCTGCACGCGGTGGAGGGCGAGGCGCCGCGCGCGCCGCCCGCCCGCCGCCGCGCCGCCGCCCCGGACGAGCACGACGCCGAGGAGTACGCGCACCTGCCCAGCGCCGCGGCCGTGAGGTGAGCACACACTACCAACGTATTGTTTCGTCCTTACAATTAAATCATCATCGGCAATAGTTGTGCGTCTGCCAGGCGGTCGGTGTGCGGGCGGCGGGCGGTCAGGTCGACATAAAGCTGCAAGCGGTCTCCAACTACCTCGGGTACTACACATGAAGGCATATCTTCCTTAAATGACTGTGCACTCAAATACATTATGTTACGACAACAGGCCCGGCGTGGACTGAACGTGTTACGGTCCACGAAAAAAGCTAGTTGCGGTGTCCTCTCGAGCGGCCGGCCACGTGTAGCTCTAGGTACCTCGCGGAGTCACCTCTAGGCAGATCCTTGCCGGGCAAACGTGTCTGCGCAGGCTGAAGGTGACCAGGCAGATTTACTGACACTCACTTTGATTCTTCATTTGTCAAACTATTTACTTCTTTCATCAAGACTATGCTGTAGTTTGGAGAGGCGTTCGGGGACTTGTGTGAGAGGGCGATGTTACTGTATTGTCAACATAGATGGCAGCGGCAGCACCGGATGTGGTCATCTTACTTGGTGACACTACTTTTAGAGGCAGGTCAGGTTGAAGGTCTCGTTGCAGAATATCGTCGATATCGACTTTATTTGATCCAAAGGCAGCTTCGTTAGGGAAATTTTCTTGTCTGCACCCGACATGTTTGTTCCCACCCAATCTAATGTGTGTACCGTGTGGAGGGGGTGGCGTGCACGTGTTGTAGTTCAATACGTGAATGTGAAGTGTGTCTCACAGGTGTGTTGGGAAATAGCAAGGCTGGGCATTGTGATGGGTGACGGCCCGTCTGTTGCTCCAATGGGGTTGGGGTTAGACTCACATAAACGTGTTCACGGTTAATAATAGCAGTTACTGTGACGTGGTGTCGGAGGGCCCCCGGGAACACTACATACTGTTGTCGCTGTACAGGCACGAGAGGGCGGCGGAGGTGACGGGCGAGGGGGCCGGCGAGGGGCGCGTGGTGTCGCGCGGTTCGGGCGGCACGCCGCTGGCGCTGCTCCCGCCGCGCCGCGCCGCCCCACCGGCTACGCCGCCCGCCCTAGCCGCCGCCGACATCATGCGTCTGCCGATCGTGTTCGCGGACGACGAGGCTGTGGAGCCGGACGCGTCACCCGGCGCCGTCACCGTCACCAGCGGCGGGGCGGCGCGGCGCGGCGGCGGGGCCTACACCCGCGTCATCGTGGCGTCTCGCGGCGGGGCCGGGGCCGGAGCGGCGCGCGGTGCCCGGGGCGCGCGGCCGCTGCTCCTGCGGCGCACGGTGCGCATAGTGCCGCGTCACGCGCCGCAGCGCTGAGTGCACGCGCTCGCACGCACCCGCCAACACTTTGTGATACATTACTTTTAAGATTAATAAAAAGATACGTTTGGACTGCCAGCTGTATTTTACTTTCCCCCTTATCACGTACGGAGCATTGAAATGATCACACGTACACACACACACAGGTGTTACGTGATCACTCGGCACCAGACCTGCTTACACCTAGCGTACATCACAACACGCACACATACACACACACAACACGCACACACACACACACACACATAACACGCACACACACACACATAACACGCACACACACACACAACACGCACACACACACACACACACATACACACACATAACACGCACACACACACATAACACGCACACACACACACACACACATAACACGCACACACATAACACGCACACACACACACATATCACGCACACACACACACACACACACCACACAGACACACACATACACACACAACACGCACACACACACACACATAACACGCACACACATAACAAACACGCACACACACACATAACACTCACACACAACACGCACACATACAACCACGCACACACACAACATGCACCACACACAACACACATACACACACCACGCAGACACACACAACATGCACCACACACAACACACACACACACACACCACGCAGACACACACAACACGCACACACACAACATGCACCACACACAACACACACACACACACCACGCAGACACACACAACATGCACCACACACACACACACACACCACGCAGACACACACAACACGCACACACACAACATGCACCACACACAACACACACACACACACACACCACGCAGACACACAACACGCACACACACAACACACACACACACCACACAGACACACACAACACGCACACACACAACATGCACCACACACACACACACCACGCAGACACACAACACACACACACACTTTTAAATGTCAGTTTCAACCAATTCGCGTATACACCATATATGTGCTATCGCTGCGTCACGTGAGCCAGCGACTTAGGTATGGTTTAGTCCTGGTAGTACATTAGTAATACTTGTAGGAAATAAAGTAAATGTGAGCAAGAAGCAATTATTACAAAATAACTATAAACTTAGTAATTTACTAAATGTAGACAAAATTGTTATGTTCACATTTCCTTACAGGACATGTTTGACACAGATGGAAAATGAATCCATCTATAATTTAAATTTGACATTACATAATAGTAAAACAAAAACAAATTATATTTTAGAAAATAAGATGCATGTTATTGACATTAACAGTTATTTTAATAAGATTTTTTTTATGACAAAAGATAGTTGTTATCTTTCAAAATATTTTAAGAATCTGATAGCTGATTCGCAATCTTATTTTTTTTTTTTTACATCAGCCAAGAATTTGGCTAAAAATGTTGCTTTTATTGAGCAACGTAATATTGACATCACTAATGTAAATTGTAACATTTCCAATTGTGGAATGGAAATAATGACATTCATTTAAATTACTCAATAAGACAATAGAAAATTCCTCTTGGTTTAAAAATAGCCATAAGAATACATATAAGTCAATCAGTCTGGTACATCAAAATATTTATTCTCTGCATTACTGAACACTGGCTTAAAGGTAACCAATTAATGTTCAATTTTCTCAATCACCAGGTTGTTAGCTCGTTCAACAGAACTTATATGATACGAGGTGGCTCTTTAATAATTTTAAATAAATTATTTCAATCTAAGTAAAGAAAAGATATTGTAAGATTGTCTGTTGAAGGTGTTATTGAAATTGCTTGTGTTGAGTCTGAGCAGTTCATAGTTGTATGCGTATACATACCCTCATGCTCCCCATATGATGATTTTGAGAAATTTATGGAAGATATTTTACTCAAAACCTCAGCCTCGAAGAAAACAGTTGCTGTTTGTGGGGATTTTAACATTAATTTATTAAACAATAATAATATAACACAAAAATTTAAAAATTTAATGAATTCTTATAACTTATATAATGCTTTCCTGGAACCTACTAGGAAAACTGCTGGGAGTGCAACTTGTATAGATAATATTTTTATAAATGCTAAACTGATTAATAAATCCATTATAAACACATTAGAATCAGATCACTGCGGTCATCTTGTTGTACTTCCTAGAACTAATAGGATTCCACGAGAATGCATTACCTTTGTTCCTATTAATGTCAGCCGCTTAGCACTTTAAACACAATTTGAGTATGAAAGTATCACTATTGCCTTTTCATGATAACCCCAATGAATTGTATACGCCCCTATTTCACATAATTGATGATGAATTTACTAAAATATTTAAACCTAAAATTGTAACAATTGGAGTACCAGCTGGCTTTAGTGAATGGGCAACTTGTGGTATCTACAAGAGTAGACGAAAGTTATATGATCTTTATGACGAAAAGTCTTATAACCATAGTCCAGTGTTCTTAGAATATCAACAATCTAGTGATGTAATTAAAATGACTTGGAACGTGATAAATAGTGAAACTGGTAGAAATACTGTACGGAAGAAGGACTTCAATTTAATAATATGATAAAAATATATGTGCGGACGAAGAAGTGGCAACCGAATTTGAAAAATTTTTCAGTAATATTCCTTTACTGACAACTAATTCATTGATGTGTTCTCCTATTTTAGCCGAGTCACTCTTGAAACAGTGTATTGTAAAATGCGACACATCCTTTGAGTTCTTAGATGTCAGTAGGAATGATATCATAAACTCTTTTAAAAATCTTAATGTTAAGAAGACAGCTGATTTATGGGGCTTTTCTGTAAAGACAGTAAATTCTATAATTGATATTATTGCCTCCCATCTGGCATCTGTGTTTAATGGTTGTGTTGCTCGAGGCGTATTTCCTGATCTCATGAAAATTAGTAGAGTGATTCCTTTGTTTAAAGCGGGTAGTATGTCTGATCTTAATAATTTTCGACCAATTTCCATACTACCCACACTTAGTAAAGTTTTTGAAACACTTATGCTTAGTCAAATGTTAAATCATTTTAAGAGATATGATATATTAGACAAACAGCAATTTGACTTCACTAAGAATTGCTCTACTACTGATGCGGGTATAGAATTATTAAAAAATATCTTTACAGCCTGGGAGAAATCGCATGATGCTTTAGGTATATTTTGCGATTCATCCAAGAAGTTTGATTGTGTATACCACGAAATTCTCGTCAAGAAATTATACCACTATGGGATCAGGAATAAGGCTCTCGAACTTTAACATCATATTTGTACAACAGAATTCAGAGGGTCGATGTTAATGGTGTACGATCATCTGGTTCTGTTATAAAAATGGGCGTTCCACAAGGATCCATTCTGGGGCCATTTCTGTTTCTTGTATATATTAATGACTTACCTTATTATGTAGGGGATAACCAAAACATAGTGTTGTTCGCAGATGATACCTCCTTATTGTTTAAAATTAAAAGACAAATGATTAATTATGACGATGTGAACAACGCTCTGTCAAATGTTGTTCATTGCTTCAGTACAAACAACTTGGTTCTTAATGAAAAGAAAACCAAATGTATTAAATTTACCACACCTAATGTGAGACTAGTGGAAACCAATGTTCAAATGAATGGTGTGGCCCTAGAGCTTGTGGAGTCAACGGCATTTTTGGGTATTACCATCGATACTAAACTCCATTGGGGTCCTCAGATTGAAAAATTATCAAGTAGGCTAAGCTCAGCGGATTATGCGGTAAAAAAAATTCGAATGCTAACCGATATGGAAACGGCTAGAATTGTTTATTTAGCCTACTTCCATAGTCTTATGGTATACTGCTTTGGGGTTGCTCTGCAGATTTGAATAACATCTTTGTTCTTCAAAAACGGGCTGTCCACGCGATTTATAATCTAGGGCCAAGAGCTTCACTGATAGAAAAATTTAGGGAAATAGACATTCTAACCGTTGTATCACAATTCATATTCGAAAACATATTATATGTAAAAAAAATATTGATAAATTTGATAAATATAACAAAACTCAAAGCCGCTCAGCGTACTATGGAGCGCGGTATGCTCGCTAGTTACTGTGCGAGATAGGATTCAAAATACGTTAATCCATAGAATAACGGATGTAATCGACATATCACAAAGAATTAGCACACTAAGAGGCAATGGGCAGGCCACATCGCTCAACGAACTGATAATTGCTGGAGAATAAAAGTTTGACAACTTGTGGCGAAATATGAGAGAAGCTTAAGTCCAGATGATGATACATATTTACAACAGTTCGACTTTGAGAAAAGTGAATTAAAAAAGGGTCCATCCTTCCAGCTTGGTATATTATTTTCTACCTACGTAACAAAGATTACTATATCGGCAACATAAAGAATTACCTAACTCCTAATCGTTATGAAGTAGTACCTTACATTATCAGCTTACGTGATTAACTTGAAAGAACACAGTTAAAGGTCTATGCGTGCATATGATATTGAAAGAATTGTCCTCCAACACCTATCCGCTAAGGAGATCTACCTTCTATCACCAGCTCATCTAAATGAGATTATCACTGCTAGATGCTCGTGCTTATCGCCCTTACGATTGAATGCGAGTGTGTTATATAATAGTGATGGGATCTACCCATCTTATCGATATTATTTTTCTTTTAATTAATATATAACTTTTGCCATAAGAAGATGGACCGATATCTAACCAGTTCTAATTCAAGTAGTTCAATCTCAGCAAAGAGGCCTGGAGACTCTGAAGTTGTAAACCCAAATGATTGGAAAATTCCTAAATACGTCGCTCGGCCTTCGGACCTCAAGGCAAAATCAAGTATCATGACTACTAATACTTTTAGTGGTCTTGCAACTGATCTGAGTACATCAACATCATCTTCAACACTGCTGAGAAATGCAACGACTGCTAAGAAACCTAACAAGATACCTCCGGTTTTTATGGAAATTAAATGTGACTGGACTCATGAATTCATAAAAAAAAAACTCTAATCTCTCGGTATGTAAGTGACTATCATCTGCAGTATAAAGGTAATAATAAACTTTCTATATTTTGCTATTCTCCTGATAGTCATAGTAAACTTCAACAAGGACTTCGCTTGGAAAATATTTCTTTTCATACATTTTTGCGCAAAGACGAAAAGACCTATAAATCTGTTATCATTGGCCTGCCCGCGTATGCGGAGAAGTCAATTGCTGATGAACTAAGTTCACTTGACTTTGCAAATGTCTTAGTTCGCAAACTAAAGTTCTCTGGTGGCAAGGAGGTGCCATGTCCGCCGTTTCTGGTACAACTACCACCTAAAACAGACATGACTGCTTTCCGCAAAATTAAATATCTCAGTAACTGTGTCGTTAAAATCCAGAAGTATAAAATCAAGAACTTTATGGGTACTCAATGCTATCGTTGCCAAGCTTTTGGTCATGCCTCAAAAAATTGCAATCTAGCTCCACGCTGCGTTAAATGTACAGGCTCTCATCTATCACATGAATGTATTGAAAAAGATCGCGTACAGTGAATCTTCGGGGTAAAACTCTATGATCATATGCTTAATAACGATTACGCTATCTTAGGCCCTACCACCCAGATCGGACCGGGGAATTGTCCGGTCGCCCGACGCGAGGCCACCGCGTGAGGACGACGCCTCGACGGCGAAATCTGTCGGGGCGTCAACAGGAGAGGAGCCCGAGAGGGCATACCGCCGAGCGGGCCACCGAAGACAAAGATCGGGTACCAGTGGCCCGCTCGCACGGCGAAGAAGAGGTGCTTGCAGGGTGGGTCAATGGGGTGGCGCGCCGCCTCTTCCGTCACCCCGGACCGCTTTGGCGGGGTGCGACGTCCATGGCCCAACACAAAAAAAAAAAAAGGCCCTACCACCCACACTCTGCTACACTACACTGATGTGTACTTGCCTTCTACACCTGATATTTTATTATGCAAAAACGTTTTTCCTCTTGATGACCTTAAGACGCTAACCAAGTATCATCTAATCATTTTCCTGTATTATTTAAGATTGGTGGTACTTACTCTCGTATACCTTATACTACTTTCGATTTTTCCAGAGCTAACTGGCTCAACTATCGCAAATTTCTTGACGATAATATTACTTTGACTGCAAAAACTAACAGTAGTTGTTATGATATAGATTGTTCTGTTGAGTATCTTAATAACATTATTATTGAAGCACGTGACATTAACATTCCCAACCGTATTATTTTGCCTGGAAAAGCTAAATTACCAAGGGCTATAACTAAATTAATTAAAGTTAAAAACCGCTTAAGGAGACTTGCTTGTAAAGAAACTAGTCCTTTAAATAGAAAGTATTTATTTTATCAAATAAACTCCTACAAATCTACTATTAAGAATAAAATTAAAGTATATAACGATCAACTTTGGAATCACAAGCTTAAAAAAATTGACAATCCTAGCTCTGATTTATGGCGCGTAGTGAAATCTCTTAGTAAAAAGCAGTACTTATTCCACCTCTTAAAGGCAAGGATGGTCTATCTGCTACCTCACGTTAGGAGCAGTGCGAAGCTCTAGCTGACGCGTTCTTCGAGAATATGACCCTCACTGACCACTGGATTAGTAATTCGATAACCGAAGATGCTGTAATGGTTTCAATGGGTAAATTGGAGGGATTTACCAATACCGATCTTTCTATTTTAGTCACCCCATTTCAAGTTAAAAAAATATTTCCAGACTAAAAAATTACAAGGCTCCCGGTGTTGACAATATAGGTAATTTACTAATTAAAAATCTATCAGTAAAATGTATCGTCTATCTTACGAGGATATTTAATGATTGCTTTAGGCTTACATATTTTCCTACATACATACATATCATTACGCCATATCCCTTGCAGGGTAGGCAGAGAGAACAGACTGCCAGAGAACTCTATCTCTGCATACTTCACTCGCTTCCTCAACATTCATAATTCTCTTCATACACGCTCACCCATTTCGGAGACTCTTGACTCCACCTTCCTTCAGTACATGTCCGATCTGGTCTAGATAGGTTAGTCTCGGTCTCCCTCGGTACCTACATCCTTCCACTTTCGCATTGTATATCTTCTTAACCAGACGTTCGTTCGGCATTCTTTCCACATGTCCGAACCATCGGAGCATTCCCTTTCGCATCTTTACAACAATACTCTCTTTCATACCTACTCGCTCTCTTACGTCGTCGTTACGAATGCGGTCGGTCAGCCTAACTCCACAGATTTTCCGCAGAGATCGCATTTCGACCGCATTAATTTTACTATCATACTCTTTTCTGCATACCCAACTCTCGCTTCCATACAGTAATGTTGGGACAAGCACTGCGTTATGAATTGCTACACGTGCCTACACGTGCCTCTGGCTGAGGTGGTGGCTGCCGAGAAGTTGCCCCAACGCTCCGTTCACTCTATTTCCCGCATTCACTCTTCGCTCTATATCAGTGGTGTACCTTCCATCTCGGCTAAATCCACATCCAAGATATACAAATTCATCCACCTGCTCTAGTACATCATTACCTATTGTTACTCTTACATATGTTCTGGTTTCATCTCTTTCAAAAACCATCATTTTGGTTTTGCTCACATTCACGCGTCGACCCCTTTTCTTACAATCTTCTGTCATTGTGTCGACTAGGTTCTGCAGGTCAGTCGCTGACTGTGCCAGCAAGACTGCATCATCTGCATAAAGCAGAGCAGTGACCACTGAGTCGCCCATCTGGACTCCCACATTCATATCGTTCAACCTTTGGGGACATTTATCCAGATATATGATAAACAGCCTGGCTGACAGAACGCACCCCTGCTTAACGCCGATATTGACGTCAAACCAAGGCGACATTCCATCATCCAGCCGCACACAGGCTCTACAGCCCATGTAATTGGACTGCACAGCCTGTAGCAGTTTACCGTCAATACCATACTCCGGTAAAATGCCCCAAAGTTCCTTTCGTACAACCGTGTCAAATGCTCTCTCTAGATCCACAAAACTGCAGAAAACCCTCTGACCTAGAGCCAGATGCTTGACCACAATGTTGCGCAGAGAGAACACTTGATCCATGCATCCCCTTCCACTCCTGAAACCTCCTTGTGTCTCATACAGTAAACCATCGGACACCATCCTCATTTTCCTTTCAATAATTTTACCATTCACTTTTGCTGCCAAACTGGTCAAGCTTATGGCTCTGTAATTTGCGCAGTCATAACGTGAACCCTTGTTTTTAAACAAAGGCACGATGACTGCGCTATTCCAGTCCCCGGGAACCATTCCCGAGCTCCAACATAAATTGAGGAGCAACAGGAACGCCTCCCAGACATAGGAGCCACCAAGCTTGATCATCTCGGGAGACACCATATCAATGCCCGCTGCCTTACCATTTTTCAAACTTCTTATCGCCCATTCAACTTCATCCATACTGATGCCATCGGAGGACGCCGTTGTCGAATGTTGATCTACTAAACCACATGCAACACCGGCGCCAACCGTAGCATCCGCATACATATCGCCAAAATATTCACTCCATCGGCTTAACACGTCTTGTGTTTGTTTAAGAATGTCTCCACCCTTAGACTTTATTTTATTCATTCTGAAGGCTGACCAACCACCCCGAGACTTCTTCACCTCCCTCCAAAAGAGTTTGGTGTTACCCTCGAAGTTTTTAGTCAGCCTATCTTCTGCACTCATACTTGCTCTATCACGTTTCTCTTTCACTAAGGCCTTGGTGTCATTCTTACATTGCCGATATATTTCTTTCTTCTGTTCAGTCATACTGTCATTCAGATTCAAAGAAGAGACATAGTCCAGCCACGCTTTCTTATTTTGCTCTACGGAAGCTGCCACTTCCGCATCCCACCATGCATCACTATTTGTTTTTCTATGCTTCTTTGAACTTCCACATACTTCTTTCGCTGTATCTACCATACTCTCTTTCAAAACTCTCCAGCATTCTTCAATCTCCGATTGCGGCTGGCTTGCCATCGTCAGCCGTTCTCGGACACCCTCTGCATACTTTTCTCTTACACACTCTTCTTGCAACCTTTCAACCTTTATTTTTTCAAGCCCTCCGAAGTGGACACGCTCTCGCCAGTGCCTCCACTTTCTGAACAGACCACTAAATCTCGCAATAACGAGATAGTGGTCCGTATCGACTGTGGGGCCCCTGTAGGCTCTTGCGTCCAATATTTTGCTTCAGAGGCGACTGTCTATCAAAATTAGATCTATTATACTTTTCTGTTCATTCCTTCTCAATGTATACATATGGATGTCCTTATGTTGGAAAAATGTGTTTGACACAATAAGGTTTCTCTCCATGCATACATCCGCTATGAGCCTACCTGCGTCGTTCACTCTCTTATCACCAAATGGACCAAGTACGTCCTCATAGTCGGGACGCTCGGTCCCCACCCATCCATTCAAATCTCCGCATACAATCACGCGTTCACTGGTTTCTGCCATATCCAGAACTTGCCTAACATTGTCCCAAAACTTCTCTAGGTCTGATGCCGCCGAGGATCCTACGGGAGCATATGCTACAACCATGAATACCTTGGTGACACCTAGTTTTATACGGACCCAAAGAAGTCTGGGATCATACATTCCGTAATCCTTCACACCTGAGGCCAAGCGAGAGGACAACAGCACTCTTACCCCCATGCTGGCTCAATCGCTCTGTGGTACACCAGATCACAGAGCCATCTCGCCACCAGGAAGATCGCAGGCGTCGCTGCCCCTTCGCTTGGTCTCTGTTACACAGAGCACGTCTAGCTGTTTGCCGCCATGACGGATATTAGCTCGTGCAACTTACCTTCCACACAACCTCGTACATTCCACGTGCCCACCCGGCACTTTGCTCTCCTCGACTCGCCTGACTGGGCAAGGCGTGATGGGTGGCGGCCCCCATCGCCGCAACTGCCGATGTTCATGCCGACGGGGGCGGGTCGGTACGCGTCGCCTCCGGGGGACGCCCTAACCCGCATTGCGGTACGCATATCGAGCCGGATTAGCAGTCTAATTAGACTGGCAGGGGACGCGAACGAGCACGCTCCGGACTATGCCCCCGTATACATATTTTCCTTAGGTCTGGAAAACTGTTAAACTTATTACAATTAAAAAACCTGGCAAAGATGATACTATCCCATCTAATTATCGTCCGATAAGCCTTTTACCATCCTTAGTTAAGATTTTCGAACAATTAATAACCTCCCGATTGTCAAAAATAACGAACCATAAACTAAGCTTTGAACAGTTTGGCTTCAGGCAGCATCATTCCACGACTCAGCAAATGGGTAGGCTTGTTGAGCATATTGCTCACCATTTAAATCTTCGCCATTCTACGGGTATGATTTTGTTAGATGTTGAAAAAGCCTTCGATACCGTATGGCATAATGGTTTACTACATAAATTATTATTAAACAATGTCCCCTTGAGTCCCACTAAACTAAAGCGCGTAATGATAATATCCAAGTCGTTGGTTGATGTGAAACATGAAGTATCATCTGCAAAAACAGCAAGTTGGGTATGAGGTTGTTTAGGGATATCATTAAGATATACGAGGAATAAATAAGGACCCAAGATAGACCCTTGGGGTACACCAGCTGGGATGGCTCGTATTCTAGGATACATATTACCAATGTGAACAGCAAATTTGCGATCCTTGAGGTAAGATTGTATAAGTTTAGTGAGACTTAAGGGGACATTGTTTAATAATAATTTATGTAGTAAACCATTATGCCATACGGTATCGAAGGCTTTTTTTTTTTTTTTTTTTTTTTTTTTTTTAATTGTAATAAGTTTAAAGGTTAGGTTAGGTTTTTTTTTTTTTTTTTTATTAAAGATTATTACTATCACAGACTTTTGTCCGTGCCTTTTTTAAGATTTTATTTATATTTGTTGATTTAAATTGAGTTTATATAATTAAAAAGAGTTTTTCAAGTGATGCTATTACATAATTGTTGAAATGTTGGAAGTTTTCAACTTGACCGTTAGGTCTTAGGAAAAGTTTGTTTGTCAGTTATTACCGTGTGTTGTTAACGGTATTTTCTTGTTCGAGATTGTTTTGTGCTTGTTTGATCTGCTTTGTTTTGTTTATTTGTTCCGATTCTCCAGTTGTTGTCATCTATCGTTTTGATTTTGACCCGTGTGTTTGTTGTGGGTCATTGTGTTCTGTACTTCTGGATTGGATTTAGCTTTATCCGTTGGTTGTTGGTTGGTTGGTTGGTGTTTTTGTTTTGGCTGTTTTCTTCTATTGTAGACCGAGTTTTTCCATCATCCTATAATCTCTGTGTTTGATTGCCATCTTTTTGTTGTACTCCAGTATGGTTTTTGAGTCCTGATCTATTGACTGCCTCATGAGATTCCAGATGGCGTCTTCACGAGTGTCTGTGTAGTAGATACAGGATCTGGTGTGTCTGGAAATGGCAACCACTGCATGCTGGACACTGTCATGTAGTTTTTGCACCGCGTCTTTAGTCTGTATGATGATGACGTTTGGTGCACCGAGTCCCTGTGCCTCGTGGATGGTTCGCAAATCGGAGCCCTCACGCTAAGCAGCAAGTAAGCTTTGCAAGGTAAGTTCTTTTATTTGCGTACCAGTAGCGATCTCGAGGTCGGTGCGCTCTGCGAGGAAGCGAGGGCAGTCATAGATTAAGTGCCAGATGGTTTCGTCGGTGGTGTCGTCGCATTCGCAGCTAGGGCTCTCTTTAAGCTTGAAGCGGTGTAGATAAGCTGCGATGCCTCCGTGTCCTGTGAACGCCTGTACTAGGATTGGTGTCAAGGCTGTAGATCTCACCAGACAGTAACTGTTTGTGATGTCTGGGAAGAATTTTTTAGTGAATTCTCCTGTTGTAGCGGCGTTGTACCGATCCTGCCATTTTTTGGTGGTCTCCTCTCGGATAGATCTTTTCACAAATGACAGTGGCACTTTATCGTAGGATATGGCGGGTGTTGTTGCCAGTGCTGCTCTCTTCGCTAGCTCGTCCGCTCGTTCGTTACCAGCGGTGCCTGCGTGAGCTCTTAGCCAAAATAGCCGGATGGTCTTTCCTTGTGCACGGGTGGCTTCTATGTTTTCCCTTATGGTATGTGTGAGGGATGTAATGTGTGTAGGGTTCTTGAGTAAGTCTAGCGAGGATCGTGAGTCGCTCAATATGTTAGCGGGGTTGGCGCTGCTATTTTTAAACTTCTCAATTGCCCTGTGAATAGCATAGAGCTCTGATTGAAAGACCGTGCAGAAGGGCTCCAACTTGAAGAGTGAGTAATGGACTTCCTGTTCTTCTTCCCACCATGTAAGGGCAGCTCCTGTTTTCCCCTCAATTTTGCTGCCATCCGTGTAAATTTGGGGTCCGGATATGTGGTGGTTAGCGATGGTTTCAGAGTCCATTTTCTCTAGGAGCTCGTATGTGATGTTGTTTACGTTTGACGGGTGGGGTAGATCTTTAAATGCTATCCTGGTCTCGAGCTCCTTGTTTGATGGTAAATAGTCTTTGGAGTGGCCTTTTTTGGCTTTGTATAGGCTGGCGTTTTCCTGAATTCTCAGGTCAAGGGGTAACAGTCCCGCAAGTGTGAGAGCTGATGTTAGCGAAATGGTTCTGTAACCCCTGCATATTTTTATGGCAAAGCTTCTTTGTATGGCATTTATTTTGTTTTTATTTGTTTCTAGATCTGTTGCCGGTGCCCACGCGCTGGAAGCGTAAGTTATAATCGGCTCTATTACCGCGGTATATATAGTTCTGACGATTTCTCCGTTTAGGCCCCACGTCACATTTGCCGCGCATGCTAGTTGTTTGTAAAAGGCAGTGGCTTTTTTGCAGACAGCGTCCACATGTGTTGTGAAGGTGAGTTTGTTGTTAATGTGGAGGCCTAGGATTTTTATTGTGTCCACGGTTTTTATCGGTTGGCCGGACATGTGTAAGACTGGGGTGCTGAACTTTAGTTTTTTGGTGAGTATCACCGCCTGGGTTTTGTGTGGCGCGAAGTTCAGTTTGTTCCTGGTGCCCCAGCTTACTACAGTTGTTAGGGTCCTGTTTGCCAACTCGGCAATATCCTGACCGGAGTGTCCCGAAAAGGTAAGAGCCACGTCGTCAGCAAACGCCTGGCACTTTGTTCCCTCGCTTGTCAGGTGTTGTAGTAGCGAGTCCAGGATGATGTTCCAAAAGGTTAGTCCTCCAATGGAGCCTTGGACGCAACCCTTGGTGGTTTGCTTCTCATAGGTTGATCTTGCATAGTTGACGACTATTTTTCTATCCGCCAGGTAAGAGCCGACTGTCCCATATAGGTTTCTTGGGCACTTCTTTTGAGCCAGTCAGTGTTTTAACATTGGCCACCATGCGTTGTCGAAGGCGCCCTCTATGTCCAGAGATATTACGAGCACAATCTTTTTCTCGGCGATTTCCTGTCTGATGTGCTTTGTAAGGTCATAGAGGGCGTCTTCGGTGCCTCGCTGCGGCATGAAGCCATACTGGTTTTCTGTCAGCTTTGGAAGGATATGGTGTTGGATGCGACTTATCATCATTTTCTCGAATATTTTACCAAGGACCGATAACAAGCCGATCGGTCTGTAAGATTTTGGGTGAGTATAATCTTCCCTGCCGGGTTTTTTAATGATGACTACGTGAGCTATTTTCCATTGTGAGGGAAAGTAATTGAGTTTGAGGCATTGGTTTGCAATTGCCAGAAACGTTTCCCTTTCTGCTTGAATAGCCACGCTGCAGATGTCTGATGTAAACCCATCTGGGCCCGGTGCTTTCTTTGGGTTTAGTGATGAAAACACTTTCTCGAGCTCCTCCGATGCGAAGGGTGGGTCATCTGCTTCCAGTTCCGCCGGTTCGGTTGATATTTGCTGTCTCAGGTTTGCATGATAGGGAGTATCGCTTATAACAGAGTCGTCCGGGTAGAATGTTTCTGCCAGGAGTTTTGCAGAGTTTTCAGGGCTGATGGTTTTGCCGTCTGTATCTTTGAGTAATACGTCCTCTTGTCTCCTGGCTGTTTGTCTTATGACTCTGTAGATGCCATCCCACATGCTCTCCTTTTCTTGTTTGTTGCAGAATTCCTTCCAGCTGGTGGTTTGTGCCAGTTCCGCTGCTTCCTTATATTGTTCTTTAGCACGCACATATTCCTGTATTACGTGCTCTTTCCTGGTGGGTGCTGCATTCCTTATTCTTCTTTTCAGACGAAGTGTCATTCTTTTTATGTTATTAAGTTCTTTAGTCCACCATGGTGGTGTGGGGTTTGCTTTACCTTGCCCTATCTTTGGTATTTTGGACTCGCACACTTCCTGTAAAATGGTGGTGTATTCTTTGATTAGTAGTTCCATGTCTTTGGTGGTTGTTATGTTTCCGACCGTTTCAGGGGTGATGTTTTTGTCAGCTAGGGTCTGTTTGAAAAGTTTCCCGAAGTCCTCCCATTTTGCCTTCTTGGTGTTATACCTTCTCGTGGTGGTTGGTTTTAAAGGCTCTAGTGGCTTTACCAACCTTATCGAGAAGGTGATGGCGTTGTAGTCGGATGTAGTGATACCTCGGTCCACTCTCCAGTTTTCCACTCTCCCTAGTAACTGGCTGCTGCATGTGGTGACGTCTACAATGCTAGTGTACATGCGTCCCCTTCTGTTTGTTTCAAAGGTCGTTGTATCCCCTTGATTGATGACATGTAGTTCTTGTTCGTCTAAGAAACTTGTGAATGTTGCTCCTCTTGGATCTTCAGTCGAGCTGCCCCACCAGGTGCTCCAGGCGTTAATGTCTCCGCCGAGTATGATGTTCTTTGTGGGTATTGTGGCGAGCAGAGCTCGTAACCGGTTGAGATCTATATCTATGTCTTGATCTCCCTCCAAATAAACAGATATTAGGGCTATGTTTAGTTGTTCAGCCCTTATTGTAGCCATCGCAATGTTATGTGTCGTCAACTGCGGGTCCTGAATTACCTCCAGATGTTGGCCAAAGATGATTATAGCGGCTTTGTTCGGCTTTTCGCGGTGAAGGGTGCACTGGATGACTTTGGTGCCGTGGTGCTCTTTTAGGATGCCCGTATTTCCCACGTATGGTTCTTGAACTAGGGCAATTCTGCATTCCTTTTTCCTTGGCCGCGTTAAGCAACTCCGCTGTGGCTATTTTGGATCTCTGAAGGTTGGCTTGGATGCATTTCAGCTTTGAGAGATTTGTAGGGAGATGTTTGTTGTTGTTATAAGTTTCGTGTTGGGTGCCCTTAGCACAGGTAAGTTATCTTTGTAGTTAGGTTAGGTTAGGTTAGGTTAGGTTAGGTTAGGTTAGGTTAGGTTAGGTTAGGTTAGGTTAGGTTAGGTTAGGTTAGGTTAGGTTAGGTTAGGTTAGGTTAGGTTAGGTTAGGTTAGGTTAGGTTAGGTTAGGTTAGGTTAGGTTAGGTTAGGTTAGGTTAGGTTAGGTTAGGTTAGGTTAGGTTAGGTTAGGTTAGGTTAGGTTAGGTTAGGTTAGGTTAGGTTAGGTTAGGTTAGGTTAGGTTAGGTTAGGTTAGGTTAGGTTAGGTTAGGTTAGGTTAGGTTAGGTTAGGTTAGGTTAGGTTAGGTTAGGTTAGGTTAGGTTAGGTTAGGTTAGGTTAGGTTAGGTTAGGTTAGGTTAGGTTAGGTTAGGTTAGGTTAGGTTAGGTTAGGTTAGGTTAGGTTAGGTTAGGTTAGGTTAGGTTAGGTTAGGTTAGGTTAGGTTAGGTTAGGTTAGGTTAGGTTAGGTTAGGTTAGGTTAGGTTAGGTTAGGTTAGGTTAGGTTAGGTTAGGTTAGGTTAGGTTAGGTTAGGTTAGGTTAGGTTAGGTTAGGTTAGGTTAGGTTAGGTTAGGTTAGGTTAGGTTAGGTTAGGTTAGGTTAGGTTAGGTTAGGTTAGGTTAGGTTAGGTTAGGTTAGGTTAGGTTAGGTTAGGTTAGGTTAGGTTAGGTTAGGTTAGGTTAGGTTAGGTTAGGTTAGGTTAGGTTAGGTTAGGTTAGGTTAGGTTAGGTTAGGTTAGGTTAGGTTAGGTTAGGTTAGGTTAGGTTAGGTTAGGTTAGGTTAGGTTAGGTTAGGTTAGGTTAGGTTAGGTTAGGTTAGGTTAGGTTAGGTTAGGTTAGGTTAGGTTAGGTTAGGTTAGGTTAGGTTAGGTTAGGTTAGGTTAGGTTAGGTTAGGTTAGGTTAGGTTAGGTTAGGTTAGGTTAGGTTAGGTTAGGTTAGGTTAGGTTAGGTTAGGTTAGGTTAGGTTAGGTTAGGTTAGGTTAGGTTAGGTTAGGTTAGGTTAGGTTAGGTTAGGTTAGGTTAGGTTAGGTTAGGTTAGGTTAGGTTAGGTTAGGTTAGGTTAGGTTAGGTTAGGTTAGGTTAGGTTAGGTTAGGTTAGGTTAGGTTAGGTTAGGTTAGGTTAGGTTAGGTTAGGTTAGGTTAGGTTAGGTTAGGTTAGGTTAGGTTAGGTTAGGTTAGGTTAGGTTAGGTTAGGTTAGGTTAGGTTAGGTTAGGTTAGGTTAGGTTAGGTTAGGTTAGGTTAGGTTAGGTTAGGTTAGGTTAGGTTAGGTTAGGTTAGGTTAGGTTAGGTTAGGTTAGGTTAGGTTAGGTTAGTTAGGTTAGGTTAGGTTAGGTTAGGTTAGGTTAGGTTAGGTTAGGTTAGGTTAGGTTAGGTTAGGTTAGGTTAGGTTAGGTTAGGTTAGGTTAGGTTAGGTTAGGTTAGGTTAGGTTAGGTTAGGTTAGGTTAGGTTAGGTTAGGTTAGGTTAGGTTAGGTTAGGTTAGGTTAGGTTAGGTTAGGTTAGGTTAGGTTAGGTTAGGTTAGGTTAGGTTAGGTTAGGTTAGGTTAGGTTAGGTTAGGTTAGGTTAGGTTAGGTTAGGTTAGGTTAGGTTAGGTTAGGTTAGGTTAGGTTAGGTTAGGTTAGGTTAGGTTAGGTTAGGTTAGGTTAGGTTAGGTTAGGTTAGGTTAGGTTAGGTTAGGTTAGGTTAGGTTAGGTTAGGTTAGGTTAGGTTAGGTTAGGTTAGGTTAGGTTAGGTTAGGTTAGGTTAGGTTAGGTTAGGTTAGGTTAGGTTAGGTTAGGTTAGGTTAGGTTAGGTTAGGTTAGGTTAGGTTAGGTTAGGTTAGGTTAGGTTAGGTTAGGTTAGGTTAGGTTAGGTTAGGTTAGGTTAGGTTAGGTTAGGTTAGGTTAGGTTAGGTTAGGTTAGGTTAGGTTAGGTTAGGTTAGGTTAGGTTAGGTTAGGTTAGGTTAGGTTAGGTTAGGTTAGGTTAGGTTAGGTTAGGTTAGGTTAGGTTAGGTTAGGTTAGGTTAGGTTAGGTTAGGTTAGGTTAGGTTAGGTTAGGTTAGGTTAGGTTAGGTTAGGTTAGGTTAGGTTAGGTTAGGTTAGGTTAGGTTAGGTTAGGTTAGGTTAGGTTAGGTTAGGTTAGGTTAGGTTAGGTTAGGTTAGGTTAGGTTAGGTTAGGTTAGGTTAGGTTAGGTTAGGTTAGGTTAGGTTAGGTTAGGTTAGGTTAGGTTAGGTTAGGTTAGGTTAGGTTAGGTTAGGTTAGGTTAGGTTAGGTTAGGTTAGGTTAGGTTAGGTTAGGTTAGGTTAGGTTAGGTTAGGTTAGGTTAGGTTAGGTTAGGTTAGGTTAGGTTAGGTTAGGTTAGGTTAGGTTAGGTTAGGTTAGGTTAGGTTAGGTTAGGTTAGGTTAGGTTAGGTTAGGTTAGGTTAGGTTAGGTTAGGTTAGGTTAGGTTAGGTTAGGTTAGGTTAGGTTAGGTTAGGTTAGGTTAGGTTAGGTTAGGTTAGGTTAGGTTAGGTTAGGTTAGGTTAGGTTAGGTTAGGTTAGGTTAGGTTAGGTTAGGTTAGGTTAGGTTAGGTTAGGTTAGGTTAGGTTAGGTTAGGTTAGGTTAGGTTAGGTTAGGTTAGGTTAGGTTAGGTTAGGTTAGGTTAGGTTAGGTTAGGTTAGGTTAGGTTAGGTTAGGTTAGGTTAGGTTAGGTTAGGTTAGGTTAGGTTAGGTTAGGTTAGGTTAGGTTAGGTTAGGTTAGGTTAGGTTAGGTTAGGTTAGGTTAGGTTAGGTTAGGTTAGGTTAGGTTAGGTTAGGTTAGGTTAGGTTAGGTTAGGTTAGGTTAGGTTAGGTTAGGTTAGGTTAGGTTAGGTTAGGTTAGGTTAGGTCAGGTTAGGTTAGGTTAGGTTAGGTTAGGTTAGGTTAGGTTAGGTTAGGTTAGGTTAGGTTAGGTTAGGTTAGGTTAGGTTAGGTTAGGTTAGGTTAGGTTAGGTTAGGTTAGGTTAGGTTAGGTTAGGTTAGGTTAGGTTAGGTTAGGTTAGGTTAGGTTAGGTTAGGTTAGGTTAGGTTAGGTTAGGTTAGGTTAGGTTAGGTTAGGTTAGGTTAGGTTAGGTTAGGTTAGGTTAGGTTAGGTTAGGTTAGGTTAGGTTAGGTTAGGTTAGGTTAGGTTAGGTTAGGTTAGGTTAGGTTAGGTTAGGTTAGGTTAGGTTAGGTTAGGTTAGGTTAGGTTAGGTTAGGTTAGGTTAGGTTAGGTTAGGTTAGGTTAGGTTAGGTTAGGTTAGGTTAGGTTAGGTTAGGTTAGGTTAGGTTAGGTTAGGTTAGGTTAGGTTAGGTTAGGTTAGGTTAGGTTAGGTTAGGTTAGGTTAGGTTAGGTTAGGTTAGGTTAGGTTAGGTTAGGTTAGGTTAGGTTAGGTTAGGTTAGGTTAGGTTAGGTTAGGTTAGGTTAGGTTAGGTTAGGTTAGGTTAGGTTAGGTTAGGTTAGGTTAGGTTAGGTTAGGTTAGGTTAGGTTAGGTTAGGTTAGGTTAGGTTAGGTTAGGTTAGGTTAGGTTAGGTTAGGTTAGGTTAGGTTAGGTTAGGTTAGGTTAGGTTAGGTTAGGTTAGGTTAGGTTAGGTTAGGTTAGGTTAGGTTAGGTTAGGTTAGGTTAGGTTAGGTTAGGTTAGGTTAGGTTAGGTTACGTTAGGTTAGGTTAGGTTAGGTTAGGTTAGGTTAGGTTAGGTTAGGTTAGGTTAGGTTAGGTTAGGTTAGGTTAGGTTAGGTTAGGTTAGGTTAGGTTAGGTTAGGTTAGGTTAGGTTAGGTTAGGTTAGGTTAGGTTAGGTTAGGTTAGGTTAGGTTAGGTTAGGTTAGGTTAGGTTAGGTTAGGTTAGGTTAGGTTAGGTTAGGTTAGGTTAGGTTAGGTTAGGTTAGGTTAGGTTAGGTTAGGTTAGGTTAGGTTAGGTTAGGTTAGGTTAGGTTAGGTTAGGTTAGGTTAGGTTAGGTTAGGTTAGGTTAGGTTAGGTTAGGTTAGGTTAGGTTAGGTTAGGTTAGGTTAGGTTAGGTTAGGTTAGGTTAGGTTAGGTTAGGTTAGGTTAGGTTAGGTTAGGTTAGGTTAGGTTAGGTTAGGTTAGGTTAGGTTAGGTTAGGTTAGGTTAGGTTAGGTTAGGTTAGGTTAGGTTAGGTTAGGTTAGGTTAGGTTAGGTTAGGTTAGGTTAGGTTAGGTTAGGTTAGGTTAGGTTAGGTTAGGTTAGGTTAGGTTAGGTTAGGTTAGGTTAGGTTAGGTTAGGTTAGGTTAGGTTAGGTTAGGTTAGGTTAGGTTAGGTTAGGTTAGGTTAGGTTAGGTTAGGTTAGGTTAGGTTAGGTTAGGTTAGGTTAGGTTAGGTTAGGTTAGGTTAGGTTAGGTTAGGTTAGGTTAGGTTAGGTTAGGTTAGGTTAGGTTAGGTTAGGTTAGGTTAGGTTAGGTTAGGTTAGGTTAGGTTAGGTTAGGTTAGGTTAGGTTAGGTTAGGTTAGGTTAGGTTAGGTTAGGTTAGGTTAGGTTAGGTTAGGTTAGGTTAGGTTAGGTTAGGTTAGGTTAGGTTAGGTTAGGTTAGGTTAGGTTAGGTTAGGTTAGGTTAGGTTAGGTTAGGTTAGGTTAGGTTAGGTTAGGTTAGGTTAGGTTAGGTTAGGTTAGGTTAGGTTAGGTTAGGTTAGGTTAGGTTAGGTTAGGTTAGGTTAGGTTAGGTTAGGTTAGGTTAGGTTAGGTTAGGTTAGGTTAGGTTAGGTTAGGTTAGGTTAGGTTAGGTTAGGTTAGGTTAGGTTAGGTTAGGTTAGGTTAGGTTAGGTTAGGTTAGGTTAGGTTAGGTTAGGTTAGGTTAGGTTAGGTTAGGTTAGGTTAGGTTAGGTTAGGTTAGGTTAGGTTAGGTTAGGTTAGGTTAGGTTAGGTTAGGTTAGGTTAGGTTAGGTTAGGTTAGGTTAGGTTAGGTTAGGTTAGGTTAGGTTAGGTTAGGTTAGGTTAGGTTAGGTTAGGTTAGGTTAGGTTAGGTTAGGTTAGGTTAGGTTAGGTTAGGTTAGGTTAGGTTAGGTTAGGTTAGGTTAGGTTAGGTTAGGTTAGGTTAGGTTAGGTTAGGTTAGGTTAGGTTAGGTTAGGTTAGGTTAGGTTAGGTTAGGTTAGGTTAGGTTAGGTTAGGTTAGGTTAGGTTAGGTTAGGTTAGGTTAGGTTAGGTTAGGTTAGGTTAGGTTAGGTTAGGTTAGGTTAGGTTAGGTTAGGTGAGGTTAGGTTAGGTTAGGTTAGGTTAGGTTAGGTTAGGTTAGGTTAGGTTAGGTTAGGTTAGGTTAGGTTAGGTTAGGTTAGGTTAGGTTAGGTTAGGTTAGGTTAGGTTAGGTTAGGTTAGGTTAGGTTAGGTTAGGTTAGGTTAGGTTAGGTTAGGTTAGGTTAGGTTAGGTTAGGTTAGGTTAGGTTAGGTTAGGTTAGGTTAGGTTAGGTTAGGTTAGGTTAGGTTAGGTTAGGTTAGGTTAGGTTAGGTTAGGTTAGGTTAGGTTAGGTTAGGTTAGGTTAGGTTAGGTTAGGTTAGGTTAGGTTAGGTTAGGTTAGGTTAGGTTAGGTTAGGTTAGGTTAGGTTAGGTTAGGTTAGGTTAGGTTAGGTTAGGTTAGGTTAGGTTAGGTTAGGTTAGGTTAGGTTAGGTTAGGTTAGGTTAGGTTAGGTTAGGTTAGGTTAGGTTAGGTTAGGTTAGGTTAGGTTAGGTTAGGTTAGGTTAGGTTAGGTTAGGTTAGGTTAGGTTAGGTTAGGTTAGGTTAGGTTAGGTTAGGTTAGGTTAGGTTAGGTTAGGTTAGGTTAGGTTAGGTTAGGTTAGGTTAGGTTAGGTTAGGTTAGGTTAGGTTAGGTTAGGTTAGGTTAGGTTAGGTTAGGTTAGGTTAGGTTAGGTTAGGTTAGGTTAGGTTAGGTTAGGTTAGGTTAGGTTAGGTTAGGTTAGGTTAGGTTAGGTTAGGTTCGGTTAGGTTAGGTTAGGTTAGGTTAGGTTAGGTTAGGTTAGGTTAGGTTAGGTTAGGTTAGGTTAGGTTAGGTTAGGTTAGGTTAGGTTAGGTTAGGTTAGGTTAGGTTAGGTTAGGTTAGGTTAGGTTAGGTTAGGTTAGGTTAGGTTAGGTTAGGTTAGGTTAGGTTAGGTTAGGTTAGGTTAGGTTAGGTTAGGTTAGGTTAGGTTAGGTTAGGTTAGGTTAGGTTAGGTTAGGTTAGGTTAGGTTAGGTTAGGTTAGGTTAGGTTAGGTTAGGTTAGGTTAGGTTAGGTTAGGTTAGGTTAGGTTAGGTTAGGTTAGGTTAGGTTAGGTTAGGTTAGGTTAGGTTAGGTTAGGTTAGGTTAGGTTAGGTTAGGTTAGGTTAGGTTAGGTTAGGTTAGGTTAGGTTAGGTTAGGTTAGGTTAGGTTAGGTTAGGTTAGGTTAGGTTAGGTTAGGTTAGGTTAGGTTAGGTTAGGTTAGGTTAGGTTAGGTTAGGTTAGGTTAGGTTAGGTTAGGTTAGGTTAGGTTAGGTTAGGTTAGGTTAGGTTAGGTTAGGTTAGGTTAGGTTAGGTTAGGTTAGGTTAGGTTAGGTTAGGTTAGGTTAGGTTAGGTTAGGTTAGGTTAGGTTAGGTTAGGTTAGGTTAGGTTAGGTTAGGTTAGGTTAGGTTAGGTTAGGTTAGGTTAGGTTAGGTTAGGTTAGGTTAGGTTAGGTTAGGTTAGGTTAGGTTAGGTTAGGTTAGGTTAGGTTAGGTTAGGTTAGGTTAGGTTAGGTTAGGTTAGGTTAGGTTAGGTTAGGTTAGGTTAGGTTAGGTTAGGTTAGGTTAGGTTAGGTTAGGTTAGGTTAGGTTAGGTTAGGTTAGGTTAGGTTAGGTTAGGTTAGGTTAGGTTAGGTTAGGTTAGGTTAGGTTAGGTTAGGTTAGGTTAGGTTAGGTTAGGTTAGGTTAGGTTAGGTTAGGTTAGGTTAGGTTAGGTTAGGTTAGGTTAGGTTAGGTTAGGTTAGGTTAGGTTAGGTTAGGTTAGGTTAGGTTAGGTTAGGTTAGGTTAGGTTAGGTTAGGTTAGGTTAGGTTAGGTTAGGTTAGGTTAGGTTAGGTTAGGTTAGGTTAGGTTAGGTTAGGTTAGGTTAGGTTAGGTTAGGTTAGGTTAGGTTAGGTTAGGTTAGGTTAGGTTAGGTTAGGTTAGGTTAGGTTAGGTTAGGTTAGGTTAGGTTAGGTTAGGTTAGGTTAGGTTAGGTTAGGTTAGGTTAGGTTAGGTTAGGTTAGGTTAGGTTAGGTTAGGTTAGGTTAGGTTAGGTTAGGTTAGGTTAGGTTAGGTTAGGTTAGGTTAGGTTAGGTTAGGTTAGGTTAGGTTAGGTTAGGTTAGGTTAGGTTAGGTTAGGTTAGGTTAGGTTAGGTTAGGTTAGGTTAGGTTAGGTTAGGTTAGGTTAGGTTAGGTTAGGTTAGGTTAGGTTAGGTTAGGTTAGGTTAGGTTAGGTTAGGTTAGGTTAGGTTAGGTTAGGTTAGGTTAGGTTAGGTTAGGTTAGGTTAGGTTAGGTTAGGTTAGGTTAGGTTAGGTTAGGTTAGGTTAGGTTAGGTTAGGTTAGGTTAGGTTAGGTTAGGTTAGGTTAGGTTAGGTTAGGTTAGGTTAGGTTAGGTTAGGTTAGGTTAGGTTAGGTTAGGTTAGGTTAGGTTAGGTTAGGTTAGGTTAGGTTAGGTTAGGTTAGGTTAGGTTAGGTTAGGTTAGGTTAGGTTAGGTTAGGTTAGGTTAGGTTAGGTTAGGTTAGGTTAGGTTAGGTTAGGTTAGGTTAGGTTAGGTTAGGTTAGGTTAGGTTAGGTTAGGTTAGGTTAGGTTAGGTTAGGTTAGGTTAGGTTAGGTTAGGTTAGGTTAGGTTAGGTTAGGTTAGGTTAGGTTAGGTTAGGTTAGGTTAGGTTAGGTTAGGTTAGGTTAGGTTAGGTTAGGTTAGGTTAGGTTAGGTTAGGTTAGGTTAGGTTAGGTTAGGTTAGGTTAGGTTAGGTTAGGTTAGGTTAGGTTAGGTTAGGTTAGGTTAGGTTAGGTTAGGTTAGGTTAGGTTAGGTTAGGTTAGGTTAGGTTAGGTTAGGTTAGGTTAGGTTAGGTTAGGTTAGGTTAGGTTAGGTTAGGTTAGGTTAGGTTAGGTTAGGTTAGGTTAGGTTAGGTTAGGTTAGGTTAGGTTAGGTTAGGTTAGGTTAGGTTAGGTTAGGTTAGGTTAGGTTAGGTTAGGTTAGGTTAGGTTAGGTTAGGTTAGGTTAGGTTAGGTTAGGTTAGGTTAGGTTAGGTTAGGTTAGGTTAGGTTAGGTTAGGTTAGGTTAGGTTAGGTTAGGTTAGGTTAGGTTAGGTTAGGTTAGGTTAGGTTAGGTTAGGTTAGGTTAGGTTAGGTTAGGTTAGGTTAGGTTAGGTTAGGTTAGGTTAGGTTAGGTTAGGTTAGGTTAGGTTAGGTTAGGTTAGGTTAGGTTAGGTTAGGTTAGGTTAGGTTAGGTTAGGTTAGGTTAGGTTAGGTTAGGTTAGGTTAGGTTAGGTTAGGTTAGGTTAGGTTAGGTTAGGTTAGGTTAGGTTAGGTTAGGTTAGGTTAGGTTAGGTTAGGTTAGGTTAGGTTAGGTTAGGTTAGGTTAGGTTAGGTTAGGTTAGGTTAGGTTAGGTTAGGTTAGGTTAGGTTAGGTTAGGTTAGGTTAGGTTAGGTTAGGTTAGGTTAGGTTAGGTTAGGTTAGGTTAGGTTAGGTTAGGTTAGGTTAGGTTAGGTTAGGTTAGGTTAGGTTAGGTTAGGTTAGGTTAGGTTAGGTTAGGTTAGGTTAGGTTAGGTTAGGTTAGGTTAGGTTAGGTTAGGTTAGGTTAGGTTAGGTTAGGTTAGGTTAGGTTAGGTTAGGTTAGGTGAGGTTAGGTTAGGTTAGGTTAGGTTAGGTTAGGTTAGGTTAGGTTAGGTTAGGTTAGGTTAGGTTAGGTTAGGTTAGGTTAGGTTAGGTTAGGTTAGGTTAGGTTAGGTTAGGTTAGGTTAGGTTAGGTTAGGTTAGGTTAGGTTAGGTTAGGTTAGGTTAGGTTAGGTTAGGTTAGGTTAGGTTAGGTTAGGTTAGGTTAGGTTAGGTTAGGTTAGGTTAGGTTAGGTTAGGTTAGGTTAGGTTAGGTTAGGTTAGGTTAGGTTAGGTTAGGTTAGGTTAGGTTAGGTTAGGTTAGGTTAGGTTAGGTTAGGTTAGGTTAGGTTAGGTTAGGTTAGGTTAGGTTAGGTTAGGTTAGGTTAGGTTAGGTTAGGTTAGGTTAGGTTAGGTTAGGTTAGGTTAGGTTAGGTTAGGTTAGGTTAGGTTAGGTTAGGTTAGGTTAGGTTAGGTTAGGTTAGGTTAGGTTAGGTTAGGTTAGGTTAGGTTAGGTTAGGTTAGGTTAGGTTAGGTTAGGTTAGGTTAGGTTAGGTTAGGTTAGGTTAGGTTAGGTTAGGTTAGGTTAGGTTAGGTTAGGTTAGGTTAGGTTAGGTTAGGTTAGGTTAGGTTAGGTTAGGTTAGGTTAGGTTAGGTTAGGTTAGGTTAGGTTAGGTTAGGTTAGGTTAGGTTAGGTTAGGTTAGGTTAGGTTAGGTTAGGTTAGGTTAGGTTAGGTTAGGTTAGGTTAGGTTAGGTTAGGTTAGGTTAGGTTAGGTTAGGTTAGGTTAGGTTAGGTTAGGTTAGGTTAGGTTAGGTTAGGTTAGGTTAGGTTAGGTTAGGTTAGGTTAGGTTAGGTTAGGTTAGGTTAGGTTAGGTTAGGTTAGGTTAGGTTAGGTTAGGTTAGGTTAGGTTAGGTTAGGTTAGGTTAGGTTAGGTTAGGTTAGGTTAGGTTAGGTTAGGTTAGGTTAGGTTAGGTTAGGTTAGGTTAGGTTAGGTTAGGTTAGGTTAGGTTAGGTTAGGTTAGGTTAGGTTAGGTTAGGTTAGGTTAGGTTAGGTTAGGTTAGGTTAGGTTAGGTTAGGTTAGGTTAGGTTAGGTTAGGTTAGGTTAGGTTAGGTTAGGTTAGGTTAGGTGAGGTTAGGTTAGGTTAGGTTAGGTTAGGTTAGGTTAGGTTAGGTTAGGTTAGGTTAGGTTAGGTTAGGTTAGGTTAGGTTAGGTTAGGTTAGGTTAGGTTAGGTTAGGTTAGGTTAGGTTAGGTTAGGTTAGGTTAGGTTAGGTTAGGTTAGGTTAGGTTAGGTTAGGTTAGGTTAGGTTAGGTTAGGTTAGGTTAGGTTAGGTTAGGTTAGGTTAGGTGAGGTTAGGTTAGGTTAGGTTAGGTTAGGTTAGGTTAGGTTAGGTTAGGTTAGGTTAGGTTAGGTTAGGTTAGGTTAGGTTAGGTTAGGTTAGGTTAGGTTAGGTTAGGTTAGGTTAGGTTAGGTTAGGTTAGGTTAGGTTAGGTTAGGTTAGGTTAGGTTAGGTTAGGTTAGGTTAGGTTAGGTTAGGTTAGGTTAGGTTAGGTTAGGTTAGGTTAGGTTAGGTTAGGTTAGGTTAGGTTAGGTTAGGTTAGGTTAGGTTAGGTTAGGTTAGGTTAGGTTAGGTTAGGTTAGGTTAGGTTAGGTTAGGTTAGGTTAGGTTAGGTTAGGTTAGGTTAGGTTAGGTTAGGTTAGGTTAGGTTAGGTTAGGTTAGGTTAGGTTAGGTTAGGTTAGGTTAGGTTAGGTTAGGTTAGGTTAGGTTAGGTTAGGTTAGGTTAGGTTAGGTTAGGTTAGGTTAGGTTAGGTTAGGTTAGG